>CM070788.1:59552849-60752849 GCA_036346955.1 Dipus sagitta
TTCCCATATTCCATAGCTAGCTACTCTGTGTTGATACCAAGATTTAAGTCCATACTTCTGGCTTCAGAGTGTGCAATTTAAAATGAAGTACTCATGGAGTCCTCAGTACACAGATCCACAAAACGTTCTACAAGTTACAGGTAAGTGCCAGCCGCAGAATGTAAACTGAAAATACACCACAGTTAAAAGCAGAGCTTTCTTTTTTTTTTTTTTTTCTTTTTTCTTTTTTTTTCGAGGTAGGGTCTCACTCTAGCCCAGGCTGACCTGGAATTCACTATGGAGTCTCAGGGTGGCCTCGAACTCACAGCGATCCTCCTACCTCTGCCTCCCAGTGCTGGGATTAAAGGCGTGCGCCACCACGCCCGGCCTAAAGCAGAGCTTTCATGGCAGTAAATGACTATCATCCCTCTCCTCATGGCCTCTCCTGCTTCTGGTTCTTGAGATGCTCTGTCCTCTATTTTAACTTGATTGTGTACATGCGCTGCTCTGTAAAAATAATCTTCAGACAGGGCATGGTGGCACACGTCTTTAATCCCAGCACTTGGGAGGCAGAGGTAGGAGGATTGCAGTGAGTTCGAGGCCAGCCTATGACTACATAGTGAATTCCAGTCAGCCTGAGCTAGAGCGAGACCCTACCTCAAAAAAACAAAAAAAAAAAAAAAAGAAAGAAAGAAAAAATATATATATTCAAATTCGTATGTCCATATGTTCACTATTCCTAACTATAGAGCTGCTTTAATACTTGGGACATTTTCTGGGGAAAAGCTCATTTTTGTCATCTACACAGAAAAGACAAAAATAATTCCATATTTTAGTGTCATCCTTCTATAATTTCATATTAGTGGGATCTTATTCTTTAAATTGGTACTCATGCACCAAAAACCCAAGTTCATAAATGTGTACAGAGCAATTAATGGAAGTCTCACTGTCATTGTATTTTATGTAAATCCAAAATCCAATATTTGTGAAACACCGCTTTTCTTATGCTGAAAGATTAGAGTTTCGCCAATACAGCACATAGTAAGCTCAAGTTGTAATTGCCTGAAATACAAAACAATCTGCAAACAAGCAGCTGTCATGTTAGATATGATATCTGCTGTGCCAACCTTATGACGAGCACGCTTTAGAGGTCAATGTAAAGAGAAAAGTCCCAATTCTATCTGAATTTAATCATTCTATGTGTTTATTAGACAATAACACCCATATACGGCACACATATTTACAGTCAACATGGAGAAGTGCAGGCATTTATTGTCTAATGGTCCTTCCCAGCTGGTGAGAGAGAAGGGAAGTCATATTCCCAGAGTGAGGGCTGGAAGAAACCAACGCAAGCGTGCACTGCCTCTTACAGAACCCCCACCCAGGAGTCGCTCTTTGACAAGAAGAGCCCCTAGCCCTCTGCAAGCCATAGCATTGCATGTCCCATTGAGCCTGAAGGTTCTCAGTTTACCTCTGAGGGTACTAGGGTTGCATATGCTGTGGATAATCCCTGAACTTGGCAGGGAACTCTAAGCAATCCCACAGAGCAGCAGGGATCTGGAAACAGACTGTTCATACCTCATGTAACTTCATTAGTCCCTATATGTATGGAAGATGGTCCTTGGTTGTTTTCTAAGGAAAGAGTGAGGACGACCATGGAGAAAGGTACCCCTCTTCTGCCAACCTCAGTCAGGAAGGTAATCTGTTGCCTAGATGTGTACATGGACAAAACAAAAAAAAAAAAAATTAGACATTTGATTTGATGAATGTCACCTGTGATACAGGTATTGCTATAGAGTGTAACCAAAAACATGATATGTAAGTAAATTGTACATTAGATCTAGAATCAGCAAGTTTAGTCATGGGCTTAACTTGCCTTACCACTTGCTTTTGTAAATAAAGTTTTATTAGAACACCATCATGTGTTTTCATTTGCCTACTATCTATGTGGTTCTTGGTGCTCCGGTGTCATTTCCGTTATTGAGTAGTGGCCATAGAAGCTTGTGGCCTGCAACTGATAAGCAAGTCACTTGGCCACTGCGTGAGGCACTGGGAAACAGTATATAGAAAAATGAATACAGGAAAGAGAAGGTTAACAAGTTGTGAGATAGGATAGTCAGGGGATATGTCACTGAGGAGCTCACATTTGTGTCAAGCAGAGAGGAGGCAAGGGGGCGTCATACAGCTTCTAAAGAAGGAGCGCACAGGGAGCAGTGAGTTTCTCAGCTCTGAGGCAGGAGGAGGCTTGCAATGTTCTGCGCCCAGCAGAAAAGTCAGGTCACTGGAGCAGAGGGCGTCAAGGACAGAAGTGGGGGGGAAAGGAATAGGGCTAGAATGGGTTAGGCTCTTGCTGCAGGGCCTCATAGATGATGATCAGATTTTTGGCTTGTGTGTCAATGAGCTGTGAGGCCATTGGAGGATTGTGACTAGCTGACATTAATTTGCATGCTAGCAGTGTTTTGTACCATTGCTGAGTGGAGGTCATTCTGGTGGGGAACAGGCTAGAACTAGGGAGGGGGGACTTATATGAAATTTTGTAAGGAATCATGCACTAGATAAAAATTTCTTGGAAAATAGGAGTGTTAGTGATTAAGAACACTCAGTTTTGGATAGAGTTTTCTATAAACACATACACAAAGGGAACTGGACGAAATTAAATTAGACACCATTTTAATTAAATTTAGGTCATTCTGAAATGTAATAAAATACTTCTAATTGATATGCAAGTATACTATATAATTTTCTTCATATATGTATATGTATAAATGGATATGCACATGTGTGCCTGGATTAACCCCCAGGTATTTCTAACTAAGATTCAAAAGTGCTTTTGCTTCAGCATTTACTTTCTCTAAGGACCATGGCATACTGTCACACCACTGGCTGTGTAGGAGGTCTAAAAAGAGGAAGTGTCAGCTAAGTTCCCTTAGATTCTGTCCTTTTGTTCAATTATCACTGAAAAATTCAGCAATTTAACATAGGATCACCATCACTAACATGAATTAGCAAGGTTCCACTGTAATAACTTCCCATTAGGAAGCATGCTGTTCAGGTTTTACACGAAGAATCCAGAGACAGCTACGCATGCAGGCATCTGTTTTATCTTATGGAAAAGACATCATGGATTTTAAAGTTTACCTGCAAGAAGAGTTGGAGATTGCAGTCTGAGTTACACGGTCTGAGTTTGAGAAAGGAATATTTTAAGAGAAGAAAACTGTGACTCTGGTCTTCCACAGTGAGCTTGGGGTAAACAAAGGACATCTTACCAGTAGCTTTCCAGGCTGTTGACGGAGGGACCAAAGAGGCACCGGAGGGTTGGCACTACTGCACGGCTGTTGTGATGGCCGCTCCATTCATGCACTGGGAGAAATGTGGAGAAATGGAAACCAGGGTAGAAGCAATGAAAGCCAAATTACAACACTGGGTGCTAGAGAGTTGACATGAAATGCAGCTGCCAAGTTCAATGCCCCCGAGAATGCCCTGAGGGAAAGGAAATCAGACAATATTCTCCAGCTTAGTGGGGAAGGAAGAAGAATTTCCATGGCAAGACTTTAAAAATTTCCATCAATTGGAATTTACAGACATTATAGGGTAGCATAGAATAATAGAAATATTTGATACAGAGTGAAAATGTATAGTGTGTGGAAGCTAGACTGGACAGAGTTCACCCGCAGTCATCAAGAGATGAGCACCTGCCCTTTCATCCTACCATTTATAAAGTTTTTGCATAAATTATCTAATTAAATCAAGGAAGTCTATGATGCAGAGTATTATTTTAGGTTAGAAATGTCTGGGTGAGGAACAACTATTATTATTTTTTGTCAGTATTCATTTCATTTCCTTTATTTAATTTGTAAAATATGGATTTTTAATGAATTAAATTTTTATCATTTTATTTTGATGAGGGTCTCTTGTTGCTCTGCCTGATATCAAACTTGTGGCCTCTTTTTACGTCTGAGGTGCACCAGAGGATGTCACAGAAATCACAGACTGAGATCATGCACCCAGCAGCAAACTGTAGACAGAGAAACAGACCCAGACAATTCCCTTGACATTCTGATGCCACATAGGAGCATGTGGCCACTTCACTCTTGGGGCTTTACACCAAGAATAGTGTGGGAGGTAAAAGGTGCCTGGGTCCGGGGTGGAGAAGTATTCCTTCCCACCAATTATGAAATCACTTTTTTTTTTCCTTTGGTTTTTCAAGGTAGTGTCTCACTCTAGCTCAGGCTGACCTGGAATTCACTATGTGCCTTAGGGTGGACTGAAACTCACGGCGTTCCTCCTACCTCTGCCTCCCAATTGTGCTACCACGCCTGGCTCTTTCCAACTTTTAACATAGAATAATTTTCAAAGGCTAGGTTTCCTTTGATGCCAGCAATTTCTGTGTTATCTTCAAACTGAGTTCTGAACTAAAATTGCTAAGAACGTACAGCGTGAGCAATGTCATTGGCTGTCTATGCCCCTGTTTGCTTGTCAACCTGGGATACCCCACTGGCTCTATCCATTTTACAACAGTGGAAACTAAGTCTTTAGGATTGTGTGAAAAGAAATGTGGATGCAGGAGTAGAAATGGAATTCTAGTTCTTCTAATGCCATAGCCCCTAATTCTTTCCCTGAAGCATGACAGCTGCACAGAAATGGATATCCTCAAACTCATGGCAGCACAAGCCATGAACACTGGTAGATCTAAGTGACGCAGGGACAGTGACAGAACAGCTTATGCTGAGGGTTTTCTTGAAGTTGCAAATGTCTCCTAAGTCAAGCTACATCATGTGGATTAATATTTACACAGTAATATACATTGAGTGTGCCAAAAAATAAATGGGTCGATGCATGGGAATTGTTTGGGAGAAGTCTGGGTTTGCTTATCTTATCATGTCTTCATTTTGCCTTTGAAACCTTTCTTTACATCTCCTTGCCCAAGCCAGGGATGGTCAGTTGCAAATCCGTTGTTTCCATGACGTGAAGGATATTCGACTGTAAGTTCCTTTAAACATGCATCTGAAACCTTTCAATCACTACTTCTGACATGCTGTTTGAATGAATGAATGGTTAAAGTGACAAGAGCTATATATCATCTATGGTACAAAACTTCTATGTCGTATTGTGTGCACGTTTGTACAGTTTCCTTCCTGACATCTTCCCTGCCGTCCCTCCCCTGAACAATTATACACTGACGTCTTTTGGGGAGTTTGTAGGTTTTCACTGTGCATATTGCCCATTAGGGTGCTCATGTGGCTAAAAAGACTTCAACACATCAAGGCTTCCCTGAATAGAGGCACGTTTTCCCAAAGACTTTGACCACAGTATTTTAATATATTTTAAATTTTAATAGTTTTACAGGCTCTTCATTAATATATAACTTTCTTCTTTCTGTTCTAGGTTAGTGTCAACCATAAAGGAAGTGAATTATCCCTAGCAGATTCAGCAAGCCAAGACTTGTAACTGTCAAAGGCATCAATGAGGGCAGGCGAAGGCTCTGGGGTAGGGTTGGAAACTAGAAAGAAATGATGTGCTTATCGGAGCCATGCTCCCTTATCACATATTAGCATGGAATTCCCAACTTATTCCAACATTTGGTGCACAAAATGGGATTTTATACATTCAGCTCTTTCAAGGTAGAATTAATTATCCCTCGTTGCTACTTCAGTCATTTGACAATGCTTTATTCTCAGTGGCACAAATATTACCTGCATCTTCTAAAATGCTTGGAGTACCTTAATAGAAAATTGCAACAAATTTAAGATAGCATTATTAATTTTTAAGACTCTGCTAAGAATGTATAACTCAAAGCCATGGTCACTGTACCATAAAGATTATTAAGCATAATCACAGTCATAAGTTTATTGTGCTTAATACATCCTGGCCTCAGAACTGAGTATCACTTTCAATTAATGTTTCAACATTTTCCAAATGCCTACACACATATTCTATAAAGGACTTTTTATTTTTCTTTTGGAGGTTAAATGGCTGTGGCAGCTTCCTCCAGAGTTGAATCGGCTATTTCCGATTCATAAATCAGCAGCATTTCCCCTAGGACCCACGAAGCCTCCAGATTCATTTATTTCATTTTGAAAGAATAAAGAAAATATTATGGAGGGTCTTCCAAATAACTTCACTAGTGAAAGAAAAATGACATTTCCCCAAGGTCTGTCAGAACAGCAGACACTGCAGCGACCACTGCTCTCCAGCAACTGGGCACTAACTGAGGAAAGCTCGTCGGCATTCTTCTCACGAGGAACAAACTCAGTGAGTCAGGGGTTTGAGTTTATTGAGAGAACATGAAACGGGGCCTGCTGTCCCTGGCAAGCTAGACAGGGGTCAGATACAATGCAGTCACATTTTTTTCCATAAGGATTTGTGGCAAGGAAATAAGTTTATACAATTTCTAGGTGTCTAAACTTAGTGTTCACTGGGGAGAATTTAAAGCTAAGCATCTGAAATTCAACATGAAAACAAGGCAAACTCATACAGGCAAGCACTGAGGTGATGGTTCAGCATATAAAGGCACTTGCTTGCAAAGCCCGTCTGCCTGGGTTTGATTCCTCAGTACAACATAAAGCCAGTTGCACAAAGTGGTTCATATGTCTGGAGTTCATTTGCAGTGACAGGAGGCCATGGTATCCCCAATTTTTTCTCTTTCTCTGTCCCCCTCATAACTAAATAAAAATATCTTTATAATAAATAAAATTGATGATATTATATTATATTTTACAGTTGATTGGGTCTTGGCAGTGAAGGTGGACTGTACAACTCCTGTTTGAGCACTTAAGATTTTAATCATCACTTGAGAATGGTGCCTCACACCTGTAACCCTAGCACTAGGGAGACTGAGGCAGGAGGATTTCCACATGTTTGAGAATAGCTTGAGGTACATGGTGAGTTGCCGCATGTCAGTCTAGGAAATAGAGTAAAAGCCTCTCTAAAATAGTATAATATAGTTTTATATTTATAACGATATTTGTTGTGTAGTTTTATAGACATACCTATTTATTAGTATCTCTAACTAAGCAAATGAATTATGTTACTGACTTTACAATATATTTACTCAGCCAGGCATGGAGACACACTCCTTTAATCCCAGCAATTGGGAGGCAGAGGTAGGAGGACTGCCATGAGTTTGAGGCCACCCTGAGACTCCATAGTGAATTCTAGGTTAGCCTGGGATAGAGTGAGACCCTACCTTGAAAAACCAAAAAATAAAAATAAAAAAAAGATATATTTACTCTTTTCTAAATATCAGGCACTATGTTAGAAATTTTCAGACTTTGTAGCAATATATACATATTGTACATATGCATGAATAAGCATGTATATACATATATATATATGTTCATGTAAAAACATGCATGTATATATAACAAAATATGTTCTATTTAATAATTTACTCAAAATGGATTGAGGGCCTAATATAGTCCAGACACTATCAATCGGTGATTTTTAGAAATATAAAGATTAATATTATCTTGGAATGATCTATGAAAACTCAAGAGTAAGAGAAGTCACTGGATTGACAGGGGAAGTAATTTCCAGTAAGCCAGTCATCAGGGTAAATGTAGAAAGAGCAGGCCAGGAAGAAGACCTCAAACATGTGGTACAGGGATTCTGGAAACTGTCATAGGCAACATGGCATGTGAGACCCATGTTAAGGGATGTGTAGGATGTTTCCAAGTCAACAAATAACTGGACAAAGCTTAATACACAAAGAATGTAAAGGAAGAAATGAACAGCATTCTTTAGGAGAGGCATAGGGTATGTGTGTATACGTGTGGAATGCATGTTGAAGCTACAGATCAGTATTGTCTTCCGCAAACACTGTCAATTGTACTTGAGAAAATGTCTCCCACCCAGCCTGGATCTCATGTATTAGGTTAGACAACCTTGCCAGTGGAAATCAGGGGTCCTTCTGTCTCCACATTTCCAGCATTGGGATTATAGACACACAAATCCATGCCAAGCATCTTACATGGATGCTGGGGATCTGAACTCGGGTCCCCGTTCTTGACCAACAAGTCTTTTACATTTAGAGTTATCTCCCCAGCCTTCCACACATCTCTAATGCAAATCAGACACTCAATAGATATGACCCACATTTCTGCTACTCATTTGGGCAGCCAGTGTTCCACTGTGGGCTCAGAACCACCATCTTCACCCCACACTTCCTCATATGCTTCTCACCAGTCATGACTGCCCCAGTGTGCTCTGAACAAGCACAGTCATAAGAAAAGAGACACTGTTGTAAGCCTGTTGCTGCAAGATTACTGCAAGGCTAATTTAAATCGACTGAGGCCTGTCAGCAGTGAAATTACTCCCAAATAGCATCACACATCTTTTGGCATCTTTTGCAAGGACATCCCATTTGACCATAACAAACACCCTAGTTTCTTGCTTCCTGCATAACTCTGTTTTGGGGTCATATTGTTGTGGACAAAAATACTATAAATTCAAAGGTACAAAAGAAAGAACACAAGTGAATCAAGATAGTAGGGATAGGTAGCATCTATTTTCTGCAGCAAAATCTCTTTATTTACTGTATTTTCCCTCCTTTCAGCTTCTCTCAATGAATTTAAGCACTATTGTACTGCATGGCTCATGAACTTTCAAAGGTAGAATCTAGAGGAATTCTCCATTACCATGGACAGGATGTACAACACCAATGTGTGCTTTTTAGTGAGCTTCTAAACATAGCTTGTATTTCTCTCAAGTGTCACTTAGCAAACTAACATCTAATTCCCATGTGCCATTCCTTCACATAGGATAATTAATAAGACTACACATGTGTCTGAGAATTTATTAAGCTGTAGGTTTGAAAATTGTAAATCGTTATCTTTCAGTGATGGCAAAATTATGAATAAAATCTGTGAAAATATGCCAGCATTCCAAAGACTGATAAAAAAATACGGACATTCCCTATGATGTAATTCAACAAACATTTTCTGAGCGTGTCCTCTTTGCAGAGCTCTGACAATTATCTGAAGTTTCACAGTTCATTATTATTGATTTGCAGTTGTAAATTTCACTGTGGGTCAGCATCATTTTCTGCCATGACTCATGGTTATTAGTTTTCTTAAATTAAGATATGCAAATTAATTCTGCCCCACATGGAGTCCCAGTGTAGATACACTCTTGCTGCTTGTAGTGTTTCCATTCGGGTCCTCCCCACCCTGTAGTTACACTAATCTCTGGAGCCCTACTCTTCTTACTCCTCTCTTTCCTTATCATACTGCTCAATGAGCAAAATTCTCCCAATTCCTTGTTTGTAAAAACTTATTAATCAATTCTTTCTGGTGGTGTTTACACTAAGTTGACGCTCTTTTACCTTTTACCTGAAGACCTTGTGTTCCCTGTCTCAACTCTGGTTCTTCTCTAATGAAATCTACAAATTCAGTGGCTGTCCTATTCCTGAAAATACCTGTGCAAACCAGATTCCATGATGAAACAATGAGGTATGATCCGCTGTTCCTTACACCAAAGAAACAACCCCTCAAGAACATAAATGAGCCAGACAGGAAACAAAATGAGCGAATTGGGTGAAGGTAAGCAATGGAGTTAGGGAGACATTGACATGTGTAAGCCCCAGAAAAAGTTCAGAGGGGATTCTTTTGAGCTGATTACTTTTCTATTGAGTTACAGGGTGTTTTTTTTTTTAATTTTTTAAAATAAAATCACTTTAAGCTTCCTAATTTTCCAATGCTTGGGCAAGATCAACTCTACCTGTGTCTGCATTTTTCTTGTGGCTAAATTTGGAAGGTAAGTACCCGTTGGTGTACTCTACTTGATGGGCTTAGGCCATTTAGTGATGCTTGGATTTCAAGCCCCTGCAAACCTTTCTCCCAGTGACTGCTTCAGGGTTTCCAGTAGTAGTAGCAGTAGTATCAGGCATTCAATTTTTGCCCAGCCTTGATGGTGATAGTAGCTGATATTAATTCCCTCCAATAATGTAATGAAAGAGGAATTTGTATAGCCTCTAAAAGTAGAAAGAGATAGATAGTGTGGTTGTAGGTAAATATTAGCTCTCAGTTTTATGACTGAAATACCACATAATTAGATTCCAAAGGCCCTATCTTTTACACTTCCCAAAACTGTTTCATGAATATCTGGGGAAGAACTTGTTGGAAAACAAACTATTTATATCCTCCTTTTGCAAGTGAGAGAAATAAATTACACAGCTGATTTAGTCATAAAAGTTTTAATACATAGATCCAGAAAATGATAATTCCATATCATTTAAATCTAGACCCTGCTATTGATTACACATTATGTTATACTAAATAAATAGGGATAAACAAGTCAACAGAACTTACCTTAAAGTCTACCTCCAATGCCACTTTTCCTGTGATTGTCCTACTTACTGGAGATTTTTCCTCTACTGAGCTTACATGTACCAGGATGTCGAAATCTACATGCTGCTAAGCATGCATATGAATCTGACCTCATCCACTAACTAAGTATGTATACATGACTAGAATTTGATAGAATTATACTGAGTGGGATTAAAAGATATTAAAAAAATGTTTTATTTGTTTCCTCATGTAAAGAGTATGTTATGCCTAAATGTAGGAAAATATGAATTAAAAATAAATGCTTTTTAAGGAAAACATGTCTGCATTGTTAAATTCACTTCTTGCTGGTAGTGACTAGAAGTCTTGACAGTGTAAGTCAAGGAAATTGTTCATTAAATTGCTTAGAAATAGGCACAGGACAGATTTGTAAAATATTAGGAACAGGAAAAAAAATGTTTATTTGGTCAGGAAATAAAACAGGGCTGATGAGTGTGGGCAGTAATGTCAACAAGAAAACCAATTCCCATGGTAACCCAGTGCATAAAAACATTTTGTTCAAGCCACCATTTCCTGCTGCGCACTGTCGTCTCCTGCCAGGATGCGCCCCTGCAGTCATGTGCGTAGCCAAGGCTGTCCGCTAGGAGAACTCCCTTCTGTACAGAAAGAAGCAACTCAGCACTGCCCAGGCCCCAGCTAAAGCCTCAGAGATGAATGATTCCTATTGACACAGCTATCTGACATCCTGGAATCCCTTCCCAAACCTTAACTCAGAAGTCCCTTTAAAATACACCCCAAGGACTTGAAAATTATCAGCCTCGAGTGTATTCACAATGGTCTCATTTTAAGTATACTTCATATAGGAAGCTTATGAGAACTAGCATTAGGACATGTAAAGATGATTGTGGTGCCCATATATCAAGAAAAGTTATATGCTGTAGGCACCCTGTGGTCTAACTACAAGAGAATCTGGAGACACTGGGAGATGACAAACATTACCCACTTCACTGCCCTCTTCAAAAACCATAATAGCGTTATAAAACCAAAACCATAAGCACTTAGAAACAAGCCTTCACTGTGCCCTGAAATAAATAGGAAAAATACATAACCTACAGACACATGAGTAGGGCTTCAGAATGGAAATATGTGAGCGAGGCTGTCTTGGCTAGGAAAGGAAGGAGTTCATTTTGTACTGCAAGTAAGAAATTCTCAGCTAAGGTACTACATGTTAAATGTACTCATTATACACACACCAAATAAATGATATGCATGTGAGATAACAGATGTGAAATAGCTTGACTTACTCATCTCACAACATCAACGTAAGTGAATCAAAAGAAACTAAGGGACAACCTGAACAGACATAATGATAATCACAATATTATTTTTCATGCTAGGAAAATGAGCTTGACTTTGTTGCTATAGATTTGAAACCTAAAGTGACTGTTCCTTTTTGAGGATTGGGACTTTTGCTTGGCAATAGTGGTCTATAGGAGTATTATTCTGGACAGAAGAAGAAAGTGGAGTTCATTTCCAGATAGTAGGGTGCTTTGTGAAAAGAAACCTTAAATATCTTCAAATGTGCCTTATATTCAGAATGGCTATTTTCTACCTCAATTCATTCACTGAAACCTAATCTCCAGTGCAAGAATATTAACAGTGAGTCCTTAAAACAGTATTAGAGATTTATGCACATGGATGGAATTCCAGCCCATTAAGGAGACATGTTTGCTTCTCTTACTCTCTGTCTGAAGGTATCATATATTGGAAATGGGCTGTCCTCACAGATGGAACCATTCACTTCATTTTGTACCCCATATGAGAAATGGGCTCTCTACGCATGGGACCTGCCACTACCTTGATCTTGAACCATGTGTGAGAAACAGGCTCTCTCCACAGATGGGACCATTCCCTTTATCGTGTACCTCCTGCATTCCAGAAATGTGAAAAAATGACCTGCCATTTATGAATTGCTCACCCTAAGTACTTTGTAATAATAGACCAAGACGCAGAGGATAATATGAATGTAAGTAAAGTCAAAAGAGTAGAAATCTAGTTAAAGTGTGTGAAATCACTGGGCTCTTCAGTGGTCTGGAATACAGTGTTAAAAGCAGGCAAGCGAGGCCCAAAGAAAGAGGTGGAAGTGAGCAGCCACCTTCTCAAGCTGCTCAGGCTTTACCTCCTGAGAAACAACCTCTAAAAGTGCAGTGCCCACTGGGGGACTCCCTTGGTAGGTTTCCTTTGTGGATCTGAAGAAGGAAGAGAAAGACACGTAGATAAAAGTCTGTCTAGAATGGCTGGTTTTACTCCACACTTATGTCAGCAGTCTGATCTAAGATCATCTCTAGGAGAAGAATTTTGATAACCCAGGAGAGAAATGTTCCTTCCATTCAGCCCAGCTTCAAAAAAAGCACTAGAGAAATCACACCTCTGGCTCCCAGCTCCATAGAGTCAAGGATGTGCACAGGTCCATGACTCAGCTGCATGGTGTGATTCTGACTTGCTTCACACTTTCTGTGTGAAATGAATCAGTGCCATGCCCTGTGCCTCCATATTCTCTGCTATTTACCAATGAGGAGAATTCCTAGGCCATGGCTCATAAGGAGTGATTGGACGTTAAATGTTTCACAAAGAATATGGCTAACGTAAGTGCATGGTAAAGATCCTTGTCATTCCTTAGTACTTGGCTTTGTCACTTAGTTTTAATGGTACTAGTGAGGAAATTGGGGAGACCTGGTGACCCTGAGTTAAAAAGCACCACAAAGAAATGGCCTCTTACATTTTCCTTCAGTGTGCTTTACTCTGACTTTACAAGGTTAATAATAGTGATTTTGATTTCAATCATTTACAAAACTGATTACAGTTTATACCTTCTTATGCAAAAAAAATATATATATATATATGTATAACATCTGTATAATATGTATATAAATGCACACTTTATTAGTACTATGAAACATACTTGTGCAGATATATACATTTCTATCATTAATTATCCAAATGTAAGACAAAAATATTCTACCCTCTGTGTTGAATCAAAATTAACAGAACAAATGTTTTTCTGACTGCATACTCTACAATTAAAGTCATGCAAGTGATTACTTTCTAAAATAATTAAAAATTATCTTAAAAACTTAAATTGTTATTAAACATTAGTGTGATTTCAATGGTGAATTTGAATAAAGGAACCATTCTTTATGATTCCCAGCATAAAACTCTATCCAGCTTGAATCTAGATAGACTCATATTAGGAAACAATTTGGTTTTATGTTTGTTTGCTTGTTTGTTTGTTTGTTTTACTGAAACAACATCTTACTCAGTAGCCTAGGCTGACTTTGAACTCATTGTGATTCTCCTGCCTCAGTGTGTCCCAAGTGTTGTGATTACAAGCATGTACCAACATTCCCTGCTTATGAAAACTTTTAAATATATATTTACAAAAAATATTAAGCCCAACAACTGTTTGGAAGGGCTGGTGAGGAGTTACTCAGTCCCTCATCCCTAACTCATGGGATCCTTACTGCATTCATCCTGGCTAAAGTAGATTTAACATTACAGCAGGAGAACTCAGTCATTATGATGTGTGGGAATAATGAAGGACTGTCCCCAGGTGGTACTGACTGACAGAGCATGCTTCCACCTTACAGCAATTTCTTCACAACCTCAGGTTTATTTTTTTTGTTGCTATAATTTTTATTTATTTATTTATTTCTCTCTCTCTCTCTCTCTCTCTCTCTCTCTGTGTGTGTGTGTGTGTGTGTGTGTGTGTGTGTGTGTGTGTAAATGCCTGATACACGAATCACTTGCTGGGTGCTGGGGAACTGAACCCTGTTCATTAGGCTTTGCAAGCAATTACTATTCACCACTGAGCCATCTCCCCAACCTGCCAACCACAGGACTTTCTCACCAAGGTGTAAAACATTCAGACTGGCTTCAACAAAAGCAAAAAGCAAATGTGATTTATCCTTGATCATAAGTAAAATTGATTTTGATTCAATAATGTGACCCTCTCCTTTAGGGAACATTAAACTGCTATAAGGATCAGAAGGCCCCAATCTGTATACTGTTGTGTGCTTACAATCCAAGTGGTCACTAGGGAAGGCTGACTTCACTATATTCTTTAGTTCTGTGCCTTTTCCATTGAGCCATTATGTCTCTGTTAAGGGATGGTTACATCCATAGTTCTCATTAGTTTGATTAATGGTATACTTCTAATAGAGGCCACCACCTGACATTTGGTGGGAAAAAAAAAAAAAAAACACATGGCAGGTAATTTTTTAAAATACAGAACCTGTCCACTTAACCTAGTTCCATTCCCTCTGGTAAGGGTAGCAACTGAATGTGACACTCATCAGTGAGAGAAGCCTAGCACCTCTCTTTCCACCCTCCCCACACCAATTAGGAGAAACGCCTGACTTTCCGGAGAAACTGAAGCAGATGCAGGGGGAGGCTGTTTTAAATCCCCGGCACAAGGCCACAAAGCCACCAATGTCAGACCTTACATTTACTGGCAATCAGAAGCATCCAGTCTTCATTACCATATTGAATTAAAGGAGCGGGCCTGCTCTGAATAAGTGTCCCATCCAGCTTGTCTTTCCAATTAGAAAAACAATGTGATGTGAAAACAGGCCAATTTCAAATATTTCAAATGTCAACGTAAAATTTATAGACAGAAATCATTGCTATTTTGGGGTTGGCCTTGATTTTCACTAATTAGACTGTCCCCACTTAGTTGGTGTTTAAGACTATATCATCTGCTTTCAGCACTAATGTTTTGTGATGCTATTACAAGGACAGAACGTAATTTAGGGTTCAGAATCTATTTGATCCTGAGATAAAGCCCTTCTAACACTCCAGATGCAAGATACAAAGCTGACCTTGGACCACAATTGCACCTTGTATGTCCACCAGTTTTCAAGTATGAAGCTCATCTTGTTTGCATCCATTTCAGGACTCTAGCCTCCATGCCCTCAAATTCTCTGCTTTTGTTTTATTGGGAGATAGATTTATTTGTAATCTCCCCAAAGACATTATAGGATTTTTTGTTTACTTTTCTCACTTGATTGCTGTTATATTTATTTTTCTTCTTCCATATCTCAGCCCATTTCTCTCCGAGGATGAGAAAGCCTGTGCTTCTGTTAGATAGGAGAAGCCCGTCCATGTCCTCCTGCTGTAGGAGGATGCTGCCTCAGCTCAGCCTGGAGACCTATGACAACAGCTGTCCTGGGGTGCACATGTTCTCTTCAATCAGAGTGAGAGCCCTAATGGGCTCATAATGGCATCCATTTGCCATGTGGATATTCCTGACATGCCATTTGAGACAATGCCAGGATGACTTTCCTTTAAAAAATGTGAAATAATTCTACAAAACAAAAATGGGCAAAATTACTGCCCATAGAAATGGAGTTTAAAACATGACAACATTATCCTGGATGGAGAAAACACGGTGACCTTCTTTCCCACAAATGACAATAAGATCATTTTACATTCATATTGGTAACAAAATTCAATGTTTAAGCACAGCAAATATATGGGTTATAAATACAGTCTAGAGATACACTGTTTCCTGAATCAACACAGAGGATCACGAGGGCAATGGAATGATAACATGGTGAGGCACATCTTAGAGAAAACATGGTGCACTCTCCACTTTGAAAGCTGTTTGGTCATGGAGAAAACCACGATAAGGTGATTACCCTGTGTAGTAATATTAGGACTAGATTAATATTTTCAAGGCTTAGTTTTACACGAAAATTCCATAATAATCTATCTAAAATACATTCAAAAAAGTGTGTTCTGGGCTGAAGAGATGGCTTAGTGGTTAAGCACTTGCCTGTGAAGCCTAAGGACCACAGTTCGAGGCTCAATTTCCCCAGTACCCATGTAAGCCAGATGCACACAGTGGCGCATGCATCTGGAGTTCGTTTGCAGCGGCTGGAGGCCCTGATGTGCCCATTCTGCCCCCCCCCCCTCTCTCTGCCTCTTTCTCTCTCTGTCTGTCATTCTCAAATAAAGAAATAAAAATAAACAAAAATTTTAAAAGAGAAAGTGTGTTCTGAAAAGTTGAAGAACACGTTCAACATTGCATGTATCCTTTTTTATGAGACATAATAAAATAAAGTTGAAACTTAAATAGTACTGATAATTGTTTTCTATTTGGTTGAATTTTCAAAACCAAAGGGCTAAAAGAATTGTAAGATCTGACATAATAAGTTCTTTGTTTCCTGAAAATATGCATCAAAACATAAATGTCTGCGATGAGTCTATGATGTATATAGAAATTAAGTGAAATAGATAGGTAGAATATTTTAAAAACTATTTCACAAGAGAAATACTGTGGACAATTTTGCTACTCCATCTGACTGTCCAGCAAACTAGAGCTTCCAACCTTCTAGCTCCCAAAATAGCACTGAATAGACACTCAAGAAACAAGCTGAGGAAGCTGAGAGCCCTGTGACCAGGAGTGGATTGGTTTTCTTGTTCCAGTGACAAAACACCTGACACAAACAAGTGGAGGACAGAAGGCAGCAGAGAGAGCACTCATTTCCTCCTCTGTATTCAATCTCCAGCCCATGCCAACAAAATGGTGTTGTCTCCATTCTGGGTGTCTCTCCTCTCCTCTGTGAAGCCTCTGCAAACATGTTCACAGGCACATGTAGAGGGGTTCCTCTGATTTGGCTGTGAGATGTCTCTTTTGGAGAACTATGTGCCTTGCAAGCATGAGGACCTGAGTTTGGTCCTCAGGACCCATTTAATAAAAAGCTAAAGTGGAGGCTTATGCTTATTATCTCAATGCAGGGAGGCAGAGACAGTGGAACCCACGGGATTCACAGGCAACATGTAATCCAGCCAACTTGGCAAGTTTCAGATCAGAGAGAAGGCCCGTCACAGTAATGTTGCAGAATACTTTTGGAATGACAATGGAGATTATTCTCTAGTCTCCAGAACATGTAAACACATGTGCTCATGCGTGTACATGCACACACAAACACAATAGATTTAAAAAAGTAAATACCTTTAACTTGGCAAGATTAAACATCACAAATAAAAATTTCCCTCAGATTTTCTGAACAACTTTCTACAACCAATCATGTTATATAGAAATGGGTAATGAGCAACAAAACGACATAGAAACAGTTTTCATGTGGGTCTGGACTGAAGGTTGTGTCCACTGATAAACACTTGCATCAAAGCTAGAAATCTCCGAGCCTCAGCTTCCCCATTCAAACAAAGGAAAGATATACCTAATTCATAGCTCTTTTGTGAGACCCTAAGACTTCATCTACCTTAAAATCCACTTTCAAGCAAGCTTCTTAAGCCATTGAGCCACTTTTCCATCATAAAAATACTTCTAGTAGCTATTGACTAAAAGATAAGATATGACCCCCAAACAAGGTGCACTTGGCTAGAAATTTGCTTTTAAAGGAGGCTGACAGCGAAGATTGTGCTTCTGTAATGTCCTCAGTTAAGAGTGCTGCACATATCAACATCCTGCTGTCCATAGCTCGTAGATAATTTTGTTTTTATTCTGCAGATGAAGAAGCAGGGTGTTTCAGAGTTTGCCCATTCCTTCTACAAAATGGGTACTTATAAACCCAAATGTACTGAGTTGAAAATGTTCTGTCTCCTGTGGCAAAGATGCAAATCCTCATGTGTGGACAGGATCATAATGAAGGGAGATACAGTGACAGAACTGGGATTTGATGTCATGATGTACAGTTACGTGATGCACCAATTTTAAATTTTCGTTTCTATTCTCTAAAAGCTATTCTTTCAATGTTGAAACTATAGTAAATAATTATACTTCTCCACCCCAAGGGAACCCCATTACTTCTAAAATTAGAATTAGGTTTAAATTTAAAATGATACTATAGTTCCCATTAGTCTGTATAAATGAAAGTTCGTACTTTATGATGTTTCTCCCCTGATTCCTTCATGTGCTACTTTTCATACTATTTACTTATTTAAACATATGTGTGAGTGAACAGAGTAGACAGGCATCCAGGGTCTCTTGCCACTGCAAATGAATGCCAGATGCATGCCCACTTTTTATACCTGGCTTTATGTGAGCGCTGAGTGATTGACTCTGTGCCAGCAGGCTTTGCAAGCACATGGCTGCAACCACTGAGAAACCTCCCCAGCCCCTCACGTGCCTCTTTGAGTGTGTAAGATCTGAGTCCAATGCTCCTACATGTGAATAGAGGTGTGAGGTTTCAATGCTGTTACTCAGAGCTCCCTTGTCCAATCATAGAATAGTGGCACCTACTTCCAAAATAATTTTAAAATTCTCTTGAGAATTTAAAAAATCCAACCCATATACCTTAAAAACAAAGTAATTAGGACTTGTTGTTAATATTTTTACACTAATGGACCAGATAAATGTCATCAACCAGGTTATCTTTGTTAAATCTTTGTTCCTTGCCAGATAGATCTGTGGGCTGTGAATGCAAAAAAAAGTTGAAACTGTATGTGTGTGTGTGTGTGTGTGTGTGTGTGTGTGTGTGTCTGTGTGTCTGTGTGTACACATACAAGTGCGTTCATCCACAGAAAGATTCACTTTAAGTAATTGGTTCATGTTATTATGGAAACAGGCAACTTTGGCTGTCACCTGACTGGAGACTCAGAAAAGATTTCCTGATATTTCCAAGTTCAAAACTATCTGCTGAATTCTGTATTGCTCAAAAAACATCATTCTTTTGTATTGCTCTTGTTTTCAATGATTGTATAGGGTCCACCCATGTTATGGGAGAACACATGCTTTAGTTAATGTCTACCACTTATATGTTACTATCATCCCAAAATTCTTTATAAAAACATCTAACTTGATGCTTGATCAAATATGTGGGCGTGATATCCCAGCCAAGTTGACTCACCGAATTATCTATCATATGTTTTCTTATAATGCTAAACTATATATAGCACCTCAAATTTCCTAGCATCATTTAGGGGTCTTTATGTCACTGATATATGTATACATTAAGAGTACTGTGAGCATCAAGACCTTCATATAGCACAGTGAGTCTCACAATCATAAAGTAAACATTAAGTTAGAATACAAAATGATTTAATTTTCAGTTTAATAATGGACTAAAAAGTAGTTATAGCATCTGTTTTCTTTTTTAAAACATTTTTTAGCTTATTTATTAGAGAGAGACAAAGAGGCAGATAGAGAAAGAGAATGGGAGCACCAGGGACTCCAGCCACTGCAAATGAACTCCAGATGCATGTGCCACCCTGTGCATCTGCCTTATGTGGGCTCTGGTGACTCAAACCTGGGTCCTTAGGCTTTTCAGGTGAGTGCCTTAATGGCTGAGCCATCTCTCCAGCCCAAGCAGCTATTTTCAAATTTCAAACACAATCCTAGCACATAGGTACAATTGCATTACATGGGTAAGGAACTCACTCACTTGAATGGACAAGAGTAGAGTGAATCAACTTATTGCCTATATTTTCATTATTTTTAAAAAAATAATGTTTAAGTGAAATGACTTTTGACTATGTAAAAGACGCCATTTCAATGTGTTTCTAATGACACAGTAATTCTGAACTTTTGAGAATCCTCATGGCAATAAATCCCTAAACATATTTTCAGCAGTTACACTCTATTTTGCCTACTGTGCATAATCTTACAGATGCTGCTGATGTATGATGTCTCCTGACTCACTCAAATCAGGTCTGATAGAGAAGCTCCCATGGAGCCTCTTCTATAGTCCTTCTATAAAGCAAGCGCTTCCAGGAATTGTATTTACAGGAAAAGAGAAATCCGCTCTGGAGATAATGAATCTAATCACATTTGCTAAAAATGGAAAAGCCTTATTCCATTCTTGTTCAGTATCTTTTCACATCGTCACCTGCAGCTATGTTCAGCTACTATTATTCTAGTACTACTAAGGAGAAATCGCCACTGAAGCCCCCGGAATAGAGAGCCTATTTTGTAAAGCTGTAATTATGTATGCCTGCTTCAACATCTTCAAGAAGCAATACAAAGGTTCCAGGAAGACTTGTGAAAGCAGCACTTTGTGAATATAGTTTCTTCAAGAACGTGCTGAATGTTTGCAGAAATAAGGGTGGAGCTTCCATTGTGAGAAGAGTTTCAATGCCCTACTTAAAATCAAATCCTCTGAAATATTTGCAAATAGTATGCCAGGTTCTGAAAATGAAGAGGCAGCCTCTTTGCCCACAGTCAAAAGCATGCCCTTCTATCCACCTCCATCTTTCTGCTCTCTTCATTTTCTGCCATACATACATTCGGTTTCTTTGAAAGATTTGCAGAAATTTTTCATGTCCTGTCTGCTTGGTTTCTTTTCACCCAACTGAACTCTTCTTTTCCACACTTCTCTAAGAATTCTTCAGGGACTGCTGCTTCTTTCTGCTGGAGTCTGATCATGCAGAAGGCATAAGCCTGCCCATAAGGTTTCCACTGTTGAAACGTGGTAAGTCAGTCACTGGAGCTGTTTAGGATGATGATTCTTATCAGGACTTCAAAATCCTTGCTGTTTTAAACACCATTTGCATTTTCTCAAATCCTATCACAGACTATCAAATCAACTTCATATTAACTATCAGAAATACCTCAGTATTAAAGCCAGTTTTTAGTTCAGCTTCAAGTTTTATTGAATCTGTTTTTAATTAAATACTGCCCTTTATATTTTGAGATTAAATCTTTTTGATTAATTTCAGACAGTTTATTCTAAGATATTTGTACTATTATATGACATCTCATTTCTTGGAATTCTTTTTCTTATCTGAGAATTTAATGTCATTTGGAACCAACTGCACACCATTTGTGAAGCTGCTTAACAGTTGAATTCAGGATTACTCTGGGTGAAATGAAGCATTTCCTATATGCTGTCAGATTCTCCTTATACCTTTTTGTTTCCTGTTTAACTCTGCCACAAACCACAATAGCATTCCATTAAGACACAAATGATTACCAAAGAGAATATCAATTTCCTCATGATAAGTGTTTTACCTGACTCAAAAATAGTTCTCTAGTTTTTCAGGAATTACAACTTTTCTGGGAATGGTTTCTGTCTATAAGCAAGAATGCTTTTTCTATATAAAGAATTCATCTAGCCGGGCGTGGTGGTGCACGCCTTCAATCCCATCACTTGGGAGGCAGAGAGGTAGGAGGATCACCGTGAGTTCAAGGCCACCCTGAGACTACATAGTTAATTCCAGGTCAGCCTGGTCCAGAGTGAAACCCTAACTTGAAAAAAAAAAAGAATTCATCTATAGTTTTTTAAAACTAATTTCTGAAAGAATTAATAGTTAACTATAAAACCATACAATTTCTTACATGATAGTATTTTGAAAATATTTCATGTTGAATTTTCCTACGTGCTCTTCCTTTTCTCCTTGGTGTTTAGCTCACAATTTAGTTGTGTCATGTAAATGTATTTCCTGGAAAGTCAGTGTTTTAATGCATATATTTATAATTTTCCTAGCAACTTTTATCAAGATTTATATTTAAACATACACTATCTTTAGATGAAAAAAAAATTGGATCCTAAATATTGAAAAACTAAGATCACATTTCTAGAAATGCATTTTATAAAATGTGAAAAGGAGACATTATCTAGTGATTACTATACTTTTGAAAATAAACTTTGTCAGCCTTATTTAATAGTCATTTCTGACATTAATATTTTTAGAAAAAAAAGTCAATGGAAGTTCTCAAAGTCAACTTACTTTTAAAATAGGCTTCACAGCAAAGAAATGAGGGAATTAGATTATATACTTTAGTATTTGTTTCAATTAAAAAATTTCCTATTGTGAGTGATTCACCACAGCATGGACCTAGCTTCACTGTTTCAAACAGACATTAGTTAAGCTTGTGTCAAAGAGGGGATGCAGCTCTACATGCAGTAATATTAAAAGACCACGTTTTGGAGGAAACAGGTTATCAACTCTTTATTGAATACAGGGTAAGTAGAGTGTTGGGATCAACTAGGAACCCATTATTTGAATAAAGGTACAGAAATTGTAGAGAGTGTTAACAAGAAGAAAAAATAGAATTAAATATTCTAGATATGATTAGGAAGGCTTGCACTTTCAAATGGAAAGAAAAAAGTTTGAGGAGAAATTTAGTACCAGTGTTTAAGTATGAAGAGCATAAGATCTGGGATGAAGAAACTTTCCCAGCATGAACTTCCCTTACTCACAAATAGAAATACTATCTACTTTTCTAGATGCCAGTTCAGGCCAAAGATAGCATAAGTACCAGCCAAGCATGTTCTCAGTCTTGAACACAAGTCCTCTTCCAAATTCAGGTTGGTGTTCTCCAGTTCGCCTCAGCTTCCCACAAGCAATCCTAAGCAGATACCTCGGGCTCTTTTAGGACTATTTCCCGTCGAGTTGCTCGCTGGTGGATGCCACTGGTGGAGCATACAGAGAGAATGGAATGCAAAGAACACTAGAGCATGTGCAGGGTGAGGAGAGCTCAAATTTTATAGAAAAATCAGATATCTTCCTGGCTTTTCTCTTTCCTTTCTTCTTCCTGCCCTCCCCCTCTCTCACTATCTATGGTATCCCTTCCTACCTCCCTCCTTTATTTCCTTCCATTTATCTCAGAAATATTGCTTAAGGGCCCAGGAGATGTTTCAGTGGGTAAAGCACTTGTTTTTCAGCCATAAGGACTTGAATTCAGGTCCACAGAGCCCACTTAAAACCAGAAGAAGTAATGAACACCTGTACTCCAAGCCCTCCTAGGGGGTGATGTGTGGCAAAAAATGGGAGAATGCTGCAGGGTTGCTGGCCAGCTATGCTGGCATGCGCAGTAGTAAAAGAAAACGATCCTGTCTCAAACTACATGGAACTCAACAACAGCCACCTGGAGTTGTTCTGGGACCTCTTCATATGTACTGTTCCACGTGCACACTTGGGTTGTCACACATGAACACATGCACACACATTCACACACACACAAAGGAAGACAGGTAGGTGTTGAAAGACAGATGATAGATTAGATAGATGACACATAGATTAGATAGATAGATAGATAGATAGATAGATAGATAGATAGATAGATAGACAGACAGATAGATTAAACAAAGCTATGGCCATGGGCCCCTGCAGAGACATTGAACTATCAAATGGAAACTGCTATCTGTAGTTTCCCAGAAATATGGTGGAAGGTAATGAACCAGGAATTAAGCATTAGTTAAGGTTTAGTTATCAGTCTTTGTTGCTAACAATGAGGCCTGTTTTATAGATTTTAATCTCAGCATGAACATAATATTGCTTAGACTGCAGTAAGCTTTTCCAAAGGGAAGTATTTAAATTGTTTTTATAAGAATCTCTGCAATCCCAACTTTCCCCATAATCTTACATTTTTTCTTGTCTCTCTTATGTGTATGCATGTGTGCATATGTGTAAGAGAGACAATGTTCATGGAGTCCAGGCTGGATTTGAGTTCTCTGTATACGTTAGGCTGGCCTTAAACTCCTGATTCTCCTGCCTCTGACTCCCAAGTGCTAAACTACAGGTGTGCAGAAGAAATAACATTTCAGTAGCTCACACTGGTTTCCAAGACTGTGCCTGCTATAATAGTACTTACTTTAAATAATTTTGGCAAATGCTTCATTTTGCTATTCTTTAGGAAATCTATCAGGGTTTCTAATTTAACAATACAGATGTTTTTACCTGATTTAAACACTTAATTGTGCTCCATGGTTTACAGAATAAGGAATTTCATAGGAAAATTAATATGGAAAACATTACAGAATTTGTGAACAATAAACTATAACAAAATAGTTTGTATTATAAGATGTAGAGAAATAAACTGTTGATGTTCCTAGAATGTCCTCCAGAAAAAAAGTCTGCATGTATTTAAAGTACATGGAAAGTTTTGTCCATTACAAAATCACTTGAATGTCAGTAACCAGCAATGTGACATGGCTGATACAGACTAGCAACTTGACAGGACCTAGAATCACCTGTGAAGGATTATCTAATTAGGTTTGCCTGTGAGCTTGCCTGTGAGGGATCATCTTGATTAGGTTAACTGAGGTAGGGAGACCACCGTAACTGTAGTCAGAACATTCCAAGGGACTGGGTCCTGGGCTGTCCTAGGAAAGACAAAATAACTGACACAATGTGTGGCTAAAGATCAGAAGTTGGGCAGTGTGAGACAAAGTGGGTCCTAGGCAGCCTAGCCAAGTGCTCTACCCCTTAGGTAGACCCCACGCTGCGCTCCACTTTCTATTTTGACATAAAGACTCACTAAGTTTCTTAAATTGTCTTGCAACTCACTCTGTAGCCCAGACAGGCCTTGAACTTGTCATCATCCTGCCTCCGCCTCCTGAGTAACTGAGTAACTGGAATGATAGCCGGCATGACCAGATAAAGCCTTAACACCTCTGCGCAATGAAAAGAAAAGGTTCACTATCAGGCTGATGCAACAGGATACAGCAACAGATGCTACCTACAAAGGGCTTCCACATGCAGATACTGTCATAATTTTATGCTGTGATAGACTGCAAACATCAGCCCTTTGCCGTGTGTGTGTGTGTGTGTGTGTGTGTGTGTGTGTGTGTGTGTTCATTAAGAGGTAGAGTCTATTTTCCTAGTCTACAAAGCTTGCCTGTCCTTGTGACTGAATTTGAGCAATAAAAAGTGTTAGAAATAGCAATATGCCAATTATGAATCTTGATTAAAGAATTTAGAGGTATTTACTTCTTACTAATCTTGATCTTTTCTATATCATGAGTAAACAAAGATAGAAACTTCTGGTCTTGACACCTCTATGGGATTCACACTATGTAGCTGAGTGTGACCAGCCCAGGTGCCTTTTGGCATTTGTTTTGTTTACAGATTTGCCTTCTACTCTATCATCTTGAGCTCATGAAAAGACTGGTTTCTTTCAGAGAGACTCTCTGTAGAGTATTCCAGGCTTGACCAACCATGGGGAAAGATACTTTCTCTCCTTTCACAATGCATAATTGTCTCTTCTTAACACCCGAGACGAAACCATTGATAAGAGGTAAAAATATTTACCTTTAAAAAACAATAGTGCTTGGCTCAAACTTTTAGGAGATCTATTTTATTTTCCTATTAGAAGTCCCATTACCTTATTACTGTCAGATATAGAAGCACTGATCTTGGTGCATAAAAAATGATTTTTTTTGCACAGCATTTAACTTCCATTTATATCACTGGGTAAATAATGGCAATTCTATTTTGTAATAATATCAACAGATAGTTACCTATTTTGAAGAAAGGAGGTCATTTCTTCTTATTAAAGTAACAAAAGTGCCATCCTCCCATGGCAGCACTGTGGACAGATAGCCCTGCTTCTCCAAAGGCATCTGTTTATCCTCAGGATCCATGGAATGACCAGTTCTTTCCTCCTGTGTCCACAGACAAATACTGACACAGTTCTTTTTTTTTTTTTTTAATTTTTTGTTTATTTTTTTATTTATTTGAGAGCAACAGACAGAGAGAGAAGCAGATACAGAGAGAGAGAATGGGCACGCCAGGGCCTCCAGCCACTGCAAACGAACTCCAGATGCGTGCGCCCCCTTGTGCATCTGGCTAACGTGGGTCCTGGAGAATCGAGCCTTGAACCGGGGTCCTCAGGCTTCACAGGCAAGCGCTTAACCGCTAAGCCATCTCTCCAGCCCACAGTTCTTAAATTGTACTCTTTGTTCTCAGTCTTTCTTTTGCAGACCATACAGTCATAGCCAACAACTTATGTAGAGAAGAAAATCATTCTTCAACAAGTGGGCTTTCCTGTTTGAAGTTCTTGTGTATAAATTACTGCTGGTGTATAGCACTGGGTCTCATAGTCTCATAAACCCAAGTCACATGCTAAGAGATGGAGCCGGATATGGTGGCTTAAGTGTAAAATCATCTGCATGGAATCACAACATTTGAGTACTCATCTCCAGTGCTGCTCTGGAAGGTTGTGGAACTTTGTGGAGGCGTAGTCTTGCTGGAGGACAGGTGTCACTGGGGATGGGCCTTGATGCTTTCAATCCAGCCCTCCTGGCTGAATGCTCTCCCTCAGTCTTCTTCCTCCCTGCTACTGTGATCCTGTGCCGCTGGAATCCTGCATGCTTTCCCTGCATGGAGACCTCTACCCTCTGGAGATGACAATGAAACACTTCCCTTCCCTAAGATGCTTCTGATTTTTCTGTCCCATCAATTATGCCATAAAACATATATCAGCATGATCGATGCCTTGCTAGACACAGAATAAGGACTCACCCAAAGTTCCAGACTGCTAACCACACAGACAGCATTTGTTGGTGCCTTTATATGCAATGCTTTTACATACATGTTTCAGAAGTAGCCATGGTATCTTGCATAATTAGTCTATGCCTTCATGATTTATTATAGCACTTCCTTCACTCCGTTCACATGAGGGGGTCTGTGTGAAAGAGGAGATTAGCTCTCAACTGACTTGCTTTTAACCCCTTTATCTTCAGACCAGTGGAACAACTCTTTTCTGAGGGCCAACCAAATACGGCTATTTGATGCTTTATTGTAGTTTACCACTGACCTGGACAGAACTTCACAAGGAGAATGTGATGTCTGTTTGCAGTTTTATACTGCGTCGACATCAGAGTTGACCCTCGCTCTATAGGCTTTTAATTTGTTTTGACACAGGAGGTCACATCAGCTGTTGCCTCAGAGGTCTTCTTTTTAGAAGAGTTCATCATTTCCCCATGTACTCCCAACAAGAAAAATCTCGACAACTCTCTTTCCAACTGTGTATCTCTGATGAGCTTCTCGACATATGGCACAAGTAAACGGAATGTCACTTTGATCATCTGCCTGTCAGTGCAGAGAGCTATGTTGATTCTGCCACAGGGTTCACCATGCTTCTGCACTATCTTTTACTCTTCCCTTTCATTGAAGCCCAGTATTCAGCCTGTCATGGAGTCCTGTCATTTCTGCCATTGAACTGTCGTCCAGCCTCTGCCCTCCTTTCTTTTCATTGCACCCACCGTCAGCTAGATGGTGATTGCTGTGCTGTGGACAGTGATCACTGCATTTATAGCCCATCCTCTGCACTTGCACAAGTCCATCATTCCCAAAGTGCAAGGTTCCTGTGGAGTTTCCTCTACCACCACACAGAGCCACTCCTTCTTGCTCTCTAATAAAATTCATGCTGTACTGTGGTGCAGCAGTTGCCTTCTCACTGTTGGGCCAAACACCTGGCCAGAAGCAGCCCATAGGAGCAAAGGAAGTTTCATCATGGTAGAGAAAGCATGGGAGAGCAGACAGGCAGCTCCTATCTTTGTACATCACCAGTAAGAAGGTAGCAGCAGAGGGAGCTAGCGAGCGAACACCCGGTGGGACGGGACTAAAATGCCTCAAGATACACCCTGGTAACACATTCCCTCCAGCAAGACTTAACCAACCAGCTCTACCAGCTGGGAGCGGAGTCTGAGTCTTAATCACAAACATTTGAGGCTACAGGAATGACAACATTTCATACCCAAACTCCAGTGCGCGTTGTGAATGAAATGTCCCCTATAGCCTCGTGGGTTTGAACATTCAGTCCCCAGCTGGTGGCACTGTTCCAGAAGGTTCTGAAACTTTTAGGAGGTGGAGACTTACTGGAAAAAGTGGGTCGTTGGGTCTGAGCCTTGAAGTTTTGTAGCCTGGCCCCACCTTCCTGTTTGCCTCAGTTTCCTGCCTGGTGATTTGACTTTGAAGCCACCATGAAAATGGTCTCCCCCTGCTCAGATTGCTTCTGGTCAGTTATTTTGCCTGAGCAATAAAAAAGTAATTAATACAGCCTGACTTTATGTTTCATTCCCTTCAGACTAGATTCCCACTTGTTAGTGAAACCCTTCAGACACCACACTCCCAGCAGCACTCTAGTTCCTGCCTCATTGCTTTCTTTGTACTTTTCTACCATGCTAAGTTGTCCTGTGTCCTCCTTTTCTTAGAGAAAACCTACTATGTGCTTGGAGACTGCACCTGCATAACAGGTTTCAGCCACGTTTACATGTTCTGCCTCTGTGGCACACTCAAATTCCCTTTCAAATCATGTCACACTGTGCTATAATTGTTTGCTTAAACCATTTTGTCTCACACTAAATAATGCTCACTGAGACAACACAATTCACTTTTCCTTGTTCAAGCTCATAACCCTTTTGCTCATAAATCTTTGATTTTTAGTAAGTTCTCAGTGAAACATTTTTAAAGTATTAGTAAATCTCTCCTGTTGTTGGATGTGTACTACACAACCAGATTAGAAGTCTAGCAACACATTATATAGATAGAAATTAGAAATTCAGTTGGTAGCACACATGGCCTCAGACTAAAGGGGCTTTTATTCACTCTGTCTGTGTATAGCTTTTCTTCTCTAAAATTTTCCAGGAACACAAACCACTTTTTGCTATCCTTTTATCTCATGAGAATAACTAGCATAGTACTAACAACTCAGTACTCATCAACATGAATATTTAGGTTTCAGAGTAGATGAGCAATCACCAGTATCTATCATAAGAACTACTGACCTACTTAAAGATAATTACCCAAAAGACAGCAAATTGTACTCATATACGAAGAGTTCTGTGGTTATTATTATTAGGAGTCTAAATGCTGTTCTTATGCTATATTGAGAAGTATAAAAGTCAATACTTTGGAATTTTCCTAATTCCAGGCTA
Source organism: Dipus sagitta (assembly GCA_036346955.1). Taxonomy (NCBI): domain Eukaryota; kingdom Metazoa; phylum Chordata; class Mammalia; order Rodentia; family Dipodidae; genus Dipus; species Dipus sagitta. Next base: position 59,581,738 of record CM070788.1, read on the forward strand.
AGATATCTAGAGATCTCTCAAAACCAGATGATACAAGTAGTACACGCATGTTTTCTTTCAACACTGGCTTATCTTTCAAAGGCTAGGGATTTAGCTCATATTATTATGCTTTTCCATAATTCAAGATATCTTGTACACAATAAATCTGAAACCAATGTTTGATGAGTAAATGGTGGAACTTGTCAGCTTGAGCATCTCTTTTTAATGGTTCGGTGAGGGTGATATCAGTGTGGAGTGGATATCAGTGTGGTCCTGGTGAAGCTGAGCCTTGAGTACATCTTGTAAGCGTATTTCCTCCGCCCCTTGGTGGCTCTATTTTTTTCTCGTAACTTTTACTAACTTTGAGCTGACCATCTTACACACATGTCTGATATGCAGTTGCTAACACAGCAGAGATGTGCATTTTTTCCTGTTATCTTGCAACTACTGCCAGGAACAGGGGTTACTGAGGTATCATTTGTATGCCAAGCACGGCCATGGCCTGTTTTGTTTTTCTTCAGTTTTATTTAACATACCACCTGTGCTGGTCTAGGCATTATCTGTGACAGTTCAGAGCAACAATAGCCTAACTGAATAGTTATGACAGACTTTTGGCTCACAGGACTGAAAATATTTATTATTAGCCCTTTATATTAAAAGGTTTTCAACACTTGGACTGGGTTGGTCATGTTCCACACCCAGTAAATATTCAGCCATTTTCTGCTAGACAGACCAATGGAATAATAAATGAATGAGTCAGTGATAAGCCTCAGATAATTCTGTCCCACCCCTGTTCAGCAGATGCATAGTCATAGTTTTGATCCTGGGAAAGGAGGGGCTTTAGCCCAATCATGGGGCTGGTTTGTACAGACCTTTTAGAAAGGCTTGATGCCAGTGTCTGTTGCACTTACTTTCCTGTTACTGCGACAAAGCACCTAAAAGCAGCTGAGGGGAAAGGACATATTTTGGCTTAAATCATGACGGCAGGAAAAAGATGGATATCATCTCCTTGCCACAGCAGGTGGAAAACAATAGCATGGAAGTGAGCCAATCTTTGGCGGGGGTTGGGGGGAACTGGCTACACCACCTTCAGCAAGGCTCCACCTCCCAAATTGCCACCAGCTGTGGACCAAGGATTATAAACACATGAATTTATGGAGGTCATCGGTGTTAAACCACAGTATTCTTACCAAAGAGAGAGAGACAGAGACAGAGAGAGAGAGAGAAGGAGAAGAAGAAGATAGAAGAAATGATTAATGAAAACTTTGAAAGAAAATTCCACTGGGTGAGGATATCTGGTGATGTTAGATGAGCTAGGAGGGAAGAGGGAACTGACAGAAGCCTCTGCTTTTAGTCATCGAAGACTGGCCCCTCACCACCCTGACCCTCCACCCTGAGGAGGACTGAGATGGCTTGTCTTTCACTGCAGATCCTCAGCTTGACATGAGGGCCCTTCTCCCCAAGTAAAGAGAACAGACATTTCTGGATAGAAAGAAAAGCTTCCAATGTTGGTAGTTTGGTTGAAAATTAGCAGCATATTATGGTCTGGAGCGTGGAGGTCAGGAAATGCAAAGGTTTTCAGACCTGAGGTTCACAGAACCTCATGCAGTAGCTCTGATTCCATATCAGAGCCCTGCCTGAAATAATTGGAGTGTGATATCTCTGAAAAAGACCGGCTGTCTGCCTCATCAAGCGGATGGAGCTTATTGCATTGAGATTTAGAGTATTGCTGGAAATGTAACCGAGGTTTACTTACTGCAGGGTGATGCCAGAGATTTGCTGGATCCAATATCTGTTAAACCTCAAAAGAAATGAAGATTTCAGTTTAATTTTTTTTTATGAAAAACCAGAAGGAATTCACAATATGACAAAAACAAACCTTTGGGGAATTAATACTAATTGATTTCAGTTAGAGTTCACCAGCTAGCCAAATCAAGAAAAAGGCATGCCTCTACAAACTCAGGAGCCATTAGCCAAAAAAAGAAAAGAAAAATCCCAAGAAGGCTTACTGGCTATCACAATAATTTGGATTCAGACATAAGATGGCAGCCAGAGATTGTGCAGTGAAAAAGAAGGCCACGTGACGGTGCTTCTCTCATCTCCCCTGTGAAACAAACCTTCCCCGGGAACACATGCACAGCCCCTTGGCATCCTGCCCTCACATCAGTCCATACTCAGTGCACACTGATTGGGAGGAAAACATCAGCCAAACTGCTTTTCTGTAAAGGGGCACAGCTCACCCTGCAGGGAATAAGTGAAGAGAAAGACTCAGAGCACGAAGCAACTCCCAAGGTGTGCAGGACAGCAGGTGCTCTATGCTAGAAAGTCAGAAATGTGGCCTCTGCTGGAAGTGGGTATGGTTATTGGGGAAAGTCAAGGTAATGTGTGTCCCATAGACATGTCCAGCACACTCAGGAGGATGAGCAGACAGAGCAGAGCTGAGGGGAGCAGTGTGGAGTGGATAGTAAACACTGAGAAAGAAGAGGGGAAAGGCAAGAGAAAGGGAAAGGGAGAGAGAGAAGAGGAAGATGGGGAGGGGAGGGAGCGGGAAGGAGCACATCATTTGTAAGGGTCAGAAAAGGCAAACAGTGTATGGAGTCACACAGAATGTTTCTGAGTTTCTCCCTTGAGGAACCAAATTAAAGGGACTGTTTTTCTCTTTCTTACATCCTCTTCTTTGCTTGCTACTCTTGCCTCCTGCTTCCCTTATGAAGGAGTAAAAAATAAATAAATAATTCAGAGCTAAAGAATATTTTAAAACATTGAGAACTAACAATGAGCAGAGAACTGATCTAAACCCTTTGGGCATAAAGACAGACACTGAAAATCACAGCAGCCATGAAGAGTCCACAAGCTTAAAGACTCTCATACAGAGGAAGAATAATCAATCAGTTATTGCAGTCCCATCAACTCAAAATATTCGGTTCATACAATCTTGATTGCATTTATTACTGTCTTTTATGGCATAATTCTATAACTCAGTTGGCCCCTGGCTTTCAAAAACAAAGCTACATTTACATGATTCTAAGAGTTTTTGTGTATTAGGAAGGAATTGCTGAAATTTCGTCTCAGCTTTCAGAAATGAAGTATTTATGTCCTGAAATGTGCACCCAACCTTACAGTTGTTTCCAGGAGGTTTTTTTCCTTCTCTTTTTGCACCTTTATGGTTGAAATGGAATTTATCTTTCTATCTGCACCTATCAGGATGAAGAGAAAATCTTTTAAATACCTGTTAACTTTTTTTAGTTAACACAAAATTTCTGATCTATGAATTGTTTTGTAAAGGTTTAATGAATTAAAAGCAAACCCAGAAAACAGTCTGTTGCATATTGTTGTCTTCAGATGGTTAATTTCAGAGATATGTTTCAGAGAGGAATATTGTGGCTTTTTTTTCTATCACTTTCTGTATTTCTACATTTTAAATGAAATGTTTTGATAACAAACAAGAGAGGGATGTTAAGGACACCTGGTAAACATCCCTGCAGGGCCTCTGTCCTGGTGCTTATGCTGAGCCACACAGTTTTAGGAAAGGGCGGGTGGCAGAAGGAAAAGAAAGACAATCCAGAGCTCTCAGCTTCTTTGATAAGTGAGCAGGGCTGCGACCAGCAGCAAGTGGAAGAGCCCTTCAGTTAACTTGCAAAATGTAAAGCTGGTCTTTCTTGGGAGGAGCAACAGTAGACTATCAGACTTTGCTCATGAATAGCAAAGTTAGTAGGGTTTCTCACTGTGAGAAGGGAAAAGCTTCACGAATTCTCAAAGAAAGCTTTTCTTTTCTCTCACTGCTCCATTTGTCCATAATATAGCATATGGTAGAACACAGAAACAAAGGATGCTTTGTTTTGTATGTAATCCGCGACTATTTTCTGGGCATTGCAAGGAAACTGGATGTCACCAGAGCAGCCAGTAAGGCAACTGCTATGGACAGAGGTGTAAGTTTAAAGGAGAGGCTTGCTCAAGGGCCTATTCTTGCAAGCTAGTTGTTCACACCTTCACTTAAAAGATGTTGTCTGTCATTGATAATAAAATATCATTTGTAGACAAATGTCCAATTAGTTTAATTGGTCTTCATTTTTCTTTGTCATTATCTCTGAGACTCACTAATGTGTCAAAAATATTTCATGTAAGAGTCATTTTATTTTGACATTAGGGAATTGCAGTTATGTAGAAAATTATCCAACCCACTCCTTGTCAATAGGCAGAAAAATTTAACCATTTCATGCCAGTTTCCCCCCATGGACCATGAATGCAAATGATTAACAGACAACCACCAGGTGAGGCTTAACCCAGTCATGGCAGGCATAGACCTTGCTACAGAGAAAAGCAGTCGTTTTGCTTACCTTGGTAGTCCTAAAGGAAACAAGAACTTTGAGGAAATGGCATGTACACTGCTACACTGAACAAGGGTTCAGAAAAAGGAAGGGAAGTTACATGCACAGCTAACCACAAGAGAAAAGACAAGCAAGAATGGATCTCTAACTACATGTCTTCATTGGAAAGATGAGAAAAGAGGGTTAGCAGTAGAAAGATGGTTGTTGTAAGAAAAGAAAGCTTTATTCTGATACTCAAAAATATTGTCATGGGAGGGCTATGAACATTGAGACAGAAAGATATGTGGATGTGGCTGGAGAGTTGGCTTAGCAGTTAAGGCACTTGCCTGTGAAGCCTAAGTATCCGGGATTGATTACCCAGGGCCCATGTAAAGTAGATGCACAAGGTGGCACAAGCATCTGGAGTTTGTTTGCAGTGGCTGGAAGTCCTGTCATGCCCATTCATTCTCTCTAGCTGCATGTTTCTCTTTCTCAACTAAATAAACAAAGATAATTTTTTTTTAAAAAAAAGGAAAGATATGTAGATGGAAAATACACATACACACAAAGGGAGAGAGAATATGGTCACCCCAGGACCTCTACCAGAGAGAGAATATGGTCACCCCAGGACCTCTACCAAAGAGAGAATATGGTCACCCCAGGACCTCTACCACTGAAAATGAACTCTAAGTGCACTGGCCACTTTGAGCACCTGGGTGTGTGTGTGTATACATATATATATATATATATATATACACACCCAGGTGCTCAAATATATATATATATATAGACACCTGTGCATGTGTATGGATATGCAGGCCAGGGGTTTAAATCTAGTGTTTCCTCAATCACTCTACACCTTATTTATTGAGACAGGGTATCTCACATGAACCCAGGCTGACTCAGGTGGTCTCACTATCAAGCTTACCTCAGGGATGGTCCTGTCTCCACCGTCCAAGTACTGGGATTTCAAGCACACTGCCACACCCAGGTTTAACATGGGTCCTGGGTATCTGAACTCAGGTCGTCATGCTTACACAGCAAGCACTTTACTGACTGAGTCATCTCACCAGGCCCCAGACCACCTGCCCTGTATGTGGCTAATGAAAGCTGAGAAAACAAGGACACTAAGGAAGGTTCACTGACAGCTTAGCTGGACTGAATAATTAGGTGAAACTGTAGTGAGTGATATGTAGTAAAGACATTCCAGCAAGATACTAAAATTAGACATTACTTTCCAGCTCTTATATTTTCACATTTTCTCCTGAAATGCATTGTATCTCAGTTCTGAGCTAGACTTCATGAGCGCCATGACAAACCCATCTCCACATTTGACATTCTTCACAGCCCTGCAGAGCCACTGGCCATTGCTATCAATCTATAGAAGAGAAGCTGGGCTTTGGAGATGTTCGTCCTAAAATCACATGGCTAGGGAGGGGGGATTAAGATCCAACCTTCCTTATTTTAAAGTTGATCTTACATGATCTACATGATCACACTGTATTCTCTCTCGTGCAACAACTAGTCAGTGGTAGCGAGACCTGCCTTCTCCTGTGAAGCAGTGTCAGATGTGAGGAGGGCTGATGTCAAACTTTCCGAAGCACGTAACACTTTCAGACCTATGTAGGCAACTTATAAATTGCCAAGGGATGACAAAATAGTCCCAGACTATTCTCTAAGTATCTAAATTTTAGATAGCTTATGTGTGACAACCTTGGTCTTCTAGCAAGTGCATATGAAAACCATAATAACATGTTGTTTTATACCTCCTACAATGAATAAGATGAACATAAAATAAAGTAATATAAAATAAAAAAACACATGAAACCTGACACACAGGGTTGGCATTATGTGAATTAACTAGAATTAAATTTGGGAGTAAATCATGGGACCATCATTTAGGAGAACTATTCAAACACTTTCTAATAAAGTTCAATTATGACCTAGAAATTTCACCTCTAGAAGTTTAGCCAAGAGAAATAAAATCATATATTCATAAAATGGTGGTTAATAGATAACTATAGCTACTCAAATCACTGAAATCAAACACTGAATATTCAAATTTCCTTAAAAAGAAGAATAGATAAACAATTGTTAAATATTTGAGATTGCAATACTGCTTAATAACTACAATAAACTAATAATGAATGTACTGTGTTCAAGTATCACAAACATTGTTATAAGCAAATGGAGCTGGGAGGTACAGGAATAACCAAAAATATTCTGATATGAAAGATATCAGAAAGTTGTTCTTCATGTGATGAAGTCTAAGAGCCTGTTCAAGATTTCTACAGTGGCTAAATATTCTGTGTCTTATTTTAGAAAACGGTTCTGTAACAGGATATACTATCAAAATTAATTGTCTGTTAAACATAGGATCAGTTATAAGTTATATTTCAACTACAAAATCATGTAATTTCTATGGGTTCCACCTTTGTCCATCTAGAAAAGACAAAGGAGGGTAGGTACAGTCATAGGGACCTTGGGGACTAGAATTTAAGTGATAATCCAGATCTTCTGAATTAGAGTCTCATTTGTGTTCCAACCTCTAATTATTTTTAAATAACTCCAAGTCTCCCCTGCCTTAGACATGTATATAATTAACAAAACTGCAGAATTTTATCTCTAATAAAAATGCTGAAGTGAGAATATTTTGACGATTACATCTTCACATTCAGTAGCTCTATTTTTTTTTTTTTTTGACACAGATAAAAACCCAACACTAATTCTGAAATCCTCATTTTAGAGGGGACAGGACCTTCAATGTTTAAGAGCAGATATTGTTTTTCCTCTGAATACTTAAATATGTATTTCTGAAAACAAGTCAGGGAATATGAATTGGCAACTTTATGAGGATCACACACTATGTTTAGGGAGTACCGCCCGCGCTAGTAAGGTAATGAATAGATTGTGTTTCATCAAATCATTTCTGTCGACAGTCAAAAAAAATCAGCTTTGGAACACTTCCCTCAGACACCCAGTTATGAAAGTGCCATAAACCCTGTGTGATCACCACCTGCAATGTAAAAAAAATGCCAGCAATAACTTACCAAAATATTTCCAGTGAAAATATGACTTTGACCCAGATGGCAAAATGGGCTACATTGGCCATAAATCTGCAGGCAGTAAACGGGCAGGTGGTAAATCTGCAATCATCGAGGCTGTTTCCTCAACATTCTGTCTGTACAGCCTTTTCTGAAGGAAATAAAAATTCTGGAAATATGGAAGGCGAAACAAAACACAGCCTGCACACCGCAATGTGAACTTGTAAGTTTCCAGAAATAATTTAGGTAACCTGCCTTTATACTGTAGCTTTGGATCTGAGATACTGGGAAATATATATATATGTGTGTATGTGTGTGTGTGTATGTGTGTGTGTGTGTGTGTGTGTGTGTGTATGTGTGTATATGTGTGTGTATATATATATACATACATATACACATATGCATATATATACATACACACACACACACACACACACACACACACACATATATATATATAGTATTCTGAGAACACATAATAAAATATGTAAGAGATGCCAAGATATATCACCTTGATGTAAGATGCTTGATTTCTTCTTTACATAGAAAAATAAGTACCCCCTAAAATATTTAAAGTTTATATACTTCTTAATTTCTTATTCCCATTACAATTGCTTCTGTAAAGACTGAAAAACAGGAATACAAAATCATAAGATTTTTTGAGACAAGATCATATTGAGTGGAAATATAGATACATTTTTCTAAATGGATGTGGTAGTTTGAATGTAAAATGTCACCACCACCGACTGATGTGTTTGAATACTTACTTAATCCCCTGGGGGGGGGTAATGTTTGAGAAGGTTATGGGGTCTTTGGGAGGTGGAGCCTTGCTGGAGGAAGTGTGCCACTGGGAGACGACCTTGGGTTTTAATAGCCCAGTCCTCCTCGCTACACTCGCTTGCTGACCCTGTTAAACTTGCTACTCTTGGCTAATACATAAATTGACACATGGCCTTAGGCTCCTGGCATGCGTTCCCCACTATAATGAAACTTCATCCTTGAGCCAGTAGGCTGTGAATAACCCCTTCTCTTCCATAAACTGCTTTTCATCAGGTACGCAGTCTGCTAACAAGAAAGTAACTGCTGCTAAGGAAGTGCACATATACACAATACCTGTCCAGTTAAGAAGGGTTTAATCCTGAAACTAGACATGGTACAGACATTTAGACTATGAAGGAAATGATAAACTCCCCTTTAATTAATTAATTTAGTTGGTGCCAGGGATCAAACTCAGGGTCTTGTGCATACCTGACCACACTGTATCACTGAGCCCCATACCTAGTTCTCCAGGACACTTTAGACCCAGGATGCTTGAGCTTGATTCTGAGACACGCATATTAATGGTTACAGGGAGCTGCGATACCTCCATGGAGTGAAGCCAGACATCCCACTCATTGATTCTTAGGCTATGCATGTTAGTGGCCACACACTGCGAATGGTTGGTCTAACCTAGGACCTAACGTGAAGCAAAACAAACCTAAGAATCTGGACCTGTTCCTGTTAGAACAAGCCACTGACCTTCACAGAAGGCAAGAGAAACCACGGGGTCAACTTTCAGTGACGTGGTCAGTGTCCTACAGCAAGCAAGGGCTCAGGGTTTGTTTATTGAAGGCAGCTGGGCAAGTTTTGATAAGTGGAAGATAATGTTAGACTCATACCTTCAGAACCTTTGATTCCGATCTCCATTTGGCCACACTGATTTTTCCAGTGACAAGATGCAGCTGGCAGTGTCTGCCCACATCATTTTATTTGGACAGCTCTTAAGTATCTCCTCTCTGAAGTTCTCTGATGGATGTTAGTTAACCTGTGGTGTAAAGATTTCCCTATGTGATGGGTAATCTCTGGTTGTCAACTTGGTAGGATTTAGAATGACCATGGAAACAAGTCACTGGTCATGGCTGAGAGAGATTTTCTAGACTAGATTAGTGGAGTTAGGTTGCCTGTGGACTGGACTTCTGGTTATATGCATGGAGAGAGCGTCTGGAGCATGCGGCACACATCACATGGCAACGCTTTCTCCACAACTGGGAAGTGTTTGCTCCTGAAGCTGGAAGAAGTGGTGCAGAAGTTTGGACTGTGAATGAAACATAATCTGGCACCGTAAAATGAAATAAACAGTTTCTCCCTTAACACTAATTTTTCTCGGTGATATGTCCCAGCAACCAGAAAGTACAACTAATATATCTCACTTTGTGCTGTAAAGAGAGCAAAATGTTATATTTCTCTACATATCTTTATACCTGGCCTACAGAAATATAGAAGTCCCTTCTTTGTAGGAGGCTCTGTTGATGGCAGACAAACAGGAGGCTCTGCTAATGCAGGTGAACAAGAGGCTGTGCTGGGATGAATAGCATTTCCTGTTGAGCAAACTCCTGAAGATAAGCAGGGACTCCTGGTCACAGGCCAACCTCACCCCCCCCAGGTGGTGCTTCCTGTAACTGACCAACAGATCTGTTTACAAGTTCCTTTTTTTTTTTTTTTTTTTTTTTTTACTTTTATGGCTGTAACTGTCATATGTAAATGGTGATTTAGGGTTTAACTCCCATCCTATTTTTTTCTAACATCATGTGGTTATTTCCAATAAAAGTTGACACTCCGAACAGTTCAGGGCTGCTGCCCCCCTGAGATTCCCTCTGGAGGTAGATCTGGTATACCAGACTTTCTTTTTTCTCTTTCCTTTCTTTTTTACCCAATAAAACTCTGCTTCAAATTCCATGAGTCTATGGTCTTACTTGTGTGACACCGGACCCCATAACAGTGCTTATTCCCAAAGTTGTCTCTGAGACTGTCCCTCATCATGCTGTGACAAAAACATTCCAATTTTGTACTTCCTGGTCATTTGTACAGGCCATCTCCTAACCACTTGTATAGGACTCTTCTTCTCACACAAAGTGGATGACCAAACTGTCTGGAGCCCTCACTCCTGAGTAAGCATTTCCTTACTGTGGTCTTTCCTGGTACACTATAAGCCCATAGTGTGGCCCTATCTTGTTTTGGGCAAGAACTCCTATTGAAGAAGCTTTCAGGACACCAGACTGGTCACTTCATCTTCTGTGACATTAGTCATTCTTAGTCCCCCATGTGGTCTACACACAGGCTGAGGGCGGAGCCCTCGTGTGGGGTTGTTCTTTTGTTCTCTGCTCATATATACCACTTGTCTCTTGTTCTGCTCATGTTACATCTCTAATGAAACACTTGTTAACAAGGTGCTGGGGAGGGGGGCAACACTTCTGAGGACTCAAGGTCTAAGTGGAACATTCTCATAAGCTTCAGGCCATCACTACTTGGTATCCATAATCAGGTGCTTTGTCTATACCTGGACCTAATACCACAATAGAAAAGGTTTGGCAAAATAAAGGTGGTTTTTCTTTATTACACAGGATGTGATAGCTCAGAATTACACAAAACTCTAGTGCAATTCACTCTCTAGGTCTAATAACAAATTTCACAAAACATCCTTTCCCATCCCTGATAAAATCTGTCTAATTGTGTGACCCAAATCATGGAGCTGTTACATCTCACCCTAAATATTTCCTTCTTTGGGCTTTGCTCAAGTCTGAGTCGCTTTTGTTTTTTATATTAAGTGGTGCATAGCTAGCTATGGAATGAATAGGTTTCCTGTCAGAACCTAGGAGAACCCATTAGGATGCTATGCTCTGTCTTTGCCCAAGTAGGTATAGCATGCCATCATTTACCTTTGATTTAGGATTCTTGAAATTGCTCTGGACAGGCTGGGCCCTTAATCTTCACAGGATTTATGTCCTGCCCTCTGAAAGGCATGTGTTCTACCAACGCCTCCAGAAAGTGAGCTACCTCTTGCTCATCTGGCACGATCCAAAAAATGACACCGATGTAATGGACTAATGTGAAGCCCTGTAGGGTGTCCAGATGGTGAGGGAATCTTCAGACTATGTTATGACAGAGGGCAGAAGAGTGAACACAGCTGTAGGGCAAAACTGTAAATTAATATTGTTGTTGAATCCATGTAAATGTGAACTGTTTCTGATTTTTTAAATCTTATTGAGATAGAAAAGAACACATTTTCCAGAAAGATGGTTTCACCCCGAGTTCCCGAGGCTATGTTAATCTGCTCTATCAAACACACCACATCTGGCAGGGAAGCTACAGATGGGTTGTTACTGGTTAGAGCTCCCCTCTAATCTTGCAGGGTTCGTCATGGTCCTCCAGGGTTAACACTAGTCAATTAAATCCTGGTAGGATGAGAACAAGTGCCACTCATACAGGTGGCACTCACCTCTAATCCTGTCTCTCCCTCCTGGGATGAAATAGTGTGCTTGATTTTTCTTTCTCCATTGATGGAAAAAGAAAGAGGCCTCATCTGGTAAGGACTGTCAACCAGTAGATGTAGGGTATGGTGGGTAGTCACTACATTTCCATCATCGTCACCATTCTGTACGCCTTTTACTCTGACAGAGAGGCACACGACTATCTCTCGTTATCAACGCCCCTTTCTATCCTAAACCCAGTTGTCCTTAAAATACCAAAAAGCCATAGTCTCCCTGAGGAAAGAATGAAGAAGACATTCCCATATAGACACAATAGAATCATGAGCCTCTGCCTGCTGCAGAGAACACATCTTGCTTGAAAGCTGGCTCAGTCCTGGAAACCTGGCAGATGATAGTCAGGGTGGATCCTGACTGACTAGATACTGAACCTTGGGAGCCACACACAGGTCAATAAATCTTTCCTTACCCAATTTTATGTTCCAGTCTCTTGTGCATAAGTAATCTTAGGACTCCAGTCCCACATGCACATATGAAAACACAGTTTTCTATACCCAAGAATTCCATACCATTTTCTCTTTCAATTCTTCTGTAATTCCCCTCTAATCTATATCTTCTCAATACATCTGTACTTTCTTGATGGAAAACCTGATTTCATATGTGCAACTAGAAGGTCTTCTCCCTTCTGACACCAAGACACAAGGATAGCTCGGTACCTGTCCCCATGTTCTCTCCACAATTATCATTGGTGTGATGTTTAGCCTCTGTCAAATTAAGCTTTGCAAAACGGTGCTTTTGTTACATCCTGTCTTCTCAAAAACTTTCCTACAGAAATTGTTTCCTTTACCAACTGCTTTATTCATTACTTTGTCTCTATTTTTAAGTGGCATACATTATCTTGCGTTTAGTCTTTTCTCTATCTTCCTCCTGTTTATTTGTCTTCAGAATTAATCATCTTGCCAAGTTCTGCATAGCTATTTTCTCTTCAACCCATTCAGTTTGTATTTGGCTTCCTCTCCTGTAGGAGACTTTACATTTATGTGAAGGGTACCCATGGACTGTACAGGAGAATAAGGTATGAAAATATAGAACATAGATAGTTTCTTGAACTATTTCCACTTAAAACTCCTTTTTCTTCCAGAAATTTTACTTGGCCCCAGTTGTATAAGTATAAAACACAGGTTTACATATCAAACATTAACTGATAATAAATCATAAAGAAATTTACTAGAAAGCAAGTCTTTGCTGTATATATAATTTTACCCTTTATTAATAAAGAATGCAATTTTGCATGCCATTGAAATGAGTGTGTTTATATACTTTACATAAAGAAATTATTCTTGGCTGAATATCAAGGAATATAAGATGTAGAGAATTTTTAATGTTTTTCAGATTTGACTGATATTTTAATTCTGTAATTGTCAATGTGGAGAACTCCACTTCATATAAATATGTGATACAAAATAACACAAAGACACACTGGGCTGGAAATTTGTTCCCTGTGGACATGCAACAGACAGAGACACCTCGTGATGCACTGCACACTCATTCTGCCTCCGTCCCTTCTGCTTTCCGTGACTCTTCCATTCATTCTCTCATTCTCTTTCCAACAAGCATTAATTGAACATCTTCCTAGTGGCAGACACTTCAAACGTCTGAGAAACAAGGAGATATCCTCTCAGAGGCTTACATTCTACTGCTATTTCAATTACAGAGAAGATAGGTAGATGCCATGTTTGCACATCTTGGTCAGGACTGTAAGGAACATTCAGCTAGCCATCGACTCGGGCTGAGAAGACACAGCTGCTAGGTGCTCACAGGCTTCTCTAGGAGGCGATGCCTAAACAGCAGGTGTGACAGGCCGGTGACAACCTGTCATTGCTAATGAGGAACTTAAAATTTCTGATTCTTAATTACTACATTTATAAATATTGATGATACACCCCTCAACTGTTGCTGTATAAAGTAAAGGGTGTGTGGCACATTGCCTAGGAGGCAGGAAGTGACCTGTTTCCACGTTTCTTTTACTGCAGGTGCAGTTCCTTGGGTGGTTTGAAAGAGATCTGATCTGCCTATACCTTGCCTGCTCCCATGCCTCACTGAGGTTCCAAAGGGGCGTTGCTGAGCCAGTAGCACAAGCATAGACTTCTCCCATTGTATTTGTTATTAAACAATAAGAACAACAAATATCATCAGAATTTCAGTGAAAATGTTTCTTGCTACCTAGGAACAGAAAATACCCTTTTCTTAAAACTGAAAATACACATTATGAAAACATACTTTAATAATCATGAGTTAACACATTGGACAAGTCTTAGCCAATATTGCATTTTCAATAAATTAATTGAAAATATTTTACTGTGCTACAATACTGTAGTTTTGACATGGAGGTACAGGACAGATTCTACTGCAGTTCTCTCCATAATGGTGATTGATCACCGCATGGGAACCATGAAATTCACTGTAAGGGGAATGGTTCCTGAAAAGTAAAAGTGGTGGAGGGGAAGCAGTCGCTACCCTTGCCAATTGTAGTCTCTGGATAAAAGGAAAACTGATTTTAAAATGTGGTTACAATGTAATTGGACCTTTTTATTACTGAAAATGAATCGGGGAGCAGCTGTCAGACCCTAGGTCACACAAGGAAGCTGAGCCTCGCTTCAGGAAGTTCCCACTTCCCACCAGGGAACCCTTCTCTCTGCTCTTACCGGTTCCCTGAGCGTTTCCTGGCTCGATTCAGGTCCTAGCTCGGATAAATGAAAAGACGCTGCTTCCCTCGAACACAAAGCAGCTCCGCAGAGCACGAGCAAACATCCCATTTCACTGGAAAGAAAACTCCAAGTGGTTTCATTTCCTTCCATGCGACATGTTTCTCCTTGAGCTGATCAAGGTAACCAGTTCTCTAGGATTACAAGAAGGAAAAACATTGTGTAAAATCATCACATGTTACAAGGTGCTTCTTTTGTAACCCAACTACACTGGATTCCAGCAGACTGTATACTGCACGCGCACGCACGCACACACACACACACACACATATCTCAGTGCTAAATTGGACATATCAGCTTCTTTTTAGCAGGAAGTTACCTGACCTATACAATAATGGTCTCAGTATGAACACAAAGAAAGTTTAACAGAAGGATTTTCATCGATTGATTTACTGTTATTGTTAGTATAGATGATTTTGGTAAATCAAATGAATGCTTAGATTTTTAACTAGTATTTTTTGGTCCCCTGGATTCATTACACTGCTTGGAACTGCAGTGGGCATTTCATTAATCTTTATTTTCTCAGTGGCTAGAATAAAGCCTGGTAAATAGATGATGTACTGAAAATGCCTTATGACCGACTGTAGCAACTTAGCTTATGTTGCTTGGCCATGTGGGTGGCCCTTAAATCACTCTTTGAAAAGTATGATAAATGAGAGAGCTAGATGTATTTCCCTGGCAGTAAATTTCTAGAGATGAGACCAAGGCCTATTATATCTGTTTACTTAACTTCTTTGTGTAATGATGATGGGCGGGGTGGGAGGGGATGTGATAATCCGGGTTAATGAAAACTTCCGCGAAGCACAACTTTCCACCAGGCCCTGAAGGCTTCCATGGCACCCAAAATTGGAAACAAATAAGAAGTGGAGGCAGAGCCATTTTTCTTCCCTGTGTCACCATCACTTTTCTTGTCGGTGCCCTGGCTGCTTCAGCATCGCACCTGGGAAGATGTGGGCGATGGGCGACAGGTGCCGGTCCTTTCGGGGTGCTCTTCACACAATGCCGTTAAAGATCTAACCACGGGAATGGAGGAAGACACAGGCTCACACACTTACCCAGTTTTGCACACCAGTGGGCAGAGGGATCACAGAGAAAAGAAGCCACCACTTGGCAGGTATTGTTCAGCCCCTTTCATTTTCTTTGAGCTAATTTGCTGTGCATTGCTTTAAAAGCTTATGTAGTTTGCTTAAGGAAGGGAAAAAAATCACATATCCTTTCTGGGTGTCTACCACTCTGAAAATCTCTCATTTTCTGCTATTGTTCTCTTCTTTTACTGCAATAACTATATGTAATAAGGAGGGGGAGGTAATTATGCAAAACTCCTATTCATTTTCACTTTAATGCTTTAAAGCACTTTTGTGCAGGACTAATATTACCTTGAATTGTAGGAAGCGTGAAGTACCTTCTCGTGTTTACCCAGAAGTCACGTAGTTACAACAGCAAGGGCGACAGAACCCCCACTTCCCTTGCACACTGTGCACCTGCACTTGCAGGGACCAGCAGCTGGGACTGACAGCCTCCTAGGCTCACTGTCTAGGCTCAGCTTCTTTGGTGACACTATAGGACAAACGTTTACCTTACACCATGACTAGAGGAAGCGATTAATATATTCAAACTACCCAATAGCTGGTATATAGCACACAAAGAAAGATATGTTTTCATCTCCACCACACCCAGCTGACGATGGGAGGGGCTAGAACCTGCCCATACTGAACTATTTAAACAGATTCTAAAAGTACAACAGTGCACAGTGAAGAATTTAATGTCATAACAAGGTTAATAAACTTTGAAAAAATCATAACACACATTTCTTTTCTTCTGAATGAACTCATGGTCTCATTTTTCAGGCTACCTCAGAATAATTTTCTTTTAAAAGTTTTGACTTTTGGGCCAGGTGCGGTGGCACATGTCTTTAGTCTCAGCACTCAGAAGGCACAGGTAAGATGGTCCCTGTGAGTTTGAGGCGGGTCTGGGGCTACAAGTGACATCCAGGTCAGTCTGGGCTAGAGTCAGACCCTTTCTTGAAATAAAATAAGTTTAACTTTTACAAATCTGGGTGTGGCCATGCATGCCTAAATGCCAGTGTTACAGGAGAAGAGAGGAGACTGGAGGGTTGTTGGGGCTCGCTGTTTAGCTAGTAAGAGACTCTGACTCAAGAAAAGCAGGGTGAATCTCAATTGAAGGGACACCAGACATTGTCCTCTGGACTGCACATGCTTTTGCATGGACATGCCCATCAGTACACACATGTGCATACACTAGGCATGCTACACGTGCATGCACATGCACACAAACAACACACACTCATATCTACACAGAAGCCAAGTGAAATGATTTTGCTATTAAGTTTTCAGTTTTTGTATCCCTGGGGAGTATCTGGTGCATTCAGTTTTACTTTGTAAAAGTTTCATGTCTCCATGTTTGATTTTCTATGTGGCGGACCAAGTAATATTTTCATGGTCCTTTTATCCCAGGTATGGACAGCTAGGTGCAACTAAACAGGATTTAAAACATTTCAGAGGGCCACAGATATGCATGTGTAAGAAGTGAGTAGAAGACATTGTCAAGTAAACTGAGATATGTCCAAACTCATTTTTTGAACATTTGATCATTTCTACTTGTGAAAATAAAGATTGTCGGAAGTCTCGGTATTGCCTTGGCAGTGCTGGTCACCTAACAGCCACGGAAAACCAAGGCAAGAACATTTAGCCAGTGATAAAATATCATTTTAAATGAGAATAAAAGATACACATGATAAATATTAAAATGAGTTCAGACTCAGGAATCTCAATATTACAGTGAATGATAATTATGAAAAGTCACATGTCAATAAACAAAGCTTTTTGTCCTTTTGGTCAGGGCCAGTTCCCTGGTCTATGAATTTTAATTAGTTAGTTACTGATTCAGTATGGCCAAAATAATATTGAAAATTTTAAAAGTATGTTATTTTTTAAGAAAAATCCAAGTCATAATTCTCAATATCATGTAAATTATTTTTTTATTTTTTATTTCTCTCACAATGGAGTTGTAATTCTATGTGTAAAAATGTCTGAGGGTTTGTAAAGGCCTATGCTGGTAAAAATCTTAATGTTGGGCTGGAGAGATAGCTTAGCGGTTAAGCGCTTGCCTGTGAAGCCTAAGGACCCTGGTTCGAGGCTTGATTCTCCAGGACCCACGTTAGTCAGATGCACAAGGGGGCGCACGCATCTGGAGTTTGTTTGCAGTGGCTGGAAGCCCTGGGGCACCCATTCTCTCTCTTTCTCTCTATCTGCCTCTTCCTCTCTCTGTCACTCTCAAATAAATAAATTAAAAAAAACTGAACAAAAAAAAATTTTTTTTAAATCTTAGTGTTTTCTCTGCCCTCTTTATCTCTTGTTGCTTTATCCCACCTACTCCACTGTCTAGATGGGCTAGAGTTAGTGGTAATAGCAGAAAATCCTTCATAGCTTCATGGGGCAGGGTTCCTCATTTCCTTTCTCCCTCCCAGCTATGCTGTTTGCTCCCAGCTCTGGAGGGAGGAACTATGTGTCTGTTTGTGTCCTTTAACACTGGTCATCAACTGGACAATGTCCAGGACTCATATCTTTTTTTCTTATAGCAGAGAACAATAGGTAAAATTCAAGGAGATTTTTATGCTTGACTGCCTTCTATAGCTGGATACTACAGTGCCTCAGATTAAACAAAGTGAAACAATTAAATTAACAGAATTTTATACAGTATTTAGTACTATTCTGAATTGTTTTAAAAAGACAAAATTCAGAAAAAATGGTACAGCTATCCAAGGTGAGAGGATTTAAATGCTAGCTCCACACAACTATCATTTATCAAGTCCATAATTTATATCAAGCAATCTTCCATTTCTATACATACATTACATATTTTCACAAAAGTACAATGATATGTATTCTGTAATTATCCAAATTCTAGCAGAAGGAAATGAGAAATTATGAGAAATTATAAAATATAAGTTATGTACTCAATGTCAAACAAATACTAAGTGAAAAACTTTCAGAAAGTAAATTCTGAGTCTATGGTTTTAATGTACATGTAGAGAATGCTCAAGTGGTAATACTGTTACCCTAACTAAAAAGCTTGGATGCTTACAAGCCAGCAGTGTGGATGAGACACCAGAAAGACTGGAGAAAAAAGTCAACATGTGGTGAGACCCAGCTTTGGTGCATATGATTTGTTTGATAGCAGAGATTTATTTCTTAGAATTAATGTAGAAACTTTTGAGTCTAAACATGAGCATGAGGTTCTTCGAGACTTTACAAAATGAGATGGTAGATACAAAGGACCTAGCCACTGATTCATGATACAGGTACCTATGGAATACCTTATCTCATTACTCTTCCCCTGTGCCTTTCTAAAAGTGGAGCTCAACATGTCTGCAGTTCTTTCGTTTTGTCTTTGATGGCACATATCATTTCTCCATTGGACAAATATCTAATGATCTCCATTCTATAAGTAACTTGTAAAATTAACAGCCCAGTGACCCCACCCGCAAACCCCTTGTAATCTTTATGAGGCTCTTACATGAACTTGTAACTGGAATAAAATTTCACCTGGAACTCCAGGAAAAAAAAAAAAAACTGGAAAATTCTTCCAGAATTTGATTTACACTTTTTTTTTCAGTTCTTGAGGAGTTCACCTTGTTTGTGATGCCTCTTGGTACACACAGTGTCACCAACTTTTTAAGGAGTGTGTGAGGGAGTATAAGTGACATTGTACTTATAAATACCAGTTTGGCCATCATGGTATGTCTCATCCAAGTTGTTTGAAACTATCTTCTGGCTTTTAATCTCATTCCATTTTCTTAATTTTTTTCATATGATGATTATGTCCATATCCATTCTTTTTGGGCCGGGTGCTCTTTCTCTCAACAATAACTTTGTCAGTGCTTTCACAAATGTAAAGTAACAAAATACCTACTCAATGCAATGCTGCTCACTGAAGAGCTTCCATTTCTCAAACCACTGCATACTCTCCAAGGAGATGTGAAGAACAAGACTCACCTGGGCTGAAGCCTGACCTGGGCTCTGCACTGCCTGCTAAGGAGGAAGCAGAGATGCGCAAAGAGTCCTCATAGGAAGATTAGGAATGTCAGCATATATAATGGGGAGTGGAGAAGGGGGGGGCAAGAGATTGGATAGGATTTTGAGCAAGCCAAATGTTAACTAAATTAAGGACTGTATAGGAAGTCAAGAAATCAAGAAGGCCACCAACTAAACAAACACTGGTGAGGGTATAGTGAAAGAGGAAAGCTTCACTGTCAGTGCGACTGCAAACTGGTATCACCTCTATGGAAATCAGTGCAGAATTTCCTCAAACACCTGAAAGTTGAATTACATATGACCAAGCATTCACACTCCTGGGCATACACCCGAAGGGATCTATATTCTACCACACAGATACTTGCACATTCGTGTTTGCTGCTGCTCTACTCACGATAGCTACAAAGCGGAATGACCCTAGAATGCCATCAACTGAGACTGGATAATGAAACTGTGATGTGTGTACACAATGAAATTTTAATTAGTAGGAAGGAAATATGAAGTTAAAAATTTGCAATCAATTGATGGAATTGGAAAAATTACCCTAAGTGTGTTGGCTAAGTTATCTTTCAAATGTAATCTGATCAGGAATAAAGTAAGCTACAGAGCTCTTTGTAAAGTCTATGACCTTCCTGGAAGGTTTGAAGGAGGGAAGAAGTCCTTCCTTCAGAGTGGAAGGCCATTCTGGTAGTGGGCTATACATACAAAGAAACTCCTAGAATAAAGAAAGCCCTCACTGCCCATGCTACTGGCTAGCACATGCATCTACCCTGTTATTGTTAATCCTTGTGGATATTGGAACACAGCTCCTTCAGTCATTCAGTATGGACTGAAGGCCACAAATCCTCCAGGCCTTCTGTGCCAGATTTGTAATGCTGAGGCATCCAGCCTCATGGACTGAACAACAAACCACAGCCTACATACAGTTAAATCTTTAAAAAAGATTTTTAAAGTATTTATTTATTTGTTTGAGAGAGAAAGAGAGAATGGGCACTCCAGGGCCTCCAGCTTTTGCAAATGAACTCCAGACGCATGTGCCACCTTACGCATCTGGCTTACATAGGTACTGGGGAATCAAATCTGGGCCTTTTGGCTTTACAATGCCTTAACCAGTAAGCTATCTCTTTAGTCTCTGCACAATTCTTGTCAGAATGCTCATCCTGTACTCTGTTAACATTCTCTACATAGGTTGGTATCTCACATTAAAATTTGAATCATGAATCTTGTGTATGGGTGAGTTATCCAACACAGAAAGTAGTTCTTCAATTATTTGTTGATGTCGCCTATAAAGTTGATTGGCCCTCTTGGGTTGTTTTGACTAATAAAACATTCAGACCAAGTGACCTCAAAAGCCAAGTTCTCTTCTGTACATTTCTGATATCTTCAATATTTGGTCTTATTTTACAATTCCCAAGCTCATGCACATAAGTCCATAGGAAAGAGCATTAAGGATTGCCCACCAGAGACTTCTTTGGGCTAAGTCTTGGAGTATCACACATCATTTTCTGTTCCCACTCTGTTGTTTAAACTTAGTTATAAGCAATTGCAAGGGACTTTGGGAAGCAGAACCTAGTGTTATCTCATGAAGAGGAAATTACCTTGATCATAAATTAGCAACCTCACTGCATATTTCTCTACTAAGGAATGTTTTGTTTTCTTCTATAAGCTATTTAAACCTCTTTTAAAAAATACCAAACAATAGCAAACAAACAACCCCTTTCCTTAAAGGGACCCATTAAGCGTCAGGGCTCAGCCTGATGCAAACAGTTGAATAAAACCCTCAGGCCACGACTCCATTGACAGTCTCAAAACTGCAATGTCATCTACATAATATTCTCATCATATGGATACTCTGCTTTCTTCCGGTGCAGTGTCTTGTTCAAAAAAGTCAGTGACTGTCAGAAATCAACTTTCTCCACTACTGTTCTTACAATATGCTCAGAAGACAGGTGGTCATCCATTCCTGGAGACCCAGAACCACAGAAATCAATGCAAAGGAGAAGAGAAACTGGGACAGGAAGTATGAAGGTTTTGGGTGCTTGGTGAGAAAGGATAAGAAGGACCCTTATTTTGCTCATCAGATGAGCAGCATTGACATCTGTTTATACTGACACATCAATCTAAATACACACACTGTAATGGCTCCAATGTACCAAACTAATGACAATTTTCTTAGGTATAAACACAGATTGAGGAATTCAAATTATAGAAGAAAGAGGATGCAAGAGGGCCAGTGGAATTTTCAAATAGCAGAAAATAATCTCTACTTGCCCCCCCGTAGATCTTTTCCATTTCAAAATTAAGCAAGATGTGATGCAGTTCTGTTAAGTTTTAAATTCTCAAAAATATAGTAAACAACCACTTGCAGTATTTCCTTTCACATTTGCATCCTACCATGTTAATCTTGTTTCCAGCCAAGGTCCTTCAAAGCTAAGTTGCCTGACATACAAATACAGCCCTTATGTTTACATAAATGTTTAATTCCATATATTGATCTCTCTGCTCTCAAGCTCATAAGTTCAAATTATTCAAAGACAAGTTAAAGTAGCATCTCTTCCACTAAGCTTTTACTTATTTATTTATTTATTTCTAATGAGAAAAAGAGAGAGAAAGCAAATGAGTGAGCGTGGGCATGCCTGAACCCCTTGCCACTGCAAATGAATTCCAGAAGTATGCTTCACTTTGTTCATCTGACTTTTATGTGGGTACCAAAAAATAGAACCCAGGCTGGCAGACTTTATAAAGCAAGTACCTTTACCTGAGGAGCCATCTTCCCCAGCCCATACCAAGCCTTCACATACTGACTTTCCACTTACATTGCTCTTCCTACTGTAAGAAGATCCACCATTGCCATAGCTGAAGCCCCACATCTTCTTCTCTGGTCCTCTGCTATAACTCTAGGATGCCCCATTATATAGTTACTAATCATCTCATTTCACTTAACAAGGCCCAAGTCATTTTGAGGGCAATAATATACCTTAGATCTCTTTTTATATTATCAATAACAGATATAACTAGGTAATGTAGAACATTCTGTTGAATATGCTATTAATAACTTTTATGTTAAACATGTCCTTTATATATGAACAGGCAAAAGTCAGAGGCTGTTAATAAATATTTAATAAGCAATTCTCCAAACAAAAGCCATAATGTACAATATATGCTAATTTCTACCCTGTGCCCAATTTCAAGCCACTATGACAACATTGAGCAGATAGCTGAAAGGTGTACAGAGGCAGACCACGTTTCCATGACACCAAGATCAAAATGTACACAATATTCAGAAAGTGATTCATGACAAGATCTTTGTTAGAACTTTTGTTCTAATTTTAATTTATCTCAGTTCAATGTTTAATAATGGCTATAATACACATGCAACTCAAAATATTCCTGGAAATCCAGCCATCAGCTTCCAGATGGTGTTAAACTAGATGCAGTATGCCATTGGGTGAGGAATGTTCTGATGTTACTAGATATCATATATCTCTCTGTGTATTCATATATATGATTTACTCTTTTAATACCAGTATTCTTAAGTATTCCACTGCCTACCATCCTTCAGCCCTCAGCACTTACCTCACTCGTGTCTTTCAGTTACTGTGTAGCTCTGGTCCTATAATGTATCTTTGGTACTTTATGCAGTTTACTTTGTTACATGTTCATACACAGAATTCAGCAAAAATTCCAGGACTCCATAGTTGAAAAACCCCAAAAGCAGATTCCACTGAATATCTATTCTATATAATATTCCTTCTTTGATTCCCATGGGTCTTCCATATTCTCTGAAAATCCTTCGATCACACAGAGCTTACATTCTCATTAAATAGTCTCTTTTATCAGAATGGCATTACTTATTTAGGATAACTCATTATAGTGACAAAAAATCTACCTTTATTATGTCCAGTAGATCAGCATAAAATGAATCCAAAAGCCAAATCTAGCCTTTATTCTCCCTCTTATTTCTTATCTGTATGCAAACAGCCCTAGTTCCTTCATCTGTGTTCAGCCTTGCATTAGCTCCAAGCCCTCTCCATTTCAAGATGATCTCTCCTCATAAATTCACATACTGGCATGTCATTTTCCTTTTACATTGAATCTATCTCAACATAGGACTTCAAGTATGTTCATATCTGTCTCCAAGTGATTCATTCAAGTAGGTTAAAACTGAGGAAAAGAAACGAGCAAATTTAGTTCCTCTAACACTCCTCTCTCACCTCCCTTCACACAGAGACAAACCTACCACAAATACTGCTTGTGGTGATTTAAGAAGTGAGGAGAGACCACTGTTGTGTGAGCACCTGGTGATACTTCATTTTATTATGTATACTCCCATTTACAATGGCCAAAAGACTCCTGATATGATCAGCACTCAATGTAATCAGAGCATTCCCTTTATTTGCTAAGCTAATTAATCTACAAAAAGATAAATTGGGTTATTTTGCATAATCCTTATTATTCTTTTATCTCAGCCCTCAAAACCAAAATGTAATATATAGTTTCTACTTTCTTAGCTTTCTATCCTACTAGCAACAGAGGAAAATGTGCTGAGTTGTTGTAAGAATGAGGCATGGCTCAAAATAAAGAATATATTTATTGGGTAATTTATTTGGGCTTTAAAATGTCCAGAAAGAAAAAAAGGATTTAGCTTGTTTTTGAAGATCTCATCAAGTGATAAGACTGGTGTATTCAAAACCTAAAACCTCAGCAGGTTGGAGAGTTTGTTACAGAACACCTGTGCCCAAGGGGATAGACTTTTCAATTTTAACTGCATTTTAAGTTCTTAAAAATAATATATGATACTATCTAGAGAGCCAACAAATATGTGATGCCTTTCAATTGAGATACGAAAAAGCATAAAATGCACGTAGCACCTGGGAGAGGCTCAAGCAAGCCAGTGCTTCTAAATGCCCTAGGGAGTCCTTCAATCACAATGTATTTTAATTCAAAAAAGAAAAATTGTAAAACATTTTCATATCTCAGAATGCAGTAAATAATATGAGAGAAATTACCTTTTAATGGATACATCAAAGACCAAATCTCCAGAAAAGAACCATTTAGACCTGAGGAAAGTGTTCTCAGTCAGCGCACTTCCCATGTGCCAAGTATGACCCTGTCGACGGCTCAGGGACCAACATGCAGCCATCCCTGCATTTGTTTGCTTTCTACAGAAATGGGTAGGAAAAGAAGAAATTTGTTCAAGGGTTGAAAGGAATATGATTTTATAGCAATATAATTCAAAAAGCAGTAATTTTAGGTGTGATCAACAAATAATTTAATCAAAACTTGCAATCATAGGCTGACTGTGGGGTCATCCATAGGTCAGAACTTCCCCAGCTTGACCTGCACTGGGAGGTTGCTCCAACTGCCACCAGTTTCTCTTGAGATGTTTGCAGCATATCATCATCTTTGTCTCCATCAATATGCTGGCATCTGTATTAGGTCTGGTTGAACTACCCTTAGTTTCTTATGTATATGTCTCCCATATAACTTGAGATAATTATATCCTTGACCTATTTTAGTGTTTGTTTCCTCCCACAACACATAAAACCTATAAGAAAACAGCAACATAACTTTATTAAATTTTAAATCACTAATACCTATCACAGTCCCTAGGGCATACTAACTGATAAATGAAACTTTTCAAACCCAGTGAATGTTACATAAATCTGTAAGAGATACCTTCTGAGGTCAGTCTTCTAATTAAACTATCCCCTTTACCATATTTCAGTGTTCTCAAAGGCATGTGATAATGCTGAAAGACATACAAATAAAGACCAGCTCTATATAATGTGAATATAACTATGACATTATATATGTGTGTGTGTGTGTGTGTGTGTAATTGCTTATATAATTTATTATATATATATATATATATATATATATATATGCATATATTACATTGATCAGGTACATATAAGTATAAAACTGTACTGTATTTCACTTAAAATAACAGAGTCACTGCATTACAACATTTTATGGGTTCTCCATAGAATTCTATGACTTACAATGATTACCTAAGAATATTTCCCTTCTAACAAAAATGTCTGTTAGAATTGCTTCTAGATATAAAACAATATACAATTTAATCCTCTTGAGGAGATCAAGAAGTTAAAGAGATAAGCTTCTTATTTAAGACCAGGAAAATTATTATCATCCAAAGTATTCAAAGTTTTGTGATTCATATTTAAATGTAAATTCAAGAAGGTAGCCCCAGTATAGCACAATTTCTGTCAAGAGACTGACTTTTTTCCCAATGAATAATTTAAAACCTAACTTTTTTCATGTGAACTATCTTATATCTTGGCAGCAGCATAGTATTTCAATAATTTATATAATTTTGAATATAATATATTTAATGCCATAAAAGCAATTTCTTTGATATTGAATTATAAGGGAATGCACTTAGGTCACTGTGACTAATGACCCAGGGGCCAGCAGCATGGAAAATTACCTTTTAACCCAATTTCAGAGAGAATCTGTATATAGAACTATCAGACTCTACTATCTCCTGGCAGATATTGTTTCTTGATAACATTTGGTTGTAACATTTAAAAAAAGAAAGGTAAATCATTCTCTTTGAGAAAATCAGATTAAAAAGCAAGATCACTATAATGTAGACAATAGGGCTTGGAGAGATGGCTTAGCAGTTCAGTGCTTGCCTATGAAGCCTAAGGACCCCAGTTTGAGGCTTGATTCCCCAGGACCCACGTTAGCCAGATGCACAAGGGAACAAACGTGTCTGGAGTAGTTGGTTTACAGTGGCTGGAGGCCCTGGCGCCCCCATTCTCTCTATCTGCCTTTCTCTCTGTGTCTGTCGCTCTCATCTAAATAAATTTAAAAAAAACGTACAAAGAAATTTCTTTTAAAATGTAGACAATAATTATGTTTGGAAGCAGAGTATTTTTATTATTGAAGTTTCTGAATAAAACTATTCTCAGATCATTTCCTTAGGCTACCCTGAAGATCTAATCATGGTGGTCCATGACAGTTAACCTGCACACATCAGTGTGATAATATGCTGCTGTTATTAAAAAAAAAAAAAAAAGGTAATGTGAAGATGGATTCTTGGCTCTTCCAAAGCTAATGGATCTGAAGGCTCTGCCAGGCAGAGATGGCAAGACTATGACGACCTGGCTGAATCTAGACCACATGGGGTACGCAGCATATGCTGATGGGTTCGTGCTCACAGGGCTCATGCACACATAAGTCTCTAGGCCAACACTTGCTTTCAAGATCAGGTAGACTCAGGCCTGCACAAGCCCTCCGGCACTGGGGTGATGGAGGGTCTGCTGCAAGAGCTAGTTTTTTCTAATTCCCTTTTGGTTGATAACAGGCTAATTTCATAGATATTCTGATGTGTTTGTCTGGTACAAAAGATTTTCAACTTGAGGCTGAAGATTGATTAATCTAGATTTCCATTTTCTAGATGTACTGGTTCATAGTAGCTGGTCTTTAGTGGGGGCTTTCCCCTCCAGACTGTACAACTCTCAATGTATGTATGTATGCTTGACCCATGTTATTCAAGTATCTTCTTGCCCATAGCTTTAAGTATGGTGGTTTGATGATATATTTCTGGAGTCTCTACTTTATCCATTGTGTCTTCAAGCCAATACAATACCATCTCTGGGGAGGTTTGAGAAGTAATCAGTGAAGAAATATAAATCCTCCAGCTTCTATTATTTTTTTAAACGCGTCCAAAGTTAGTAACTATAAACAGCTATAATTGTTTGTTTTACTCGCAAGACTGCACTCCAGGCAATTTGGACATAGCATCTGTATTTCACTGGGATAACTTGAGTAATTAGGGTCTCAGTAAGCTGGATGGTGTCCCAGGTTGATCCTGATATCCCAGAGTCTCACTATGTGGAAACCACATGTGGTACTTCTATGTGTCCTGTCCAGCTCAGTGGCCCAAGGGTGGTCAGGCTCATTACACAGTGGCCCAGGCCTCCAGGAGTGAGGTCACTGGTAATAGAGCAAGAGATAAATAACTTTTTTTTTTAATTTTCTGACCCAAATTGAAAGTCATACAAACTGCAACTCTCTCAAAGCTGACTCTAATTCAATGCTAAGCAGTATGGGAGAGAAAGATAGCTTGTTCTCAGTGGAGGAGTGTTAAGAACTCATGGTCTTGGTCTAACACCTGACCTAGCTAGTGACCACGCAAGCCACTAGATGAGCAGAAGGTGATGGGACTGGATGGGGAGAATTCTGCTCAGTGACAGAAGCACCTTCTGCGAAGATATGGTGTTTAACCTTAGCTTAGACACCCTCCATAAGACACGTTTCTGAAAAGAAAGACACAGACCCAGGGTGGCCATTTTGAATCCCTTCCCCACTACCTTCTAGTTGTTTTTTTTTTTTTTTTTTTTTTTTTTTTTTTTTTCCTGGAGCACACTTGTTGTTGTCGCTGTTTTCAAGGTAGGGTTTCTCTCTGGCCCAGGGTCACCTGGAATACATTACGTAGTCTCAAGGTGCCCTCCAACTCACAGCTCACAACTACTCCTACCTCTCAAGTGCTGTAATCAAAGGCCACTGCCACCACTCCTGGCTTAATTCCTGTTAAGCTCTTTGGACCATACAGAAATCTCTAGGATCTATGTAAAGATACATGGCTAAAGTACCAAAACAAAAATATCAAACACTGATTATGATTCTTATTAAATGATGGTAACATGTTAAATTCAGTCCCCTGACAGTACTACAGTTTTTGTTTGTAACCCACGGAGGAACAATTTTACATTACAGATTTTTTTTTTCCATCTTGGCTTTATGTTTTCTCACATCCTTTCAGAGAATGTATATTGTGTTCATAATTGGGGTAATAAATATCATTTACAAAGAACAAAGGAGCCAGTGTACTTGAAAGAAAGCATTATTTTTCTAATGGTGCTAAAATGACAGGTTTACTCTGCAAGCAGGAGGGATACTATTACAGCTTTAGATGTAAAAATCTTCGGAAACACATTTACAGGGTTCTGGCCTAAGGAGAAATTTACATTGCACATTGAAAGGTCTTCCTCCTGAGATAGAGGCAGGTGCTACCTTATGACTCTATGTCTCCAGGGGGAGACTTTGGACCCTCATGCTTTGAAACTGCCTAAAGCAACCTCTCAGCTCTGGGAAGTATTTGCAGAGCAGGCAGCTGGGTTCTGGTTCAACACAGCTGGGCTGTTTTCTCTGGTTTATGTGGAAAATAATTCACTGCCAAAGATGAGGCAGGGAAAGTTCACCTGGGCCATTCCAGAGGGCACATGTTGGCACATTTCCAAATGGTAGAGTGGTGCTGGGTACTGGGTTTATGGGAACAGTGTGACTCCATAGAAAACAGGCATCTACTTTCTTTAAAATAAATTCCTGGAAGGGGAGGTATTGGAGCGATAGGGTCATTTTTTTTTTTTAAGTTCTTAAAATACATTGCTAAATGGTTTCCAGGAAAAATCTTACTATGAATTCTTAATAAAACTTTGCTGCAGGGTTTGACACAGGAAGATGATTCCTTGAGAGCTCTGCCTCAATAGGAGCCAGACACCCAAACAGTGTTCTTGGAGGGCCCCCAGCTCTGGTGCTCTGCCTATGCATGCTGTGTTTACTAGGGTACACAGGATTGGGACCGCTGGCTCTGCAGAGGCCCCACAACACTTTGCTTCAGCCTTCCTGTTGCTGCTCCCTCCCCTCCCGGCCTCAGGGGGGCTGGCTGTTATTATGGTTCTGGAGCTCACAGCAGTTTATCTCTTTGAACCTTCCCAGAGACTGAGGCTAAAGCTAGCCTGCGGGGCACCAGGGATCTGAGCTCTGGAGTGTAAGCATATCTCTGTGTAGAGGCCAGCTACGGACCCTCTAGCCAAAACAAAGCGAAAATAGCCACCTTTGCAATCCCAAATACCGAAACTCTTGTGTGGTAATGTATTTTGCCTTCACAATGTTTTCAAAGCATGTAAGAAATTTGCCTTCAACCCCAAAAAAATTTAAAAACTATTATGCATTGGCAGTAACCCTCAAAAGTTTGGGCTGGAGAGATGGTTCAGAAGTTAAAGGTATGATTGTGGAGCCTGACAGCCTGGGTTTCATTTTCCAGTACCCACATAAAGTTAGATGCACTAAGTGGCCCATGTGTCTGGAGTTTGTTTGCAGTGGCAGGAGGCCCTGGCATGCCTGTTTTCTCTTTCTATCTGCCTTTCTCTGTCTCTGTCTGTCTCTCTCAATCTCTCTCTCTCTCTCTCAAAGAAATAAATTAAATTTAAAAAGTAACTATCGAAAGTCAAAAGGCTTTTTTGTTCTATTTTCTAGCACTTTTTGATTTGTGTGTATATTAAAATCTTCCCGCATGTGCTTTCATTTGCCACTGAAAATCTACCTGGCAAACAGTTATGCCTTTTTGCAAAGTGGAAGTGTATCTTAACATTTAAGGATTCTTTGCTTTATCTTATCCCACTCATACAGAGGCCACATGTTAAATATTCAGGAAACGAAGAGAGATGTAAGTCGTTTCATGTTAAGTTTTCCGTCACTCCAGTGTTCACCTTCTAACCACTGCCAGTGGACTTAGTCATACATCCAGTCTTAGAGTTCCCCGAGGGAAAATAAGGCCATGGGAAAACGGACGTGAATCCTTATTCTAGCGTGGTACCCTTCTCTGCTCACCGTGCTGCGCTCAGTAGATTTGAAAGTAAATGCAAGTTGCTAAGGCATCATTTCTTCTAGACCATAAGGACAAAGAATGGCTTTGTTGATCTGAAGACCAGGCTAATTAGATGGCTGATTTAAGGAGGAATATTTTTATAAGCATATGTCCTACATATCAGTGTTTCTAAAGTCAGCTGATGACTTAAAACACTCCTTTAGAAATTAGAAAACCATTTGTCTAATTATCCCTCTTTCCACCCCAGTACTGTGAAAAACTCATTGGATTTTCCCTGGTTATTACTTGGATACAAGAAACCACTGTTGTTAACCACCAGATCCTACTCAAATCTCACCTTTAAAAAAAAAAGCCTCATATAATATCAGCATTCCCTTAAATTCTGACTCCAGAGGAAAGTTATAGCCATAAAGCTAAGTTCCAAAAATGCCACGTGGTCCTCTTCGCATAAGTGCTATGACTCTATACTATAATTATTCATGTTATGTATGTGTAACTCTGTGGAGGTGAACTGCCTCAAGATTTCATCCTGATGAAGTGGATGTTCAGGAAATGTCCCATGATGGGGCAGATGGGTGTATGGATAGATATTAAAAGAAGCCACTGCTGTTTGGCTAGGTTGAAGTTGCTCCCATAGCGAATACAGTAGATTCAGAATAACTTTCTGCATAGGTTTTCAAATGAGGATAACAGCACTAAGGTAAGCACCATGATGGAAAGTTGGAACTGAAATAGGAAAAGTTGTATTTTTCTAAGACATGTTCTTTCCCCCCTATCTTGTTCTGGCATATTCCATCAGTAGGCAGCTCTTGAACCTGGCAAGCTAGCATTTTTATCTTGTGCTTGGGTATTTTTTTTCTTCTCTTCACTATCTCTGAGTGATGGGATGAGGGGAGAAACCACAGACATCTCCGAAATGTCATAAACTATAAAAAGGCAGTTAGAGTCTGTCAGCTGCAGAAAGCAATGTTGCTGGTTAGATGCAGGCCATGAAACCATCAAGCACCCACAGGCAAACCAATTTAGAAAAAAAGAAGCATCCTGAAACAATTTCTTCTCTCAGTTTGAGAACAGCACCTTTTCAGGAGGTTGGCCGTGAAGAGGAGATGGGCTCCCACCTTCCGAGGGCTGGCCAAGGCGGAAGGAGAAGCGCCAGCCCCACGGAAGAAAGAATGTTCTTTTGATATTGGCAGCCGTTGCTAGATAAGCAAATACAACTTTTTTTAAAGCAAATTCTCCTTAGATTTATAGTTCTGTCAAGCTTGTTGACTGGAGCAGTTTGGAAATGCTTCAGAAATATAGTTTACTTGAAGTATGCATACTCTAAGCCTGTGGAGGGACTATAATATAAATGATAAGTATGTGCTATTAGAGCCAAATCCTTTGTATTTTGAATTTGCATAGCTTCTAGAGTTAAAAGAAAGTACTGTAGCAAACACATAATAAGACGATCTAAAATATGACAGCCTACTTTTGTTAAAAATAAATGTGTATGATTATTGCCCAATTATGTCTCTGGTTTTACCCCACAAATCTCTAATGGGTATTGGAATGGGAAAATATCACATGTCTAAATGAGTTTAAAGGAATCACGGCACTCAGAGCATCCAGGAATCCAGTCACACAGGAGACTTAGGACAGTAACTGCACTTTCACCATCATCCCAGTATGTATACAATGTCATTCTCATTCTCACAGCTGTATAAAATTCTATGGAGGAATCTTCACCTAAAAGTTGGCACATGAATGAACAATAAATATATTCACTCAATATCTCATAGCTACCAGCCCTTTTCTAGGTTCTGATGAACAGAGCAAAAAATAAAGTTGTTGGAAACAACTTACATCTCTCTTCACTTCCTTGATATTTTCTTATGAATGTTTAACATGTGGCCTCTGCATGAGTGGAATAAGAGAAAGCAAAGAATCCTTAAGGTGTTTCTAAGTTAGGTCTCGATATATGTACTTTAAGCAGAAGTTAATAATAGATAAGAAATAAATATCCATGACAGCCAGAGAGTTAAGTTGTACATATAAACAATGGAAATGTATTTTCTCACAGTGCTGGGCAAGGTTTCAGCTGATTCAGTACTGACGAGGGTCTCTGCCTCATAGATGGCACAGTCTCACTGACAGTCCTCATATGGGCAAGGGGCTAGCTGGCTCACAAAGGTCTGTCGGTAAAGGTCCTGGCCATACTCATGATGTCATTACTTCCCTAACTTCTACCTCCTAATATAATGAGCTTTGGAGTTATAATTTTACTATATTGATTTAAATGGATTCAAACATCTAGGCAATTCCACACTCAGTAAAAATCTACCATGTCATTAGAACCATCAGTGCACAAAACAGCCACTTAGAAATTCATATTTTGTTTTGTATTCTTTGTTATAAATTTTAGGGGTGGAAAAAGTTACAGTGGGCTTGGTGTGGTGGTGCATGACTTTAATCCCAGCACTTGGGAGGCAGAGGTGGAAGATCACCGTGAGTTCGAGGCCACCCCGAAATGCCATAGTGAGTTCCAGGTCAGCCTGCGCTAGATGAACTAGAGTGAGACCCTACCTTGAAAAACCATAATAATAATAATAAAAGAAATAATGAAAGAAAAAATTAAGTCATGAATGACATCAAGAGCACAGCCTCTTTCTTTCTTTTTTTTTTTGGTGGAGGAGCCTCCAGCCTCAGAGAAGACAGACCAGGTGAGCATGCTGTGAAACACTGCTTTAACTTCACACCATGCCCATGGGAACAGCATTGGTGCTTACAAAGTTGTGGTTACAACAATTGCTGCATTGATGCTTTTCAGTAAGTTGTGGGTGCTTGTGAATGTAATAAGCATGCCACACACCTTTGAGCTCAGCACCCTAAGGCGTGCTTCCAATCAGCTGTGTGGACAAGTGCTCTGTCATGGACTCCTACAGCCTGAAAACGTGATGTGGCATTCAGGTGCTTCCAGGGATCCAGTGGCGACTCTCAGCTCCCCAAGACCCACATGTTGCAGCCAGAGTGAACTTAGCCATCAATACAATCAATACATCCTGGGAGCATTTTTTTTTTAATTTGAGAGAGAAAGGGAAGGAGAGAGAGTGAGAGAGAGTGAGAGAGATGAGAGAGAAAGAGAGAATGGGCGCGCCAAGGCCTCCAGCCATTGCAAACTAACTCCATACACATGTGCTTGTGCATCTGGCTAACGTGGGTGGTCCTGGGGAATCTAGCCTCGAACTGGGGTACTTAGGCTTCACAGCCAAGCACTTAACCACTAAGCCAACTCTCCAGCCCCTGAGAGCATTTTCAATTCTGTGTGTGATTCAACTTCACATGGTATACATATTGTGTCTTTTCCAGAGTGGTCACAGTATTCTATACTGTCTAAACATCATCTGCTCAGGCTTTCAACACAATAAAGCATTGTCTTCTTATGGCTGCTGTGACACACAGATTTGTCACCCTCATGTGGGGTTCTTACATTATCAATGATTGTGCTCAAGACTGTGATGGACTTAAGAAAGAAATTCCATTGGAATATGTAACAAGCAATTATAAGCATAGCTGTATACTCTGGGAAATACCATTTAGAGCCTCACTGGGAAGGCGAGTGTCGGTGGCTATGTAAGAAACACAGCACTTATACCTTTCATGCCTATGTTCCTGTGTTATGAAGATGTCAGGGATGGCAAAACTGTAATACACACACAGTGAAAAATTCACATTTAGATAATAACCTCCTTGTTTAATATGCACAAGCCATCAGTACTAAGATACACATAGTACTCCAAAATACATCTTAAATTTTAGAGTTATTTACAGGTCTAAAATTATTAAATTGAAAACATCTTCTGTCTATATAGATTATTTTACATGTATGTTTATGTATTATTATTAACAACATATTTTGTATGTATACATCATGTGTTAGTACCCTCTTTTCCCTCATTCCTGCCCCATTCCACTGGGGGCCCTCCTCATTGGGGTTACAGGTATTCCTCTTGGGGTCTTGGGTTATGCACTGTGGGAACAGCAGTTAGTTTTTTATTTTTTTCAGTGTTTATAAAATATTTGAGGAAGTTTGAAATAGGGCATACAGAAGAGGACCGATACATATACGGAACACTAAGCTATTTTCAAATCTCTCTTGCATTTGCTCTTCTCTGTGAGCACGTAGAATGTGGGCGTAGCATAGACATGCACACCTTCGGACAGCTTGTGACTCCCTCACCCTGCACACATTCATCACCAGCACACACACGAACAATCGTCAGAGGTTGGGATGTTTCTGTTATGTCCGTTTCCAGCACTAGGGGAATCAGTGGTGCTGTGTTTCTACTTAGCCTGATGCAGCCTGACAAACCTCGGAACCCGCCTCAGCACCTTGCCTTCCTCTCCTGGCCCAGCCAAATCTTATGAGCACCTCCCATCTAACCAACACTCCACAGTTCTACTTGCTGTCCCACACGGAGGTCGAGAATGGTTCTCCCCCTGACAAGCAAGTGCACACAATAACACTATGCATGAGCTCTAAGGTACAAGTCACCTGAGAAGGAATACACAGCAAGCAAGTTGACTGACTTGAGCCCCACAGATGTTCATGTGAGACGGATTTCTCCTGAAAATGGGAAATGGAGAGGTAGTGAATGTTTCTTTTCTCTTATTTGCCTAACGTCTTCTCTCTCTTAAGTTTCATGAGAATAAGGATAATCATTTTAATATGTTGCCTCCATCACACTCTGTAATAGTTGGCAGTACTGAACACAAAATGTGCAGTAATTCTGAATACTCAGCAAAGTCTTTAGTCTTTTTTTTTTTTCACCTTCACCACTCAACACAAGAAGAAGGATGCCGCTGGTCCTTGCTCAGCACCTGCTACCAACAGGTGTTGCATTCTGGGAGAAGAACTTTGCCAGGGGTCTTTCAATTAGCATCCTCTCTCCAGATGTCTCATGCCTATAGCCAACACTGAATGATGAGGCCCTGGGAGGCGGTTGCCTTCACGGAGATTATATGCTACACCTGGAATTCACTACTCTTCCCCACCAAAGAAATTTCCACTCTTCCATGTCAAGTAGAAACAATTCATTAAAGGAGCAGGTTGTTTTGCTACTTCATCAGACACTAATGTTCAAAGTTAGCTTACCATAATGTTGAATATCTAAAGTATAATTAGACATACCAAGATGAAACTAAACTATTTTATAATCAGCTAGGATTGACAATTAGTTCATTATGAAGAACAGAATGTGTGTTTTTATGATATGCCATTATTTCTGTCAAATATACATACTCCTATGCAACCTTAAATCAGTTTATATGTTTTATTATATAGATTAACTAGCCAAATTAGACTAAGAGCTCTGGGTACTTTCTTCTACTTCTTCAATAGCAGTCATTGGCATATTATGTTTCTCTGTATGCACATATATATTTGTATGCATATCTACATGTATTTCGCAGTTTATCAAACTTAAACCTACAGCCAGTAAAAACTGTGTTTTTGTTCAGTGTTATAAATTTGTTTTTAGTAACTCTCCTATTTGCCAGAAAGTTATGAAATTCTTTCTTTCTATAGCATGTAATTGCCTTTATTTCTATTCAATTCACTTAAGCACTAAAGACTTTATTTAGGTACTTTTTAAATTTTTACTTGCCTAAGATAAACTCTGTGGTAGTTTGATTCAAGTGTCCCCCATTAACTTAGATGTTCTGACTGCTAGGTTCCCAGCTTATGGAGATTTGAGAATTAACACCTTCAGGAGGCAATGTATTGTTAGGGGCGGGCTTATGGGTATTATAGCCAGCTTCCCTTTGACAGTGTTGGCACACTCTCCTGTTATTATTGCCCACTTTATGTGGGCCTGGGGGTGATGTCTACCCTCTGATCATGCCATCGTTTTCCCCTGCCATCTTGGAGCTTCCCCTCAAGCCTGAAAGCCAAAATAAACCTCTTTTTCCCACAAGCTGCTCATGGTTGGGTGACTTCTACCAGCAGTGTGTACCTGAGTGTAACAAACTCCCTAAGGAGTTTTAAAATAATATATTCTAAATGCCAATCAAATTATATTATTAAGAAATCTTATAATTACATACCACTTAGGAACAAGTCTCTTCCACCGTCAGATCACATTACAATAAATCAAATGCTTTAGGTTATATTCATATCATTTTGATTTTTTGTGACAGAGTCTGAGTTACATAAAAGGTAACCAAAGACAATGTCCAGGACTCACGTGGTGGGGAGACATCGTGACTGTGAAGGTGGTTCCCCCAGTGACGCTCACCCTTAGCACTCAGAGCTGCTGACTTTGAAGATTTCCCCAAAGCTGGGAAACTTGACACCATAATCTGTGGTCAACAGGAACTACATTTGTTCTTTTCTGCACAGAGGGCAATAGAAGGTAATATATAAAGAATGACAAATTTATTTTAGAGTCACAACTTTCAATTACTGGCTTTAAAAACAACTAATGAAGCATAATTTTAAAATATCAGTGGAAACATTAAAATGATTTCAGGAAAGCACAATTTTCTAACTACCAACATGTGTAGCCTTCATTGAATTAGATTTGACAAGGGTTTTCTGCATACTATAATTTTTCTAAATTAAATTTGACCTACTTATGCTACACATCAGTCATGCTTAGTATAAAAGTGATGAGATGACATCACTGCCAAAGTAGTGACACCATTGCTGAAGTGATGACATCATTATCAAAGTGATGCCACTTCTGAAGTGATGATGTCATATCACAGCAATGATGTCACTGCCAAAATGATGGCATTGCTAATAGAGTGAGATCATCAAACTGATGGTATCATCATTATAGTCATGATGGCATCATCTCACATTGGTATTGTCACTGATGAAGTGATGATGTCATTGGCACAATAATAATATCCCAACCAAAGGGAGGACTTTGGGGAATACTTGTGACATGGGAACAGGGAAAAAATGACATTAAAGTCAAATGTGATACATGCACTTGACGCTGGTAAATCCTAACAGCTAAAGCTGAAGTAGCTATTTTTCTAGTCTTTTCTTTTGTTTATTAAGAATACACTTTGTATGGATACATCATGTGTTGGCACCATCACGTCCCTCCTCCCTGTCCCTGTTCAGCCCAGGGCCCTCTTCAGTGGAGCTTCTGGTATTCCCCAAGGGGCTGTGGGTCATGCAGGTAAGAGCCGCCGTCAGCCCGTGTGTGGGAGGAGGAGCACCGCCTCTGGCTATCTTGTTCATGGACTGTTTATTCCTCATTCCAGCCGCATGTGGTTTAGAGCTTGGTTTCTCCTCTTGGTGTAAGCATCGTGTCTAGAGAACACAGCCAGCCGCACTCATTGCAGACTCAGCTACACGGCGGGGGTGAGACCATGAAGCCACATGGTTTTCCAGAGATATTGAAAATGAATTCAAGGAACTAGAGTATATTTTTCTTTTTAAAATATTTTTGTTGGATATTTCTCTATCTAACATTTGCTAAATTTCATTCCCTGACCGAGGTCTGGGTATAAAGTTCCATCATCTCATTTATTAGAAACAACTGTGTATTTTCCCCATCACCTTTTCAGTTGCACAGTGTTTGAAGACATCGAAGATTTTTCAGTCCTGTCGTGCTGCTTCTTCTAGCTTTCCCAGGCATTGCCATCATGAGAATTCACTAAGCCTACCTCTGCCTGTTCTTAGGGTATGTGCTCCTTAGAATTTCATTTCTGAGAAAATCTAGCCACCTAGTGTGTGACTCTGAAATTTCAACTATCCCTGCATTATCTGTCCTACCTTGTCTCACTGTGAACTCTGCTAGTAGACAAGGTGTCTGCCACTTTGTTTCATCAAGACTTCCATTTTGACTTAAGCATCTCAACAGGGAAGCCATTATTACAAAGAAGATACTAGGTAGAATACATAGATTGATATCCTAAATTACTTAGCACAGTAAAATTTTAATTTAGGGCTGGAGAGCAGGCTGAGTTGTTAAGGTGCTTGCTTACAAAGCCTAAGGAACCAGGTTTGAGTCCCTAGTACCTATGTGAAGCAGTTGCACAAGGTGGGTCATGCATCTGGAGTTCGTTTGTGATGGCTAGAGGTTCTGGTACTCCCATTCTCTCTATATAATTGTGTGTGTGTGTGTGTCTAATAAATAAATGGATTTTTTAAAGTTCACATTTAAAAATTAATTTAATTAATGTTACAATATTGCTATTCAATATTCAATTCATCTTGAATTATTTATCATCTAACCATTGCTATTGGAGAAAGCAAAGTCAACTAATGACCAAAAAAAAGAAAAAAAAAAAAAAAAAACAAGCTTGTCAGAGTTCTAAGGTTCTGGAGAGTTCACTTATGGGAAAGACTGTTTGCCAGTGTATTTTCATGGTATGATAGCATGGAGTTAGTCAGTGTGCAATTCAACAAAAGTAAATAGATATACATATATTTGCTGACCATGTCCTGTTTTGCCATTTCAGTTCCTCCAAAAATATATGACATCTCAAGTGACATGACCATCAATGAAGGAACCAATGTCACCCTCACTTGCTTGGCCACGGGGAAACCAGAGCCTTCCATTTCTTGGCGGCACATCTCCCCATCAGGTAAGTTTCAATTCCCTTCCCTCCACTCAACATGAGGAAACTTTAAAAATCTTTCATCAGGTAGAAAGGATGCATAATTTTATAACACTATACTTTTGCCAAAAGGCAGTGCATTGAAGACCCTCCAATGAATGCTGTCACAGCTCAG
The DNA here is from genome assembly GCA_036346955.1 of Dipus sagitta. Classification (NCBI taxonomy): domain Eukaryota; kingdom Metazoa; phylum Chordata; class Mammalia; order Rodentia; family Dipodidae; genus Dipus; species Dipus sagitta. The sequence continues at coordinate 59,620,507 of CM070788.1, forward strand.
GATAAGTTGGTCTCTGGATCCTAGCTAAGGTTCCTTGCATGTTAGTGTACTGGATAACCACAAGTCAGTAGACAAAAGGCTAAAACGGAAATGTCACAAGGGAAAAAACAATCTTCATTTAAATGTGTAAGGGGTTCATTCAATCTGCATTCACATGTTAATAGGCCAGCTTCAGCTGCTAAGGTAATCAGGGCAAAATGAAATTACACACACTGGCAGGTTGCTGGGTCTAATTTCAAATTGCTCTCCAGAATCAAAAGATTTAGGAGTTACAATTATTTGTTAGCTGATAAGGGGTCTAAAAGCCATAATGCTCAAATGACTTGTACAAATAGATCCTATTGCTGCTGACATTTGGGTTGTGACTTGCCGATGGGTGTCCATGATGCCTGCCCTTGCCCGGTGTGTCCTCTCTGAGACACAGTCAGTTTTAGGAAATTGGTGGCGATTCTCCTCTGTTTTCACAGTCATAAAACTAAAGGCTGTGGGCAATTTAAAAATTATGTGAGTCTAAATATTCCTTGAAGGTGAGAATAATACCTTTAAGAATAAGATCCCATCTCTTCATATAATGTTTCATTTTCTTATTCTTTATTCTTTATTTTATTTTTGTGGTGGAAATAACTTCAACAAAGTCAGAACAATGAAAGTGCTTTTAATGAAATCATAAAGAAACATTTTATGTAGGCATAGAGAGAACACATTCAGAATGTCTGCTTTATCTGCTAATACTTTCCTTAATATCGCTTATCCTTTAGTGTCTTTCAGACGCTTCACTTACGGCAATGGATCTAATGAGACTTACTTAGCATTGCTATTAATGGGAGAGAAAAATCAATATACAGTGCACATTATGCAGTGTGCATTATACCCCTATAACACTTCTCAAATTCGAGCACGTTCTTGACTGCCAACATTTCACTCTCTAGAGCTGGAACCAAGCTGTGCAGCTGGGAAACGGGCTCTGGGCTTGGGGCAGGCTCCTTATCACATAACAGGGAAACAAGTGATGGCTGAGAAGATTGCTCAGCAGGTAAAGTGCTTTCCACCCAAGCATGAGGACCTGAGTTCAGTCCCTAGTACCCATGTAAAAGCTAGGTGTGCCAGCACCTACCATGAGGTAGGCAGAAACCAAGAGATCCTTGAGACCTACTGGCTAGATCCTTTAATCCAGTCAGTGAGCTCCAGGGTCAGTGACTGACTCTGTCACTCACTTATAAAGAGTGACTGAGGAAGACACGGACCTCCATATGTGCACATAAATACATGTATGGTTACTGCACACACATATGCACCCATATACAAAAGAAAACATATGTATGTAACACAACATACACACATAAACATCCAAAAATAAGTAAAATATAAGATATTTTCTTTAAAAAAATTTTTTTTATTTATTTGAGAGTGACAGGCAGAGAGAGAAAGAGGCAGAGAGAGAGGGGGGGTGGGAGAGTGGGTGCACCAGGGCTTCTAGCCACTGCAAACGAACTCCAGATGCGTGCGCCCCCTTGTGCATCTGGCTAACATGGGTCCTGAGGAATCAAGCCTTGAACCGGGGTCCTTAAGCTTCACAGGCAAGCGCTTAACCGCTAAGCCATATCTCCAGCCCAAGATAATATTTTCGAAAGCAGTGAAACAAGTCAGGACCAGCAGTTAAGTGCACAGACTGCTAAGCCGATTGCTGATTCATGGATTCTGGCAGTCTTAGTGTAACTCTCTCATCTCTGTGATTCTTAGTTCATTACTAATTTTCAAAAATTATGGAACAATAACTTTAAAAAATCCATGCGTATAAGTATATGTATTATCAGACATGTGATGGCTTTAAATATTTGCACATTCTAGAATAGTAAAATCTAGTTTAATTAACAGACGCTTTACCATGCATAATAATTTTGTTGCAACAATCCTTAACATCCATTCTTATTGCATTTCCAGGAGTGTGTCTATGGCGCCATTAGATATACTACATGTTTACAATACATCTATTGAATTTATTCCTAGTGATAGCCATGCACTCTGACCAACTGTACGTCCTGGCTGTTGTGAGACCCAAGTAAAATAATAAAAATAAGTCTGTTTTTAAAAGTATGAGGTGATATGAAAATATGCAACTTATACTTTACCATATTTCTAGAGATTTTCTAATAAGCCACTAGAATTTCTGTTAGAATGAAGAACCTAATTTATATTTGGATGTAATTTTAGATTAATATATCCCAGACTTGTTATTATGCATCTTATTCTTTTGCAAATGCTTAGACAGATTTTGGCTTAATTAAATAGCAGGAATGTTGGTTAGTGAGATTATTAGAATTGTGATAATGGATAACATCACACACTGACCAAAGACAGATTGGGTTTATAAATTAAAGTGTGCACATATTTGTTTTTCTGATATCTACACACCAAGCAAATGAGTTACATTAGCAAATCATTAACAGTTAGCCAATGAATAGCTAGACTCAGAATATCTTATGAATGCTTGCAATAATTTCAAATAAGTTGTTGTTAATAATCTGAACTCAAATTGCAGCATCATGGTGCCTGTGCTTGGCATCTTCTGTCTGATGGTTCTATCTGCTTTCTTCCTACTTGCAGAGTTGTACTTGAAAGTAAATTGTGAAATTCATATATGTGTGTATTTCTAATTAAGAAACACTCATCTTGTGTATTAGCTCCTATTTCACTTTGCTGTGTTATGAAAGAAAATATGTCTCAAAGAGCTATCAAAATGTAAACAGGACTCAGTGCAAGTACAATAGGAGAAATGATGGTTAGATTTTGTGCATGTGAGATGGACGTATACATTTTTATCAATTCTGTAGTTGTTTGAATCATACAATCATATGTTCAGAATGATTGGACCCCTGCTAATGGAAATTTGGGAGCTGGAGCCTTGTTGGAGGAGGTGTTGGAGGTGGGCTTTGCGTATGATAGCCAGCTCTCCCTTGCAAGAACTTGACACACTTACCTGCTACTGTTTTGCACCTACTATGGCAGGAGCTGATGCCCAGCCTCTGCTTGGGAACATCTTTTCCCTGCCATCATGAAGCTTACCTTCAAGGCTGTAGCCAAAATCAAACCTTTCTTCCTACCAGCTGCTTTTGTTCAGGTGTTTTGTCCCAGCAACATGAAGGTAACTACTACAAATATCTTTGCTAATTCTTAGTGAGCCGTTCATTATCAATTCTAAGTTTTAAGGTCACAAACACCACTGGAGCAAGCACTGGCTGTCTTTCTTTTTCTTATAGCTACTCAGTGTGATAAGTCCCAAAACATCTTTGTTGGAAACCTTTTGGATATATGAGCTTTCTCAGTTTCCTTGAAGTTATGATTTATTTCTCTGTAGTTTTATTTCCAATTCACTTACATTTTCAAAAGTAGCAGAAGCGGTACACCCTATTTCCTTGACTCTGTTCGATCCATCATTGTTGCACTATCCTTTGTTCTGAGCATTGAGCATGTAAGAATGCATTTACCAAAGCTGCTTGACTTGTGAAGGTGTCGCATACAGACCAACCTATCACAGGGGGAATCTAACTCCAGAACACCCAACTTTCTGAATTTCATAGCTCAAAAACATTGTACACTTAATTCCTGGTTGTTCAAAAGCTGCCCCACCTAGTTCTGTGAGAGCACCATGCCATGTCTAATGAGCTCAGGAAAAGATTAGCATTCGTAGTAGATTTCTACTCAGCATGTATCACTCCTATACTATAGTACCACTGAAAAATCCTATATTGAGATATTGTTAAGTCAAGGATTGTACATATGTACTTTTTCATTGGGCTATTTAAAAATATTACATTGAGATACCACTGTAAGCATCCTTTATATCTAGATATTTAATTGTGCATTTATGATGAATATCCAAAATCTCAAGAGTTTTCAACTTCAAGCTTAGTGTGGGAACACATGCATATATAACCCTGGCTGTTGGGGAATGAGTCCAGCCTGGGTTACATTGTGAATTTCAGACCTGACAGAGCTACATTGTGAGACCCTGTCATGACCAACTCCCCTCCAACATATTTTCAACTACAGTGAATTTCACATTGGTATCATACATTTATCCAGTGAATCCATATTGCAATTGAATAGAGAGACCTAACAGTGTGCTTTAGAGACATTTGCTGCACACTCAGAACCCAGTGGAAGGCTGTGTACTCTGTTTTCTGGCCTTACCATGTTAGTCCCCTTTAGGTCAGGAACTCATTCATCACTTCCTTTGTCATTGCCTAGCCTTAACAGTTCAACAATGCTCCCATTTCTGAAAAATAAAGTGTTTTTTACTTTGAGAGTCTGTCTCATGTCTTCTCATTGATTGTGATTGAGATGTGGCCATGCAGAACTAAAGACATGCAGTTGTATCTTTCTCAGGGAGTGATAGCTAATGGTATTTGACATCTATCAACCCCTCATTAGTGTTGGTAATTTCAGTCACCCAATCAAACTGTGGTCTTATTTTTGTGCTGTGATATTTCTTCCTTTATTTACAACCCATGCTTCTGCTAAGCAGTCTATATGAAGAGATTTTCAACCTTCATGTGACAATGTCTCATGTTTGTCATCCTCCCTTTGTTAGGACATTATTGTGATTGTTTAGTGGATCAGTTGTCCTCTGACGACTAAACTGTTGATTTATTTCTAACTTCATCAATTATTGTACTCTTGCTAATTGGTCCTTCAAAATTGCCACAAAAAACTCATATTACATATTTAATTTTTTATTTTGAGTTTGAATATTTTATTCCTTCAAAATATCTTTGTCACTAGGATAGAACCCTTATAATGAAATTATCAGGTTGAAGCATGTAACTATATCCATGACTCTACAAGTGTGATGCTATATTGTTATACACGATGCAGGTGTATGTGTTTAGTTGGAGATATGCCACTTGAACAATGCTAGGTAGATACTGTTCCTAAGAACATTACATATTTACTTATTTATCTAGGATTTGTGGATTGACAGTTTAAAAAATATCATTTACATATGTTTATAACTCATTACTGTCTTTAATTATTTTGATGTTTAAATTATCCTTAATTTAGCCAGTAGGGTCACATCACTCTGGCTCATGAACTTGTAACACACTGCCATCACTTTGGTGAGCATTTCCACATTTTCTTGCATCACAAAATGCTGGACTCATCTCATTTACTTCCTGACCCATCTCAAATCATCCATTTCACAGCATCTACTGATCAGATCCACATGGAGTGAGACCATTATATATGGGTATGGACACAGCACTAATGATCTGCACTATGGTACAATTATGAGACTCAGCTATCTAGACCACTTCATTTAATATGGTCTAAAATTATAAGGACCTAAATAACTGTAGGGCAAGGGACAAAATTTATTTTGAGCTTTATCTAATAATAAACTTGAAAGAAGACATAGGTCTGCATGAATGCAAAAACATTTGTGCAATTACTAGTAAAAATTATCTCATTCCAAAGAAAATATGATAAATTATTTGCTGAATCTGTATGTGTATTTCTATGTGTATGTGTGTTTGTGTGTTTATGTGTGTGTATTTATTTGTGTATATATATAGTTATGTATATATATGGTTATATATATATGGTTTTATATATACATACATATATATATACACACCATATATATATATGGTATCTATTTACATTAGTCTTACTACTTTCACCAATGTATGGTTATTACCTTACCTACTTGGAAGTATTCAAGGTTTTGTCAAATTTCCTAATAAGAAATGTGCATTCTCTTTCTTTTCTGCTAGTAATTTAAGTTACACATACACAATAAACAGTGCATAATATCTTGAGTTTTGATCTCAGTCAAATTTGGCTTGAGAACCAGCTTTTCCTCTTCCATCAGTACTATCTTACACTAAATATTTAACTCCTTTGCACTTAACAATGAAAAAATGGTGATAATACCTGCAGCAGCTAAGGAAATACTGCAGAGCACCAGATAGATCGTGTCCTACAATAAACACTTCACAGTATTAACTGTTAATATTCTACTGACATATGTTTGAATTTTTGGTCACATAGAATTTTGTACCCTAACCCTGAAATTGAAGCAGTTTGTGACTCTTGACCATAACCCACACAGCTCCTCTCAAATGAGATGATCAGGAAGTTAAAAATCATTTCTGACTTGTAGAAAACTTTGCAAAAATAACTTGTATGTCCTAATTTTAAAAATAAACAATTAAATTATTAACTACATGCTATTTCACTAATGAAAGTAGATACAGTCAGAAGAAAATCATAAGAAAACTTGAAAAGTTTAAAATTTAAAGTTAGGCATAAAAAATAGAGATCTGGGGCTGGAGAGCTGGCGTAGCAGTTGAGTGCTTGCCTGTGAAGCCTAAGGACCCCGGTTCAAGGCTTAATTCCCCAGAGCCACGTTAGCCAGATGCACAAGGGGGCAATGTGTCTGGAGTTCATTTTCAGTGGCTGGAGGCCCTGGCATGCCCATTCTCTCTCTATCTGCCTCTCTCTCTCTCTCTGCTTCTTTCTCTCTCTCTCAAACAAATAAATGAAAAAATAAAATGTTAAAAGTAGTTTTTAAAATTATTTTTGTCTAATTTTAATGTAAGTGAGCTTTTACATAATATTATTCTTTTTTTTTCCATTGAACCAAGGCTGTCACTAGATTCACAATCAAGAGGATCTTAGGTTCCATCTCTGCCCATACTCTGGTTCCATTAAACTCTCTCTGGCTTCCTGCAGGTTTCACCTATTTCTACTGACTCTGTCCTGCCCACATTTAAATAGCCTCAATTTCTCTTCTGTCAATCTTTACACACACATCCCTTTTGCTTAACAAATAGATATTTATCTTTTAAAAAGAAGCACTCACACAAGGTTTCAGATATTTAAGAATGGAACCAGGATACTGTTCTAGACAGAAGTTTGCAGGAGCAGTGGGAGGTGAACCAAGGGATTTGTTCAAGTTGATACAAAGTGATCATGACATCTATACCAGCCAGTTTTCCCACTGTAGTTTTCAGAGACACAAGACTAGAAAGGGATACAAGGAGAATCAGGGTGAATGAAAATTGAGGGATTTAAGTGTTGAGGAAGAATTACCTATAATCATCAAAATGAAAATTTCTCTTTCTACCTTTACACATGCTGCTTGCTCTGCTAAGAGCATCCTTTGTCCTCATCCGCTTGACAAAGTCCTTATCCCTTTCAGAGAACTGTTCCTAAGCATCCCAGGAAACACTGGACATTACTTATTTTAGGGTCACATGGAATGCTCGATCAATTAATACCCTTGAATTCCAGTCACTGACTTTCTTGACCTGTGCTTGCATGTAACAGGGATCTCCTTGTGTTCACACATAGTCTTAGCATAACTCCTGGGCAAATTCAAGCTTCATAGATAAAGTTGTACCAGAGGCTTTACTTCTGTGTTTTTGGCTGTTATGTTCAGAATTCTGAATGCTTGTCATTTGAAGATTGACAGAAAGACAATGCTAGTATTTTAACACATATATAAGACCACACAATGGAACTGATGTTATGGGGAATCAATGTGAAAGAATTCCTTAATCTCAGAGAAAAGTGCATACCCATGTACAACAAAAAACACTATTTCAGAAGATTTTTTTTCTTTTATTATGGAACTTGGTTTTCTATAAAAGGTGGGATGATGTCTGCTCTTACTGTTATAAATTGGAGAGATAATGGTTAGCATTAGGATGTTTATATTTGAGACCTAGATTTTGCTAGTTTTTTCCCTGGTGATTTCAATGCCACACAGAATTAAGAAAATTATGTATATAGGTATACGTGGTGATGTCTGAATAAGGCAAGGCTGGGCTGTAGGTTTTCACATTGGAAAATAGCTTTCCCTTTTGGTTGTAAGTTTTATGGGGATTCAAGCTGAGGTATGACTCTGAGTAAAAAGCTCTACTCATGATTATCAGTAGGGTACTACGAAGAGTCAGAAAGAGGAGAAGCAGGCCCACTGCATGTGTGACACGAGCCTGTGAAAGACTAGAATCAATTATTATTTACTGTGCACTATGAATGTCCCAAGCACAGATCTAACACATTGTAACATTTGTGAATTGGTTTTCATGAAAAATATTACAACTTCATGGACCACACACACAAAAGAAAAAAAGGGGGGGGGGCTTTCACTTGAACTCAGAATCACATAGACAATGAAGGTACAGTTTGGTTTTTCATTCCCATTGATACAAGGACAGGGTCATCAAAACTAGTTTGAAATTGAAATAAGCCTGGAATTTTGCACATTTCCAGACTCTACACTAAAATATATATAACAGAAAGTGGCTTGACAATATTTTTTTCACAAAATAAAGAATAAAAATGCCTAGGACAACTTTAAAGAAGACTACACATCAGAGTCAATTAGAGGGATCTTCACCTCTACAGTGAAGGAGAACTGTTTGTTTTTCTTTACTAAAAGCAAAGGTATTGCCATTGCATTTAACTGTGCTTCAGCATGTCTTAAAATTATTCTAATTTACAAAGGAATAACCATACAAGTAGAAAATTAGAATGACTCTGATGATCTTACATCATTAACACTCTGATAAGCACAATTTGTGTATGATACTTTCCATATTCAAGTAAATATAACTGCAACACTTAGAAAGTTTGAACTACATAGTAGCCACTCATTAAGCCTTTGTGGTTGAATTTGCTATATTAAATGGTATTTTAGAATACTGTAGTCTTTACATGATTAATAAGCCAGTACTTACTGATTAATATTTGAAAAACTAATATGACAATTAATTTTACATTTATCTCGTACATGACTATCAAACCATCATTCTTCAGAGATTATAGAAAGGGCAAACATCATTTTTTGTAATTAGCAATTTCTATTTATAGAGGCAACAAAACCCCTAATGTTTTAAAGGACATGCTATTTAAAACTACTTAGTTTCAAACCCCTGTCATGGTACTTCATGAGGTTATAACTTTGGTTCATTTTTAAACTCTCTACCTTAATTTACATCTTCATTTAAAAAGTAGAGGTAATAGAAATGTAAATATCATTGGGTCATTTTATCAGAGATATCATAGACAAAGAATTTAAAAGAGTCCTCTTCCAAATCTAATAGCCTCAAATCCTAGGTATATAAAGTTCTCTGACATTTCAGTTTTACAGGAGAGTTTCTTCAGGAGAGGAAATAAAAAATTGTGATAAATAGTGTGCTTTAGTATGATGAAATCAAATAAACGTAGTATGGCCTTTATTTCTAAACTGGTGAGGTAGTAGCTAGTATTTTGGACTTTTCTACATGAAAAATAGACAGAATTCTTTTACCGAGCAAGGAACAGAGTGATTGCAAGAAATGAAAATTTGAGTTATTCAGATATCAAAAACAAAGCTGTGGATAATAAGGGGGAAGGAAAAAATAACAATGTGGTAGAAGACGGTGTAGTTTTCCTTTACATTCTGTTATTGTTGTTTACTCTCCTGCATCATCCTGTGAAAAACTATTAAAATAAATAACAATGAAAAGAGCCTCTTATACCATTATAGAGTTTATTCACCTCAGAATAAATGAGATAAAACCTCCCTTATGATTCTGTGTCCTTTCTCACCTCCACTAAGGACTCTGTGAGCAGAAAACTGAATGCTGGTGCCACGATCCAGGGTATCACTGCCACCATTACCATCTACAAGTTGTGTGATCTTAGTTCACTCTGAAGCACAATTTCAGTCTGCCAAAGCTTCCGTCATGATTACTGAGTATGTTTCTTTTATCACAGGGGTACTTCCACATTTTATGCAATATTACTAAGGAAATTTTGTCAAAAGGATCAACATTCTTGAAATGTATCCTACTATATTGAAAATGTTGCATGAAATGATGACAGACTAATTTTGCCAGAATAACCAAAGTGATTAAAACACATTTATTACATATAAAATTTGCATGAGAACTTTGCCTGAATAACTGCAACTTGCAATACTTTGTGAGTATGTGCTTATGCATACATGGATGCAGACACACACACACACACACACACACACACACTCAATAAGCTTAGGTATTATAGAGAATATTATTGTATAAATTTATAAATCAATATTATGTCATATTAAAGTCTTTGAAATTTGTCTTCCAAGTGAAAAGACCATAGAATTTACTAGAATTACCTTTTTTTCAAGAGATCTTTTTCTTCTACTTCATAGCCATTGTAGTAGTAGTAATGGTGATGCTGGTGATAGTGGTGGTAGTTGTGGTAGTGGTAGTAGTGCTGCTGGTGTTGGTAGTGGCAATATTGGTGGTAGTGGTGGTGGTGTTGGTGGTTGTGGTGGTGGTGGTGGTGGTAGTATTTTGAACACAATCCAATCCAGCACCAGAAGTGTTGTTTCTGGATAGTACTGAAACTCTAAAGATATATACCCCACAAGTCCCCAAGGCATCGCCCTTCTGATGGTATGTTACTGTAATACATCTTCAGACCTCTCAAATGTGAAGCTGCTTGGGAGGAATGAGCAGAGGCACAAATTCAATTCATTTAGAGAACAAAAGAGCTAGCTACTGAGGAAAAGGACCTCCCTCTTTGGGAACACTGTGATGTCGATTATAACTGTATGTCTCATGGAAATATTTTCCTTTTTTTTTTCTTTTCCTTTTGTGACATGATAAGGAATCACTGCATATTTTAAACACACATCTGAAGATAAAAATGGCTTTTCAAACCTCTGTTCTTAACTCAGCACTGATCAACATTTATTTGATTTAAACTAAGAATGCACAAGGAATGCTATTTTGTATGTAAATGTTAGTTTATGGTTAAATAGAATTTTATTGAAATGTGATGGGCCCAAAGAATGTAAACTTCTCAAATCTTAGATGGATTTTATTTTTTAAAAAATCAACTAATCAGTGGCCTGTACACGAGAGAATCAACTTTCTAGAAACTTCTTATGTGAACTAATTCCAGTCTGAGCTGTCTGGAGTATCGCTTATACAAATTGTTCTTAGCTATGTCTTGCATATTGAAAGACAGAAAGATGCAAGTTCATCATAATACAAATACATTCACAGCATGAAGCTTTCAATATAGTTTACAAGTTTTGTTCAAAGCATAATGCTTAATTAATTAATCATCGGATAATGGTTATATTATGTTCATATAATATTTATGTCCTGTCACATAACATGCTAGACATGAGTGTCAACAGGATACAACGCAGCTCTATTTGGAGAGCATACAATCTTGTGTGATACATATGTGAAGAAAAAAAATTACACATGAGATAGTGACTATGAGTGAGGCATGTTGAAGGTCATCTTTAGCTGCGGCAGGACAGGAAGGCTGCTGTGTGGATCAATGACAGAGGTTCTGATTGATTGTATTATGATTCACAAGCATGAAGGCAAGAAAATGCTAGGGTGTTCTCATCCTGAGAACAGAGGGCCTGGAGCAAACTGAGATAAGGAGAGAAGAGAGCTCAAGGTGATAGTGGAGTATAGCATAGTGTGGTTAACCACTGTTGTCAAGTTGATGGGATTTGAAATAGCCTAAAAACACACATCCGTGAGTCTGGGAGAGCTTGACGAAAAGTTTAACTAAAGAGGGAACATGTTGAATGTGGAAGCACCATCTCATAGGCTGTAGCCTCAAACTCAATCAACAGAGAAAAGGGAAAAAAGTGAGCAGAGTCCCAACATCAATTGCTCTGCTTCCTGAAGTCAGAGGGCCAGAAAAAATCATTGTGGCAAAGACTTAAGATCCTGCTTTTTTTTTTTTTTAAGATTTATCTTTATTTATTTAATGGAGACAGAAAGAGGGAGAGAGAGATAGAGAGAGAGAGAGAGAATGAGAATGGGCACACCAGGGCCTCTAGGCACTGCAAACGAACTCCAGACGCATGTACCACCATGTGCATCTGGCTTACATGGGAGTTGGAGAATCAAACCTGGGTCCTTAGGCTTCTCAGGCAAGCTTCTTAACTGTTAAGCCATCTCTCCACCCCATAGATTCTGTTTTTCATTAATTAGAAGAAAGCTATAGAAAGATTTGTGCACAGGAATGTCATGAGTTGATTTTTACTGTTGGAATACACGGCAGTGTGCAGAATGGATTGCAGGTGGAGCCTGAAGCAGCAGTAAGATCATTTGGGCCACTGCTGCTATGTGGGATGTTGACTTCAGCAAAGTTGACATCAGGGGACAGAAAAGGATTTGGTGAACCATCAAATATCAAGCAAGTTAAACCAAGCATGCCAGTGTGGACACAGGAATATTTGTATTTCCAGTCATTATCAGCATATAGAATGGGCTTGTCATTAACTGAGAAAAAAATAGAGAAGTAGATTTCAGGGGAAAAAAATTAAAGTTTCTGTTTTGGCATGTTAAGATATTGAGTAACTTTTAAGGCATATTAGACATACCAGCATAAATGTTACTTCATAATCTGACCTCAATGGCAAGCCCAGAGTAAGAAATGAGGTTTGGAATCCTAACCCATTAATCTGTCCAGAAGAGACAGAAGACAGAAGAGAGCCTGGGACCAGTGTGTGAAGCTAGGAACACAAAGAGAACAAGAGGAAGAGCGGCTGGCATGGCAAATGAGGACAAGGAGACAGCCCACAAGGAGAGAGGAAGGGGTTTTATTTTAACAACCAGGAAGAGCTCTGACAGTGGGTGGAATGTGAGAGGGAAGAAGACTCTTCTAGAAAAGTGTTTGTCGTGTTTGCCACTTGTAGATCATCTCCACCTGAATCCAGCATGTTCACGGAAGTTTTGGGAACTGGAGCTACACTGGGTGGTTTAATAGTGACACAGAGATGTAGTAGGGAAGTATGTTGGTGAGGTGAAGAGGGGGGATACTTTTTAAGGAGAAAGATGATAACATAACAAACACAGCATCCTGTCATCCAGATTCAACAAGTGTCAATCCATAGGCAATCCTGTCTACCTAAGGTGCATGTCCCAGCTTGAGGATGGGATTTTCCTGGCAGTTCTCCAAAGGACTTAGGTTGGAAGGACCATGAGCAATCATAGTCACAGGCCATTTGAACTCCCCCTATCTCAAGCCAAGCAGGAGTGCTCAGCAGCCATTGCAAAAGGGATTTCTCCCTCACTTTTCTGTGTTCTTCCTAAACCAATGAGGTGGATGTTCACACTCAGGGTGGACAGGGTCCCCACCTCAGTAGTGTGCTGTGTGCTGCCCACAAGCTGCCTCCCTGTCATTTCTGGGGAACAAAAGGTTTCTCAGGTGCAGCTCTTCTGGGAAAGTTTCTAGCTCCGTCTCTTCTCGGGCATGTTCTTCCTCAGCTCTGTCCCACTGCCCTGCCTTGAGATGGTGTGTGTTTTATGCCCAACTCATCACCTACTCACAGGGACTGTCACCTGGCAGTTTCTTGCACATAAGGGCAGCCATTCCTTTCCTTTCCTTGTGGTTTGTAACAGGTTGTGCTGATTTCCAAAGAGCCAGCTTCCCCTTCCTTGGCAGCCCTCACATATGGCCAACTGCTCTTCTCAGCACTCTGCAATGCTGCTGAGCATATGTTGGATCCACAAAATTAATCAGGAAGGAGGAAGAAAACCAGTGGGTGTAGTTTGTGGATAGCTAGGGGGAAAAACATTTCCACCTGGCCACCTGCTGAATCTGATTTGTACTTTAACAGATATACTCACACACCCTGAATAAGAAAGGCAGATAACATGTGAGCTTAAAACTCAAAAAAGAAAAATCTTGTATAGCAAACACAATGTATTTGCTACATATTTACATTTATATTGGAAATCTCAAAGGTTGCTTTAAGTGACACATGGGGTCCACTTATCCTAAGACAACACTGACAATATTAAAGTCGGACTAAATTTCTGGACAGGGTGGTTTGATAAGAGAGCTGTATCTCAAACTTTATCAGACTTCACTTTGCAGATCTGTGCTCCCTGGTACTTTTTCCTACAGATGGAGGTAATCAGATGTGAGGGGGGTTGAATAGAATATGATTTCTGCAAACCCCACTAAATGGAAGGACGCCTGTAGAGCTGGTTAAGGCCCTGACATAATCATGGTTAATCATGATGTCTAGACTAAACATCAAACATACCAGATTGAGATGAAATTCAGATTGTCTCTCAGCCTTAGTTTTCTTATATACTATGTTTCAAACTCATTATTTAAACATTATTTCTGTTTACATCTCTAAAACATTCACACATTTTGAATAAACCCATGGAAGGTGATTCCAAAGACAGTTACAGCCCATTCTCAGAAACAAAGAGCACATAGATACCAGGGAGACAGAGAAAGCATTCTGTTAACAATCAACAAGCAGAAGACAGGCTTGGAATCAGTGACTTCAGTATCTATAGATGGGGAGGACAGTGAATGGACTTAGGTCATGCATGAATGAAAGGATTTCCTCTCTAGTACTTTGCAAAATTAAACAAATAAATAAATATTAAAATCTGTGACCTCTGATGTAGAATACACAAGGACCCTAATGCCTAGTCCATTTCTTTTTACTTTTTTTTTTATTTTTCTTTGTTTTTCAAAGTAGTTTCACATGTTTCTAAGACAAATATTGACTTCAAAGTCAATATTTTAGTGTATTAGATAATTCTAGCAAAGAACTTCAAATCCTCCATTAGAAGATCAATATTATCTTATTTTACCAAATTCAACTTAGCCCAGAAACCAAATAACCAGTACTTATCTTTCAAATTTTATCAGTTTCCAATGTCGTATTCTCATATTATTGGGAATATTTTTCTCACACATTTTTTCCATATCTTTGTGGTTAAATTTTAGCTGGGTGCTGGGGAACATATCTATGATCCCAGCATTGAAAAGATTGAGGTAGGAAGATCACCAGGAGTTCAAGGCCAGCCTGGGCTATACAGTGAGTTCCAGGTCAGTTTAGACTACAGTGAAAGCCTGACTCAAAAACAAAAACAAAAACCGAAAAAACTAAGTTCATATTTCAAAATTCTGAAAGATATATCCTTGATGTTATTTTTCCATTGATTGAGAAAGTGAGTCTGGACTTGTCTCTAGAAAGAACACTGCTTTGAGCCGATTAATGTAGTCACTTATAAGTGAAGCAGAGTTTACTGTTCTTTCTCCCTATTTTCTTTCTCTTGGAAAGGAATCTGCGAGCAGGCAGATATATCCAGGAGGCCTGTCATCCTCCACCGAGCGACAGGCACAGAAGCTCTGGGATGAGCACCACTGCAAAGGGAGATAAAAGCGCCTGTTTGATCAACATCCCATGGTTAGAGAAAGAGCAAGAAAAAACAGTGAGGGAAAAACTTGTCAAATACAATCAATAAGCTCTCCGTCAGGGATTTGGGAAGTCAAACAATGGGAAAATGTGTGATTTAATAGTATTGATCTTCTACAGAGCTGAATATGCCCTTAGCAGGGACTCACTGTGGTAAATGTTGATCACTCACTGTTCCACAAGTCAAATACTCTTCTTGATACTCCAACTGATACTGCAATCTAAACTCTAATAAGCTGCATCTCTGTGCTTCTGAAGTGAAACAAGTACATGGCATAAATAAATTTGGAATGACAGATTAAAATGATATATTGTGGGCTACTCATTAGTGACCTTAGATCAGAGTTTTTCTCTGATTGAGAACAATATAAAAATTGAAACCTATGAATTCTCAGTCAGCCTGGATTTTAATCTCTATTCAAGGATGCCAGCTAACCAAAAACAGAAAAAAAAAAAATGAATGAAAACAGAAAAACAAAGGGGGCTAGATTTATACCAAATATTTAATTATACCCTTGCCTCTAAAGAAAGGAATAAAATAGTTCTTAAGGTATTATGTATCTCAAAGTCCTTGAATTCTGTGAATTTAGTTATAATGCAAATTTGAGATGGGAAATACAACACTGTGTGCTACATTACATCTACTAATAGCATTGTCTGAAAGTATAGATACCTGACTTTACATAATGTTCACATATCCAAACAGCTATAAACATTTAAAGAAAAATGGTATAGAATCAGCATGAACTTATTTAAAACATGCAAAAGATATAAAGTACGTACTATTTTGTTTCCTGGAAAAATTGGTAGCAGCTTTGTAGAAAGATAAGCAGATTGTGCAGCACACAGAACACAGAGAAAGACAATGTTTTGTTCTCCATTTCAGCAGGGGTGGTGGAGAGAGAGAAAGAGAAAGAGAGAGAGAGGACTTGGAGGAACATTTTACAGGTATCTGAAAGTAAAGCATACTAAAGAGAAAGGGTCCAATGACCTATTTTCACCCTTGACGGTGTTGAAGAACACGGTTGGTTGGAAAGATGGGGCAGCAGTGTCCATGTGGGTTACTATGCTGAGAAGAGCATCAAGCTGAGAGAGAGTCGGGTAGTTGTCAGGCAGTTAGGATGACTGCGACCCTGGCAGTAAAAAGCAGGAATGTCTTTGGGCCTATCCTTGCAGGCTCCTTATCTCGTCCCTAGATTTGTTTGTCCACAAATAATCTGAGCCCCTCCTGGGAGGGAGGACCCCTTTTCTAGAATTTAAATCTCATCGTAACAAGTTCAGAACCATGGCTGGCCAGACCAGTGAACTCTCACTCTGTGTCACCTGAGCCAGAAGGTAGGGCCAGCACTGTAAGAGTATAAATACTTTAACCAGAGGAGGGCAGGCCTGTCCAGGCTGACTTCTGAACGTCTAATTTCTGGCAAGCTTTCCTCGTCCGGGCCAGGCTGGGCTGAGATGAAGAGAGACCCTCCCTTCTCCCACGTGGGCTCTTTACTCCCACTTGTACTTCACATGCAGGAGCTCTCTGGACTTTCTCTTCTTTTCTCTCTAAATCTCTTCACATGTTCCTTTTAGGCCCACATGTGTTCTCAGACCACATGGGTGGATTCATTTTCCTTTCCATGGTTTTGTACTTTCCTAAATAAATATAATAATTCAATAATTATCTTTCTCAGTCTTGTTTTATCCAATTTTTGGCTAAAAGTAAACATAAACTTAGGTTTAGGGTTCAAGGTCTCTGTTTCTGAACTCCTCACACCCCATTTCAGAGCGGCCATTGGAGGAAGAACCAACTGTCATAGGCAGTTGTGTCTTCCAGTTTCTGAACAGGAAATATTCTTGAAAACCTTCAGAAATGAGGTGGAAAGAGTTCTTATTAGATTCCATGAAAGGAAGCAAGAGCTCAAAGTTCCTTCCCAGAGAGTAGCAGCCATAGGAGGTCCACCACAGGTCTGCCAAGCAAAGGAAAATGCAGATTGGAGGTATTAGTGAGTTTCAAAGCAGAGGCCAGATTCATGGGTCACTGTATAAGCGGTGTCCACTGCTGAATGTGGACTATGAGCAGGTGATCTGTAAGTACTTACAGATGATGGTGACAACCTGGGCAACATAAGTGTGAACTGGTGTTAACCTGTGTATATTACTCATAAAGATGCCAGGTTTATATGAACTCAGTAAAAGTATTAAATTCAGAGACTTGTTACTGTATAGTATTCTCTGTAGTAACTGGTATAAATCATTAAGATAATAATCCATTCAGCATTTTACCAGAGATTAAATTAATTATATGTGAATACTTGGGGTACCTCAATAATTGCAATAGCTATTTGCTTAATTAAGCATGACGCACCAAACTGCATTAAATAATTCCTTTCCTGAAGTTGAGATTATAATCAACATTTTTCGGTTATGAAATTGTGCATTAGGTTGGGCATAATGAAAGCCTATTTCTAATTTTAAGTGAACAAACCCTCACTGGTTTCCAGAAAAGCAACAGTACTATGATCTTGTTGTATTTACAAAGAGCCCTTTCCCTGTCTGCCTCCATTCTCTGTGTGCAATATTTCTATTCTATTTTCTTTAGATAATTTTCTTTGATCAGTCTCTAAATGGCTTTTTTGCTTCTCTGGTGTGAATCATAAGGAGCTTATTACAGTCCTTTATAGAACGCAGTCCCTCTGTGCCTGAGAGCTTCAAAACTCCTTCCATTTTTCATGCCAAAGTGAAATAGTATTTGATTTCATTTGTTTTAAATTATGCTACTGTATGAGCAAAAAATAGCCTATGGATATTTTTTCTCTCTGGAAATGATAATAAAATATTTTAAAAGGCAGACTATGTATTTCATTGGTATTAGCCTACTTAAAAACTAAAGATACAAAACCAAATGTCATAGCCTCTGAACTTTTCATCTAACTTACTCCAGAACACAGATATCACACTGACAAGGGATGAATAGATAATCTTATTTTTCCCTTTATCTGGAGGCTAGTATTTGTTTGAAACATAGCAAAAGATGACAATCTGCCTCTTAATTGAACAAATGTGAAAAAATATATTTATATATTTAGTCATTTCTTTTTATTAAAAAACACAAATTTTAGGTTGGGGAGATGGCTTAGCAGTTAAGGTGCTTGCCTGCAAAGCCAAAGGACCAAGGTTCGACTCCCCAGGACCCATATAAGCCAGGTGTTCAAGGGGGTGCAGTAATCCAGAGTTCCTTTGCAGTGGCTGGAGGCCCTGGCATGCCCATTCTCTCTCTCTTTCTCTCTCTCTCTCTACCTGCCTATTCCTGTATCTCAATCTCTCTCTCTCAAATAAATAAATACAAATAAAATATTTAAAAAATTAAAATAAAATAAAAAACACAAATTTGGGGGTATTTCTTACACACACACACACACACACACACACACACACACACACACTTCTCAGTAATGAAAAACTGGCTCCCAGGTATTTTACATTGAGCATGAAGTTCATGTTTATTCACAGGAAACTTTGCATCAACATCATCTTTGCAACACTGGTGTTAGAGTGAATTGTGCACCATGGGGCACTGAGGGAGTCAAAGTAAGGAAAGGGGGAGGGTGGGAGGAATGCTGGATGAGGAGTTAGATGAATCACCTTCTCTCAAATATCTTCTACTGTGTTTTGAGTCATTAGGCAAGAAGTTTCATCTTCTTATATCTAAATGTAGAAAGCTACACTTACTCAAATTTATTCTGTACATCAAATGACATAATCAAATTTTACACCTTTAAAAAGTCAGGAATATTTTTGGATAGGGTCTCATGTAGCCCAGTCTGTTCTTGAACTCACTTTCAACCTTAGGATGGCCTGAAATTTCTGATTTTCTTGCCTCTACCTCTCACGTGCTGGGACCACAGACTCATACCACTATGTCAAGCTCTAGAAGTCTTAATCTTTGAGAAAAAAAAATTATTGACAGCTTGCCCACGTATAGACAATAAACCATAATAATTCCCTCCCCTTCTTTTGTTCTCCCCCTCTTGAATCCACACTCATCAAATCCCCTCCCCATTCCAATTAGTCTTTCTTTGTTTTGATGACATCATCTTTCCCATATCTATCAACTAAGTGTGTACTATAAAATTAGATTTGAAAGAATGAATAAAAACATGGCCGTACTGTGAAAATCCTTTATTTCTTCCACTAAAACTTCATAAACCATTTTTTCCTAATCAAACATGAAAATAAAAAAAAGGATAAATCGTGGGATATGTGTGGGAAAATACATGATTATATTTGCCTTGCTTCTGTTACATTATTCTATCATTATATTGTATACGTAGATTAGTAAGAAATTTTCACTAGGAAATTATTGAGGCAGTAAATGGTTTTTACACTTACTTCTATGTTTTAGTATTGATTCTATGCTGTGCACTGAGATAGATTTAATGGAAAAGGCCCATGTGTGTACCCATGATATCTGATGTCTTCTAGAGGATATATATACACAGGAAGCTCCCCACCCTTTCTCCATTCTTAATAAGGCTACATGCCTGGCTCCGAAGAGCTCTCTTCCACTATATCTATTTCCCACTAAGTCAATTGCCCCTTTATGTGACAGAAAGCTGATGCATTTCACTATTCACTGGAAGAAATAATGTTAAGGAGAGATCCTCCCCCCTATACTCAATTTAATAGTCATTTGAGAGCTGGTAATGTGACACAATCCTTTCTACTAGCTATATCCTTTATTTCAGAAGAGGGCTGGAAACTTCAGTGACCCTTAGAATCAGATAAGCTCTTAGCATAATTGAGATAACCAATATTCCATTTTTGATGGCTAATACTCAAGCTGCCTGAACATCTGAGAAAGGAAATTCGCCATGCAACTAGAAAGGGAATGTAACAGTGGAAAATACAAATTTAATTTTGCAAAAATTAGAGATATATGAGTAAATGTGTATCCATATCAGGTGAAGGACTTTGGGTATTGTGACAGAGTGGTCAGTCAGAGATTGTTCACTTAAGAACACTGACTTATGTGTGATGTTAGAACTTAAGTGACAGGGGGAGTTAACAGAAAAAAAAATTCTGAAATGGTAGTCATTGAAGTATTATATAATGAGAAGTTGAAGGTTATGGCATTTTCTTTGCTTTATAAAATGTGAACTTGCGGGTATTTCATAGCACTCAGCAATAACCAGATAATATTAGACTAACGAGTGTTTCAGAGTTCCTAAAGCAGCTGATCCAAGTTTTCCAGTAGTGCTTAGAACTTCTATTTCTTCCTGCTAATCTTTAATTCTTTACATTCATAATCTTGAATGGCAACTTTAATTACCTTATTTATTTATCACATGAATGAGCATCTTGCTTGTCAAGAATAGATGACGCCTGAAAACTGGCAGTTTACACATAGGTTAAAATTCGTACTAACCCTCATTAAAGGAGCAAATCAACAGAGAAAACTATGATTCTACCATCTAGTAATTAAGTGCTTTTCTTTCAGAAACATAAATACTAATTTTGGGTGATTTCTGTTGCCTATGTGTTTACTGTTGTGTGACCAATAGTGGTAAAAAGAACCAGATTCTTATGTCACCAAGTAAATAATGTTAAAAATATGAGGAAGGGGTCCATTGGACCCCTCATCTCTCATAGGAAATAGTGGAAACTGATGATGGCTAAGAAAGGGGGCACCACGTCTTTTCGTGATGGGTCCCTATTCTTCAGTAAATAACCATTCATCTGTGATCATGTAAGTGACCTTAATTAATTTTTTTGAACATTTACTTATTTGCAAGCAGAGAAAGAGAGAGAGAAAAAAGGCAGACAGAGAGAATGGATATGCCAAGGCCTCAGCTACTCCAAATGAACTCTAGGTGCATGAGCCATTGTGTGTATCTATAGCTTTATGTGGATCCTGGGGAATTGAACCTGGCAAGCACCTTAACTGCTGAATCATCTCTCCTGCCCAGCAACCTTAATTTAAATAACCCTGGGCAAAAGATAATAAAATAAGCAAGACATGGAGATAAATGGAGATCTAATGGAAACAAGAATGGCTTAAGTGGGAGGGGAAGGGGAAAGAGAGGGTAGTAGGTGGGGGGAATGGGATCAAAATGCATTGTTTATGTGTATAAAAGTGTCAAACCTAATTTTAAAAATGTCAGGAAACAACAATAATCTGCAGCAGTTGCTCTGATGTTTTAGCAAAGTGAAAGAATAAGAAGCACAGGAAGTCAGGTAAAGGACATCTGTAAGTCACCACTTATAACTGAGAAAACGTCATTGTGCAGTGCTAACTTCTTTTATTTTTTCTAATGAAGGAGAAATCGACTAGAGTGCTCATTTTACTGTTTGAATCTGGGTATGTTCTGTGGAAACCAGTGAGTGGGGCTTTTGGCTTTAAAGGAGGGTCAGCAAGCCAGTCTTATAGTGCGAATCAGATGTCGACTCCTTATAACTTAGGTTCTACCAGCAGGGAGCCATGACCAGCATTGCCATGTCCTTTCTGGCTGTTTCAAAGCACAACAGAGTTGAGGACATGCTTCCATGATAATTCGTCCTTCAAAATTTAAATTTAAAATCGTAACTCTTTGCTTATTATGAAAAAGGGTTTTCAGCTAACCCTAATCCTAACTGAAATGCATGTAGCACGAACATGTATTTACATATGCTCAGGTGTGTGGAGTGGCACATGCATGTCTGTGTGCATGTATGTGGAGACCAGAAGACAAGCCCATCTTTTTTGTTTCTCACCATCTTGAAGCTTGCCAAGTAGGATAGGCTGTCTGGCCAATAATCCCCCATGATCCACCTGTCTCTGACTTACAGGTTCTGGATTTAAAGGTTTCAAAGTTCTCATGATCAAACCCAAGTCCTCATGTTTGTATAGCCAGCACCTTACTAGTGTATTCTACTAATATTTATGTATGGGTGACACTTGCCAGAACTGACTATCTACATCTATTTTACTACCTTGAATACATGATCAATTTTTTTTTCTTTAGAGAGAAAACCTTAAGGCCAATGAGCATAGCTAACATTTGGACTCTGAGATGTTTAAGTATAAAGACCACACTCCTAAATTTGTGCTTGTGTTTGAGGCTAGAATATATGTATATAAACATCATTACCTACCAGGCTTGAAAAACTGTGGCTAAATATCAAATTATACTATCATTACTTTGTCAATAATCTTCAGGTCATCAAAACCTTTAGTATAAATGAATTTTACAAGAGATGGACAATGAGTTACTTCAACAGCTCGTATTTCCAGCTTTGATATGAAAGGTAGTTATTTTAAAGGCATTTTACAATGTGGAGGTGATGTTGGAAGGCAGAGGAGCAAAGACTGTCATCTCACACTTGTTATGAGACTAAAGGAGAATTCAGTTCGTAGGATCTAAGTACCAACTAGTTACAGGAGAAACTCAAGGCACTGGGAAGAGTTCCCAGTGGTTAGAGTCACCTGCTTGCAAAGCCTGCCAACCCAGGTTCAATTCTCCAGCACCCATGTAAAGCTAGATTTGTTTATAGTGGAAGAAATGTAACCTTTTAAGAGAAGGTGGGGCCTTCTGACCTCCACGTGCTCGCCATGGCACATTGCATACACTGTGACATGTACACGTATTTATTAGTTTTAAAAAATAAAGTCAGGCACAAGCTCTAGTGTCAGGACAGAAAGACAGTTAGAAGGACAGCTGTGTTCCACTGGTCTTGAGCCAAAACCGTGCAGAGACCCGGGCAGAGCTGAGGCTTGAAGAGTATGGTGCAGAGTACGAGGGTCCAGGAACACAGCCTGATATGCCTCAATGCCATTTCAGGGACTCCAAATATAAGGTTTCTGTTTTTGGCATGCGTGAGCTTATTTTTAACAGCAGTAAACTGGAAGGCATATTCATCTCCAACATACTCAGTCTTACTTTAAATTAAATCTTTTACTAACAAAGAACTGATCTGGTTATGAAAATTTTAGTTGAAGCCATTGGGGAAAATTGTAGACCATTCAACTGAAATTGTAAGGTAAAACGAGTAATGAATGCTGCTCAGAGCCCATGAGCAGGCTGCCCCTCTGATTCTACGGTCCTATCCAACTATGACTTTCTTGGAGAAGGGCAACCCTGTGGGGTGTCATCCTACATGTCCTTAGGGCCGAGATGAAGTAGCGTGTCCCTGTCCATTGCGGCTGCTGTGAATAGCGTTTGCCACAGACCGGGCCACTTCAGTAGCAAACCATTCTTTCTGATAGCTCCGGAAGCACAATGTCCGGAAGGAGGTACTGGCTCCTAGGATTTGTGGAGAAACCTTTGGGCTTAGGGATGGTGTCTTCTAGCTGGAATCTCACACACGCAGGGAGGATTGCCTTTCCTATCTCTTCTTCCCCCACCGCAAGACTTACCTACTACGCAATGGCTACAGACCTTCAAGAAATGTCCCTTCCAGGATAGGACTCCAGCACAGGAATTTGGGAAGAATTAAATCATTCAGCTCATTACATCCTGCGTCTTTCCACACATTTCATGTCCTTCCCACTTGAGAACTACATTCATTCCATTCCAGGAATCCCCAAAGGGACTTCACTTATTTGAAGTCTAAAGTCCAAAATATCATCTAAATGTCATTTTAATCAAATATGAGTGAGTCTGAAGATATAATTTATCCTGAGGGAAAATTCTCTCCAGCAGTGAGCTTATAAACCAAATCAAGTGTGGACTTCCACAGTACAGTGGTGGGCACAGCTTTCCAATGGAAGAAGGAGAAGTGAGAACGAAGAAGGGGTGTCAGGTACCAACCGAAGGCAAAGCCTGGCACGGCAACTGCTGTGGGACCTTGGTGTTTGAGAAGCTCCTCACAGGTTTCATGCTCTCCCATGGGCATTCACAAGCACTGAGGGAGAAGTCCTGCCGTCGGCACTCACTGGATGGACAGCCTGCCTCTCTAAGATGTTGTGGCAGAAGGTCCAACTTCTTAAGCATGCAAGGGAGGAAGGCTTCCCACCCCCACCGCTATTATAGGCAGAGATCATACCCTCCATGCTCTGTTGGGCAAAAGCAACCCTCCAGTTCCCCAATGGCCCAAAACTTTAGGTAGAGCCTGCATAGCCAATTGAAATGCTTCCTGTTTACAGAGCAATGTCTTCTTGCTTTCACCTCATTGGTAAAAAGAAACACCATCTCTCATGTCTCTATAAGGATAAGAATCACATCATAAGAGTGTCAATCATTTCTCAAAGAAATTCTCTTCCACATACTATGTTCTGGGGATTTGGGTCAACATAGAAATGTGGAAGGAGGTTGCTTTCAATCCATTGTACAGCTCATTACAGTGCCGAGCAAGCATTGTCTAGAGGGAAAAAAGGGATTTATGGAGATAAGAATGGCTTGCCCTTGAAGGTTAACCTGGAAAAACTGAAACATTGATGACCTACTTTGGAGGGAAAAAATAAGAGTGATGAGGGAATTAGGTCATTAAGGTCATTATAAGGAAGCAGCTATGGCATGAATTGACAAAAGATGATGAGCAACAGCTGTGATAGGCGACAGCATTGCTGTTATTGTTGCAAAGAGCAAAGCTCAGTTGAAAACAACAGCGAGGGTCTGAGAAAATGGTTCAGTTGGCAAAGGGGCTTGCTTGCAAAGCCTGCCAGTTCAGGTTCAATTCTCCAGTACCCATCTTGCATTTTGAGTTCATTTGGAGTGACAAGGTCTGACACACCTGTGTGTGGGTACACACCCACAAACACACATTCACACATACACACACATTCACACACACACACACACACACACACGTAGATAAAATGTTTTTTAAAAGAAAACCACATTCATATTGCATCATTTACTTTCTTCTTTCTTGGACAAAAGAGCTGATCAGAAGTAGCTTAGGGAAGGAAATTACTTGTTAGCAGAGTCTGAGTCTGAACTATCCAAGAGCTTGTGTGATCTTCTCATGTGAGAAAACAGGCACCCAAGAACTTTGTGCCAGGAACAAGCTATTTGTTTTCTAGAAGTCACAACTTGGTTCCTCTTACAAATCCTGGCTCTTTGGTTTCTATTATTTCCACATATTCCTTTTCTAAATCCATGTGACCAAGTCTCACTATCAGATGGCCATATAAGACATATGTTAGCATACAAACTCAAGGATTATCTCAAATACTCCATCATATTAATAGAGTAATTACCCACTATTTATTGTAAATTATCTCTGTTCTCCATCAGAGGCCCAAATGGAAAAAAAATCATGTAATACAATAAGCTATATTGACTTATTTCTAAAGCTTATAAAATATTAAAAATATATACATATAAATATTATCTAATACATATGAATAATGTAAGTTCCATAAGAAAAATAAAAGGTATAATTTTAGGGCACTCATCAGTAAGACAAGCGTGTTGACCAGGCACTATATGAACTTGGTAATGGTCCTCCTCTGACAGAGTACATGGGGAGGAGAGACTGTCTAGAGTATGGTGCTGTGCAGTCATAAACTTCAAGGAGCGTTTGGGGGACAGCATGAGGATATTCAAGGTACATGGCAGGGATTTTCAACTTTATTATTTTATGTATTAAAAGCCATTGAAGGTCTTGGAGCAATGTAGCTATATTGGTCAAATCATGCTGTATAAAGATCAAAGCTACAGGGATGTGTGTGCAGGAAGACTGAGGTCTTTTAGTTTCAGAATGGTGGTGATTTTTATTAGGTTGCTCCACTATTACACTCCTGTCACCTATATCTCAATAGGTACTCAATAAAATTCTTACTGAATGAAAGAATCAATTTCCTGATTTTGTAAGGGCCATGGAAGAAAAATAAACCTTTATTTGAAATACACATAGAGCTCAGTGTAAAAATGGGTGGCTGTATAAAGGAAGGGGAGGAAGGAAACAGCCAGTGTTGTCCACAAGAGCCAGAATGATTTGAGGGTTTGCTGCTGTTACAGGACGGCTTGTCTGTGCTTTATTAGATGTCTGTGTGCCATGCTCTTTAGTCCCCAGTTACAAGCAGAGACCATAATTTGGATAGAAAACAGAGTTCCTAGAACGCAATGCTATGCATTTTCAGCAAAGGGAACCCGAAGTGCCTATGAGGCTTGGCAAATAGGAAAGATAAAGTGAACAGGTTTTGAGAGATTTATTTCAGGGATGAATAGATTGGGCAATAGTCACCCAGGATGGACAGAGGGGAAAGGTGATTAAAGTCATTACTCCACTAGGGCCCACTTCCTCAGGAGCTCTCCAGCGGACTAAGAAAGCTATGCAAGCTTGGCTTTGGGAAGAATGGTGGCTGCCCAAGCTGCTTTTGATCCCTGTCAACCTTGTGACCTGTGGGCTTGAGCCAGGATAGAGACCAAACCAGAAGGGTTCTGTGTAGAATGAGACAGGACTTCAATCCAACTTGTGTCTTCCTAAGATGGAAGAGCTGTTAGAAAATTACCTGTGTTCTTTTATTTTTTTCTTTCCTTATGGGAGTAGGCATTAATGTGTATAAAATAAGATTCATTTTCCATTTTTGTCATAGTTATACCCCTAACTAAAGACTTACTAAGCTAAAAGTAAGATAGCCTAGGGAAGGAGCCTTCTGTCTGCCTACCTGCATCCCTCTCTGCTGTGTCAGTAACAGCCTCTATTTCATTTATATTGGGAGGGAAAAGCTAAATAAGATAAGTCATCTGTCATGACCACATCCCCCTCCAAGAAAGGAAGAATCTTTCCTTGCGTCAGTCTCAGAGAGGTTTGAATGTGAAATACATAGGGAAATCAAGCCCGGAATTTGTAATTCTGGAATGCCTGAAAAACCTGGTTGAATAAAAGGTTACAGTTTAACAGACATTTTGGGTTATAATATGGCTGAGCCTATTTTATTTCCTTTTCCATAAGCTGAAAAATCAAAAAAAAAAAAATAGAATTCTTTTAAAATTCCAGTTACATCTCTACTGCTTGAGGTTTTTGTAGCTAAAAGACTAGTTCCACACAGACTTCTGCTTAAACAGTACACGAGTGGTTTCTCATTTCTTCTCAGCCTGACATTCCAGAACAGTTTTAGGAAAAGTCCACTTCATTGTATGCTGCTCTCCAGAGATTCTGCTTGACTCCTCCTCCAAAGCCCATCCAAAATGTGACTTCCTGACAGTAAATAGCAGTTGGCATTTTCAGTTAGGTTGGAAGAGAATCACAGAAATTTGCTTTTCTTAATTTTGAAAGAAGCAGATACTTATCTCCATGCTTTTCTCCTTGTACATTTTTAAACATGTGATCACTTATTTGGCAGATATTTAGTTCTCTTATTGACACTGCAGGGTGCTGCCCACAGGCTAGGCTTCTGGTCACAGGTAGTGTTCTGGGGAAACATTGATCCAGAGAAACTTTTCTCATTTGATTCAAATTCTACCACAGAGGCACTTGGCAGACACCATACAGCATGGGTTTCAGTGCAAGGTGGCCATCTTTGTAGGCTCACACAGAAAAGGGCACCGTTCAAGAATTTCCACTTTGTGCCGGGCATGGTAGCGCACTCCTTTAATCCCAGCACTAGGGAGGCAGATGTAAGAGGATCACTGTGAGTTCGAGACCACCCTGAGACTACATAGTGAATTCCAGGTCAGCCTGGGCCACAGTGAGACCCTACTTCGAAAAACCAAAAAAAAAAAAAAAAGAATTTCCACTTTGTAACAGCAACATCAGCTTTTACTAATTACTAACACCTTTACAATGTGATTTTCCCCAATATGACTGCCAAACCTGTGGAAGGGATACAATTTCAATGGCAATGTTGACTGTACTGTAGATATGCAACATCAAATGTTCTGCTTATAATTTAAAAATCTTTAGATGTGTAAAAACACAATGAGATAGCATAATTTCCATGAAATATACTTTAAGTCTTTAAATATAAAAGCCTAATTCCAGTATTGGACAAAAAACAATCAAAATATATTTGACAGATATTTAAAAGGTAGAAAATATCTAATAGTATAACACATGACTGAACTACAGAACAATAAATGACAAAAATATGTTTAAATGAGGGACTGGGAGATGGTTCAGTGGAGAAAGCACCTGACACACAATAGTGAGTAGCTGAGATCAGGACTCCAGCACCCAGGTAATAAGCAAGATTCTGTGAAAGGCACTAGTAACCCCAGCCTCACCTACAGAAGAAAAGGGAGGTCAGGACTGGAGTATCCATTAGAAGGCTAGGCTTCAAAGCCAGCAGTAAACAATGTAAGACCCTGCGTGCAAGGAAGGGTGGGTGAGTTCTGTGCCCTGACTTCTCCGCAGTTCTTCGTGGCCAGGGCCCACCTACACTGAACACATGAATACATACACACATACAACACACACAGCAAAAAGAGAAACCTTTAGATATACTTTTAAAAGTTAGAAGTAGTAATTTTCTTTTTAGAAACAAGTTAGGGCTGGAGAAATGGCTTAGCAGTTAAGGCTCTTGCCTGTGAAGCCTAAGAACCTAGGATCAATTCCCCAGTACCCAAGTGAGCCAGATGCACAAGGTTGGACAAGCATCTGGAGTTTGTTTGCAGTGGCTGCAGGTCACAGTGTGCCTGTCTTCTCTATCTGCCTCTTTCTCTCAAGTAAATAAATAAATAAAATATTTTAAAAATGAGCTATGTTTTCCAATTAGCTAGACTGGCATCCATCAGTTCTTGCTAATGTTGAGCATTTATGTTGAGAATAAACAAAATATCTAAGACAATAACAATGTAGGAGATTGTGAACCTATTCTGGAAACTCTATGAATATTCTCTCTGAATATTAATCAATTTAAATTTGAATAGAATTTAAGAACTTTAAGCTGTACAGCAGGGGTTTAAAGTAGACAGTTTTCTCAGTCCTTCCTTGTCCTTTGCTGTATAGGGAATGATTTTAAAATAATTTTTCTCAAATATCCTTGGGTGGGTAATATTACACTCGAATGTGTTATCTCTAACCACTGCCCTCCAGCACCCTAACTGCACAGAAACAACACAGGAGATGCTGAATCTGAAATACCACAGAGCACACTTTACATATCTGATGATGTTTGTATATGTTTAATTGGATGCTTTTGTATATTATGTATTAGTTTCATGCAGATACAGCACCTAAAAGTAGTCACATGACAGTTTTAAGGGCAGTTACTGAATCACGTTTACATTTTCATTCCGGTGTCTATGTTCCTGAGTTGTAGAAATCAGGTAATCTGTTGTCTCCTTTACCATCACAGGAAGGAATTTCTTCCTCTACATTCACCAATCCAAATCAACAACCACTCGTTAAGTATCAAATTTTCTGTTCATTCTCATGTTTGAAGCACTTAGTAAATTATATCGATATGTCTGCAATTCTCAAGTGTATAGCTAGTGGTGAAGTTGAAATTTCTGTGCAGGTAATAATAACCATAAATAAGACAGAGCTTCAAGAAGATTTTGGAGTAGTGATGATATCATTTTGTAACTCTTAGGTGGCTTGTGACAGAGGCTCAATTTGAACTGTGTCTTGAAAGTTGAATATTAAAACTATGGGATCATTACAATAAATGAATCAGAGTGTTCCAGAATGGGAAAAATCATGTTGATTTAGAGAGGCTCGTAGAGCATCCTGAGAGATGTCATTGTACCAGAAACTGAAATCAAGAAATTGGCAGCTTCTAGTAAAGAAATATGGATGTTCACAAGCTATAACTGAACTGGTCAAAGGAATGTTAATTGATTTAAAGATGCTAAAGTTGAAAATTGAGAAAATGGTTATAGTAAAGAGGCATGGGGATAGCAGTTAAGGTGACTGAAAGAAGCTGGTGGGTGGGGATAAGATAACTGAGTAGACCATGAAGATAAGGTATAGGAGATCAGCAAAGGCGGCAATAACAGGGCAGTGAGTAGTCCACATCAAGGTCAGAGGCTGCTGGTGAATTAAGTGGAAGATGTTTCAGGGACAGACTGAGGCTCAGGTTTGGACTGTGAGACGTTCGTATCAGAGGAGTATGAAGGCAGCGTTCCTGTCAGAGAGCTGAGGGCGATGTATGTGGACTAATGTGTCATGTGGTTATATTGTGTTTTATTTTAGGAAATGAATCCTGATTTGTCAGGATTTACCAAACTTTACCAGGGTTCCTCATGTTCCCCCTACTTGTCCATACTAACTCATGGCTTTTGCTTTATTGAAAAGTTCTTCAGGCCCTGAGCTTTTCGGTCAGAAAAGTGATATGAAGCTGAACCATGGATAATACATCAGATCTGCCTTACTAACTTCCACTCTATATGAGCAGGTGACGTTTACAGTATAAAAAAATGAGAGGCATGGTGATGAACAAGAGATTCTGTCAGAACAGAGCAAACCGGAGTT
The DNA here is from genome assembly GCA_036346955.1 of Dipus sagitta. NCBI lineage: Eukaryota > Metazoa > Chordata > Mammalia > Rodentia > Dipodidae > Dipus > Dipus sagitta. The sequence continues at coordinate 59,651,084 of CM070788.1, forward strand.
AGAAAATAAACTGAAATTCCAAGAAAATGTTCCCTCTCATCTGGCTAATACATATAATTCAAGTTCACTGGTGAAATTTCACAGTTGGATGCAAAAATGCACATCTGCAAACTGTGCGCACAAAATCCAGCCCGCCCTCAGACACTTGCTGATTTCCATCATTTTCTGCAAAGACAATGTTTTTCATCCAAGAAGCAGTGGATATATCAGATGTTCAAGGATTAAAATGTAAGGACACTTGCTTTGTAAACCTCAGTCTAATCTTTAATGTTAACATGCACTGTGCAGCACTTCAGAAAGCGGTGTGAGCATTCATCCCAGTGGGCGAGCTGCAGGAAAAATAGCCAACAGCATTGTCCTGAGACCATGTTTGCCTTGAGAAAACTAAGGTTCACCTGGCACATTAACATACTAAAAGCTCCGGACATCTCACATTAAGAAGTGTGTTTTTGCTCTGCTTAATCCAATACTTCTTAAATTTATAAAAAGTATTTCCTCTATAATCCTAGTCAAGAACTCCCTGCAAACTGATTTTCCTTTATTGGCTTTGTGGGAATGCTACATTCTCTGGACAGCTCTGTGGTCATTTGAATGTACTGCACCATAGACTCAGGTATGTTTTATTAATATTAAGCTTCCTACTTAAGTCTCTAGCAGGTGCAGCCTTGTGGGGAAGAGGTGTGTTATTGGGGGAAGATCTTAAATCCAGCCCTATGAGGTATACAGAGAGCAAGCTTTGAGCTCCAGATGTTGAGGCTTACTCCTGGCAGATTTTTCTTGCTGCTGTGGATGCTGAAGTGAGAAGTTTTTCTACCGTGATGGAACTTTCCCTGGAATCTGTAAGCCTGACATAAACCCTTTCCTCCCATAAGTGGATGCTTGTCCCAGCAATGAGAAGATAACTGCAACACGCCCTTGTAGACACCATGGGAGACAGAGATAATCCAATGTCCTAGACTATTATTTCTCAATTATTTTTTGAAATTAACTACATTTTTATCTATAGAAGATAGACAAGTCCTTGGACAGCAACTGACAAGTAAACTTGATTTCTTTGAAAGAGCAGCATATTTTTATAGACGTTCGAGGTCAGTAAGGAAGAGTCACCTGCATGCTGTCACACAAACTTGTGGTCTAGAGTGCAGCTCAGGGTAAAAGTGCCTCCAGGTGTAGGCCCTGGGAGAGAGCCGTAGCAAAAGAGAACAAAAGTAAAACAATCTAATTCAATTGAAGCTGATTGTTTTGATTTTTATACAAGAGTGTCTCATTAAGTTTTCCCTCACTTACATCTCCAAAATTACCAATGGATTTAGTAAGCAATATATCTTGTTTTATGTTTGATCTAACACAGAAGCTGAATCACACACAAGGCACTCAGTAAAGTGTATCAAATGCAGTGCTAATAGATTTAAGGCAGGAAATTCTAAGCATACAATTAAACACTTTCGCTGAGATTGAGTCCTGGATATAAAAACAAGACATCACAAACTTTGTTAAGGTTGGGTGTCATGGTGCATGCCTTTAATCCCAGTACTCTGGAGGCAGAGGTAGGAGGATCACTATGAGTTTGAGGCCACCCTGAGACTACATAGTGAATTCCAGGTTTGCCTGAGCTACAGTGAGACCCTACTTTGAAAAACTAAAACCAAAACCAAAAAAAAACCTTGTTAAATAATTCCGTATCATAGACATATATTACAATATAATTTTCAATCTATAATTTTATAATCAAGTTAAAACAAGAACAAAATATCTTCAACTTCATATAAAATTGTGAAATTTACCATCTTTATCATTGTTTATAGACATCATTGTATCATGAAAGCTGAATACTTCAATGTGTTTCAATTATTATCTTCACAATGAAGGTAAAATAGAAGTCTAATCAGTTTCATGCTAAATTCCTTCTCCTTTTCCTTACATCTGTTCATTTTTGAATGCAGTCAGAAATCAAGCTTTTATACAATTTACTAAGTCTAACCTTAGAATCATGTTAAAATTAAAACCTGACACTTTTATGCCCATGCTATCTTATGGCTGTGTGCTTGTAAAGCACAAATCTTCACGAGATTCCATATATGAAAACAACATGTCAGTGTTACTTCTCCCCCCACAGAGAACCATAGAAATAACAATCATTTTGGGCAAGCCCAATTTTGCCTGCACCACTGGTGGGGAGCAAAGATAGAAACTGTGATTTTTAAATGAAATTTCTAACAAAAAGAAAAATGTGGGAGTAAGAGGACTAGGAAGATGAGGAAGAGAGAAGTAAGGAGAAGAGATAATATAACCCTAAGACAAACTTTTGTCTCTGTATGATGAAGATATTTTCTTTACTTATTATTATCTTTTTGTTGTTATTGTTTTCAAGGTAGGGTCTCATTCTAGCTCAGGCTTCCTTGGAATTCACTATGAAGTTCAGGGTGGCCTTGAACTCAAGGCGATCCTCCTACCTGTGCCTCCCAAGTGCTGGGATTAAAGGCATGCATCACCATGCCTGGCCTACTTATTATCTTTAGATAGCCATAGTTCTGTTAAAAGAAAACATAAAATCATTCTATTTCATTTTCTCTGCTTTTTATAAAATATCATGAGTAATTTGGAGGATGTGTAACACCCAGCATTAGAGAATGTGTTTTCACACCAAGACCTATTTACAGAGCTAAGTCCCAACCCTGACTGGAAAGAGATTCCAGAAGAAGAGAACTCAGTTGAGATCTATGCATCTACAAGACATGTCATCTACCTATTCAAAAAATGAGGGGACAGGCTGCAGAATACATGCCAATAAAAATCTTCATATAAGACCTACCTTCCTATATCAGACATTGCATTCATAACAATTATGAGCTTGGTATTGCCCTCATGAAATTGTTAAGATTACTGATTTCTTTAAAAACATAGTCCCATACCATTCTCATTTTCTGAGCGAAATTCTTTTCAGGAACACTAAAAAGAAAATAAACACTAAAATAAATGACCTAATAATAACAGATGATACTACTTATTTGCTATTAATATTCATCTTCACCACAGTCAAGTTTTGTATAATCAAATAATATAAAATGCACAAATACATGTACACCCACCCACACACACACAGACATGTGTTACTTGTCTCTACACCAGTAGCATAATTGCCTATGATGGATCAAGAAAAGTCAGAGTTAAGTACCAAACAATAACCTAACACAGTTAAACATTAAAAAAATATATTATTCATTTATTTGAGGGGGGAGAGGAAGCGGCAGATAGAGAGAGAATGGGTGCACCAGGGCTTGCAGACACTGAATATTAACTCCAGATGCCACCTTATGCATCTGGCATATATGGGTACCAGGGAATCAAAACTGGTTCCTTAGGCTTCATAGGCAAGCACATTATCTACTAAGCCATCTTTCCAGCCCCAAATTAAACATTTGCAAATTGGGAATTTTTCACTTATAATTGAATGGTCTTTCATAATAGGTACAGATATAACTGATCTTTTTGATAATGCACACACACACACACACACACACACACATATATATATATATATATATATATATATATATGTATATATATATATGTGTATATATATATATATATATATATATATATATATATATATATATATATTTAAATCTGGCAGTTAAATACCTTACAAAATTGTGTTTCAGAGTTTGGAAAGGCTTATTTGTTTCCCAACTGTTATTTATATATGTTCAAGGAAATGGTAATAGTGTGATATCTTCAATGTAAATAATGTGAAAACACAAACCTTAGTCCAGGGGATAGGGAGATGGTTCATTCGGTAAAATGCTTACTGCCCAAACATGAGGGTGTAAATCTGTCCCTGCAAAGCCACATATAAGTCAGGTACTGCAGTGTGCACCTGCAGTCCCAGCACTGAGGAGGTGGGGGCTGGAGGATGTCCACAATGTAATGGCTAGCTAGTCTAGCTGAATTGGAGAGCTCAGGTTCATTGCAATATCCTATCTCAGAAAATAAGGTAGGGAGCAAATGAAGACACCTGTCATGTCCCTTTGGCCTCCACATGTATGCACACTTATGCACGTGTATCTACCCCTACACTTGATGAGAGGAATCACTCAGGCGATCTCTCTGTCTCTCTCACTGTCACCATCCTCTTACTGGACCAAACTATTCCATGGAACCTATGCACAATATAATTATTTGTTTTTGATAATTCAGAGTGGTTCCTATTTCTTTGTAGCAGAGCTATATTTTAGAAGACTCCTTAGGTTCCATGCTATTAGTGTCTATCTGTCACTAAGTTAGTCTTCTGAGACTGCTATGTCCATTACCACATTTAACAGGCATTTCCCCACTTTGAAATGGCTTAGTTGACTATAATCAGATTTTATATCAAAATTAGTTTTAGGTTCTCTCTAAAACTTCATTGATTCCAAATCAATGAAACAAAATTTAATTAATTCTGTCCTCATTTAAACTATTCAGCCAGATCTCTTACTAAGTTTTGTTATATTGTAAATGGAGAAGTTCCAGATTTCCTTGTAAATCAAAATCTTTGTTATTTCAACAAGTGTTTGAGAGCCCACAGGTGAAAGCTTGGGTTATAACAATGAGCAAAATCAATCAGGACTTCTTCTGACCAAGCTTTGTGTCCACAAGAACGATTGCATTTGAGTAATAAGTAAACTAATGGGACACCCAGTAACCTAGAAGGTGACCTGATGGGGAACCTATGAAGTAATAAAGGAGAATGCAAGAGAAGAGAGGAAAATGGTGCAAGTTAAAAGTGGCCATCAGGCTACCCTGACAAAGGAGACTTGAACAGAGGTGTTAGTGTGAAAACGGAATCAGGTACACTGTCATTGTTGGAAAAGCATGGGACCCAGAGGCAGCAACAAGGGCAGTTCCTGACAGTCCCTGATGCAGGAGTGTTTTCCATTTGGGAAAAGGTGAGGATGTTTATGCAGCTAGAACGTAAGGGATATAGGGAGAGTAAGCAGACACAGCCCAGGAAGTCACTGGAACAGGATCACAAAGAAGTTTTAACCACAGTGAAAGTCTCCCAATTTCTCCTTTATTTTGTTGTACATAAGTTATAAAATGATTCTCTGCTAATTGTCACTTTAAAATTCTAAGAAACGCCTTGCTTCCAGCGAGATTTCATCCAAGAGAGGAACCTCACCAAGGGAAGAGTAAAGTGATCCAGCTCCCCTGGTTGGGTTTAGCTCCCAAGTTTCAGTACATGGCCCTGAGAAAGAGAGAGAGAGAGAGAGACAGAGAGAGAGAGAGAGAGAGAGAGATGAAAGGAGGAAATTCAGAGAGTAGTGGCAAGCTGGAACAGCTAGTGATAGCATACACTGTGTAACTCAGTGCTCATTGCCAGGCAATTATTTACATTGTTTACTCTGAGCATCTCCGAGGGGCCATCTTTTCATCTCACCAGAGTGGAACGAAGTTCACAGAGATTACATGAGCTCTCTGAAGTCACACAGTCAGCAAATCTGTACTCCAAAAACAAGAAGGAGAATCACTGTTGGATTCTACTGAGAGATCTCTTAACAGAATGTCAATAACAATATGTTAAAAACCTGTGAGAAAAATCAGACCATTAGAATACACAATTGTCCTACCATGGGAGATCTGTGGTCCCCTGTCACTCCTGTGTATCTCTTTCTAGGTTTCAGAACGGAGTAAAAGGGTCATGCAAGTCTGGAGAGAATGACCTTGGTAACAAGGTCAGGTCAATTCCTTGTTTTCTCATTTCTACCTTGTTATCCCAGTTTTTCTTCCTGAACTCCAATCTGTCATTTGATCCCCACTTATCTCTACATTAATCTCTTCCTTCCAGCACTTAACTGCTGCACATGTTGTAATCAGTTCTCATACATCCATCAGCCCTTTCTCCTCCACAAGATCCTGGGATCCCTGCTTAAGTAAGCACCCACACACTGTCTGCTCTCTCACTAGATGCTCAAGCTTGCATGTACCTGCACTGCAAGGTTTATCTGCTGTACCACTTGGGGTCTAAACTTTAGTATAGTCTTGAGGTCTTCATAGACCTTCACATCCTGATACAGTGGCCATGACTGCTGGCTCAGTGACCTTGTGCCAAAATTCATGGCCTGGTTCTAGTCTGTTTCTGATGTTGGCCTACCCAGTTGCTTCTAGATGATTCATACTAATATGAACTCATGTGTAACCAGTATGTCACAATGTTTCTCACCCATTTCTTAAACCTGAGCTGATATTCTGCTCACAGCTTCTCAGGACCTCTCTGGGTCTGTTCTGTAACCCAGAAGCATGCTCTGCAAATGCAACTCTGTCTTCCACACAGAACAAGTTTCATTTTCCTCACCACAGTCCACCACCATGAGGACTTCACTTCAATGTATGACTTTTACTACTTGTTATTCTCACTCAATAGCACACAAACTGTTAACTCTCCTTTAATGGCTTTGTGCTTGACTTGGTGATGGTGAATATTTGGAATGAGTATAAATTCTTGCTGATCATTAACAGAGTAGTTTTTTCTCTTGGAATTTCCTTCCATGGCTTGATGCTCTTCTACTGGGATCCTTTAAATACTTATCAAATGCCAGAAGTGTGAGGACAAATCAAATTCTTTCTCAGAGCCTCAACTCATTTTGTAATTATGTGTATCATTTAGTATATCTTAAATTTATTTTATTTATCCTTACTCAAAATTTTTATTATTTATTTTCCTTTATCATATATTTATCATACATTAAACTAAGACACATATATTCAATTTTTTTTAAATTCTGAGTATCATTCTACCCCAGCCTGGCCTGGAAGTCACTCTGTAACCCAAGCTGGGCTTGATCCTCCTACCCCAGCCTCTTGAGTGATAGAATGAGAGAAGTGAGCCACTATGTCTAGTTTACCTTAAACATTTTACACACACAAAAAAAAAATGATTTCAAAGAAGGAAAAGGAAAATATGAGGTAATAGCTTATGGGGTAAAGTATCTACCTTGCAAGCATGAGAACCTGAGTTCAATCACCATCATCCACATTAAAAAAGCAATACAGTGCTTTAACATTAAAAAGGCACAACAGTATGTTCTTATAATCCCAAAGCTATAGAGCCAGGAATGGGCAGATCTCTGGGGTGTGCTGGTCACCCAGTCTAGCCTACTTGACTGTTCCCAGGCCAGTGACAGCCTAGCTCAGAAGAGGTGGATGGCATTCTGTAGGAATGACGCCTGAAGTTGTTCTCTTGCCTCCTTATACATGACACGTGCACACACACATGTACTTACACACACACACACACACACACACACACACACACACACACACACATAAACAGGAAGAGAGAGAGGAAGCAGGACATCCAGATAAGAACTGGAAGTAGGTAGGTAGCAATCTTGAAGAATAGGAAAAATGACATACTTTCCTCAGAGTTACATAGTGAGTATAGCAAGCTAGGTCTCATGAAGAGCAGAGAGCTGGAGCTCTTGATGACAATGAGAGGCATGCCAGAAAAGAAATGAGGAATCACATTCTGTGCTGCTGATGAAGCTAATCTGACCTGCTGGAGGTCGTACGTGTCCATTCTAAACCTAACCTCAGATCACACAGAGGAAGACACATTGCAGAAGGACATCTATCAAGTCTTGGTAGCAGGTGTGTGCCCAGCATTTGTTTTTCCTTTTTGTAGGTCTTTCTAGGGAGGAGTCTCTCTGGGTGGTCGTACTGTGCTGACTCCTGGGTAGGAACCAGAAGGGTATGGGATGGGGGCCTCAGCCTGTAACCACATGGCGTGGCTGCATAAATTGTTCTAGAGATGGACCTGTTACCCCATCAGGAACTAATGAGCCTTTTGGGTCAAATTCATGTGCATGTTAGAAAAAGATGGGCCCTCATACCTCCTGAGATCAAAGTAAAGCTTAGGAAAGGAATGAGGGTTACAACTCCATAAAGAAAACATACATGGGAGTAACATAGCCTAGGAGAAAATATGAAGTGTTACAATGTAGAGGGCTTTTGAAGGTCTGAGTTCCTAGATAAGGTGCTGGCCTCTAATGTGAGGCTCTCACTCAATTATTAAGAATCATTTTCCATTAAACTGAGTTTCTATCCTGCTGAAAGAAAGAAACCATGGTTCACATGGATACCATGTCCTACCCTCTAGAGCCAAAAACATTGTTCTTCCTAGATGAACACAGAAAAATCAGAAGAGCTCAGAATTGCTTTCTCCTACTCATTCCAAACCTGGGTGGGGATAAAAACTCCACACTATATTATTACTTGCAAAAAAAAATTACAAAAGAGCCAATCAGATTCTGAGATTCATGGGGGAAAAGAAAGATTCCAGCTAACACTTGACAGTCACAGCTGTACTTAAATGAGGATCACGTATGTCCTGTTGAAGAGTCCTAAATACTAACTGCAAAAACACAACAGCAGCAAGCTGTCATCTGACATTCTTTCCCAGCATCAGGCCCCAAAAGTCATCTTTGATAAATTCGTCAGCACTTGTGCATTTGCTGATGAGAGCATTTCTGTTACATATTTTTTCCAACCATGTTGGTGACAGACACAAGAACAAATGCCACTTGCACAGAAGTACGGAGATGTTGAAAAGATAAAGGCACTCTCCCACCCTGAGGAGCACCAGTGACATGCACCACCTGTAGCATAAAATACGAACTCTCCAGGGCTTCAAGCAACTAGTAAAACTGCTGTATTGCAACACCAATTAGGAGGCACGTCATCAGCTGGGAAGCTGGCTCAGTACTTAAAGGAACTTGCTTGCAAAGCCTCTAAGTCTGGGTTCAATTCCCAAGCCACCTGTCTAAAGCTGGATGAAAACTGTGGCACAAGCAGCGGTTTTCATTTGCAGTGGCAAGAGGCCCTAGCACACCCATACATGCATGTGCACACACACACCCATGTGCAAATAAATAAATATTTTTTAAAGAATCATATCAGAAAGAAAAGAGAGGAATTGATGGCAATTGTAGATCGGTTATTCTCAAAGAGAATATATTAACAACAAAGACCTAGACAACTGGTGTTCAGAAAATGGGACATGGAAAAAGAAATTTTGGGCTGGAGAGATGGCTTAGCAGCTAAGGCGCTTTCCCACTAAGCCTAAGGCCTCATATTCTATCTCTTTCCAGATCCCATATAAGCCAGATGCACACAGGTGGGGTAAGTGCAAGGCCGCACATGCTCACTAGGTGATGCAGGCGTCTGGCATTGGATTTCAGTGGCTGAGGCCCTGGCACCAATTCTCTCTCTCTTTCTAAAAATATTTTTAAAATTCCATTAATCTGAAGTGTCTCAGTTTCCTGTTGTTGGGACCAAATACTAAGCCAGAATCAGCTGAAGGGAGGAAAGAGTTAGTATGGCTTACATTTTCAAGGAAATGTTCCCTCATGTGAAAGACAACCCGGCAGGAGCATGCGGCTGTTTGAGATTATCCCATCAACAGGGAGCTAGTGTAGAGTTCACGAACGCAGCCAGTGGGGCCCGGCGCCACCTCTGGGCTTGCCCTCCAGTGACACCCTTTAGCAAGGCTCCTCCTCCTAAAGCTTCCACAACCTTTCTAAGCAGCGCCACCTACTGGCAATTAGGTGTTCAAACACATGCGTCTACTGGAAACATTTTGCATTCAATTCACCACACCAAGCAAACTAATTGTGTACTTTAAGCATTTTTCTTTTTCTTTTTAAATTATAACAAGTGAATATAACAGAAAAATTTAGTAACATCATACTTTATTATATTACCTTTATTTACTGCAATTGCATGGTCCTGTTGATTGAGTGAAAGAAAGGAAATAAGAGAGTTACAGAACTGATAAGTGCTGTTCCTAACATATTTCTTTAACCTTCATTAGAAGTATTAGAAAACTGATAACCTCTTTCTATCAGATAACCACAAAGTTGGCCTAATAGACTGTGGTGGTTTGATTCAGGTGTCCCCCATAAACTTAGGTGTACTGAATGCTAGGTTCCCTGCTGATGGAGATTTGGGAATTAACGCCTCCAGGAGTTTCCCTATGCCAGTGTTTGGCACACTCTCCTGTTGCTATGGTCCACCTTATGTTGGCCAGGGGGTGATGTCCACCCTCTGCTCTTGCCATTGTTTTCCCCTGCCATCGTGGAGCTTCCCCTCGAGCCTGTAAGCCAAAATAAACTTCTTTTTCCCACAAGCTGCTCTTGATTGGGTGATTTCTATCAGCAATGAGAACCTGTGTGCAACACAGACGAAACAACCATGTGAGAGACAGTGGACCCTTGGCAGCAAAAGTTCTTGAATCCATCAAGGCAGACGACAAGTGTACATCCCATTGTTGCCACAGCCTACTATTTGGGTAGAGTAGGCTGCTTGTTGGTAAAAGATTGCAAGCCAGACAAACCCCCAGGCTTTCAGAGGGGAAGAAATGAGGCTGTGAATCCAGGAGAAAGATGGTGCTTAGACTTCATCAGGCAGAGCAGCAGGAAGGAGAGAGCTAAGCTGAGGTATCTGCAGAGCGGCTTCATTCACAAGCAAAGCAACTCGCTGAGACTGAGAAAAGAGTCACAGAAAGGTAAGAAAGCAGTTGGGATAATAGGATGCACCCAGGTGTACACCAAGGACTTTGGTAACTCCCCCGGAAAAAAATGTGCAAGCCCAAGATTTCAAAATAACTTAAATACATCCAAGAACAAAACCCAGGAAGACCTATAGGAATACAAAAATATCTATCATCTAATCAAGTAATATAGCCTTATACGGTATATATCAAAACCTACTGAACATGAAAAGGAGCAGGGAACTGTGACACACATTGAAGAATTCAATCAAACTGGATACCCACCTCACACAGATGTTAGAAGTACCACTAGAGCCATTTTACACTTGTGTTAGTATAAAATAAGATACGGAATATTTCTTTATGGTTGTCTGTCCATGTTTTTTAAGCGCCTCAACTAATTATAAAGACAAGAATTATATTCCACAGTGTGATTAGCTAGAAACAATTATAGGTGGATTAAATTCTGTAAGAAAGATTAATAAACTTGAATATATGGCCATGAGACTATCCACAATTAAAGAGAGAAAACAAAATTTTAAATGATCAGAGAAACAGTAAATTGTATGAATATTTCAAACAACCTATTCCTTATGTAGTGTCCCCAAAGGAGAGAAGACAGAGGAAATAGAACAATAAACTTGAGGAAATAATTTTCTGAGTTCAGTAAACCAATAAATGTACTGAAAGTAATTTTTTTTGTAATTTTCCTCCTGACACCAAATCCATGGTACCTTTCCTAAGACCTATGGAAGCTTCTGACACTACCTGTATATCCAACAATTCAATTCAGTTTTGTCTATACCTAGAATTCTCATCTATCCTACAAACCAAAAGACCTCAGTGCACAGGACTCCACTGATAACTGACACCAGCTGTCAAGTCCCAGAACAGGTAATTGTATGTTTGAATATCTATAACTAAGGGTTCCTACCAGGCCCTCTTCGGGTTCTATAATTTTCTAAATTAGCTTATGAAACTCAGTAAGGCACTTCATCTTTGACATATCACAAAGCTCAGAGACCAGATAAAGAGGAGTGTAGGATGAGGTGCAGAAGACCCTCAACACTGGAGCTCCTACTTGGCAGCCTGCAGATGTGTGCACTTACTTCTCAGCAGTCTCCAAACCCTAGAGTGAAGGGTGTATGGCAAAGGTTTCATGACGCAAGCATGATACCCTGATTCATTCAGCCTTCATTGGCTCAAAGCCCACCAAAACACCTCATAACACTTTAGACCTACACAATTTCTCACCATGGTGAGAGACAGTATGTGGACTGACTTTCACTGTCTTTGTTTCTCTCACTCATTTCTTCCCCTTACTGGCCTTACAGTGTGGTATGAGGCCTCTCTGTACTGTCCACAGGGACACCTGTCCAGACAGTGGGAGCCATACCTTAATGATCCTTTGTGACTACGAAGCTCATTTGGTCTATGATGAGGCATTCCTGTCATATCACTAAATTAGAGTTTTCCATAGGGCAATATGGCCGCCAAGGGACATGGAGTTCCTAAGAGAAGAAAGGGCATAACCGCTGCAGGTATGTGGTAGTTAAAAGCAAACAGCTCTTGAACAACCCCACCATACATAAGAGATGACACACATAAGTGTATGCACACACATACACACAGGTACAGACATACTCAACCATTCATGCATAAACATGCACATTCTTACATATACACACAGACACCCAAACATGCAAATGCACACACATCTATAGAACTCCGTGGCCCAACATGTCAGTGCCGTAAAGTTTCAGAAAGTGTGCCCTGTTTAAAGTCCCTGTCAGGCACATGGAAGAGTCAGCTTTCTAATCTGCTCTTACTTTTTTCTTCCAATGCTTTAGGCCCACAGAAGACATGAGCCTTGCTCAGCCTTACATCCTCAGCTTTTTAGGTGGTGATTGGCGAAGAGCATGTTTCCTGAATGACTGAATGCCACCCATACTTTCCCTAAGAGTTCCATATCCAACCTGTCTAGTATTCTTGCAAATGACCTTCACCATCAGCAGAAGACATAATTTCCACAAAGTATGATTTGAGACTAAAGACCAGAGAGCTTGCTGATCTATAAGATTTTAAAAGAAAAGTGATATGAATGACCTACAGGAGAAGAAATTTCCAGAACACATCTTGTGACTAAAATTCCTTTCAGATTTATAAAGTAAATCTACTTTCCTAAATCTCTGGCATGGTCAAAGGTTTTTTTTTTTTTTTTTAAATTAGCAAATTCTCAGCATCCCATCTTTCCCTGCTGCCATCCTGTGAATAAATTAACACTTTGCTCCAGCCTGACCAGCTTCCACATGTTATGACTGAAAGATGTTTTGGGACTGACTATTATTTCCTTTAGGGAATAACTATTGACCCATCATTGCAAGTAAAGGAAACAGTGTAACTGGTCCCACCCTTCAGTGACAGAGCATAAAAGCAAGGGCTCAGAATCACTGTACTAACATATGTGCAAACTATACGAGTTTGGAAATCAACACACCTACTTAATAAACCTCATAAAAATGTTGTTCTATTTTGTTGTTTTTCCTCTTCCTAAGAGCTACTTGGGCATGACAGGCATAATCAAAGACAAAAATGTGGCTATTGAACAGGGTTGAGTGTTTTTCTCAGGCTCACTGAGTGTTAAGGCTCGGGTCCACTTGAGAGCTTAAGGGAAATAAATGCCAGTAGCTCTATGGGTTTGATCTTCTTGATGAAGACATTTTCATTGAAAGCCATAGTTTATAACAGAAAGACCCACAAGAATTATTAAAAGTGACAGAAATTGGGCAGGAGAGATAGCTTAGCACTTAAGGCGCTATCAAGCCTAAGGATTCCTGTTCAACTCTCTAGGTCCCACATAAGCCAGACACACAAGATGATGCAAGCACACAAGGTCATACATGCACACAAGATGGCCCATGTGTCTGGAGTTCAATTACACTGGCTGGAGGCCCTGGCAAGCCAATATTTTCCCCTGACCCCCTTCCTTGCATATAAAATGGCCAGTCTGTTGGGCTTGCCACAAAAAAAAAAAAAAAAAAAAAAAAAAAAGCTGATTGTAATTCTTTTTTCTTTTCTTTTCTTTTTCTCTTCATTTTTTAATTGACAACTTCAATGATTGTAAACAATATCCAATGGTAATTCCCTCCTTCCCTCCACTTACATACACATACAAGAAATCATGTAGTGCATATATTTGAGATGGTAACAAGTATAATTAGATTCTGATTTGACACCTGTAGAAGGTGGTTCACATCACTAATCCCTGTTCTCAGGAGACTGGGGCAGGAGGATTTTGAGATTGATTTAGAGGTCAGCCTAGGCTACATGATAAAATGTAGGCCCTTCTGAGCTATATCTGATATGCTATCTCAGAAGGTAGGAAGGAAAGAAGAAAAGAAGAAAGAAAGGAAGGAAGGAAAGAAGGAAGGAAGGAAGGGTGGATGGGCTCAATGAAAATGAGAGACGGAAGGAGGGAGGGGGAAAAAGGGAAGGAAGGAAAGAAGACAAATTGCTGGAAAGGTTAGGCATATAACACTTTGTGTCTTCATTCTTGCTTCATTCAACCCTCATTTACTTAAATGCTGCTCTACAATTTAGAGATGAACATCTGTCATGTACTGATTTGACCAAGTTGTCGAGTTCTGAATTTACACATTACTGATGGTGTAAAAGGTTTAGGGAGTTAAGAACACAACCTTCCTATCCCCAGACCTCATCCCTTTGGTTCACTAGAAGGACAGAGCCAGAGGAGCTCTTTGAGGGAGCCCAAGGATTGCTGCCTGCATCAGAGACAGGACTATAAAGTACTTGAGGACTCTCCGCAGAGGACAGCACTGCTTCCTTTCTTGTCACTCTCCTCCATGATACCTTACAACTAAAACCCTCAGATCATCCTTCTTCCCAGTTCTAGCTTCAAGTATGAAGTACACTACTTTTTCACTCACAAAGAAAATCCTGGTGATTATTTCCCCTTTGGAATAAGCTAGTTTTGTTGGACATATCAGGGACAGACACAAATAGACAGACTCTGAAACACAGAGAAATGGATGACTAGTGGACTGCAAAGAAAAGAGATAAGGAGGAAGATGAGGGAAATAGAAGGCAGGAAGCAATTGAATAACAAAAAGACAACTAACTTGATTATTTTACAGAAAAGTCGGGTATATTAAAAATAACAGGATCTTATACATCTTTTGATATCTTAAGTTCTATTTAAGATAAGCAACATTAACAAATAAGTGTAAATAAAAATGAAATAAAAAGTCAACTAATATGGAGAAATGAAATCCATACTATAGCCCTTGCCTAGCATATGTGAATCTCTTGGGGTTCAATCTCCAGCAACACACACACATTGATAATAAAATAGAGTAAAAGCAATAAAATCGTGCCATATTCCATATTTCAAGTACTTTAACTTTAACTGTCATATTGATTTACCAAAGTTTCCCTTTCCTGGGCCTTGTCTTCTGAACTTGTCTTCCAGTACTGGTAGAGCAAAGGGCTATTGACTGGGTGGCTGAAACAACTGAAATTTGATTTCTCCCAGTTCTGGGTGCTAGGAGTACAAAGGCCTGGCAGATGGGACTCCTGTGGGGGTTGTGGAAGACAGTGAATTCCAGGTCTGTCACCTTGGTTTGAAGACTGCCATTTTCCCTCTTATCTTCTCAAATCTTTGTTTCTTATGAGGACACCATAATATTACATGAAAGACTACACCAGTAACATTTTACATCACTGCATCTATAAATGACCTTCCTGCAAATGTGACCCCATTCTGAGTTACCACAGATTAAGATGTCTAACATTTATTTGTTACTGTATGTGTGCGGTGGGTATAGCACATGTGGTACATTGTTTGTGCTATGTGTATGCATGTGTGTGAGAATTACCTATTAACATGTGTGTGAGAATTTCAGTACACTGATGCACATGAATGTTCAGAGCAGAGGAGAATATCATGTGTCCTCCTCTGTCATCTGTCCACCTTCTGTCCTTGAGGTAGGGCCTCTCACTGAACTTGGAGCTGCCTGGTTTTTGGATACATGGACTGACCAGGGAGCCCCAGGAAGCTAACTGCCTCCGTTTCACTCAGGACCAGGGATATAGACAAACATGTTTTGCTTAGCTTTTGATGTGGGTGCTGGGGATCAAACATAGACCCTCATACTAGCACAGCAAGAGCTTTTACTCGCTGAGCCATCTCTCTGCTCCAATATGTGGATTGTTGTAAGCAACATGATTCAGCCCACCGAGGATCTACAGCAGTGAGAATGGGAAAGCACTAATGAAAAATTATATTTCTGTATGGAATCACCATACTGTTAGATATTGAACATAGATTTAAAAAACACTAATAGATTAAGTCACTTGTCTTCCTAAATTTATGAAACAAAATGTACAGATACTGGACAGAGGCATAAGTGGGATTAGCTACATAGAGCTACATGGCTCTAGGTTGCTTTATAAGGCAGGGAAGCAGGGGAGTGCACATGTGTGAGATTTACTCACTGAAAGTAGTAGTGAGGACAAATCAATTCCGATTTCACAGAATGGAAAACAAGTTGCTGATATTGTGGAAGGCATATGTCCTATAAAAGTATGCTCCAGACACAGTGAAAAGGCACTGTACTTTCTGGTGTGCAAGTGAAACTTCTGTGACTGGAACTATTTGTCACTTGGACAATTTGTTTTATTTGAATGAGCATATGTAGACAAGTTTGCTATTTAAGTTGTAATGCTCGCAAATGGAATGTAATAGAGGTTTGGTGGGTGCAGGCTCCCAGCATATGGCTCCGTTCAGCAAGAGAGTAAATAATTCCTTACTAGTAACAGATTCAACCTGGTCAGAACAGAATTCAGGGGCGACTTCAACAGCCGTTTCTTTCCCTAATTTATCCCTTTTGAAGAAGGTGTGTGTGTCGGTGCAAAGAGGAGCAAAAGGAGGGCATGTTCCACAGTGTGTAGCACAATATGTTATTTTTTTCCTCTTTTTTGGAGTTTTTAAGAGAAAAATGTACTAAAGTTAATTATTGAAAATTGATTGCTAAACTCCAGTGGAAGATTGAGTTTCAGAGCACCAAGAGGGAGAGAATGCAGTTCTGCGGGTGCTGCACCCTGCAGCACCCAGGCTTTCTTCCCAACGGGAGGGGGCACAGGTGTGCTTTCTTCTGCTTTAAACTATCATAATGCTGTTTCGCCCAGAATGTCTTTGTTTACAAAGTTAATTGTGTCATGATGTCTCAAAACACCAATTGTCACCTATTAGACACAATAGTAACATCATTGAATAATGTTACATAATTTTTCATAATTCCAATCATAATTCCAATACATTCTTAACAAAAAAATAAGTTTTAATTTTATTGGTATTTTTCAGATGACTGTAAAGAACTCTCAAATTGAATGCTAATAAGAAATTTTTTAAATGAATATTTTCCTTTGCTGATAAAATGAAAGTGTCCCTAACGGTTAAAAATGTCATGCTAGAGTAGGTGTATCCCAGTGCATTTATTTTGAAGCTTGTATGTTTAATTTCCTTTCTTTATAATATAAATGCTAGTAACTATCCTCTTTTTATTACTTCTTTGATGAGGTCATTCACAAGGACATATTTGGGTTAAATCTTGGTATATGATTCCATCCTTGGTAGCAAGGTTTTTAGGAGCCTTATTTGATTGGTTGCTAACAACTTTTAGATCTCCAGACTGTTAGAATGACACAGCATTCCTGTTACACACCAGGCTTTTTTTTTTGTCTTCCATCTTCACAGTCAAATATTTAGTGTTAACACACATCCACTGTATTATATATAATATATCTATGTTAAAAATATTGTTGGCTTCATATATTTTTATTTTATGTCCCGTTCCATCCACATATCATTTCATAATCTTCAAAACATCAACAAGCTTTACCACTGCTTTCTTCGTGAACCTGTCATCAGCACAAGGGTGAAGGAGATAGACACAGAGAACACTCAACTCTTACCAAACCAGAGATCCAGAGACACAGACGCTCCCAAGTGCCCATCACTGAAATAGACCTAAAATGAACACAACATGGCTCAGGGTAATTCACAGAAGAGGGAGTAGAAAGATTGTTAGAGCCACATGTTGAGATATTATACACAGAGACATTGCCTCTTCCCCATAACTGATGGCTACCCCACAATGCACGATCCACAGTCCCCCTGGGTATAACTGGCATCCCCAAGGAGGAGGGTCCATTCGGAAGGGGGGACATGGATAAGGGTAAGGATGATACCAACATGTGCTGTTTAAACACTGAGTATATCTATAACTAATTTAAAAAAGTAAATTTTGCTAGCTAGGAATGGCTGCAGTCCATGCCTGTAGCCCTAGTAGGAGGCTAAGGCAGGATTGTGAGTTCTAGGCCAGCCACACAGTGTATGAGGTCTGCCTAGGCTATATAGGTGGGTATCTTGTCTATTAATAATAATGGTAATAATTAATAATGAGTTTACCTTTACCTGTTCAAGCACTAAAAATCAACCCATAGCCTTGTGTATGATACACAATGTCACCACTGAGTTATATTCTAAATCTTGACTACGTTTGAGATAGTACCTTGCTATACAGCTCAGGCTGGTTTTAAGTTTATTAAATAATACTGACTAGCTTCAGATTCTTGATCAGACTGCCTTCATCTCCTGAATCCTGGGTTGACAGACATGTGCCAGCACACCCAACTGTTTTTTAAAATTATTTATTTATATATTTGTGTGTGTGTGTGTGCTCCAAGGTCTCTTGCTGCTACAAACAATGCCCACCCAATGGAAAGATCATGAGAGCCACAAGTTGTGACATTACACACAGCAACATTGCCTCTTCCCCATAACTTATGGCTATCCCACAATGCATGACCCACAATCCCCACAGGCATAACTGGCATCCCCAAGGAGGAGGGTCCCTTCAGAGGGGGCAGAACAGGGATGAGGGTAAGAATGGTACCAACATGTGCTATTTACGCACTGAGTATGTACATATCTAACAAAGAAAAAAAATGTCCACCCATATTTACATGGGGAATTAAACTCGAACTAGCAGGCTTTGCAAGTGCATGTCTTTAATTGCTGAGCCATCTCTCCACCCCACCCCCAAATGTTAATAGGAATTGTAAAGGTACAAAACTAAGGATCTCAAAGTCTCAAAGTGAACTGTTTTTTTTTTAATACTCTGGCTTATTCTGAACATTTTAGATCACTAAAGCAATAAATGAACTTTCTACATGTAATCCTTCCTGAATATAATTCCTCTACGTGAACTCATGACACAAAGAACCATAGAGAAGTCAAAATTGTACTATTCAGGAAGACCATGCAGTCTGAAGTCTATTGTTCAAGCAGGGCCCTGAGTCACAAAGCTAATATAGTGGGATGTCATGGTAAAATTCAACTGAATCCTAAGGCAATGAACAGCAAAGTGAGTTGTAATTCAAATCACCTGTATAGAACTTCTCAAACATGATTAACTAAGAATGCATTAGAATGGTCCTGCAATTCTCTCCAGGCCTATGGGGCCAAAAGAACTGAGGGAAATTTCAATGAAAGTTTTTTGGAAGGAGCTCTGAGCTCCAAGTCCTAACCAACACTCATATTATAAATATTTTTCATCTTGGCTGTATGAGATGTAGAGTACTATATCTGTAGTGTGCTGGTATAAAATAAGAGTATATGATTACCTTTAAGTTTACATGAGATTGAAGTCACATTATGTTGCATAGATTCATGGCTTTTAACATATGAATAATGATCTATTCATCACCACAATCAATATACGGAATAGGTTCTTAGCTTTTGAATACCTCCTCATGCTGTGAGCATACCCACCCCACACCTGGAAGAAAAGCCAATCTGCTTAGAAACATGATACTTTCTTTTTTATTTCCAAAATGCCATATAAATGAAATTATGCCAAATGGAGCCCTTTGAGTTGAGTTTCTTTCATGTAGTGAAATGTATTTTTGATTCATCCATGTTGTGTACATGTAGAGTTTATTGGCAAATGATACTTAATTATCAGGAGGTAACATAATTTGTTTACTCATTTCACTGGTGGAAAGATATTTGGCCATTTTCCTGTTTTTAGCAAGTATCAATAAATCTTTGATAATTATTTCTATATAGGTTTATGTCTTATATTTTAAAAAAGTTAACTTATACTCTATATAAATTTAAATCCACATTTTATCGTCCTTTCTATACACTTTGTTTCACTAAGAAGTTTTTAGTATCTTCAGAAGAAATAAGGACCAGATGACTAGGGAAATGACAGTTTACCAAGGTCATGTCACCATTTCACTTACCCACAACATGTACAAGGTATTCAGCTTCCTCAGTGCACAGTCGTGTTTGTTTGCTTATGGGTTTAAATCACAATTTTTCTGAAACAAGTAGAGTTACATTTCATTCTGGATCCTCACTACATTGTTACAATGACTAATTGTTCTCAACATGAACTTATTTACCAAGTGAATAGCTTATTTTAATTTTTAAAATATTTATTTAGTTATTTATTTGAGAGGAGAAAGTGGAAGAAAGAGAGAGAGAATGGGCACACCAGGTCCTCTAGCCATGACAAATGAACTCCAGACACATGTGCCACTTTGTGCATCTGGCTTATGTGGGTACTGGGAAATTGAAACTGGGTTCTTTGGTCATGCAGGCAAGCACCTTAACCACTAAGCCATATCTGCAGCCCATCAATAGCTTCTTAGTGAAACAACTGCTCAAATATTTTGGCCATTTCTTAACTGGCTTGTGTCTCTACTGAGTTTTTATTTTTCTTTCTTTATATTTTGGGTACAAAAATGTTTTGTATGTGTCCTGATTTCCTAGAGCTTCTTTCCTCATATGACTTAAGTCTTAATTTAAATAATAGCTTTCTTTTCAAATCAAAAACTTTCTTTAATCTTGATGAAATCCAGGTTATCACCATCTCCTTGTATGGTTTGTCCATCTGGTAATGTATCTGAACTTTCCTAGTCCAGCCCAAAGCCACAGTGATTTTCCCCTTTGTTTCTTTCTAGGATAATTGTAGAATTATAATTCATGCTAATACCAGTGATGTGTGGTGATTAGTTTATGTTTGTGATGGGTAGATTCAGGATACCTGTATTGACTGTTTATCAGTGAGATAACAGTTAGCCTTTCATCAATACCAAGAGGATCAGATAGAACATTTTCATAGAAATTCTCATCAACTTCTGAAAGTTCTTTTACTTGTTTTCTGAAATTTTATTTTTATGTCTTCAATAAGTGATGAATGCTTTCAATAATTTTTCTATATGCATACATAGCCAGATATGTTAGTTGCTAATATAGCTGAATTGTATTGAGAAATTTCTTCATTTGGATAAATCACTCTTGGCCATTGTCTATTAGTAGAATTTTTAACCACTGCTATATTTGTTACTAAAACTTTGTTAAAATATTTTAGTTCTGTATTCATGAAGAGTATTTTATGACATTAGTATGGTCTTATGATAACAATAGCCATTTAACTTGCTATAGGAAGTTTCCTTATTCATTTTTAGAAAGAAATTGTAGAGTCCTGTTATTAATTTGTTCTGAAAAGTTTAATATGCATAGACTACCAAAATTTCCTGTTTGATTATTTAATTATAAAATTGGTTTCTTTAATTTAAATATACTGAATATTCAGGTATTCTATTTTTTCTAAGTCTCCATGGAAATTTAAGTCTTTCAAAATTTTTTTTCATATTGTTGATTTAATTGACATATATTTGCTTATTAACCACTCACTCTTCTAATGGTGGTAACTTGGATCATTTCTGTTTTAGTCTCTTTCTGTATGAAATAAGTAAGTTTAAACCTTATCTATTTCAGTAACCTTTAAAGATCAGCTTTTAGTTTCACTAATTTTCCTCATTGAATGACTATTTTAAGTCTTACTTTCATTATTATTTGTATAACTCAGTCAGGCTTAATTTGATGTTCATGTTCTAGAAGCTTTGTATTGCAGCTCTGACCTTCATTCCTTTTGAGTTGTTCCATTGGCAGCAGCTGGCATAGTTTCTAATAAGCAATCTGCAATTATTCTTAGTTCTATTTTTTAGTTGTTGTTCTTGTTGTTTTTGAAAGGTGTATCTATTTTGAATTTTATCTTTCCATCAGGATTTCACATTTTGATTACAATGAGGATTTGTATAATTTTTGTTTGTTTTTTATTCTTCTTTATAATTGTTAGTTTTTGATTTGCCATTAGTTGTAAACACCAAATTCAGAATATATTCACCTTTTATATATGCAAGTATTTATTTTTATGGATTAGGGGGCCCTGATATTCTTTTTTTTATATTTATTTATTTATTTGAGAGTGATAGACAGAGAGAGAAAGAGGCAGAGAAAGAGAGAGAATGGGAGCGCCAGGGCCTCCAGCCACTGCAAATGAACACCAGACGTGTGCGCTCCCTTGTGCATCTGGCTAATGTGGGTCCTGGGGAATCGAGCCTCGAACTGGGGTACTTAGGCTTCACAGGAAAGCTCTTAACCACTAAGCCATCTCTCCAGCCCTGGACCCTGATATTCTTATATGATATACCAGTATATTATTTTCTATATGAATTTTATTGAAATATTTATGTGGATGGCTGGTTGATTTTGATATTTTTCTTTGTCCTTTAATTTGGAAATGCTAAATAGTCTCTCTATACAATCTACAGCTATACTACATGGAACACACCTGATTTCATCTTGCTATGCCCCCAAATTTAATAATGATTTTCTTCAGTGTATAGTGTTTCACTACTTCCTCTTACTTATAGATCTTTTTGTGCATTAGATGGTGTTATGATAATTTTCATTTTGCCCCATTTTTTCATTTATTTCCTTATACTATCCATGGATTTTAAAATATTTGAGTATCAATATAATAGCCAGTTACATGATATTTATCTAATAGCTCCATTTCTGCATATTTATATTTCTCTTTCAATTGATTGCTTTTTCTATTAGATGTTGTTGAAAATCTCCTTCTTTTAAAATTTGATCTGTTATTGTATATAAGACATGCTGTTATGTTGTTCTATGCCTAGCTTTAGTTTTTTTTTGTTATTATTTTAAGAAGCATTTTACCCTTCTGTTACAGGAAGCATTATCATTTGTTTATCATGTTGATTCATTGAAAACTAGTTTTTAAAGGGTAGAATAAAACAGTTATCCTCTGCCTCCTCTCCAACCCTATGACAAAGGCTTACACCTCTGTAATTTCTATTTAAAGCTTTAATTATCATCTCAGTAACACAGATCATTGTGACTTCATCCAAAAGATTCCTATTTCTTTTCCCAATTTTGTAAGATTTCTCCTTTTCAATATGTAGCTGGTGCATGATAAAGGCATGAACTTATAGGTTGACTTTTATAACGTTTTGCCAGTATGGGTTATTTATCCTTAGAACTCTGCACAACTTTAATGTGCCTTGTCCTACCTGAATTCATCCTCTAATACCACAGCTGAGCAAGGCCACTACATTTGTCTTTCTCATTTTGGGTCTTGGAATCCCCTCCAGATACAAAGCTATGGAGGTCAGTTATGGGCTCTCTTTGTGCACCTCACTTTCTTCAGTGGTCTTAGTTTTGTAATTCCGTTGTCCATTCTATAAACACAGTTGATTTATAGGTTTTGATCATTTATCTAGAAGTTAATATCAACAACAAAAGTCTAGGAAACATTCTTAAGTATATTAAGGAACTAAATATGAGAGAGTTATTTAAAAAATATTTCATCTTATTTATTTGCAAGAGAGAGAAAGAGGAGAGAAAGAGAATATTGGAATGCCAAAGGTACCATAAACAATCTCCAGATGCATGTGCCTTTTTGTGCATCTATCTTTACATGGGAACTGGGGAATTAAACCGAGGTCATCAGACTTTGAAAGCAAGTGCTTTTAACCACTGAGCCATCTCTCCAAGCTCCAGAGTCACATTTCTTTAACAAAATGATAAACAATATCCCAATAATTCATCTAATCTAATAAGATCTAATAATTCTCCCAGTTAGAATACAAATTAATTATACAGAATAAAATTCCTTGCAGGCTAATATTTTGCTCATAAGTTCACATACACTTTCACTAATTCACCTGAAGCAAATGTTAACTTCTAGTCCAACCTGCAGGATTTTCCTTAATAAAAATTATGACAAAAGTGGTGTTATATGTTTTTCTGAAATATACATTTATCACTATTAAATTATTTGTTTATGATTTTGATTCTGAAAGAGCCATAAGCTCTTTAAATTAGAAGTACTTTTCTTCAATGGTCAGACAGACAGTACGGTACAGTGGTTACTAACCAATGAACGGGTCTGTCAGTGGAAAGAGGGCTGGAAAGGAGGAGCGGAGGCAGACAGGAAAGCAGTGAGGGAAGAATGGACTATGAGCTGAGGGTTTTCCTTCACTGTGATCTGGTAGATTATGAAAAAATATAAAAGAAAAATTTTAAATCTTAATCTTTTTAATTACTATCTGTTTTTCTTTGAGTCCTGTTACAATCAAATAAGTAGAAAATTCCATAATTTCATCTTCCCTAATGATAACCCTTCTTTTATTGCTCCTCCAAAACCCATTATTTCTGTGCTCTGACTACACTTCTCAGAGTTACATTACCTGATACATATTTTAGTACATTTTCGTAATGAATTTTATTTCAAAAAGAATGTGCTGATTGAATTCATTTTTTTCTGAAACTCACTTGCATTATTCCCAAGAATTAATGACCTCAGCAACTTCGTAAACTAAACAAAAAAAATTTTTTAAGTCTCCTCCTGTCTTTGAAAATTGCATACAAAGTACAATTTGGATGTGCATGTTGAACTGGTACAAATGAAATGAAAACTGTGCTAGAATAATGGACACCAAAGATGTTTATACTTTGACCCCTGGAAGCTATGACCACGTTTCCTTACATGCAATGAGAAAAGAGGCCTTGTACATGTGATTCAGGTTAAGGAGCAAAGGAAACAGCATTATTTTGGGTTAGGAAAATTGTCTCAATTTAATAAAATAAAATTAGTTTAATGTGAAAGAGGAAGAAGAAGCATCAGAGAAAAACAACTAGTAAGAAGAGATTAAAAATGGGCAGATTCAGCTCCACATTCCCCAGGTCGGCTAATACAGAAAGAGGGACATAAACCAGAATGGTAATAGCCTTTAAAGGCAATGGTCCTAAGTTGACAGACATCAAACTAAAGAAAACCTCAAGTACTACATGACTAAAAAAGTTATCTCATCCCACATTGTAAATGCATAAATAAACAAACTCCCAAAAGAGTTTTGAACCTCTAATACTGTTTAGTTCAGTGAGAACCTGCATTGTTTTATGCTATACTATAACAAATTTCCACAAATATAGTCACATAAAAGAATACAAATGTGTGTGTGTGTGTGTGTGTGTGTGTGTGTGTGTGTGAGAGAGTACTGATCTCACTAAACAGACAAGGTGTTAGGAGGTGGTGTTCTGACTTGGAACTCTAAAGGACAATCACACTCTGGATTGCCTGGATTGATCTGTTGGACTTTCTCAGCTTCCAGAAGCCATAACTTCCTTTTGCTCATGGCCCACTTCAGCATCTTCTGAGTCACAATGGACAGTAAAGCCCATTCCATGGCCCATCTTTTTGGCCCATGCTTCTATCTTCGTCTTTTACTTTTAGAAACTCATATAATTACATCTAGCCCTTCTGAAATATTTCCTTATGTTAATATTCTTAAAATAAACACATTTGTGAAGCCTATTTTTTCCATATGATCTCATAACCCCAGCCATCAGCAGGTGGATATATATGGAGTGGTCATTGCTTTGTAGATCAATAGACACACACTGGCCTCAGTCTTTAACAACTATGAGGTAATAAACTTGTATGTCTTCAAATCAGTGTACAGGTGGTCATTTCCTTTTTGTGGAAGCCATGGTAAACTGCTGCAGGAACCAAGAGCATCTTTCAGAGAGGAGCAGCTGATCAATTTAACAACTGTAAGTTGGTGAGTTTACATCAATTTGTGATAGCAGCTGTAGTAAGCTAACAAGAACCAAAGGAATTTTTCAGAGATTAAGTTACCATCTTATTATGCTTTCTAGTTCTAACAAGAGATATATATTCATGTCTTGATTTAGTTCTTACAGCATGAAATTTTATGGCTGCAATTTTCAAATAAGAAAGTGAATGTGGCATTTTAGTCACTCATGGATCAAACAATTAAGTGTCAGCATTGGTTCTGGATTTCACATCTGTAACTTATTTCTTAGAAGGAACAAGGTTGGCCAGCATTTTCTTATTATATCTACAGACATTTTTCTTTGCCTGTGGAGGATAACTATAACTTCAGGTTGCCAAAATCTATAGATACTTAGGTTCCTTATATCAAGTAGATAGCACCCACAAATTACCCATTCACTTCCTTCTATGGGCTTTAATTTTCATCTTATTTACAATGCCTAATATGAAATGCTATGCAAATAGATGTTAGGTTGTTGTATTTAGGGAATAAGGAAAATTCCATCTGGACAGGGTGAATACAGGAATTATTTTTTCTGAACTTTTTAATTCCTTGTTGGTTGAATTCATACATTCAGAGTCCATAAATATAAAGGGCAACAGAATGGAACTTAACTCATAAATTAAGTTAAAGCTCAAAGGTAAATTAACTTACAGAAATCATGCAGCAGGATATCATTCACATAACAATAAGGAGGGAATGAAAGGTAAATGTTATTATGTTCATTTATGACGACATGGTTAAACATTAGCTGAATAAGGTTACTGTACCTTTTCTAATGGAATTCCACCTTTCTGGACTTTTTATTTTTTTAATTTATTCATATAGATAGCATGTGTGTGTGTGTGTGTGTGTGTGTGTGTGTGTATGTATGTCATACCATGTTTTATTTTCTTTTTGTGAGTATGTAATGTTGAGGTACTACACTGGAAAGTGCATAAATGTCAAAAAGTTTCTTTGAGGAGACAATTTTACAGCAGGTACATGTGGGACAAGGAGTTAACTGGTTGAATTAAAGAGTAAATGTTTCAAACAGGAGGAAGATCACTTGTGTAAGAATACCAGTGCTAAGCATTTTACCTCTGCCTAATGTTACCTTTACAAATATAATGTTTAAAGGCTTCTTTGAATATCATATTTAGACTGGTGACTATTCAGGTATGGTAATATACATAAGCATATACACATGAACAGATGAAAATGGGAATAAGAAGACTACATTGTCCCTGAGAATTCAAGCAGAGAGAAATAAACCTTCAATTCCCTTCATGCATAAGGGGTTTATGTTTGCTAAGCTCTTGCAGTGATATGATATTGTAGGTCATTGTGGTCAAGTGACTTCTTAATTCTCTTTTGTAATTTTATTAAATACTGTGTTAAAACAAAAGCATGAAACCTTGAATGTAGTAACCTATCAGTATAGAGTCAGTAACTCAGCTACCATCTATTGCATACCTTAACCTGATCATTATAAAATTAGCTAACATATAATTCACCTTATTCTTACGTATCCTACATGATATACAAATTTTATTTGTATTAACTCACTCTTTACAACAACTCTATGAGGCAGGCTGTGTTATTTCCCTCACATGTTACATATGAGTAAACTAAGCCTCATGTGAGGTCTTGGGTCTAATATATGACAGAGCTGGCTTTATTCCAGATTGTTCAGTTCTCTAGCTCACATGACCAATAACTCAGTATGGAACAGTGGAGATAAAGAAGTTCTCCTGGTCAGCAATGTACAGATAAATAACAGTCTGATGGCAAATGATTACCTCATGAAGAGTAAATGAACCATTCAACCACATTTTACAAATTCAGTTGCAGAGTGTCATCTCAGACTAAGTGGCTATGGGACCCTACCAATATATCTTTCTATATGCATCCTTGAACTGTTCGATGTTTCTTGGCGAAGACTTTAGAAAATGATTTAAGTGTTTTTGCAAAGCAGTATTCAACCACTTCTCTACCCAAAGATTCAGTGCATTTGGAGAACTACAGCAAAGACAGGGGCTCCCGGAACAAGTTTGAGAATTGCGCAGGAATTCTGATGGATGCCTGCCATGAGAGGCACCTTTGGTGATAATGTGGAGGTTTCTGGTGTGAGCAACTGGGTGCTCATCAGCTCACTTTGGAAGAAAACAAGAAGAGCCCTAGCAAAGGTACATTGGAATTTGCTTGTGCTGGAAGTATTGGAGATGGCTAAGGACCATACAAGTGGGAATACCAAGTTGCCTAAAAATCAAGAAAAAGGGCTGGGCGTGTTAGCACACGCCTTTAATCCCAGCACTCGGGAGGCAGAGGCAAGAGGATCTCTGAGTTCAAGGCCACCTTGAGAATGCAGAGTAAATTCCAGGTCAACCTGGGCTAGAGTGAGACCCTACCTCAAAAAATCAAACAACAACAAAAATCAAGCTAAATAGATAACCATTCAAACAGTAAACAAATGCTAATGAATTGGCAATATTAGAAAGAGAATGCTGAGTAAAGAAAAAGGACTGAATAGGATGAAAACAATATTTGGGGGTAGAAAATGTAAGAGTTTTTTTATGTGAAAATAAATACCCATAGAGGTAAAAAAAAAAAAAAAAGATCTAGTGAACGCTGTTCTAGAAATTAAAGGAAGAATTATTATGTAAATATTTTTCAGAAATATTTACATTGAGAACTATTTATGCTATTTCAAACAACCTTTCAATTAAATATAACCGAAAGAACAAATGTAGATATTATTGGGTGGTGACCCATAGAACTCCTTCTATCCAGATTACAGTTAGAAGCCCATATCACAAAGCCTAACCACATCTCAGTTTTCAATTCCCTTTGGAGATAGTATTGACACCCATTGAAAGCTTGTTGAATTCCTTTAATTCTGTAGTTTTGAGAAACATCTCTCTGCTTAGAAAAGAACACACATAAAAATATTATTTACTGATTGTGTTTGATCTTATAACCTTTATTTTTTACCCCACCACCATTTATCACATCAAGGCCTTAACCTGTGTGATTCTCTTTAGAGTTCCTTTACTTCCTTATGACTCAGAAAGAGAAAGTGCAAGTTCTTTGAGTGTAGGTACTTGTGCACTGGACATTACCAGTTCTTAATTTAAAGTGTTTGTGAAGTGTTTGCTGTATTTAGAACAATACAGCTGAGAACCTAGAAATGAATCAAACAAGGGTTCCAGCTGTCCAAGCGGAGAACGGCCACCTGTGAGCAGCAGAGCTGCTGTGTGCAGTGTGGTTACGTGTAGACAGCCCCGGGTATAAAGCGCATCGCAGCATCTGGACGTATGGCTGATGTACTAGGACTGGACCTCGCCCTGGTGACACCACAGAACTCTGGTTTGCATGAAGATCCTTCTGTCTTTTGGTTCCCTACGTCTTCTCAGTGTGGTCTTTCTCTTCCTACATGGACTGGAGCTTGAGTATAATTGCATCCAGGAATGGAAATGTTTGACTCACTGTTGATATCTTGGGAAAAACACAGCCTTCAAGTTTCCAATCCCGAACTCTGTTCTGGTAAGATCACATCAAGAACAGAGCAGAGTGAGCGCAGGACACCACAGTTACTTGTGAAGACAAGCTGCTCAGAGCCTACCTTTTGACAGCTGACACATGGCTAGGATAAGCAACATATGGCTTCAAGTACCAAGAGTCTGGTGAGGAAAACTGAGACGCTGCCCATGCATTTGTTTCCTTTCTCCCCAGTGTCTTTATGTTAAGGTTACATTACTGAGTGTGGGAGGACCATGCGTTTACTGGCTCCGTGGCTGCATGGGCATAGTTATGTGATGCATAGCCTTTTACTGCCAATTGTGCTAGTGGTAAATGGTAAAGGTAGACATCGCTCTGTGGTGAAGATGGGACTTTCAAGGCGATCTGTGCTGTGAGATCAATCCCAGGGCTATAGATTCAGTAAGTGACTGACTCCCTCTGGAGTTGTCACTGTGAAGGTCTGGAAAGGGGTGAGATTCTGTCACACAGCTCCTTGCATTTCCTCTCAATCTCTCAGAGTCTAAAAATACCTGTTTGACTAAATTCTAAAACTATTGCTTCTCACTGTTGATTATATTTATCAGTTTTTGGTGCATAAAAATCTATAGTGTTTATTCTTAATCATTAATAGTTTAAAAGTTAGCACTCATATTCCTACTATCTCTAAATAGTAAAAAAAAAATACATTCAATTCTACACACTATATTTAGTTATTTACTTAATAATTAAATAGTAATTTATTTTTCGTACAGGTGCAATGTATACCTGTTACAAAAGTTATGCACATGGAAATAAAAAGTTTTAAATTTATGTTAGTACATTAAATGGGCATGTTTCAGAAATATTTTAATATTGAAAATAAGTTAGACACTAATGAATTTGTCTTTAAGAACTTCACAGTAATATGCCTTTATATGTCTTTTCACTTGAGATTGGCTTCACTGTGTACTGCTCAATCAGTCATTGAAGTCTTTTTTGTTTGTTTGTTTGTTTGTTTGTTTTCAAGGTAGAGTTTCGCTCCAACTCAGGAATTCACTACATATTCTTAGGCTGGTCTCAAACTCACAGTGAATCTCCTACCTCTGCCTCCCTCTCTGCTTCACTAGTGCTGGGATTAAAGGCATGAGCCACCATGCCCGGCTTTGAATTCTTAATGTATGTTAAGTATCCTAGAACTCAATTGTTATTGAAATTGTTTTATGGTTTAAGTTATACTTCCAAAATTCTTACATATGAATAAGAATTGGTCTTCCATATACCAATAGTTTCTACAGATAAATTGTACAAAATCTTCACTGGAAATGTAAAAATAAGACAAAAAGCAGAATAATAGAAAAGAAATACTGTAAAGTCAGAGAAGGGGAGTGTAATGAACAAGAGGAATGACTATAATGAATTTTAAGTATGTAGACTGTGAATTTAAGTATTTTTAAGCTTACATATCAAAATAGTTAAACAACCAACTGTCATCTCAGAAGTTGAACTTCTCTCATGTTTGATCTGGGATAAGCCATATACATGGGAACACAATTTAACTCCACAGACTCTAATCACACAAGTCTTCAATTAGCAGAGTCGTAGACACTCGGAGGATAGACTGGGTTGTAAGTAATAGACACCAAGGGAAGGAACACTCAGGGAAAGTTAAAGGTATGGGTTTTATATTTGGGAGGCCATAACTAAGTTTCTTTTTGATTCATTAAAATAAATCCCATTAGTTTCCTAATTTCTATAGCATTACAATATTTCTGATAGGACAGTTACAGTGAAGCAAAAAAGCAGTATTGACTTTGGGAAAGACTTTATTTCTGCACTTGCAGTTCTTTTTGGTGTGTTTTGAAGAGTCAAGTTTCAAAGCTTTTTGAAAGAGAGAGAGGGTCCCAGCTCTCAAGGTTCTCATGGGCCCAGCCTTTATTTGCCATGGCACTGACGACAAAGGTCCCGACTACCCAGTGAGTCTCAGCTACTAATGGAATATAAACTCTATTACTGAAGTAGGAAGTTTTTATATCAAATCTCATTCACTTGGGGATATTCTTCCATCTGTGGTTGTCACCATATTTTTAATTTACTCCCATTTTTAGGATGTTTTCCCTGGAATAATAAACATATAATTTGGGTTATGTCTATACCTACTTAACTCTTGGTTGAAAGTCATTAAGATTTTTTTTTTTTTTTGCTGAGATTTACTGGGTTATTTAAATATAGTGTTTATAGTGTGAGTTTCTTGGAAACAGTGGTAATGTTGAAAGGAGAAATATGGTTTATAGATCTTTATACTTTATCAAGCCATCTGGCATGACACCTTGAGCATGAGTAGATTTCCCCAAAAGAAAAGTAACATTTACTTAGGTGAAGTGTCAAACTGCAATCTCATGCTGTATAAAAGTCAGTACGTACCAAGTCATATTAGTGAATTCCACCTACCCTGTGCAGAGGTTGATGAACTCAATTACAGAATGTGCGCAGCTCTATTTGATGTGTGAGGAGGTTAGGGGCCCACAATCAATTAAAAAGAATACTTGTATGTCCTGTTCTGGGGAAACAGCTATTATGGTATCCCTTATTCTGCTCTTGCTTTTATTTTTCTCTGAGTTTTTCTCTGAACATAGAACAGAGAGTTTAGTAATTC
The DNA here is from genome assembly GCA_036346955.1 of Dipus sagitta. Taxonomy (NCBI): domain Eukaryota; kingdom Metazoa; phylum Chordata; class Mammalia; order Rodentia; family Dipodidae; genus Dipus; species Dipus sagitta. The sequence continues at coordinate 59,682,787 of CM070788.1, forward strand.
CCATTTCATTTGAAATGGTTTTGTCAGCAATATCTCATAGCAAGCCATGAGGTTGTTGTTTTACTTGAATGAAGCCCCAGCATTACGATTAAATATGCTATACTTTACTTTTTTCTGTTTTTTTTTCTTTTGTAGCAAAACCATTTGAAAATGGACAATATTTGGACATTTATGGAATTACAAGAGACCAAGCTGGGGAATATGAATGCAGTGCAGAAAATGATGTGTCGTTCCCAGATGTGAAGAAAGTGAAAGTCGTTGTGAACTGTAAGTCAAATCGCTATTTACCCACTTCTAAGAAAAGGTTAAATGCCGTATAAAGAACCGTGTTAAGTTACTGTGAGTCTTCAAGGAGGTCCACCGGTAGTAAATAGTACCTCCAGGTGGTGAGAATGTGTGCTATTTCATATAACCTCCACCATCTCAACTGATCCCCAACCATTCAGTTTCATGGCCATGTTTAGATATTTCTGTCATCACAGAGTCCAGCACTCTAAACTGACCCATCCTTACCTCTAAAACCCTGTAGGCTCGTGCTGTTGGATTTCACCTAATCTGCTATAGAAGTAGGCTGAAGTGTGCAACATGGGTAGGAATGTGGCTCAGTTGTTTCAGTGCTGCCAAAACTAGTGGATGTATTGGTCGAGATACACTATTCTTGTCACATTAAGGATGCAGCGGATGTGAATTTTAAATAACTAGAAACAATTAGCTTTGACTTTTGGCTCTCTCTGCATCATACCTTGGATAGTCCACAATTTTTACAAATGTTCCATGACAAAGAAAGTGCTTTCTTCCCACTGATTGCATTTATTGTTTTATCACATCAATCTGATTAATGTCTAAGCTGAACAAGTGTGTGAAGGAGACTGTTATGCTTATATCCCTGCTTGTGATAAAGTTTGCCAAGTGTGGAATTCGAGAGATTGTCCCTTTAAAAGCCAGACTGAGAACTACCCTTGGATTTCGCTGAGCTGATTCCCCATGGGAAATTAGTCAAAGCCTCTTGATCGGCCCAGAGCTGTTTGGCTAGCATGGAACCCCACGTGCTCATGCCCTGCAGACTCCCTGAGGGGAGTGGGGAGCCAGGTTCAACGTGGCACTTTCTTACATTGTCATTCGTCTGAATCGATTGAGCATGTGGGACCCCAGTGGCTTTATGAGCTGCAATTTGAAGAGAAATTCCTCTTTTTCTCAAATGGGCTCAAGATGAAATGTAATAAATTTTCATAAGTGCTGGCAGATTTAATCATGTAATCAATATGTTTGGAAACTTAGGTCCTCTGAAAGTTTAAAAAGTTTAATGTTTTACTCTCCATCTGGTATTTGTACCATATTCATATATATAGAAAATAAACATACATAATACCTGACATTATATTGCCACAAACTTTGCCTTTATGTCATTTTAGTGTGTAGTTATAGTCAATTTAAATAGTTTGGTGAGATGATTGATACAATTGATTTATTTTATATATGTTGCTTTTTCTGATTGAATCAATCAGTTTATTTTTAAGCATTTACAGAATTACTATGGGTTGAAGATTACAGGCCACTCAAGGGAGGTTTGAGTGATGACTCTCCTTGAATTTAGCTATTTTATTTTAGTCTTGTGTTTGTATTTCTTGTTAAACTGAAAAAAAAAAACTGAAATAAGGGAGAAACATACGCATTGAAATAATTAGACCTTGGAAGGTTAAAATGCATGCATACACAAAAGAGAGAGGGGGTGTTGGAGAGGTTGTGAATCAGACAGAGCTACTGATTTAGATTTGGACAGATTGTATTTGGCTCATGTGAGGTCAAATGTAGAATCTAGTTATTTTAGAAAGAATCACAGACAATCAGATACAGGAGATAAAGCCAAAACAGCAGAACCTGGCTCTGAGAACTCGCAAAGCTGGGGACAGCTGTTCAATGGGGACAGCATTACACAGAAGGGTGGATGTCGCACAGCTGTGGCTCACCCTATACTTTCTCCACCCTGATGTGTGAAGCGGTTATACATTTAGCCAGATGTAATGTACCAAATTTTGCTGATAAAACAATTCACCATTCCATAACTAAGTAGGCTTTGAAACATTGGAGAAGGTTTACATTACCTTCTGCATACTTATGCGGTGTTGGTAGTCAGAGCCATGACTTCCATTTTTTTAACAGATAAGATGATTGAAGAACAGAGAGGTTGCATTTTGTGGAAAGTCAGAGAAATAATATTTTACATGTATATTCCCATGTAACAAATATAAAATATTTTAGAAATGTAAGAATTGTAAATGTGTTTATAAATATAATGTTTTATAAGTATATATTTAAAAATATAAGTTAAATTTACTCTATATTGTCAGCTCTGTGTGGAGAATGGTTTTCCTATTCTTTGAGAATACCTTTATTACTGCTATATCAAGGAATAACTAGTGCACAGAAAGTCACCCAAAAAATAGTTAAATGAATGAACCATTAAGGAGATTGCATCCTTCCAGGTGGAGAATCTATCAGACAAAAGGGAGATGGATGAGGGAGGAGGATTTTTTCATAACTATCTTTTTCTCCTGGAGAAATCCATAGATGTTGTATTGATTAACTTACTTCTGATAATATTTTTCCTATCAGAATTTTTAGGTGATTTCAACAAAGAGTTCCCCTACTTCAACAGTGCTGTTATTAAGCACTTCTGTATTTCTTTAACAGATAATAAACAGATAACAACAGTTAAACTACAGAGAGATTAAAACATTTAATAACCTCCCTGGTTTTCAATATCAAAACAGACATGACATGAGAAAGCCATTAACTAAGAAGAAATAGAAATCAACTAGATTAAAGTAAAAGTTGTCTGGACGTTTTTTCAACTTCGACACATTTTAAAGTCATATTGAATAATTTACTTGCTATTGTAAATGACTGAGCAGACAATTCTCAGTAAAGTGGAATTGAGCAATTCTTCCTATTGTCAAATACACACTGAAGACATTTTTGTGTAAACTTTGAATCGAGTTCTATCCAATATATGGCAGGCACATATTTGTGTATTATTTGCATCTACTACATATTCATGTGTGCAAATATGCACTTTATCTTCCAATATAATCAGCTCTAAACATGTGGAATATAATGTTCCAATTAGGATAGCTTAGTACAGTTGTATCAAAGTGCAATGATGGACCACAGGGGACAGGTTAGAGGAGAAAGCTTTTGTGGAAACAAGTGGTGGTGGCAGGTGGTAAGCTTTCAGAAAGTTGTCTCCAAACTTTTGGTGATTTACTCAGAAGCATCACACCTCTGACTACAAAGAGTGCAGAGGACCAGGAGTCATCACCTTCAACTTAGACAAAATCACATCACTCAGAGTCTGAGTTGTTGGAACAAAAGAAAACTGAGCATCACTTGAAACACCAGCCAACACCTTAATTTTTATCTCTGGTTCCATATTATTCTCCATATTTTTCCATTGACTTCCTGTTTTACATATGATTATAATTTAAATTAAATTACATGTATATTTTACTTTGTTGTATTTCATGTTTCTTTTAAAGCCAATTAACTATTATTTAACAGTAACAATTCAGAGTGTATGAAATCCATGTTTTTTACCTTCTACATAAAGTATAAGTTCATGCACCAAGGTCATGCACTAAGGTCAGTGATATAGCACACACTATGCCTGCATTATAAATATATTCCTTTAGTTACATACTCAATTGTAGTTACCTTTGCACTGTTGGAACAAAACACCCAAACAAAAGCAGCTGATGGGGGCTGGAGAAGATGGCTTAGCACTTAAGGCATTTGCCTGCAAAGCCAAAGGAGCTCAGTTCAATTTCCCCAGGACCCACATAAGCCAGATGCACAAGGAGGTGCATGCAGCTGGAGTTCATTTGCAGGAGGCCCTGGCACATCTATTCTCTCTCTCTCTCTCTCTCGTGGAAGGAAAGGGTTTTTACTTCCAGTCTTGAGGGAAGCTCCATGATACAGGGGAAAGCATTGCAATGAGTAGAAGCTGGGCATCACGTCTGCCACAGCAGGTAGAAAACAACAAGAGTGTGAGCAAGGCATGGATAGGGGATCTGGCTATAATATCTCAAAGTTTGCCCCCAAAACACACTTCTTTAGCAAGGCTCTACTTCCGACATAGCAGGGGTCAAAGCATTAAGAACACATGAGTTTACATGGGCATCTGTCTGATTCAAACCACCACATCCTCACACCTTACTACCAGACCGTCAAGGTTCTCAGGACTGAGATTCTAGCTCATTATGCCAGGGAAGAGAAAGACACAGGACATGCTGTCACAGTTCAGTGTGAGAGGTGCTCTGATAAAGCAATCATGAATCCTTAGACAAGGCGACCAGAAATGTCACCAAACAACCTCCACTTATCACTGAAAGGGTCTGAGAAGCTTTGTCCCTAAAGAACTTTGAAGGATAAAGTTGAAATTTACTTAAATGTTTTTTTATTCTGAAAAATGAAAAGAAGGATGTACTGGAGCTTCAGGAAAATTCTCTTAGCCACAGGAAGTAAGGGGATGGCCATTGTTCAGTCAGGAGGCAACATGCTGGGGGAAACAAAGAAGAAGATGAGAGGGAAAGGGAAGACCTCAAAGGAGTATGAAAACTTATAGTGATGGTACCCAGAAGAAGGATGGAAATCAGAGCGGGACTGATGCACAGAGGAAGATGGGACCTGGCGGATGGGAAGGTCAGAGGAGAACGGGCACTTCTGTGGCAGATAGACGCTTAGAGGAAGATAGGTAACCCAGGGGAAGATGTTTGTTTGAAGGAGAAGGGGAACTTAGAGGAGGTACTCAGAAGAGGCCGGGTACCCAGAGGAGAACGAGAACTCAGAGGAGAACGAGTACTTAGAGGAGCATGGTACCCGAGACCAGGATGTGTATCTCAGAGGGAGGCAGGACGGGAGTTGAAGAGTTCGCATAAGGATGGTGAGACCCAGGGCTTCCTGATCAAGGAGAGGACAACTCAGGGGTGATAAACTATTCACACGAACATCTAAATATTAAATGAGCTTACTTAAATATTTTATTTCCTACACCTGTAGAGAATACTTTGGAAGATTTCTGCTTCATCATTGCTGGAGTGTCAGGGGATAGAATAAAATGGAAATCCTAAGGAAAAAAGAGCAATCAAAAAATATGATCTAAAAAGTGGAGCAAAATTCCCAAAGGTATTTAACAGAGACTACTAGAAACATATAGGTAATCAACCCCCAATCATGTTTTTAAACAAAACAGTTCTCCTGAACAGATCACTTAAAAAAAAAATACAAGAATCAAACTTTTTTCTGTCTCCTTGGAGCTTTCATATGAAAAGTTCAGACTTAATTTTGTGGTTTATATAATCCCTTAGAAAACTCTGTATTATACATGCAATTAAGGAATGCATGATTTCTTCTATTGAGGGAGACACAATAGATCCTTTGTTTTAAATGGCAAAGATGAATTTCAATTAACCACTAGGGTGCCAAGACATTTTTTACTTATGAGTCTGGGACCCAGTTTAATGATAATGTATTCTCCCAAACTCTTAGCTAAACTTTGAGAAGGATTTTAGTGTAACACGACTGTGAATGATCTTTTATCCTTTGGATCAAGGAAAATACAAATGCATTTTCCATAATGAAATATTTATTGTTTTTACTAATCTTCTTTTATCTAAAAATAAAAGATGACAATATATTATTGTTTTGCTACAAGGACAAAACATATTTTTTCTTAGTAAGACTTTATTTTTATTTGTAATTATTTCTACGTTGAATTTCATGATTTCAGAAAATTAACACCTCCAAAGTAGTTGGTATTATAACAGTCAGAGGACAATTTCAAACAGGCTATAGACACTCTGGTTTAAAAATTACCCCAAATAAACAGTAGCATTAAAGTTAAGAGACAAGGAACAAGAAAACAATTACAGGGGTATACTCATCGATTTAGGTTTTCATGTTCTAAGCTGCCAGAGAGGAAAAATGACAATCTCCAAGTGTAATAAATTGCAATCAATTCTTCGAATGGGACAGAAGGTTCAAACAAGTCACTATAAACATGCAATTTTTAAACCAGTACTTACTTAAACAGCTTCATCAGCAGATTTTGTCAGCAAGCATGCAAATAAATTTTACCAAGGAATTTAGGGACTGAAATTTTTAACACAAAGTTTGAGAGGCATTTATAAACTGCAACAACATTGAGTTGATCTGGGATGTTCATATCATCATGATTACACTATACAAATTGCCAATCTTCTTATGTCTGATATTTCATGCGTACATTTGCGTGTTCTGTATATAAGAATACAAAGTCAAGAATGAAATGGGGTGATCAGGGGAGGAATAAAATGGAAATACTATAAACAATGGCAGCATGTACAGAAATTGGAAGAGGCATTTCCAATTTGTGTGAAGAATCCTTTGTAAATCTGAGCTGCTCTGCCCTCACTCATTTCATCCTGTGCTTATTTATTCCCTTGTCCCTCTCCCTCATCATTAGCTATGCCTCCTTGCTGTTTTTTCCTTTTTGAAATTTCTCTATCTTTCCTCGCAAAATTCTACCCATATGTAAGGAAATACTAAACCACCTTTGGAATAACAATAAACTCAATATATCTGTTCTTGAACAATTATTATTAGTACTGCATTCTTAGATCCACATTGTTTTATAATATATAAATGGGCATGATTACTTTATGAAAATTTACTAGATTATAGCAAAATTTTAAGAACAGGGATTATAAAATCAAGAAATTAAGATAGAAAAGAACTGAATTTTACTTTTTTCCTTGGTTTCTTAACCAAATTTTCAACTTTATACAAAAGTCTTTAAGTTTGGTCTGGATTCCTTCATCTAAAAAAATGATGGTGATGTTGGGAAGATGGCTCAGTAGTGAAAGATGCTTGCTTTCCAAGACAGCCATCCTGAGTTCAACTCCTAAACCATGTAAGCTGAATGCATAAGGGACAAAATGGACTGGCCTTTGTTTGTGGTGCAGGAGATACTGGCAGTCTCATAAACACACACATATGTACACACATAGTGAAAAGGAATAAATACTAAAAATGAGATAAAATTAATGATTTTACTATTCTATGGAATCATTTGTAACTATGACTCTGACATGTTTCTTTGATGAGTAACAGAACTTCCCTGGGATGCATGGATGCCATTTTTAGTAGGTGGGGGACAAAAGTTTAAAACTGTCTTTGGCTTCATTATAAACTTAATATATTTTTGCCTATAACTTTGTAAACAAGATAATTGACTTCTCTGATCTACTGATGGAAAATGTGGGCAGTCCCTTTTGTCCTTTCTCATAAATTCATGAAAAGAACAAGTATAGCAATAGAGAAATACATTGTAAAGAGTTTCAAAGGAGGATTGCTGCTTCTATACTGGAGTGTGAGGAAACAAAAGCCATATTTGGAATAAGATAAACATGGGTTCTAATCACTGCTCAATCACTTGTTAACTATGGACTAATGGAGAATGTAGTAAAGCCCTTAGGACTCAGTATTTTTACATGAAATCTTGAATGATTATACCTGTATTAAGAATTTCATAGAGGACTGAGTGTCAAAATATATACAAAACAACAAAGTTACTGGTTCAAAGCTAGTCATGTTTATACTAAAATAAATGGTATGTCAACATCACTCTATCTGTTAGCAAGTCTGCCTTCTTTGGAGACCTGTGATCTCTTTGAGAAGGGAGAATTCCATAATTCTGCTTTGAGTTTACAGCATCATGATACATGGCCTTTGGGACAGGCTATGGAACATGTCACATGACTTAGAATCTAAGATCTAACCGTGGGAACTTCGTCAATTATCAAGCTTCTTGCATGACAATTTCTCCAACTATGAAGTTGGAGTATGAGCAGTGTTTGAGGTCATACACTAGATGGCTTAGTACATATTCGTGCCAATTCCCTGCACAGGGACTGGTGATAAATGTTAGTTCAATAAATAAATAAATATAAGATAAGCATCTATAGAATTGTACAATTAGTAGCATACTGTGAAATCACTGATGTGCTTCCATCCTAATGAATGGACAAAATTGAGCTCAGTTAGTGTCAGAAATCATATCACAGCATTCACAGAAGAAGTTAGGATGGGAATGAAACCTTCAAATCCTGATTTGGGGGCTGTGGCTTCCTTCCTTAACCCATCCTGCTTCCAAGTAAGTTGAAACAGAAACAATTATTTCCTATAAATTCTGCAAACTCAAATAACATGTGAGAAGACAGTGAGGGCTGAAGTATAAGAAGAGTGGGTCAGTGAGGAAAAAGGGAAGGATTTGAGTCACTAGAATGGGCACAGTGGCGGCTCTGGCTGGATTATGCTGGAACCATGTGAAGAAAAGAGAAAATGCAGATCCTCAGCAAGCAGAGATTGTAGCAATAAATAATCCATAGCAATCAGGAGACTCTCACCATAGTTCACTTCACATTTCCTTTGAAATGAGGGCCATTGTGTAATGATGAATGCACCAAAGACTAATACATAGCCAGCCTGCTCACTGTTACACAGGGCAAAAGCAAGTAAATAAATAAATAATAAAAAGTTGTAAAAGCTAAGTCTACTGTGCCAAGACATTAAACAGCTCTTGATTTCACAGGTGAAAGAAAAACAGAACAAGTCTCAGCAGCATATGCAGAGTGAGTTCTGAGACTTAGAATTCTGTTTGGACCGCCTTGAGGCATGGTCTACTCAGTTTATCACTGAGCAAAAAGCATCTGAATAGCAACTGAAAAATAAAAATATCGTATGGCTATTCTCCAATTATTGTAAAGTTGAGGTTTGTAATTTGGATAAAACACATGTTTATAAGTAACATAGCTAATGCATATTAATATTTATTTTTTTTAAATTTTTTAAATTATTTTTATTTATTTATTTGAGAGTAACAGTCAGGCAGAGAGAGAGAGAGAGAGAGAGAGAGAGAGAGAGAGAGAGAATGGGTGCGCCAGGGCTTCCAGCCACTGCAAACGAACTCCAGACGCGTGCACCCCCTTGTGCATCTGGCCAATGTGGGTCCTGGGGAATTGAGCCTCGAACTGGGGTCCTTAGGCTTCACAGGTAAGTGCTTAACTGCTAAGCCATCTCTCCAGCCCAACGTATTAATATTTCTGAAACACTTTTGACCTGTTCTAGCAATGAGCCTCTGTCCCAGAACAGATGTCCCGTGAGTTTTACACTGGACAGATGCATCACCATGCATTTCCATAACTATATGGGAGAGGTGCGCTGGTAATCAGCTGATGGGCACAACTGTCTCATTCATTGGTCTTTCATCTCTGTGAGCGTGTTGGTTTGCAAATGCTTGTTTATCTCCTTAGATGTCAAAAGGACTTAGAAGCTTGATATTACTTAAACTACAGATTAAGTCTTTGCTATATCTTTTCCTGACATATACTGTCCAGCCAAAGAGGAAATAGATTGATATGTCTTATCAATTATTCACCAGTAAAGAATCCAGTGTTCTGACAGAATTTTCTCAATAATGTAAACATGGTTAAAAAATTTCACACTGTGCACCCAAACCTTGCATTAGGAACTTCCCACACCCATTACTTGGACCACTTCATACAGCCTGACCTGAGCTCATCTTCGATCCTGATTAAATTTCAGTGGGAGTGATTTTGGTCACTTCCAGGCTGGGTCTCTGGAACTCCCCATGGACCACCCACCGCGTGTCTTTCCCTTTCCTGCTCAGAGTAAGAGAGGCCTCAAGAAAGACCTTGAAAGCCATACTCTGAAGTTTACAACGCTGTCATTACTTTCAGCCCTGGATGGGCATGTGGGGCAGAGTCCCTTTGCCCCTCCCCGTTTCACTCCCCACCTTCAATTGACCTGAAGTGGTATAGACATGGAGGTGAGTGAGGGCCAGGCTCTTTAATTGCCTCATTGCATGTTTGTATATATTTGTTCCCAGAAGTTGTCTTCTCTGACTTTAATGGTCAGGGATAAATATCCTGGAAAAAATATCAATACTAGCCTCTGTCCTACTACAAACATTTAAAGTAGAAGAAATCATGAAAAGCTTCCCAAGCAGAGAAGAAGGATACTGGACCCTCTTTTCTCCTGTGAGCAGCCAGAGCACTGAATTTCTGTTTGCATATGTTGTGAGTTGGGGCAGGTGGGCTTTGACAATGCATGTGATTATGTTCAAACCACAACTGGATTCAAAACTACATCTGGTTACCAGCATCTGAGGTGAACTTCGCTGAACAGGGGATGGGACACTGTTTGCCTAACTAAGTCTGGCACACACTAGAATCTAGAAGGAGTCTTTTCAATATTTGATTTTATTTATTTATTCAAGACAGATGGGGGAGAGAGAGACAGAGAGAGACAGAGAGTGAGAATGGGTGTACCAGGGCCTCTAGCCACTGCAAAGGAACTCCAGATGCATGCGCCACCATGTGCATCTGGCTTACGTGGGACCTGGAGAATTGAACCAGGGTTCTTAGGCTTCTCAGGCATGCGCCTTAACTTCCAAGCCATCTCTCCAGCCCTCTTTTCACATTCTTAAAAGTTAAAATCTGAAGAACACACACTTAGCTTAACCCCACGAAGAAAGGTAGCCCTGCTTCTCTGGCAAAAAGGCATAAAACTTTATTTTCCTCTTTAGACTATTTTTGGGGAGTGTGCTAAAAAACATCCAGAAGGCACCTAAAAGGTAACTGGGCAACATCCCCCATGGTGGTTTGTTCAGGTGTCCCCCATAAACTTACGTGTTCTGAAAGCTAGGTTCCCAGCTGATGGAGATTTGGAAATTAAAGCCTCCTGGAGGCAGTGTATTGTTGGGGGCGGGCTTATGGGTGTTATAGCCAGCTCCCCCTTGCTAGTGTTTGGCACACTCTCCTGTTCCTGTTGTCAACCTTATGTGAGCCAGGGGTGATGTCCACTCTCTGCTCCTGCCATTGATTTCTCTGGCCATCATGGAGCTTCCCCTCAAGCGTGTAAGCCAAAATAAACTTTTTCCCCTCAATCTGCTCTTGGTTGGGTGATTTCTACCAGCAATGTGAACCTGACTGCAACAACTCCTCTATATACCACTGTGGCTTTTGAAGGAAGCCTGAGAACTAACCACTTGCCTTCACTCCATTCTACTTTGTCAGCTGTGTCTTTGCAGTCCTTGGGGTATTTATGCACAAGTTAAAACTTTATTTGTGGAGAGGAAAAGATGAAAACTGGACTAGAACCACAATATGCTAGAAAATCCAGCTTTCACTAGGTTTTGCCATTAGGAATAAAATTAGAAGAGGAACTCATACTGGCCCTGCAAATTCTACTTAATTAATCTTGCTAGCTGCAGAAAAGAGGTGAAGAGCCAGGGCTATTGGCTAGCTATGTGCTTTGGGTAAGGCATCCATCCAACTACAAGAAGGGCCTTAGCAAACAATGTATATGCATACAGGCGGGAATCCATTCCAGCTGGAATGTGCAAAGGATAGGCAGGGGACAGGGAGAGCATAAGCGAATACAAATGGGAATGAAAACAGACAAGCATTTATGTGTGTGCAGAGTATGTATGTAGTGTGGTATGGTGCTATGTATGATGTGTGAAGCAGATGCATACACCCCATGCACTAGCAGGTGGAGGCTAGGGATCATCAGGATTTTCTTCACTTATTACTCATTTACATATTTCTTTCCCTGAGTAGAGGTCTCTCCCTCAACCTGGAGCTGCTGCTATCCATCACTTAGCAAGCCCCAGTGATTCTCAGACCACAGATATCTATGTCCATGTCCAGCATTCCATGTGGGTTCTGGGGCATCGAACTTGATTGTTTGCAGCTGGAGAGGCCATCACATTTAAGTGGAAAGTAGTCTTAAACATTGTTCCATTCTCCAAGCCCAAAGAGTATAGTTTTTCCTTAATTTTTTTGTTTATTTTTCTGTATTTGACAGCGACAGACAGAGAGAAAAAGAGGCAGAGAGACAGAGAGAGTGGGTACACCAGGGGCTCCAGCCACTGCAAATGAACTCCAGATACATGTGTCACCTTGTGCATCTGGCTTACATAGGTACTGGGAAATCGAGCCTTGAACCAGGGTCCTTAGACTTCACAAGCAAGCACTTAAATGCTAAGCCATCTCTCCAGCCCCTTAATTTTTTTTTTTTTTTGAAGCAGGATTTCACTGTAGTCCAGGCTGCACTTATACTCAATGTGATTTTCCTACCTCAACCTCCCAAGTGCTGGGAATAAGGACATGAGCCATCAGACCTATGAGAACAGCATATTTTTGTTTGTTTTTGTAAACTTAGGAGTGAATATCATATTAGACTATAGCAAAATAAAATATAATTTTAATCATAGTATTAAGCACATTACATTTCCTCCATCAAAATGCAACAAAACTATAAAGAAGAAAAGAAGCTAAGATAAAAGGACAGATGAACAACCATAATCAAAAGAACACTGATAAAAAGTAAAAATAAAAATAAACTCTCTCTCTCTCTCTCTCTCCACCTCTTTCTCTCTCTGTCTGTTGCTCTCAAATAAATAAAAATAAACAAACAAAAAAGAAAAAGAAAAACAACAGGGCTGGAGAGATGGCTTAGTTGTTAAGCACTTGCCTGTGAAGATTAAGGACCCCGGTTTGAGGCTCGATTACCCAGGAGCCATGTTAGCCAGATGCACAATGGGGCGCACACATCTGCAGTTCGTTTGCAGTGGCTGGAGGCCCTGGTATGCCCATTCTCTCTCTCTCTCTCTGCCTCTTTCTCTCTCTGTCTGTCACTCCCAAATAAATAAAAATAAACAAACAAAAACAATAAAGAACACTGCTGTGTTATTTTCTCACATCAGCCATACTAGAGATTTAGTAACCACCATCCCAGGATTGAACACCTAACAGTGCCCAAAGCTATATAAAATAAGAAATGTGTCCTTCATAGCATAGCTTGACTTGCAGCAATGTGGCCCACTCAAATTGGAAGCCAAAAAGGATTACAATTGTTAATCTCTGAGCAAGGGTCCAGACTAGCCACTGTGTTGATGCATGGATTCTGGTTAAAACTTATTATAAAAGCTTACTATCCATGAGAGAGTTGAGAAGTCTTGCCCTCTTGTGGTAATAAAGATGATAGTGGTGACACTCCCTTTATAAAGAGTAAAGAAAGACAATGTACTCATGGTTTAAAAGAGGACAGAAACCAAGCACACAGTCCATTTCTCCTGCCCCAGCCTTGGCACAGGACAGTGAGAGAGGGGAGGAGGTTAGGGGTAGAAGAAAATCCCTTCCCTGATAATTCCCAACTGCAAGACTTAATCTGAGGAGATTTGAAGCTGGATTCGTGCTGCCTAAGGAATTCCCAGTAAAAGTTCATGGTGGTTGCAAAGTAGAAGGCTCCCTGGAAGCTTGACAGTAGAAAAGCTGCATTTTATACAAAAAAAAAAAAAAACACTTAAATGATAGGCTTCAAAAATTTTGCAATATAGAATTTGAGATGCATGAGTTCTCAGTTGAAAATCCAGCATATAAAAGAAAGAACAGCTGGCAGCAGAACAATAAGCAAACTAAGTGTGGCCTAAGACACAGGCACTACAAATTCAAGAGATGGTCCAAATAGAAAGTAGAACTGACATACCTGCTGAAATCAAGGGGGAATAATAGCATGATGAAATAAAATAATACCATTTAAATGATAAAACAATTTTGTTAAAAAAATCTCTTCTCAATCGATCAATATCTATATTTGAAAATAGAAATCTAATAAAGCCATTTTCTCATGAAACTTGACAGGCTACTTTTAAAGTCTCTACAGAAAAAAATATAACTCTTCTAAAATGTCCCTCTGAAAAATAAAATAAAATGCCCCACTGAATCTCAGATGTGTCATACTGTATTGTCATAAGTGGTTGATCAATGCAATGATTAGGCACGTCTATAATGGGCCCATAAGGTTGACCTCTCCAATCATACCCACGTATGTTAAGAACTCAGAATTTGAAAAGGAAGACCTCACGGATCAATAGAGAAAGATAAACTAATAAATATATGATTTGTGGAACTAATTTTGATAAGTAAGATTTTTGAAAAAAGAAATAGCGCCGGGCATGGTGGTGCACACCTTTAATCTCAGCACTCGGGTATCAGAGGTAGGAGGATTGCCGTGAGTTCAAGGCCACCCTTAGACTATATAGTTAATTCCAGATCAGCCTGGACCATAGTGAGACCCTACCTTGAAAAACAACAACAAAAAGAAAAGAAATGGAACCCATCTCATCATGTGAACAAAATTAATGATACATACATCCAGAAAAGAACTGTGAAAGGTAAGTTGTGAAAATTGTAGAAAAACCTATACAGAAATATCCTCCTGATGCTTGGCATAGAAAAGTTTCTGTGAATCGAACGGAAAGTTAAGTCATGATGGAAATGGCATGTGCAGTACTGTGTGAAAATGAATAATTTCTCTTACAAAAGAGAAAATGGAAAAGTCATGAGCTGGTGAATTGTAAGGAATAAAATCAATAAAAATCAAGTGGAAAATACCAAGAGCTCTTACCAAAAGAAAACAAAGCAATTTCCTAAAATGTTTCACAGCAGAGGAAAAGCTACTGGATAACAAAGGTGTCTAGTCTCATTTTCCAAGAACCTTTAGCACATATCAATTAAAATGCACAGGTTAAAGTTTTAAATTCCATTCAGATTCATTCTTATTTCTGTGAAAATATGGTACAATGAACTTTCATGCATATCACTGGGAGTGATATAAATGCATCGTCACTTAGGAACTTAGTAATTGCTGAAATGTTATTTCTGAAGATGAGAACAGGGGACATGGGGATATACACAAGAACCTTCCCAGAGGTACTCATTATAGTAACTAGTCCAAATACAAAAATCTGTGTCAGCATCAAAGGTGGGTTTATAATTGTGACAAGACAATAATTTCTATAAAGGCATGAAAATACATCTGTGATAAAGCTACCATCAACATAAATGAATCTCAAAGCATCACATTGCATTAAGGAATATAAAATTAAGGTATATTAAATAACGACAATAGAAACATAGGTATAATGTCCCAAAGTAAGTTAAACAAAGCATATTATTTAGTGATGCCTAATAGATGGAAAATTCTGACAGAAGACACAAATTCTGACAAAAGTCAGAAGAAATGAAAACCACACCAGCAAAATCGGTTTGATACAGTTAAAGAAAGAATCAGCAAATTGGAAGATAGACCTGAACATGTATATAGAATCCTAATAAAAACCAAGAGACAGAATTTTAGAAAGACAAATATGAAGGTAGGGTATAACTCAGCTATAAATCTCTTACCTGACATACACGAGGCCCTAGGTTCAATCCCCAGAAGGAGATCTATGGTGTGTTACACAGCTATCTAAGATGCATTGATATGATTCCATAAGGATATATCATAGAAAATGGGAACGGGGGAATAGCTAATATTCAAATATAATGGTTAGGACTTTTAACAATTGCAAACTCTAAATTTTTTGTTGTTGTTTTTTCAAGGTAAGTTCTCACTCTAGTTCAGGCTAACCTGGAATTCACTATGAAGTCTCAGGGTGGCCTCAACCTCTTGGTGACCCTCCTACCTCTGCCTCCCAAGTGCTGGGGTTAAAGGTGTGTGCCACTACACCTGTCTTCTAAAAATTTTATGATGGCAAAAAGTATACTTCCAAGTTATTCCACCAAACTCAAGTAATTTAAACATTAAAATCATATGAGGCGATTAGATTAAGTGGAAATTGCACACCAACCTTATTTAAAACTAGATGCAAGCATTGCAAACAAGATATTAGCTAGTGTAGTGGACCAAGAAACCTAGGGGAAAACATAATATTCAAGGTGAATTTATCCCTTGAGTCCCAAATTGGGTTTTATTACAGATTAAATGAAAATCCAGAAGGAAATTTTAATAGATTCAAAGAGAAAGTAAGTAAAGCTCTTTATAGACTTATTAAAACCTCTTAGTAAACTACAAAGAGAAAGAATTTTCACTTAATAACAGGTGCATATGACATATCTACACCAAACACTCAACTTACACTTTGCCTTTCAAATCAGGGAAAATTTTGACCCTCAGTCAGTATATATACTCAACATTTTGGTGGGAGTGCTTGAAGTAAAAAGGACAAAAGACATAAGACACTACTTATGTATGTATCCCCCAAATTCATTTGAAACATAATCCTTGCTGTGACAATGTTAATTAGTAAGGACTATGAGGAACTGGTTATCAAGAGGGCACCCATCGTGACTGAGATTAGCACCCTTGTAAAAGAGATTCAAGAAAGACCCCTGTCCCTTTTTGCTATGTCAGGACACAGAAGCAGAGCACAGACTAACCAAACAAGAAACCCTTGACTTTAGTCTCTCGAGTCTCTGGAACTATGAGAAACATTAATTATTTTACATAAATTGCCAAGGTATTTTGTTCTAGCAGCTTTAATGAACTAATACAGTGCCTTTAAATAAGCAACAGCAAATCATCTTTGTTCATGGATAAAATCACGTGGTATACTATAAAAACAAATTAGTCCATTGGACAATTAATAATATTTTCAGGAGATTAGCAATGGGGCTGGTTAGCCAGGTAATAATCAGAAACTATAATTTTTTAAATATTGAATTTGTAATAGCAAATATATATGCATTTATCTTGCTTTTCTAAACCTCTTTGGACCAGTGTGCTACTCTGGATCTAGGCTGATGACCTGTTTCTTGTTTGCCCCCAGCACCATGCCTAGTGCTCAGTGAGTAACACGAGTGAAATGTGGAAATAAAACATATGAAGTGGCTCATTCCAGGCAACAGTTCACAGTGGAATAAAGATTTCACACAAGTATACCTTGCGTAGAGATTTCATGCCTGTGACATGGCCATGATAGCAGCCTTGCTCTGCGTGGGCTGTAAAGGGAGTTATTAGATGTGTTGATGGTCAGTCAATGTGAACATGCCCACATGTATTTATCACACATTTCCAATAACAACCTCATGGCTTCCTGTATTGTATGCATTTTGTTGTAGAATAAATCACATTCTTACTACACATGTATTTGACATGAAATAGATGCTGACCTTTGAGTAATAGAGAAATGAGGAGGAAAAAGAAAAACCTTTAGAATACGTGGTCATTTTATATATGCCATAGTGGTGTTCCAGTGCCTACACAAGAATTGTCTGGCTTAAAGTCACCCCTGTGTCTTTCTGATTAGATGTAGCTGATACAGAACTACATAGAAATCACCAGTTCCCTGCAGTCGTTGCACAAGTAGAGTCATGTACACAGCTCTCTTTCCTGGTTAACAGCAAGTGCTTTAGAGTTGTCTGCACTTTTATTTTTATTATCATATTGTATAAACCTATACTCCTGCATGTGGTATGATCTTCTGTTCAGTCCATACCAAAACACAAGTTGTGAGCCAATGTTCAAACTGGCTTAATAGATAAATTGTAATCCAACTTCTGGTTACTGGTAAAATGTATATGTCTCCTCATTTGGTAAGCCAAGATTGGTTTATGCATGATAATCTTTCTTCTTTCTTCACATCTCCAGTCTCAGATAAACAAGATTTTCATATAATAGAAATATGATTGCTAGATGGTGAGTTACACATGCATGACTCCTCAGTAGCTTCCCCCGTTTGTAAATTAATGTTTAAGGATGTTATCGAACACCAGAATTGGCATGGTCATGCTAAGACAATGAAGAATAAGGTACATGCTCCGCCATGGCTCTTATTTTAATTTCTGTGAAATTGTTAAATGCTACACTGCTGAATAGCAAATGTGAAGCTCCAAATGGGCTCATATGGAAGGTTTTCTATTTGCAATTGACTTTTTAATTTATGTTAAAGGCTGCAAAATAAATACTGTGACTTTATGCCACAGGCTTGTGTTCAATTATCAATGAGGGAATAACAGATATCTGGTAAAAACAGTCAAAATTAAAGCTCAATGTCATCAATTTCATTAGTGTACATGATCACTTGACAGTGCTATGGATGGCTGTTAAAGAATGATATTGTAATTGTTAACTGTTGAGAAGCATGCCATAAAGATAATGCTGTCAGAGGGCAGTAAGTGAGGATCTTATCCTCACCAAGGACCAGGTAGCGGGAACAAAAGCTTTCTGTGCATTATCTCATTTTATCTTTGCAGGGAGCTGTGAGGTAGACATCTTTATCTCTATTTTACAGGTGAAGGGGAAGTACTTCCCTTGAGGTTACAGAGAGGGGTGGCTGACTGGAAATTGCAAGCTTTTAACTCCTCCTTACATTCCTTCCTTCCAATGAAAATCTACAAAAAAAAATGAGTGACCTTCAATCTGCCTTCATCTGCCACTTGCTGTTCTGGAAACACAATTTTCATGCCAACAGTCTTTTGCTGGGTACAGCCCTCTCCCTTCAGAATTCCCTCATGTCTCTTTTCTTCCTTCATGATTTAGATAGGTGGCTTAGGGAGTAAAAATATTTTACCTTTCTTTTTATAATTAGACATTTGGCAGGAAGTGATGAAGGATGACTGAGAAACCTTTACACAGGAGGCACCTAGCAATGGCTGAAGAAAATTGAGAGGAAAATGGTTTAGTTGCCTAGGACGTCTCTCAGTTTTGTTGTCACTCCTGTGATTTCCTGACCTGAGAACAATCATTTCATGACGTTACCTCTGTAGACTTTTTTCTTTTTTGTGTGTGTGTGTTTGTTTTTTTGTGTGTGTATGATCTTGCATGTGTGTGTTCCTGTGTGAGTATGGGCACATGTGCCACAGGACCCCTATGGAGGTCACAGGACAACCTCGGGTGATTGTCTTCACTCCCACCTTGTCTGAGGTAGTCTCCTGCTTCTCACTGCTGTGTTCCCCGGGCTAGGTGGCTCACGGGCTTCCCGGCAGTCCTCCTATTGTCACTTCCCTTCTCACTGTGGATGAGTGCTGGGATGCCCATACTACAGTATCTGGTATTTTTAAGAAATAGGCTTCTTAGGTTCCAAACTCAGGTCCTAGTGCTTTTCTCACTGAGCCATAATTTCCCCAGAGCCATTGCTGTGGTTTTATTGTCTGTAGCTCATTGGAGCTGGAGCTTAGAGAGTATACAACATGAAGCCACAGGGTCATTTTTGTCCTGTAAGGTGTCAGTGGTATTTCATTTGAGAAATAATAGTGATAAGACATTGACTGCATATTTTCATAATGAAACCACAAAACATTTAAGCCTATAGACATGTTCTTAACAAATTTTCCAGAAGAATAATTATCCCTGATTTGTAATGACATATAGAGAATGCAAAATACATCCTTAGTACCCTGGGACACTCTTCCCAAGTAAAAAATAAATAAGAATAATTAAAATTTAAACCTTAGTGTCTGGAGGGATGGCTTATCCATTAAGATGCTTGCCAGAGAAGTCTAAGTACCCAGGTTTGATTCCCTAGTACTCACGCAAGCCAGATGCCCATAATGGCACATGCGTTTGGAGTTCACTTGTAGTGCCTAGAGGCCCTGGCAAGCACATTGTCTCTCTCTCTCTCTGTCTTCCTCTTTCTCTCTCAAATAAACTAAAATGAAAAAAAAATTTAAAAATAGACCTTATAAAACACTTTCCCATATAGCATCTAATTTTAATTCTCCCAAGCATCCTAATATGTTGTAAGCATTTTTTCCTACTTTACAGATAAAATAACTGAATTCAGTAAAAGTTTAGCATACTGAAACTCCAACAGCTGTTTGTCCTCAATATTGAGACCAGAATAATGTCATTTAGAACAAGCACCTGTGTTCCTTGTTCTATACATACCATATTTGTGCTTGGATTCCAGCTGTATCATGGAGTATAATTTATTGTATATGAACAGTATCCGTAACAATGAACTTAGTAGGTCTTTTTTGCTAATCATTTATAAAATGCAATCCAACTTCAAACTCATAATCCTATATGCCAAGAATAGGATTTTCCCCCTGGAGCAAATGTCTTCCTCTTTTCTCATGATGCCCAGTGGGGAATGCAGTGTTCTCTCATACTGCTCTTATGGAATGGCTTACATCACTGTGGTACTTCCTTGATAGGACTCAGTGCCTGACCATTCCAGAAACATTTCTGCAGAGGAAGTGGTAGATGTGCTGTATCAGCTAGAACAGAGTTCAAAGACATTTCATTCTATGCCTAGAGACTTGCTTAAGTTCAATTTTCCTATTTGTTAACTGGGCATACTAACTCCTCTTTTAACTGTTACTTCTAAGACAAAGTCTGTAAGAAGTGTGATATACACACACTGTCTCTCTGTGACTTTCTGTCCCTGTGTGTGTTTTGTATTAAGCTTTGCAGTATTCAGTGTTAGAATGTTATATCACAGGTACAATCATTAAAAGTAGAGAACAAAATGATCAACTTCTAAAATGCTTAACCTGTGGTGTGTGAAGACATATGAAACAACCATATCCCTGATGGTAATTAGTTGTGTGATGTAAAAAGTGTAAAAATTAGATAGAAAGTGACAGAAGTCAAGTTCATGCAGCATGACCAGGAAAGACTTCTCTGATAAGGCAATATGAAGTAGCAATGAAGATTACACTAGGGAGCAATGTGTGTATGTGTGTGTGTGTGTGTGTGTGTTTCATTGAAGGCAATTTTATCGAGACATTTATTCTCAATCCATTGTCATTATATAATTACTCAACAGCCTAGTCAGAACATCATAAAATTTAAGGGACATTACTAAGTTGAGAACATGAACATGTGTTTTTGCATGTGCATGTATGTGTGCATATGTGTGTGAGGGAACATGTGACCTCTCTATAAAATCATGTAGCATATGTATATCAAGGACATTATGGAAAGTTTACCACATAGATGTGCTAGTACTAGAAAAAAATTAGGCCAAATATATACAATATTTTTGAGTATGTAGGAGTGCTGCTTACTAAATAGAAAGATAACAAGAGAACACAATAATAAATACAGTGGAATTACCTGAATGCTCTACTTGGATATTATCTTCAACATTTGATTTTCTGAACTAATACTCATTTTTCAGTTTTCAAGACTTTTCTTCTTGCGAAAAGTTACATAATTCATTTTTGTGACCTATTTAAAATGGAGGCAAGTGTTGGTTTTATGTGAATGTTAGCAATTAGGCAGAAAGAAGTTAGAGTTCCAGAAATTTTTAGAGATACATTTTCCCAGTAGTGTCAGAAGATTGACTATGACTGGATTACTCATTTATCTGAAAACTGTAGATACAAATTATTTCTGCTCCATACCAAGCATTTAGTTTTGGGAAAAACATTTTTCAACATTTATTCTCTTACTGTTAAGGGAAAAATGATTGACTAGTTATTTTTTCACATTAAATAACCCACAATAACATGCTAGATTAATACAAAATAATAATGCTAATATTTTAGTTTATGAATTCAATCTACAGCAGTATAAGGCTTCTTAAATTTCTATTATGGATTTCTATGCCTGTATTCTCCATAAACACTGACCTCCATTAAACTCCATTAAACATAGTAAGACTTGGACAAATACTGAATGTGAAAGTAAAGAATGGGCATTATCCATGTGTAATCACTATCCACATTTATTTGAATGCTTCATAAGGTGTCAGACATCAGAGGAAACCTGCCCATTGGGCTTTTAAGAAGACTATGATGAACAACTTATAATAAAGTTGTTCTGTGGTAACATATATTTTAATGTTTTAGGGACACAATACTTCAGGAAATCATGTTTCTAATTTGGGGCTGATATTCTTGGAGAAATATTGCAACAGACAATGCTGTGGCAGAGGGACTTGTTTTCACAGTGGGGTTCCTTCCATCTATGACAGAACCTGAGCTCTGCATCTACCTCTTTGCTTCAGTGCCTAGGAGAGGAAGGTTATAACCACGCCTTGGCTACATGCCCAATTGATATCCCGGCCCTCCTTGTCTTCATTCAGTGCCTGGTTAACTTCCTCATGTGGAAAACCATTAGTGTGATAACAGCATGACAGCCTGGACATAATAAGTGGACAGGGCTGCCAACTGAAGTTATGACATTCAACCCCAAAATTATCATAGACATTGGACTAAGCAACCAGTTAATTATAATGTGGTAGGCTCTAAACATTGTAAGTCGTTGATACTGACTATATCATTCTGATATTGGTTAGTTTAGTTAGCTAGTTAACTGTTAGTTAAAACTTTTCAAAAGGACTCTGATAAAGTGACTACCACAATTTTCTATTTGAACGTCAAGTTTAGGAAACATTGAACACCCTATCTCTCTACTAGATGGATAATCATAGAATATCTTTATTATGCTAAAGATTCTAAGAGATTATGAAGAATGAAACTATGATTTAACATTGACATTTGCCATTTCTTTTTTGATAGATTTAATGAATATTCATGGAGTATGATGTACCACTGTGCAAGGACAGAGCTGCACAGAAAAAGATAGGCCCAACTACTGCCTTAATAGAATGTATAACCCAGTGAAGCACTGATATCCAACACAATGTGTTTTGATGCTACTTAAGGGATCTTCAAGAGCATATTTTAGCTCTTTTTTAACCAATGGGCTTTATTTATTTATTTGAGAGAGATATAGAGGCAGATAGTACTTGCGCCAGAGCCTCTAGACACTGCAAACAAACTAGAGATGCATGCACCACCTTATTCATCTGGCTTATGTGGGTCCTGTGAATAGAACCTGGGTCTTTTGTCTTCACAGGCAAGTGCCTTAACTGCTAAGACATCTCTCCAACCCTCTGTTTTTAGATCTTTTATTTCTTAAATTTCAAATATGTTGTATACCTTAACTTTTAATAGACATAATAATTGTATCTAATTTCACTTTATCTCCCCATGAAAAATCTTTAGTGAACAAAAAATAATATTAAGATTATGCCTCACATCTCTCAATACTCCCAATATAAAGATATTGACTTTAAAATCTATATTTAACAGGTAAGCTTTATTTTTGGATATATTTATTAATAGCAAATACTTAGCACAACAATATCATTAATGTAATTTCCACAATAAGAATTTATCGGTCTTACAACTTAGCTCTGGCAGGTAACTGAGTGCTTTGGTAATGGCCTGTATTTATGTGGGAACCTCACGGGTTTCCCTGACCAACAGCTCACTGTGGCGGGGGGGGGGGGTAACTCAGATCTGGCACTTGGATTTACCAGTCAGTGCCCATGTTTTATGTTTAGATTGATACATGTATGAACCCTCCATGAGTACCAATAACCTCACTAAGGAGGGCCCTCAGGGGAACGGGGACAGGGTATATGAGTATAACATGATGGGAATATGACTAATACCTGATATGGTCATACAATAAAATTCATAATCAGTTTAAAAAATGATTCATGGGCTAGTACAAATAAATAGGAAACAAAATATTCCATGAAGTTTTTAAATAGGAATGGCAATAAATTCAGCAAGAGTAGTTCGCTAAACAGGACCTTGACAGCATTCCTAAGCACCAAGAACCCATTCTTTCTAAACCAAGTCAAAGAACTGTGAAGAAGAGAGAGAGCAGTGAGGGAGATACAGGCCATAGTGATCAGTACTTCATAAGTACACAGAAACTAAGGGAAACCGGGGCTGGGTAAATACAGAGGATGCAAAATGAAACTCAAGATTGTGATAAATTTGTTTGGTAGGCAGATAATCAATGCCCTAGCAGCCATTGCTTGGGGAGGATAACATAACTAGGTTTCTTTCCTTACAGAGTAATGTTTTCCATGAGAAAGAAGGGAATGTTTAATGAGCAATTTACCACCTGCATGAACCTCTATGTAAGCATGTCCTTATCACACACCACAAAAAGACCTTCCTATCTGGAAGGTCTAATCCGAGATGACAGAATAATAATGATGTGAACACTTAGTATTAGCATACAATTTAATAAATATGAAGAAACACAGAAGTTAAAACATAATATCTCAACAAAAAGCAAAAAAGAAAAATAACCTCGTAGTTTAATTTTAACACTCCTATTTCCATAGAAATAACAATTAGTATAAGGGCTTAATTTTATGAAGTGCCTACAGCAAGCCAAGCATTTATCTCTGATCTTTGTACAAATGCTTATTTTGTAATCTTCTATGGCTCTTGTTTCAGAGCTTAAGAAACTGACATTAAGGGACATGAAATGTTTTGTCAGTGTCACAAGCTGGGGAGTATAAGGAAAGATTTAAATCTAGTAAGTTTGCTTTTGGGTTCCATACCATTAATCATTTTGCTATACCATGCTTCAATGCAAATGAAAAGTTATTATAATATTTTCACCTGACAATACATTTCTGAGACACATTGTGCCAGGCTTCCTTTACACCATGAACAAAATTCTAAAATAAAAGAACATTTTCTTTAAGACTGTCTAAGTATTTCCCCTTTATTTAGACCGTTCTCTAAACCAGACACTGAAGGTAAAGTCGAATTAGAACTCTCATCTCCTGACACCCAGGTCTTATTCATTAGTAGCACTTTCCTATCTGGCCAAATATTTCTCAAGTTATTATTCGCATTCTCATTTACAAGTACTTCACAGACCTCAAGTTGATTTTTTTGTATTGTCCTTGCATACTTACACAGAAGAGACTAATTTATTAAAATATTTTGGAGACTGTCACTATGACTATATGTATTTAATTACTCAAAATATTCAGAATGCATTTTTAAACCTACATATTAAAGAGTAACATTTGTTTTTCAAGCATTAAGTCTACTATGAAATACACTATATAATTGTGGATTTTTTTTGAGGTAGGGTCTCACTCTAGATCAGGTCGACCTGTAATTCACCATGTAATCACAGGCTGGCCTTGAACTCAGAGATTGTTCTAACTCTGCCTCCTAAGTACTGAGTTTAAAGACATGTGCCAATATGCACAGCTAATTTTTGGAATTTTTATTTTATTTTTTATATGTGTGTGTAATAAGTGTTGTGTTGTGTGGGTGTGTGGTGGGTGGATGTGTAGTGTATGCATATGTGTGTGCATAAAAATGCAACCAACAAGCATGTGTGCAGTGGCTGGAAGAGAACACTGGATGTCCTCCTCTTTGTCATTGTTTCTTTGAGATAGTGTCTCTCACTAAACCATTAGCTCACTGTCTTTCAGTTAGACTGGCTGACACTGCTACTTCCACTCTTCCTCTCCCCTTGACAAAACTAGGTTTGCTGGAACGTGTGGCCATGCCCAGCTTTTCCCTGGATGCAGGGGATTGGACGCAGGCTCTCTCACCCTCGTGCTTGCATGTCAAGCATCTTACCTACCTTCATGCCTGAGAATGTGTTCAGATTCTGTTTAATGTTGCATGGTTTCCACCTTTCCTTTTAGGAAATTTATTGCTTTGGAAGTCACAACACTCCTTCTCTATACCAACCTGATCTCATTTCCTTTGCCTTATAGATCTCATTTATTGCCAGGCATAATAATTAATAGTTTCCTGTAGAAATGTGTTGTATAGTAGTATCATAAATGTTAATAATGGAGCAAATATTTGTTAATGCCTATAAACAGGTGCCCACAGAATACTGGAAAATGGTTTGTTAAATACAAGGTCATGAGTCATTTCTTTATGGCTATTGTAGTTGTGAAATAATGGAATGGCTTCAGCAGCTAAATAAATCTCAGGTTGGAATGTGGTTTACGATTCAACTTAGAAAAATCATTCAAAATTATGTTTTAAAAAAAGGATGAAAGGCAGCCATTTTTCATCCATGGCTACAGAAATTTTTCTGGTGTATTATGCATTTGAACCCATAACAAAAACTATACTCCAGCATAAATTTACATAACCAAAGGACAGCACACTTTCATTTCTGACTAGGTACATTTCTAGATAGATCTCTAGTAAGTCCCAGCATACTTGCAGTCCGGGATGACCATGTTTCACAATGCATATGGAGCTTATGCTGTTTCCAAAGATAAACACCCATATTCTACACCCAAATTGAAACTAAAGGTATTCAATCTCATATCCAGGGTGGGACTTACATATTTCAGTTTTAATGCTGATGGAACTCTCGTGCTTCTGCTTAGAAAGGACTGGCTTTTTTGTTTCCATGGTGGGTCTCTCTTCAAGACTTTACCATCGAAGTTAGACAAACCAGTCTCTCTCAAAGGCATTCTTAGCATGTGGCTCCTATAAAGGAATTATTTTGTTTTAAGAACCATTTTTTTTCATGCAAATGAGCATTGCCAGTAGTGGTGTTGAAACCCTTAAAAAAGTGTTATAATCTTCAGGATAGGGCAAAGACTCTAAGTGATATAATGATCACTTGGAAGTAAGTCGTAACAAGTGATTAGGGACATGGTTCTATCTATGATGGACTTCTGCTTCTCAGTGCCTGTTCTTGGAGGGAAAGTGATTGCAATGTTTTATGTTTATGCACAGAGCAACATGAAATGAGACTAACTACACACTTCTTAACTCTTTCACTCTCCAATTCACCATTTTACCCCAAATGCACATACAGTGCAGTCTGTCAAATAAACAGCTGCATTCAACAACTTTAAAAGTGACAGACTTGTGTAAGAATCTGAACCTTAAAGACCCCAGAGAGCTAAATTATCCATGTTAAAAAGCAAAGCAATACAAATCAGACAAGATATAGTTTGAACCTAAGTGGTCAGGAGCACATATTCTATGTGTTGAAGTTCAATTAAAGAGGAATGTTTGGGGGTGGAGCAATAGGTTAGCAGTTAAGGCATTTCCCTGTGAAATCTAAGACCCATATTCAATTACCACATATGCCAGATGCATATGGTGGTACATGTGTCTGGAGTACATTTGCAATGGCTAGGGACCCTGGCATACCCATATTCTCTATCTCAAATATATAAAAAGAAAAGAAGAATATTTAGTCCAGGAAAACCAAAGATTGAGGAAGCTGTGATCAGTCTCCAATAAAGGAAGTTCTACTATATGAAACAAAGACTCCACCTTAGTGTGATTTCACAGAGAAGGATCCAAGTCAGTGGATACAAGTTCAATGGAGAACATTGGAGTTCAAATTAAAGGGAAATAATCATTCTAAAGTTGTCCAACACTAATACTGATTGCCCTTGGAGTGGGTACCACCTCATTGCAAGTATTTAGTTGAGTTGAATGTGAGTTCTTAGCATGAGAACATGTTAAATGCCTGGCCTTTGTCACCATACCTGGCACTTGGTAAGATTAAATACATGATTGTGAAATAAGAAATATCATAATGCTGCTCATTGCCCCTAGTTAGCATGTATGCTGGTTCTGCTTGTAGAAGCCTCATAAAGTCCCAAGAATTTAAAGTCAATGTGAAGTATGCCATGTGTAAGAATTTAACTGAACTCATGTGTACCTTTGTCCCCTGGTAGCTCAGATGGACAAAATTGTGTTTTAGGAAACTCTAGTCTTATAAAAAAATAGTTTTATTATTATAGAATATTGTACTTTTACCTCCTAAGTGTCCCTCATTTGTCACATGAAAGCCTATCTTAAAGATTTTAATATATTGTCATGAATTATTTAGCTTTGCAAATAGCTTTGGTAAATATTTGATTTGCTGTTATTAAATTTTCTTTTGCTGACCTAACCTTTTGACATTTTTCTTACATTATCCTGATATTGTTGGATTTCAGTCATTTCCACATATGTGCAGTTATTCCAAAGAAAGGTTTTAGATAAAATGCATGTTTATATCTTCTTATGAAAGGTTATCTATCCTAGAAACTTACGTTTTTCTAGATAAAGTGAGTACAAATGGCAGGCCACTGTTCTACCACCATTCTGCTGTAATAATAGGATCAGCTTATACAGATCAAGGGAGGAAGACTGTCAGAAACACAAAGGGATATTTTGTACAATATATCCTAACCTTGCCAGAGAGACATGATCTTTTTTGTTCTCTAAGAGGCTAAATAACACAGGAAAGGTTTTGATAGATGGCACAAAAAGGAAGTTGATGAATTCCCACAAGTCTCATTGTAAATTATGTACAAAAATAAATTTAATAGATTCCATATTGTTGAAAAATCAGCTATGCATTCTGTGTTTCTTTTTAAATGAACACAGTGGAAGACTTGAAAATCCAAAATCATATCTTATGAGGGTCCCAATTTAATTACTGATATAGTTTTGAAATTTGAGTATTCCTCTACTAATGTGAGGATAATACTAATTTATATAATTCAGGCATGTATGCTAAAACATAAGCCATATACACTAGTTTATTCACAGTTAATATCAAGTACAATGTATATTTATATGCACCAAAATAATTCCAATATATCTATCTCCATTCTCTCTTAAATTTCCTTCTAAATTTCCAAAACAATAAAATGCTATGTAACAGCAACTTGAGACATTGTTAAGAATCTTAGAGAAAAAAAGGAAAACAGAGGTAAATTGGAAATGGTGAGTACATCTGACAAGAAAAAAAAAGTAGGTAAAAGTAGATAAGTTTGACTGAAGTAGGGAATGAGGAAGTAGCAAACACAAACAAGAGTGAGGAGCTATCATTTCCAAATCATAACCATCAAAAGTCAGTGGGTAATTGATGAAGTAATTGTTTCCAGGCCAGTTGTGGTGGGCTCATCGGTTCCTACTACTTGCTCACACCCAGTGTGTAGATACAGACTGAAAGAATTTTCTTGAGATTTTTGTTGGAATCATTTCAGTAAGAATAGCAGTCAACACCACTTACCTACTTTTAGTAATGGTTAACACCACTCTATCTTTTTTGATATTCTACATTGCCAATATTTTTCACTTTGCTTTTTCTCTCTGTCACATATATTACTATAGGGAGTATGTGTGTATAATATTTCTCCTTGAGGCTATTAAAGAATAAGTCGGCCATGTTACTGTACACAATTACTATGCATCTCCTAAGACATGGACTTTCTCCCACATGGAGCCATCATAATTGAGGCATTTATCACTGACACAATATATTTTTTCTATTATTCAGCCCATATGCATTTTTAAGCTATCTCAGTAATGCTCTTTGTAGTTGACTATTTCAACTGGTATAATTTATCAATACACAATATATTTAGTTGTCCTTTATTTTTTCCTTAAAAAGTAACATTTATTTCTAGTATGAAAAGTAATGTGAAGATATTATCCAAAGATTATGTTCAGGTTAACAAGTATAAAATAATACTTCAGAAAAAACTCTTACAATTAGGTATAAAAAACTTAAATTTTGGTATCCTCACTGGTCATATCTATAAAACAAGTTGAGTAAATGTATTTTAGAAACAAAACTATAACTAAACTAAATGAGCTATTTTACCCATTTTGGTTTTATGATATGAAAATTTCAAATTTTATTATTTTTAAAATAAATATGTATTTACTTGAAAGAAAGAGAGAGAGAGAGAGAGAGAGATGGAGAATAAAATGGGCATGCTAGAGCCTCCAGCTACTGCAAAATAACTCCAGATGCATGAACCACCTTGGGCATCTGAACTTTGTGGGTCCTGGATATTGAACCTGGGTGCTTTGGCTTTTCAGGCAAACATCTTAATCACTAAGCCATCTCTCCAGCCCACTTTATCTATTTATTTGAAAGAGAGAGATACAGAAATAAGCAGAAGGAGAGAGAGAGAGAGAATGGGTGTGCCAGGGCCTCCAGCCACTGCTAAAGAACTCCAGATGCATGCACACCCTTGTATATCTGGCTTACGTGGGTCCTGGAGAATTGAACCGAGGTCCTTTGGCTTTGTA
Organism: Dipus sagitta; assembly: GCA_036346955.1. Lineage (NCBI taxonomy): Eukaryota > Metazoa > Chordata > Mammalia > Rodentia > Dipodidae > Dipus > Dipus sagitta. The sequence continues at coordinate 59,712,501 of CM070788.1, forward strand.
AGCAAGCACCTTAACCACTAAGCCATCTCTCCAGCCCACTTTATTAATTTTTGTATAGCAAACATAGATCTGGGTTGTAGTATGGCTTTTCATATGCATGTGTCATTATATATTACTCTTATACAACTCTTTACCTCACAGACTTCCCTATCTACCCTACCCCTTCTGGTTGGTCCTTCACATCCCCACAAAACATAGTCCTTCTGCTTCCCCACACAAGCATTCCATTGTCCTCTCCTAAAGGTGTTCTCTCCGTAGAATGAGCTGTTCATTAGGATACAGACATGTAGAAAAACATATAGGTAAAAAGGACAACTACAAATAAAAATAATCCATGTTTTAAATATATTGATAATATAAAATAAGACCAAAATTAGAGTCAGATATTATGAAAATAGCAAGGACTGATTCTGAATGTTTTCATCTTCATACCCACAAGTGAATACACATGCCTTAAATATGGCCACATAGGGCTGGAGAGATTGCTCAGTGGTTAAAGGCACTTGCTTGCATAGTCTGACAATCTCAGTACTTATGTAAAGCCAGATGCACAAAGTGGAACATGCACCTGGAATTCATTTGCAGTGGCAAGTGGCCCTGTTATGCTTGTTCTCTCTTTCTCTCTCCTTTTCCCTCTCTCTGTCTCTTTCTCCTTTCTCCCCTCTCTCCCTCTCAATCTCTGCTTGCAAATATTAAAAAAATAGCCACATAAAATAATATGCTACTTATGTTTATGCAAATGATAACCATTATAATAAAAAGTGCAAATTTTCTATAAAAAGTCAATTCCAGATACAATGCAGATAATGCTAGATGATGATATGTTAGTACTTCTGAGGTGTTTCTACACAGATAACAATGTGTCATGTTCTTAATATCAGATGTTATCGGATTTCAAAAAACATAATTTTATATAAATGTTTGATAAATATTTTCATTCTTTTTCCTAGTGGAATATGCATATTAATGCATAGCTTCATAGTTCTGGATATCATCAAATTCTCATGCTGTGATGCAGACAGTGTTAAAAGACTTTTCAGATCGACTAGCAACTATGTGATACATCTATCATTGATATTATTTTCCAAATCTAAAATAAACTTAAAATGTCCTGTTGTAAGACTGATTCTGTCTGTAAATGCTGCAGTATGGCACAACACTTGCTGCTTTACCATGAGAAGAGGAAGGGATTCTTATTCTTAGCAGTTCTACTCACTATTCCCATACTCCACACAAAAATGCTGTCAAATTCCTCTTGCCATCATCGATTTGAGATTGATACTTTAAAAACATCTAGGATTATAAATAGCTCAGGATGAAATGGGCAGCATATGGATTACAATTAAGATAGGGGTGTCTCGTGTCTCTAATTACTGATGAGAAAAACCAAGGCTCAGAGGATATCATTTGGGGAGGGTTTCATACCTATTAACCACTGAATGTGAGTTTATAGCTAAAACTCTGAGAGTAGGCTATTTTATTTAAGAAAAGAAGAAAATGACTTCTTATTATGTGTCAGGTTTCATGCTAACAACTCCACATATATTATTTTATTTATTCTTTTACCACAAATCTGAGGGGAGAATTGCTACTGTATTGGATCCATGAAGAGAGAGTCAGTGGGTATTAAACCCATGTTATTTTATTACCTGAGGCTAAATTTTAATGTTCATGTTGTTTCTTTTAGCAAAGTGTCCTTACGCCATGTAGTGAGAATTGGAAACATTTTTTAACGTGGGTAACATTTTGGAGAGATGGAAGGGTAGAAAAGACCAGAATTAGCATCAGACATGTTGGTGCTCTGCTTCTTACTTTTTCAAAGACTGACTGTTTGGCTTTGAACAATTACTTATTGTCTGTAAGCTCAGTTCTCTTTTTAAGTGGATAAAATAGCAACACACAGTAGGACTGGCCTGTGTCAGGGGGAGATCCACCATACCTGTGCTTGAGATAGAAGGCTGACGGAAGGGTAACAGCTGTCATAGACCCAGTATTTGGGTAAACATCGAGCCAATTCATTAAGTCATTTACAGAATTAAAAAGAAGTTCGTGCTAGCCATAGAGGCATTTGCATTTGCAGCATGCCTTATAAATTAAAGCCAAATTAACTAGTCCATCATGTGGTGATTCTGATCCCATAATGTTCATTGTAAAGTAATGAATCAAAAAGTCAAAGACACCTAAAAGTAATAATACTTTCTGAATGTATAAAACTTCACAATTTGTTTTCTGGGACCTCTCCAATTTTTCTCATAATTAGGTCACCAAGTAGCCTATGTGGCAGCACTGACTGATTTGGGGCAGGCACAGCACCAAGAGCAAACATCATTAAGCAGGAAGAAGGCACCCACCTCTCTCCTGGTACAAAGAGCTCAACCTCAGAGTGATCTGGCCATTAGGGAAACCTTACTGTTCAAGCTTGATGTCTTTTTGGTGCCTTTGTGATATCCATACAAATTTGAGCTCATTGCAGTGGTTCCTGTTCAAATAACCCCAGAGTGTAAAACCTTTGAAAGGCTGTAACCCATACTCAAAGAACTGACGTACCTGACTATGGTAAAACAGCGATTGAGTAAGGAAGATAATCTTCTGGAAAAGTCTTCCATCTCCAAAGCCAATGTCTGGCCATGAACTGAGCAATGATGCTGGATCAGTCTGGCATAAGTCTGTTACAGAAATCTAAGACTTAGCAGCCTGCACAATTATGATGCAAAAAAAATAATGAATAATTTAATTATTTTCTTATAAGGTGAGATATTTTGCTTCACATTTGGATTTTAGTAGATATAGTTTGAATGATAACTCTATGTCCTACAATACTATAATACTTTCACTTATTTTTTCAGCTACAGTAAACCTGGGAAGGTAAAATATCCCCAGTAGACATTAAAGATTTTTCCAAGATTTTTTAAATATAAAATGTCTTAAATTAAAGTTTATTTTCTAGAAATATGGACTTGATTTACACTTTTAATTGTGTATTCCTTTCTAAGAATTGATCATAATTATTTTTCAATGACTGAGTAGATCTGTGTAGAAAGAAGCAGGGTTAAAACATCCTTCTTAGAGTATCAACAAGTTGCATGCATGAGACCAATACAGGTGCAAAACATGCCTTTTGTCCTCGTGAACACTTCAGTCTCTCACATGTGACCTGTGTTAAGAACTGAGAAAGGTGTCACACTTGAGAGGATTTTGCACAGTCTTAAAAATTCTGTTAAGTTCTTTGAAATAAATAGATAAAATATAGAATAGGTAGAAATATAGATAGAAACATGGTTTGCTCCAGTCCAGGGAAGGTAATTATTGACAAATTAAGGAATAAATAATAACAGAAATATGTTTATTAAAAATCAGAATTTCAACACATCCATTTTCACTGAATGAGCTAACAATCTCCTGGATATATGTATCTAGTGAACAGTAAATATTTTCTGATCCTCGCAAGCTCACTTTCTGATAATGAGGAAAAGGTCCATAGTACACACAACCCTGCATGTGCAATGATATGCAGAGGATGTTGTGACTGCAGAGACCAAGAGACAATTAATTATGCCTAGTCTGAAGTTGTTCGTGGAGGGACATGACATTTGAATTGTGATCGGCAGAAAGGGGGAAAAATGACTTCCAGTGGGACTTTAGACAAAACCCTAGACCTGTGTATGGGTAATCGCTACAATCCACAAATACCAGGATGTATTGTTAGTTCCTTCTTAAATTCGTTACAGATTGTGACAACATTTCTGTATTGTGAAAGTACTTGTTAAGCATTGCAAATAGTTTGCAACAAACTTTTTTTCCTCATTATCAACTACCAAAGGAGGCCAGTCACCTGGGAGGACCAAACCTTCAACACTGGCATATGTAAAGTTCATGCCCAGTGTCCCTAGCCTGCCTTCAGAAGCTTGTTTTCCTGCTTGTTGACATATGCTCCATCTCTTGCCAGGCCCTAATGTTAACTCGCTTCTTCATCTTTGCCATGATTAACATCTGCTTTCCTCAGTGATCATTTATGTTCCTCAATTAGTCTGTCCATGTTGGACTTTTCTAATGAGAACAAAATATTGTTTCTTTCTAAATATGATCAGAAAACTTTAGAGCAAGTTAACAATATGTGATTTGGTTTTCCATTGACAAGAAGCAATAAAAAATTGTGCGTTCATATTATTTATTAGTGTGATATTTAAAGATAAAACTGAACATTTCATTCCCCAGAGAACAGATGTTTGGCAGAGAATTGCATTTTATTCTTGAACTTTAGACTTTTCCTCAACACTTATTACAGTTTCTGTAAAGGTCGAGATAGAATCCCTTTGAACCATTGTTTGAGCCCATTCCCAGAGCTGATTCCTGTGAAGAAACATGAGGTTTTTGTTTGCCTTTTAAAGAATTCACTAGTGCTTTATACCATTGTGACTCTCTGTCTGAGTGTAAAGCTATTTCAAGACTTTCTTTGTGGACTGCTGTGTCAGATCTCCCTCACCAAGCCACAGTGGTCCATGGGGTTCCTTGCTCAATACTTTGGCTTCTCCCTACATTCTGTGAGACAAATCTGCCTATTATTTTTTAATCCAAATTGTATTACTACAGCATCAACATTGTGACCTTGGAGCCAGTTGGGAGCATTCATTCCATGTGTCAATAAATGTATTAAAAACATGTTGCAGTTATTTGGAAAATACAGATCAAAACCTTTCCCCAAAACCTAACAAAATGTCTTCCAATAATTGAGATACATGTGGTTATATTTAAATTGCCAATAGAGTTAAAAACACCAGGTTCTCTCCATTGTGAGTAAGGTTCTTATTTCTATGCTATTAAAATCTATTGAATATATTTTTCATAATCTTTTTGATAGAACGTTCCTGGAAGTCATCTTGTTGATAAAGATGAATCAAGGCTCAGAAGCATGAGGAATTCTTTCCTACTATAAAAGTCATAGGCAGGCGCACTGGAACAAGCCATTGATCCCAGCATTTGGGAGGCTCAAGCAGGGAGATCGTGATGAGTTCCAGGTCAGCCTGGAGAGAGTGAGTTTCAGGTCATCGTGGGCTAGAGTGAGACCTTGTTTCAATAAGAGACAGTCAGAACATCCAGCTAAACTGCCTTGTCTTCTGGGAGAAGATGCTGGTGACTTCGTGGTTTGAAGCAAAATGCTACCCATAGTGTAATGGGGTTGAAAATTTGGACTCCAGCTGGTGGTTTTGTCTTTAAAAGTTTTTATTTGAGACAGAGAGAAAGGGAGAGAGAGAAAGAGAGAGAATGGTTGTGCCAGGGCCTCTAACCACTGCAAATGAACTCCATACACATGCACCACCTTGTGTATCTGGCTTATGTGGGATCTGGAGAATCAAACCTGGGCCCTTCAACTTTGCAGGCAAGCACCTTAACTACTAAGCCATCTCTCTGGCCCCAGATGGTAGTTTTCTTTGAGAAGGTTTTGGGACATTTAGGAGGTAGAGTCTTTCTAGAGGAAGTGTGTCACTGGGCATGGACCTTGAGGTGTTATAGCCCAGCCCCATGTTCCTTCTCTCTTTCTCTCCCCCTTCTCTCTCTGTCTCTCTCTTCTTTTTCTTCCTCCTCCCTGCTTTCTGAATGTGGATTAAATATAACAAGCTCTGCTTCATGCCCCTGTCACCTTGCCTTCCCTTCCAGGATGGAAAGCAATCCTGCAACTGTGACCTTCTTTCCTGAAGCTGCTTCCTGTTGGGTGTTTGGTTGTACAGCTAAAGTAACTAATACAGGCTTTGACAGTTTTTTTTTTCTTTTTCTACCTCATGAGAGTTTAATAATAACATCTCCAACTATATGTAAATTCAGTAGATACTTAAAGCCAATGATATTCCTGATTAAGAAGGTGTTAGTGAGAATCCATGTTGGGGATCACTCATGCCCAACTAAAAACTTCATGCTACTCAAAATGTTTAGAACTTGGACCCACTTCAGTTCATCAATTGTAAATTTGGGGTGAGAGTCCATGGGTATGGTCCACTTGGTATGGGACCTTCCTGTGACACTGGCAAAGCAGTAATTGGTTCCCTACCAGATACACCCCTCTTTAGGGAACTGATTTGTGGTATGAATCACCAGCTTCTTCACGGTGAATATTTAGAGTTCTGGGTTATATATATTAAACTTGGTTGCTTCTAATACTAAAGGAACATTCACTGTAGAAAAGAAATGGGATTCTTGACTTTCCTAAAAATGATGAAAATGTTTCCATGATTTTTTTTAAAGATTTGTTTTTTATTTATTTATGAGAGAGAGAGAGAGAGAGAGAGAGAGAGAGAGGGAGAGAATGGGTGCATCAGGGCCTCTAGTCACTGCAAACAAACTCCAGATGCATGTGCCTCCTTGTGCATCTGGTTTATATGGGACCTGGAGAATCGAACCTGGGTCCTTAGGCTTCGCAGGCAAGTGCTTTAGCCACTAAGCCATCCCTCCAGCCCATGATTTTTTTTTTTTATATAGGAGGTCTATTGTTAAATCTATCTAAAGGAACTACAAAAATTGTCATTTGCTTAAGCACCTGGCCTATTTAGAACCTTTGGTATGCTCACATCTCTAAAATGTGTATTATTGGATATTCTAAAACTCCTTTCCTTAGATAGCTCTTCAAGTTCTTTGTAAGCTTCTTAATGGTTTATAACTGCACTATAATTTCTTAAAGCTTTTCACCTCAGCAACTAGTTCTATATTCTGTCTAAATGAAGATACTTAATAAGCACACCTTGAATAAATGAATACAAGCATATTTAATAAACATTCACCTAAATGGAATTGAAGAGTGTGGTTTTGATTCTGTAGGAGTTTCAAGCAAACTAGCTAAACAGACCTCAAGATTCAATCTGCAGTTATACAAATCCAAGTGTTTGTAGACTGACTGAGGGTACGATTCTCCTGCATCTTCAAACCTGGTCACACTATATGGGGTGTCATATTCCTTGGTCATTAGCTGCCTACAAAACATGTGAACCAATGGGTAAATGCTTGATATGCCATTATTAAACTCATGCATTAGACAGGCCCCTCCAGAATTTATGTTTTCTTTGCAAACCCCCACTCCATGGTGCCAAAATTATACTTATGTTTGCAATAAGCCTTGCTTTAAAAGTGCCACTCATTCCCGTCAGAACCATTAGGAAATTATCTATCACTTGGCCTCCTTAATATAGTCCTGCCATACATTGCGCATCTAATCTCTGCATGTCTCTGCTTTCCCAGGCCCCACTGAATTCACTTAGGAAATTGAATAAAAAATAAATAAAACTTCAAAACAGACATGGAAAGGCATCTACTATGAATGAACTCTCAATCAGGCATATGTATTATTTCACTTTGAATGTGATTTATACTTTACCCAGCACTCATAGGAAGATTGCCTTGAATTTGAGACCAGCCTGGGAGTACAGAGTGAGTTCCATGTAAACCTGGGCTAGGATTAGGATCTACATTGAAAAAAATATTCCAAAAGTGTGGAGGTTCCCTATACTAGCTCTCCTCCATCTCCTGGTTATATGTATGTATGTATGTATATACATATATTCTCCAACGAACCAGTGTTGACACAGTCATGTTATCTAGGTCCATAGTTTACATTAGAGTTACTCTCAGTGATATATGTATTAAAGGTTTGGATGAACGTGCAATGTCAGGTGACCATCATCATGGCATATGCACATGATGCACTACTTGGGAATCTACATGTTTACCCTTCCTCATCTCCACCACCACTCATGCCTTGGAAACCTGATCTTTGTAGCCCCGCCCCCCCCCATTGTTTTGCCTGCTAAAAACTGGTATAAGGCTGGAGAGACAGATCAGCAGTAAGGTGCTGGCCTACACAGCCTAAGGACCAGAGTTTGATTCCCCAGCATCCATGTAAAGCCAGATGCACAAGGTGGCACATGCGTCTGGAGTTCATTTGCAGTGCCTAGAGGCCCTGCTGTGTGAATTCTCTCTCTCTCTCCCTCTCTCTCTCTCCGTTCTCATAAATAAATAACTAAACTAAGTAAATATTTTTAAAAAGAACCAGTACAGTTGACACCACACCATGTGTGGTCTTATCAAACCTTTGCTCTCTTTTTCATATCCTGTTAGCTCTTCCCTTTTAAATATAATAACAGCAAACCACATTGATAAAAGCATTATTTTCTAGTAGCAAAGTGAGTAAAGTATCTGGTACTATAAAGGATGGGATTGAGAGCCTGACAATTATGAGGTTAATAGTGGGTTAGTCATGTTTTGTCTGTGTAAGGTTGGGCAGTTTATTAAAAGTACTCAGATCTGCAGTTCTGCCATCTCAAAGTATTAACATCTAACATCTAACAGCTCATAATAAGAAAGTACGCAAAACCTCGGCAGGACATCTCATTGTGCTGGCAGCTACAGAGAAAGTAGCTGTGATAGTTGTGGAGGTGAAACTACGATTCATGGTGTCAAGGACATTGGCTTTTCAGTGATAAATGTCTACTTGTAATATATATCACTTCCTTCACAAACATGGAGAGACTTGCCCAATAGTGATTAGCAATCAGACAAAGCCATATACATTAAGATGACAAAAATACAATAACTGAAAATTAAAGTGCCCCTAATACAAAGAAAGAGAAAGGAAAATGAAGGGGTGGGGTGAGGTGGGGAAACCGTTCTTATTTATTAAAAATAGAATTTTCTGAAATGGAAAGCTTTAGATGTTGCTAATTAAAATTCTTTTTTCTGTTTTAGTAAAGAAAAGTGTGCACATGAATATTAAAAATGTTTAAATTGTTTCATCTTTTTCACATGTATGTACATGACTCCACAAATACTCCAAATATTGTTTCAGTTAAATCAAAGGCTGTGTATTGAAGGACATCAGTTACACATTCATAGACTATATTGGCAGGCAATGTCCATTGTTTCTGTTTTCCTTCAGAACTTTATTATGATCATAAGTAATTAGTTAAAATAACATGTAACATCTTAAGTAAAGAAAAATAGAGAATTGGAAAAGAAAAATATATTTTAAGTGCTTACATTGACCCTGCTTTTGTTTGTTCTGACACTGGGGATCAAACCCAGAACCTTGGGTTCTAGGCAAACATTTGCCACTGAACTATATGCCCAGGATTACAAGCCTTCTGTTTTCTGTTTGGAGTAACTAAGACACAGCCGTGAGATCTAAAACTTGGAGTAGGACAACACAAGCAGCAAGGTAGGAGGGATGTCAGTAAGTCAATGAACCCCTGCTTCTGACAAGACTATTGAAAAGTTGAGTTTTTTAAATAAACACAATTTATACATGTTGTCATAAGATAGAGCTATGAAGATGTAGAGCCAGGATCTGGAGCTTCTTCTAGGGCCAGAAGTCAATATTTCAGACTGTATTTGTCAGGAATGTTGCTCCTGCTCACTTCTGACACTGTGGTGTGCTTGCCATAGGCAAATGTGAACAGATGGCATGGTGTGTTTCCATAAAACTTTATTTACAAACGTAAATGGCTGGACTTGACCATAGAGCCAATTTTGGTCAGAAAACAAGAAAAGTGGTATCAACCAGAATACATCTTATTTTTTTAACCTAGTCACAATATGTTTTATCAAAAACTGACAAATTGTATAAAGAAGGATGGATGTAGGGTATGGTGGCACACACTTTTAATCCCAGCACTCAAGAGGCAGAAGTTGGAGGATTGCAGAGAGTGAGTTCAAGATCACTCTGAGGCTACATAGTAAATTCTGGGTTAGCCTGGGCTAGATAAAAAACCTACCTTAAAAAACCAAAAAAAAAAAAACACCAGAAAAAAAGGATGGAGATTAATATCATAACACAATGACTATATGTATGAGAAGAAATATTTTTTTGTTGTGACACAGGTAGTGCAGGCTGATCTTGAACTCACTATGAAGCTGAGGATGACCTTGAGCCTTCACCTCCCTAGTGGTGGATTACAGGTATGAGCCACCATGCCTAGTAGAAATAGTTTTACAAAGAAGAAGGTCTTGAGCACTTGGAAGAAATAGGATACTGTTATTTTCTGTGAAGTGGAAGAGTGCAGGGTTTGGCTGCAGTACCCGGTTTCCACGTTATTCACATTGACCTATGCAATATGTTAGGCATGCTTCTAGATCCTGATACCCATTGATAAAGAAGTTTGGAGAGATGGCTCAGTAATTAAAGGTACTTGCTTGCAAGCCCTGACAGCCTGTGATAAATTCCCTAGGACTCAGGTAAATCCAGACACATAAAATGGTGCATGTATCTGGATTTTTTTCCAGTGGCAGAAGGCCCTGGTGCATCCATTATCTCTGTCTCTCTCTATATCACTCTTTTAAAAGAAAGAAAAAAGAAAGAAAGAAAGAAAGAAAGAAAGAACAAAGAAAGAAAGAAAGAAAGAAAGAAAGAAAGAAAGAAAAGGAAGGAAGGAAGGAGGGAAGGAAGGAAGGTGGGATGGAGGTGGAAGGAATGAAGGAGAAAGAAAGAGAGGGGGAGGGAGGAAGGAAGGAAGGAAGGGGGGAGGAAGGGAGGGAGGGGACAAATAAAGATATCTACTACATAGTGATTGGTTTCTGTTTGCTTTAATTTCTTTGGAAAGTCTTTTTAAAATTAAGAATGTATTATCTAAACAATGTTAATATTCTCTCAGAAGAACACATGGTCATTTGTGACTTAATTAACATTCTATTTCTCTAGAGATATTAAGCAGAGGATACCTCAGTCATTAGAAACCACAAGATCCCATACCACAGCTATTAGCTGATATCTACTTTTCAAATTATTTTTGTTCCTCTTACACTAAAGATCATGGCTTTGTTTTAGCACGCATGGTAATAACCATGTATTTATTTAAATCAAAATTTGGGGGAAAAGATCTTTAAAAATAAAGTCTCATTGGTACAAACGCTTTTTTATTATTCAAAACCAAAAAGAACCACAAATAAATGCACTCATAAGCAAACAGCAGGCAGGAAACTTCTTTGACCTTTACACAATAACAGTGATAAAAACGCAGGGTTCCTTTGTAATAAGACATACGCAGCCCACATTTCAAAATTTGTTATTTCTGCATTTATATTTTGACAGGTTCAAACTGTGTTTTAAAATGTGAAACCTGTTCATACTAGTTTTAAGTCCTACAGAGAAAGATCCAGCCTGCCTAGAACAGCTGGATCTAATTAGAACCCAAAGCTCTGATTCCACTTGATCTGATTTCTCCATCTGTACAGAGTCATTTCACCATAAATAATGTAAGCTACAACTTTTAGTTCAAACCAGAAAAATAAAACCCTGAACATCACACAGTTCCTGCTATGCAGGGGTCACCAAAATTCCTGTTTATCCTTGTAGCATTTGTGCATGCCATGGCTGTATGGTTTAGAAGTTATCCATTAGAAAGTGCAGAAGAGAAGTAGGGCTTTCAGTGATGCATTTGGCTATTGTTTTAATTTGCAGGTAGACACACTGAAGTGTCAATACAAGGAAAAAAATACTGTCTGAATCCACCTTTTCCTGCTATACATCTTCGTGCTTCATCCCCTGAGTGTCTCATGCCTGGGATATAGGCATCTAGCTACTCATATCTCCTCCTTCTCTCATAAACTGTACTTTCAATAGACTTAAAGAAATAAATATTTTAGGAATACATCATTTTTTCCCAATTTCATCTGTTTTCAGAAGTATAGAATGAGGGTCAAAGATGTCAGCCTTTCCTTAGCTCATATTAGGAGACCCAGGAGAGAAGCTGCAGACTTCTGCAGTACCAGTGACCACTCAGACTGACCACACAGGAAGCCATGCCTGAAAAACACTTTGCTCCACATGTAGAGTCTGGCTTCTTATTATACAGTATGCTTGTTATAAGTTTTAGAAGGAAGAAAATTAAAAAAATACTACAAATGATCACTAGTGAAAATTTTGAATTTTCTAGTCCTAGACATTTGTGCATACAGTTTTGCACCATTTCAACTTTAATATAGTTAATACACTGCTCCAAGAGAAGTAGTGGATCCTCAAGCACAAGTACAGAATTGGCTGAATGTTGTGTTATATAAGTGCCACAACTTAAAGCAGCATTTTATTGGATGGCAGGCTGCCTCCAATTTGCTTATACATTGCAGTGGCTATCACTGCACATTACAGCCTGCCTCATCTTGCTTTCTATCCTTAGGGTAATGTCTAATTGGAATCTTGGAGTCATCAGATGTGCATTTTAAGCCTTGTGATATGTGTCATGAAATTGTTCTTCTGAAAACACCAGCACAATTACACTCTCAGAAAGTTTTCCCTCCCTGGGCCACAAAAACTGGGTATTACTGTTCCCTACTGATGTCATGTTTGATTGGCAAAATACAACATCATTTTAATTGACACTAATAAAAATGAGCCTAGATGGTTTTCACATGTTTCTTGGATAGTTCTGTGTATAAGTAAACAACTACACAGACAAAATTAAAGAAAAGGTGGACCAGTAGAGAAATAACTGACTTCAGCTGAGAGGATCAGAAACCAAACTAAAGTGGGGTTTAGAGTCATTGGGAATCAATTTTAGGTGTGGAATTGAGTGGAAATCCTGAAACAAAAGCAGTAAAAACATTTGGATTTTTCTAGCCAGCCACGGTAGAGCACACCTTTAATCCCAGCAGTCAGGAGGCAGAAGTAGGAGGATCTCCAAGAGTTCAAGGCCAGCCTGGGCTAGAGTGAGACCCGACCTCAAAAAAGAAAATAAAAAAAAAGAGTTGAGTTTTTTCTTAGGAAAGGCAATGGTGAAAACTGCATGTGGTGTGCTATAAGCTAAAATGTCTGAGAGATAACTTAAGGTTTCCAAATTGAATCCTTGTTTGAAGGTGGTCAGGGTACCATTAAAGGCTCATGGGAAAACCAATGAACAGGAAACTCCCAGCTGTTTCTGTGCTGGACTGCGGATGTGTGGAAGTAGAAGGGCAAGATGCTCTGGCCCAACTGTGTGGTTTCCACGTGAGCAAGCAATTCAGTCTTCCTCCCGAGGCTTCAGCTCATCAGAATAGCCAGAAATAGAATCCAGGTTCCAGGTGAATGCCTCCTGCACAATTTTACATGGTGAAAAATGGCCTCGAAGAAATAGATTCATATCTTTCTCTTGAATGCATCAATCCATGGCTCTGAAACTCAGTTTTCCCATCTTTAAAATGAAAGGAACAGACCAAACAGAAAAGTCTTTGCTCTTACCAAAAGTACTGGATGTTTTCTGTATCTAGCTACCCCCCAGTTGTTTCCAGACCTTTGTGACTATTTTAGAAATTCATTGTCCTCTGCATATACACTCTTAGCCAGTTGAACTGTTTTCTTCTACCCTGTAGTCAGGTAATTTAGAAACTACTCTGATTTTTGTCCTAAATTGAATTTTCTGAACAAAATTGTTTCTTGGCCAAGATGATTTATAAGATCATTTATAGCCTAAATCATTTGAACAAAGTTACAAACATACAGGAATAGAGACAGTACCAGTGGTTTTTTTTTTTTTTCTTGCACAAGAAATAGTAGGATATGTTAAATACTATATTTCCTTGGAATGGAAGGGGCCATCCATGGTTTTCTTATTATATGTATAGGTACGTTTATTCATTTGTTGATTAGAGATTGATAGATTTTTAAACCTTCCCTCCTATGGCTTATAGCTTGTGGATAACCGAGGAGTAAGCCACGAGCTAACATCCTGATTCTCATGGAGATGCTTCCGAGGTACAATGGCATGCAGAGTGTGTTGTGTACACACACTGGCTGCAAGCAGATAACTAATGATTGTGGATATGAATGACTTCTTACTTCAGTGTATGATACTAGTAATTATGAACCAGATATTCAGGTCTGAAACTTGCTTTCTTTCATGTTTTTAGGGAAATAATGACATTAGTTTGAGAGGTAGATAAAAGGTGAAAAAACTGTAGAGAACTCAGTATAAGCTTATCATACCTTTCAGTACTGTGGGGGAAGTAAGAAATGGACCAAGCTCACACACAGATCCCTGTGGGTTTCCAGTAGCTTGTCAACAGGAAGAGGAAGAAGAGAGGGAATGGCTTATAGAGTCCATGTCTTTCTTTGTATTCCAAAGTATTTATTGCATCCACACAACTGGCCCTCACCAATGATGAGGTGAGTAAGAACGTGGGGATGATGTGTGACTCCTGTTCCTCATCAAAAAACAATGCAGACTCTCTGATTCAGGGGGACTTTGGCTGACCAAACTTCTGAACGTTATCCTAAATGTTTGGGTAATGGGCCAGGGTTGGGAAAGGAAGATGACCTCTTGCAAGCATTGAGAAGCCTTCCCAAATGTGATAGGGCACCCAGCTGGACAGCAAGTATGGAAAACGGTGGGGAAATAAGCTCCTGTAGCTACTATAAGCTGATTGGAATTGATGAAAAATGTATGAAATGAGTAAAAGTGGTATCAATATACCAGTTTTATATAGAGAATCCTGTTGGTTTGCTTTTCCTAAATATAGAAGCTATGGCTTTGACATACTTAAAAAAAATAAAGCTAACATGACATGCCTAGAGCCAAGAGATTCTAAAAGCAGCAGTGTGAGGTGACCAGGCCATGGTTAGACACAGAGTTTATGCCCATCACTAACTTTCCCATAGCTCACTGTGCTCAAGCGATAGTGGTAGAGATGAATGTGAGCCCTTACTTCTAGCATATTCTTCTAAAGTCCAAAAGGTTCATACTTAAATCATTTCCTCTAAAATGATTTAAATCTTACCATGTACTTCCAAAATGGATCTTTTGAATAGTTACAAAACAAAGAACAGAAACAGTCCTAAAGGAATGGTTGATTTTGCCCATTTGTTACTGTGTTCAAAAATAGTTCTTGAAAGATTTTTTTTTTTTTTTTGCTACTTTAAAGATAGGAAAGATCACCTGACACAAGACTACATAGAAGACAGCTACAAAAGTAAAAGCTAGCAGGGATTGATTGCATTGCATTAAGTACTTAAGTCTCATTCTACATTCAAAGATTAATCTTTTTGAAGAATATTACTCGCCGGTGTTGCATATGTGCAGCTATGCTCCGAAAGTCAGGTTTACTGTATCTAACATTCAACAACTGTTTTCTGCCATGCACAGTGCGTGCAAAGTATGGGTAGATACATGAATAAATTGATCCTTGTTTAGTTGACTAATCACTTTAGTAGATGGAGGAGGAGGAGGAGCAGAAGGAAGAAGAGGAGGAAGGAGGGAAGGAAAGAAAGCAGGAAGAATGCTAGTTGAGCATTGGCAATGACAGCAAGATATAAAGTAAGTTATAGATTAGGAAGCAACAAGTATTATGGATAAAAGAAAATAATAGAGAAGGAAAGAGTGGTTGCACTTCAGTTGTGTTTTCAGTGGAATTCTCAAATTTGGTGGGAATGGGATGTTTGTGCTGGCACTGCAGGGTACTAGCTCCAGGGAGAAACCACATTTTAAAAAATTATTTTCTTAAGATATTTATTTATTTATTTATTTATTTATGACAGAGAGAGGAAGAGAGAGAGAGAGAGAGAGAGAGAGAGAGAGAGAAAGGGAGAGAGAATGGGTGCCGCTAGCCATTGCAAACAAACTCCAGACACATGTGCCACCATGTGCATCTGGCTTACCTGGGGCCTGGAGAATTGAACTTGGGTCCTTAGCCTTTGTAGGCATGCGCCTTAACCACTAAGCAATCTCTCCAGCCTGAGAAGCCACTATTGAGACCCAAAGGCAATATCAGTGTGGCTGGGAAAGAATGTGGACTGAATGCTCAACAGAAGGGGCCATCAGAATCAGCTAAATGACACAGTGGGGGACCATGAGGGCCCTTGCGAGGTTTGTTTGCTCCTCTTCCCAGTGGGAAGAGCTCCCCTGCTCGGCAGCTGGGGTCCATGACACTGCCCAACAAATGGAGGGATCTTTCATCTGGGCAAGAAAGAGTACCCATTACTTTCTGCTTCTTTCCTGTGGCTATTTAATGTTTTTTTTTTTAATTCCCCACAGGAAATCATATTTTCTGTAAAAAAAAAAAGCCACTGATACTTTGTACATTTTAAATTTGGTTCAGATTTTTGTGTGTGTGTTTCTAGAGTCCATGCATAAGGTGAATGAATTACTTCTACTGATGCATTTCCAACCATATCCGTGTAAATCCTGAAATAACTCTACTAGCCACCAAACGAGTCTGGATTAATTCCTCATTTTTTTTTTATTTTTGGACTTGGGAAAAAACACAATATTTCTCTGCCTTAATTTCCAGGAGATTGGAATTTAGAAAGTGCAGTGACCACCCACATGCACAGATATTTTTGTCTGGCCACAGCTGGAGTCATGGCAAACATCAGAACAACAGTGGCTCCTCTCTTCTTAAGGCCAATCCTCTCGTGTGCTGACGCTGCTTCCCAGGGGGAAATGCTGGAAACAGGCTACCTGACAGTCTGCAGCCATGTGTCTCATGGAGGTATAGCCTAGCCCAAGTGCAAGGTGAATGAAATATTTAGCCAGTGAATTTTTTGCAGCCTAATATTGTCCTAGATTCTCAAATTTGACCACTAACTTCTAAGCAGCTCCTTTTTTTTCTGGATATTCCTACAACTACTTTATTCTGCATATTACCATCAATAAAAGAAAAACAAGTTGCTTGAGGCACACAGTGTTTCCTGACAAGTCATTTGTCACCTGTGTTCTGGGATCTTCTTACCAAACCGCACATCACTGAGGTCAGATCAAGGGAGAGAAAGAGCCTGTGTCTGAGATGTGTGACGTTTCCAGCATCTGCTTTCCCACCTGTTGCAGTCACCTTTTCATTGCTGGTACAAACACCTGGCCAGAAGCAGCTGATCGGAGCAAAGGGTATATTTCAAGCTTAGAGATTACAGAGGAAGCTTCATTATGGTGGAGGAAGCTGGCTTAGCTCATTACACATCCATAGAAGAGAGACAGAAACCAGCACCAGAAGGCAAGAGCTTATGCTGAACATGCTATAGGACCGGACTCAAGATCTATCCGTAGTGACACACTTCCTCCAGCAGGGCTCTACCTGCTGAGAACTAAGTAGGAAGCTTAATCAAAAATGTCTGAGACTACAGGGCCATTTACATTCAAACTCACTAAAGAAGGGGGTACCTGCTTCATCAGGCTGACTACTCTGCCCTTAGGAGAATAGCAGTCATTGACCTTTGAAGATAGACCCACGTGTGTACTTTCCCTCCTTGATGATGTCACTATACTGCCTTTATTTAGAACTTTCCTTACTCATGCCTGGATATATTTAGCCCTGCCTTACAGTTGTAGTGATGCTCACAGGCTCAGTCATACATAAAAAGCATGACAGTCCACTGGAACGCTTCCTGGTCCCACTCCCAGAAAAAAGCAATATCAAAAGAAATGAGAAATACATTCAACTTTTATATAACAGACATTTCTAAATTGCCTAGAGTAGCTAGAGGAAATATGCAGATGCTATTCTACATGAAAACTCTGTGACAAGAATGCTCTCTGTCAGTCCTAGTGGTTGGTACTAATGGAGGAATGAATGAATGAGCAGATAAACACAGCAACAAAGTCCTCTTCGCTGACTGACATGTGTCCTGCAACTGCTTCAATAATATTCCATTCCAACAAAGCTGATCCCTTATTTTTTTCCCTCTTTCCTTGCTTGATATTTTCTCTTTCTGAACTCTCTTTTTATGTCTCTCTTCTTTTTCTTTTCTCATCCTGTCTCCTCTGTCTGCCTTTCTCTCTTCTTTATGCCTTTTCACCATTCCCTTTTTTCTCTCTTCCCTTCTTTCCTTTATCTCCCCTTCTTTACCTGCTTTCCTTTTCTCCTCTCTCTCTCCCTATCTTTTTTCCTTCCTCTCTTACCCTCTGTCTTATATCTTGTCTCCTCTCTTTCTTTCTCTCACCACTTCCTATTGTTCTTTATACTCGCTCTTCCTCTTTCAAGCTTCTTATTTCAGATGTATCCTTTCTTTTACAATGCATTCCTCTTTAGCTTCAGTATTTATTCTACAGTTTAAGCATTTTGCCCTCAGTTCAAGCTCTCACCCTCCCAGCCCTGCTGCAGTCATTAGTAGTAACACCTGCTAAGAACAGTTGGGTTTGCCAGCAGTGAGAGGTGCGGGCCTGCCAGCCTGCCCCAATCAGTGTCAGAGCGTTGCTGCTCTGTGTCTTGACCTGCAGGCACATTGGTTATTCTGATCTTGCCTCATTTGAATAGAAGCCAAAGATGCTGCCAGTTATGTGATGATGACAAATGGGGCCTGGACCAGGCTATCAGGGAAATGCATTAACTCATCGTATTTCTAAAGCCCACAGCATATGGGCGCGTCTAAAGGCAGAGCTTAGGGGACACAAACTAGCAAACTCTTCAGAGAAATCCAAATGAGTAAACCTAGGGCGGCTTGTTCCAGTAGCATGTCATCTTTGTCACTTTTCAGACAACCCCAGAATACCTGAATTATTCCTTTCCCCACACCTTAACTCAGCAGAGGCCCTGTACCAGGGAAACAGGAGCCTTCCAGCACTGGGATGCATTGTCATGCTGCTGCTGAGCAGCCTCCACCTCACCCAGCATACCTGTCTGCTTTCTGCTCGACTGGCTTTACTTCCCCATGTCGGCACCTGCCTCCCACCACACCCACACCTCCTTTACCCCACGCAAATACTGGAATGATCTTTCCTCTTCCCTCTATGTTCATTCTGTGACAATCTGATTTACATCATGGATAAGCATCCTTCTCCCTAGGGTTCTGTGGTCACCTTGCCCTCATTTGGTTACAAATAAAACTCCTATGACAAGAGGACCAATTTGAGGGAGCACACAGCAAGTCTATGTTGCTTATACACACTTCTGTGCATGTGCTTCTTGAAAACAAAACGCTTTTGTACTCAGAGTCCTGCTTGGTGAGTACTTCTTCCATCTTGAACATAGTTCATAGGGTCATAGCTTCTTAACCTTGTTGGGTGTTCAGTAGAAATCCAGGTTTTTTTCATGAGTTACATGTGTATATCAGCTACCACATGCTGCCAATGAACAGTGGTTTTCAGTCGCCAAGGCTGCCAACAACGCTGACTCACTAACAAGAAAGCTGTCAAGCCGTGACAGCCACTGTCTTTGCTACCCAAACAATCTGTTCGGTGCTAATGACAACTTGTGTCCCCCTGTTTATTATGCAGCCATAATGAGCAGTGTCTTGGGCATCACAATCTGAGCTGGTGGGTTTGAGGGCTTCATTGTGAGGATTAGCACTAGCACCTAGCTGCCTTTTCATGGAGATTCTAGAAGAATTTCTTTGTTAGAAAGTCTAAGTTATGGGCTGGAGAGATTGCTTTGTGGTTATGGCATTTAGCTGCAAAGCCAAAGGACCCAGGTTTGATTCCCCAGGACCCACGTAAGCCAGATGCATAGGGGGCACATGCATCTGGAGTTCATTTGCAATGGCTAGAGGGCCTGGTATACCCATTCTCTTACTTTCTACTCTCTTACTCTCTCTGCTGGCAAATAAATAATTTAAAAAAAAATTAAAAAGGAAATAAAAGAAAAGTCTAAGTTATATCTCCAATGGTGAGGGTTATCTCCCACCAATGTCAAAAGCCACAAGCCTGTACTGAACCATACATAATCTATAGGCCGCACTCTTTTAGGTGATGGGGTTACAAAACAGAATCACAGTGCATGTTGTCACTCATTTGCTGTGATACACTGGCAGGGCTCATATTTGCATACCCAGGTTCTAGTCATTGGAGACTGATTAATCTGAAAGTCTTTCTTTTTTCTTTTTTCTTTTGCTCTTTTGACATAGGGTCTCACACTAGCCCAGGCTGACCTGCAATTCGCTCTGTAGTCTCAAGGGGGCCTGGACCTCACAGTGATCCTCCTGACTCCACCTCCTTCCTGAGGGTTGGGATTAACGGCATGCATCACCATGCCCAGCTTGAGACTCATTAATTTAGTGAAAAACAGAGAAAGGAAATTTATTTAATGTGACCACATTGGGAAGAAAAACAAATAAAGAGGTCCAGTGATACCCCAGGTCTATCTTGAGGGTACTGACATGAGGTTTAAGACTTTACAAAAGGCCAGAGGTAGGTATAATTAAGCCTTCCTGGTCAGGGTGTGGCTCTGCCCATCATTTACCCATCCACCATTGTTCAAGTCTCTTGTGTAAGGTGGTCTGTACAAAACTCTCCTCTTGATTACCAGCTCCAACTCTGACTGGCCCCCAAACCCAGGCTTTTCCTTGTCTCAGCATGACATTCCAGGAGAAATTGTGATGTCATTGTCTCCAGAGTCTGGTAGATGAAGGGAGGGGTCCAAGTATCTCTCTTTAGCAATCCTTGCTTCTTGCCAAAACTTTTATAAGACCACTAACTTCCACCAACACAAAAGCTTACACTATCTTCAGACAGCATCTGTAACCTACAGCATTGCTGAACTCTGCCTTCCTGATGTTTCCACCAATGTGCTTGAAAAATACCTTTCTTTCTTTTCTGTACTTATTTTAAATAGAACAACAGTTCATTTCCACACTGGAGCATGTTGTTCAGAGTCACTTGAATTCATATTCCTGGGTTAGTATCATTCGCCCCAGGAATACATTATATTTCATTCCCTTTGATGTGAGAGCTATGTTTTGCATTGACATGCACCACAATATTTTTATATGTGAATGATATACAAAACATATTTAGTAGACCCAATGATATTAGTCAGCTTTACGTTGCTGTGGTGAGCCTCCAAACCAAACACAGTTTGCAGAAGGAACAGAATTTATTTTAAGCTTACAGATCCAGGGGAAATTCCATAATGGTGGAAGAAACTGGTCCACTTCACAGGCCCATGCACCACCAGCACCAGAAGCAAGCACACTCCAGGAACCCCAGCCGAGCTCCAGCACTCTGCATACCTTTCGATTGGAATTTCAGATCATCCCCAAAACACACCTTATAACTGGACCTAGGTTCTAACCACAGTGACACCAAGTTACAAACTTGAATAAAACTCCTGAATCTATTGGGGGACAGCCATTAAAATTACCACAGCATCTTAATTTTCTGTCCTGGGGTTACACTTTCCTATGTTCAGCTTGTGAGAAAAGTTTACTGGGTTGTTAATGAGGAACTTTATTTTTCAAGTAACTGTCTCTTCAAGAGAAATTTAGATTGGTGAGAATATCCAAATCAAAAAACTTAGCGCTCACCAACTCTCTCTCTCTCTCTCTCCCCCCCCGTGTGTGTGTGTGTGTGTGTGTGTGTGTGTGTGTGTGTGTCTAGCTCATGCTCTATCATTTGAACCAAGAGAGAACTTTCCTGCCATTGGTGATTTCCAGGATATCTATTCATTTTATTTCCCTGGCTTCAGTCATGGGGGACTCTGGAGAAGAGTGTGAAGAATATTTCGCTCTGACACTCTGAGACATCTTTCCCAATGCAGTGCATCTTTGGAAGCCAAGAGCATTGTTTCAATTTCAAGGGAATCTGTGCTTCAGGCAGATGAGAGCGCTACTCCCTCAGAAGCTCTCCGGAGCCACTGTGTGGCACATCTCTTTCCATGGCCAGGCTTCCCCTCTCATTGTGACCACAGTGTGGTACACACCAGCAAGGCTAAATGCACTTAGCTATGATTTCCTCTGCTATATTGTCACCCTTATTGGAGGCTGACGACTGGACAAGAGGTCATTTACAATGCAAAACCAACTATTTTCTAGAGAATAGCAATAGAAGACGTAATATGGCCATCACTGTGGTATTGAAAAGATTTTGTCAAAGGAAGGGCAGGTAACATGCGTAATGAAATCAGACTTCAGAAAATAAACAGGGCAGTTCTTCCCCAATGCAAGATACTGGATTGTAAAATGACAAACACTTGTCCTTGGAACTAATAGGAGGATATGTATGCCACAAAAGTGGACTGATTGTTTTCCTGAAACAGCCCAGTTGGCTTCATGTCTGGCCATCTCTTTCCTCTATGAACACATCACCGAGACACTGTGGGTAAATTGTATGCCTCATTCACGTTGTCTTTGGTATTTGAGTGCATTGATAGCGCGTGCCTATTGGGCCCACACCACATTAGCTGGCAGGTCGCAGATGCCTGGAGCCCAAACACAAGTGAGTAATGGCCAGTGACTCTCAATCCCTCTTCACCAGCATGCAGCAGCACCCGTTGAGACCAGGGTTTAATGTACTAGTAGTCAAAAGCCGTGCTTCACCTTTCATCTCAGTGCATAAATGCGTACACACACCCCCGTGCGCGCGCACACATACACACACACACACACCACCAGACCATCATGTGCACTCACCTGAAAAACACTTGAAAGACAGAGACTGAGAAAATATTGACAAAAACATCTTTAGCAGGAGCAGCAATGAAAGCCAAAGAAGTAATAAGCTCTTGCGATGAACAGGGCTTTGTTAAGCACTCTGTAGCTGAATTGCAGAAATGCCCAGTAATTGTTAACACTTTTTTCTTCTGCTGGTGAAAAATCAGAGAGCACAAACTCACCTCATGGGCAAAGCTTGTGGCAGGGTGAAGTGAATGAACTTACTTTCTATCCTTTCTTTTTCTCCTTGGGCATCCGTTCATTTTCAAATATGCAAAAGCTTTCCATATAAGCATGGCTATTTTCTTATTTTCTCACAATCTACACTGAATGCCAGCATGTAGGGCAGAGGGAATGAGTGTGTGGACACAAGGGGACCTGCACATGGCCTTGGTGGCACTGTTCTTACAGGGGCATGCATTTGAGTGAAGGCTTATTCTCACCCATGGTAATTTATCTTATTTCTCCATCTTAACAGACAAAATGAATATAAGCATTGTGTTGCACATTACATCCCCCCCTCCATACTTAGAGACTGTGGGATTATTTAGTGAAGAAATTTGAATTCCTTCCAGGCAGCAAAGTTATCTTGAAAGAAATCTCAAAAATACTGTTACTCTAAAAGACACATTCTGGATTGAAACATTCTGGGAGAGACCACCACATATTAATAATGTTCCTCAATAAAGGTTAAGAGTATGACTTTAGACACCTGACCTCTCTCTTTGCCTATGTTGTAAAGAGTCATGACACTTCTTGGAGACTCACTGTGAAGCCAGAATGAGTGGGCACATGGATAGTCCTTAGGTCTTCAGCATAGGCAAAGTACTCAATGCACCATGCTTCCACCTCATTGTTCCCATCCTACATAGAGAACCAAACAGGAGCAGGTTTTCTTGCTGTGAGTTCTTTGCTTGGAAGGTCATTTCTTAAACCCATTATGTTCTCATTCTGTAACTATTAGACCTCTTCAAGAAAGATGCCACTCCTGTTTTTCAGGTCAATAAACAGAATTATGGTCATGCAGAACTGGTTCAAGACACAAAAAGGATTTAATTTCATTTCAAAGCTATGCCAGGCTGTCCACATGTAAGTCCCGCACTGGAGGAGTATAGGAGGCTTTGTGAGAGAATTCATCAGGGCTGCCATGGAAAACTGGTATCATAATGGCAATATTTTCTCAAGATGAAATTAACTGAGCTGGAGTTTCCATGTCAAAAGTGCTTGAGGATCCATGCTCATATCTTAGCATAATGAGAATTTCTTACTCAATGTATCAGCTAAGTAAACAAATAAAGATTACTTAACCTTACCCACATCTCATCTAAAGATAAAAATAAGTAGCAATAGACACATGGGCTCTTAAATCAGAAAATGCATTTTAGGAACTCAGTTCTATTCTGGCACATTGGTTAGTCGTCATTAGTAGTTCTCAGCCAAGGACCCTTATTCCTTCTCCCCTTCCTCTCTTTCTTCCTCCCCTTCCTCATTCTCTTCCATTGTTTCCTTGTATTCTCCTCTTCATCCTTCATTTTGAGGCAGATATGCATAAGAAATGTTGATTAAAACTGATGATATCTTAGAGACTGTTTTCCTATTATCCCTTCAATTTCATTTAAAGTACTAAATAAATAAAAAAATAAAATAAATAAATAAAATATTGTACCCATTTTATATAATTCCCCTAAGAGCAAACATTCAGCCTTTACTTCTACTATCAATATTTTTCTCCAAATAGAAATCAGATCACGTGGCCTCAAGCTACATACTTAAAGGTAGTCACCACCCTAATTCCACCTCGGTTAAAAGTAGCATTTCTTTAGTTTTGCATTATGGTATTATATTCTTCAATTGTGGTCATTTGAATGTAAAACATAGGCTCTGCTGTTTGAATCCTTAATCCCAATTGGTGGGCTGTTGTGACAGGTTGTGAAACCTTTAGGACATGGGGTATTGCTAAACATGTGTTCCACTGATCTCTGGAGTTGTTCTATCCTGGCCCTATCACTTTCTGCAACTTGTCGTGAAATGTAACACCCACTTCCTGTTCCTGCCATGCCTTTCCTGGCATGATGAACTCTACCATCAGCTGAATTAAACCTTGTTCCTTCTATAAGGTATTTTGTCCATACAATGAGAAAGTAACTGATATAATGATCAATGTAATTATACACATAATGCAACACTAATATATAAAAATAATTTAAGTTGTTAATGGGACAGGAATCTATTTTATTCATCTATAAATGAACAAAAATTTTGAAGCATATGACATATCTTAGTGAATATTTGTTTCAAGCAAACATGAATTAGGCAGAAGGTAATGATGCCCAAGAATGTGCATGGAGATGTGCATCTTAGGCAAGAACAGATGACATCAGCAGAACACATTGATATTTCAACACTAGAATGCTAGATCCCCATGACTTAAGGAAATATTAAACTCCATTATCTACATCCATCTTTAAAAAGTAAAGCAAATCACTCTTGGTACCCTTACACGATGAAGGCAATTTACAAAAATCCCCTTGGTCACTCACCTCCTCTTTCCTTTGCAGATACTCATGGTGGTTGACAGGCACACTTCCACACTCCGTTCTCTGTCTTCATGCTGCTGGGCTACTATGGGCAAAACAGCACCCTGGGAGAGCAGGAAAGATTCCTCTGACATGCAGTAAGAACACTTTTGGACAACACCTAAATTGTCACTGAAAGTGTTCCATTCGCATACATCTTTTATGGTTTCTATTTCTGTCTCCACTGAATTACATTCAGTTATGAAAGTAATCATTTTGCAAATTTAAAAAGACAATATGATAAGTGAAAATACTATGGGTATTCCATAAAAATAAATCCAAATATACCCTGAATGTATGAAAGACATTATTTGAAGAAAATAACCATTAAAATAAGACTTATTTTATTTGACATGTTCATACATATACTTTACATTGTGATCACATGCACTCACATTGCCCTTCCTTATACCCCTTAGCAACACTGTACTCCTTTTTCTCATCTCTTACTAATGGCTATGCCACCAAAAAGAATGACTCATCCTCTCCCAGTCAACTTTAACTGTTATTAACTCATCAGAGAAGTGAATTATTTCCCAAATCCCCAGCCCTGTATCTGTAGGAGAACATGGACTGGTTCCACAATGCCCCATCAGGCCCTGAGCAGATAACCACAGCTGTCCTGAGTCAGTGTATACAACGGCTTTGTCCACATGCCAGAATTCCATAGTGATCCTTCCCATCCTGTAGCTCTTATGTACATTTTTTATTACTTGCGGACATACTCAGTATGTAAACAGCACATGTTGGTACCATCCTTACCCTCATCCCTGCCTCCCTCCAAAGGGGCTCTCCTCACTGGGGATGCCGGTTATCTCCATGGGGATTGTGGGTCATACATGGTGGGGTAGCCATCAGTTACGGGGAAGAGGCAATGTCTCTGTGTGCAATGTCCCAACTTGAGGCTCTAACAATCTTTCTTTTCTGTGAATTTCCCCGAGTCATTTTGGGCTCATTTTAGGTCTACCTCAGTGATTGGCACTTAGGAGCCTCTGGTTTGGTAGGAGTTGAATGTCCCCAGTGTCTGTCTCCTTGTGCTGATATTGGGTTCACCGTGAAAGCACTCTTGCTCATGTCCCCACTTCCTCTATGGTTTCAGCTGGGGCCCTGGTGAAGTGTGTTGGGCAGCTTCTCTCCTCAGCTCCTGCTTCCTTCTGTAAAATATAAGCATATTCTCCAACAGGGAGTGAAGTCAGCAAAGGTTAAATGGGATAACAATTCTTAGTTTAGTGAGAATTTAATGGTGTGGGCCCACTTGTAGCTCATGACTGGTGGGAGCTTGATATTGGAGAGTGAACTAATTATCTGGATATGATTCTGACTTATTGCCCAGTTCCAGATATGGGCCTTTCCACTGAGCAGGTCTGTTAGCAAATCCAAGAGCAGCTGGTTACCCACCATAGCTGTGTGCCACTTGTGTGAGCATCATGTTTGGTTGTTTGCTTCTGAGTAGCTTAGACCTCGAGTTGCTTGGACAGATGTTGGCCACTTTCCCCCAGTAGCTCATGTAGCACCTTCCAGCACTAGGCGGGAAGTCTGGGTAATGGCTCTCTTCCAGATTCCAGCCAGATCTCCCCATGCTCTCCATGGTGTGTTCAGCAGTAGGGTCTTACCATTAACTTCTGGTGGGTAATCAAGTGCTCTAACAGAAGTCTGTCTTCTTTTGGGAAACCTTATAGGTCTCTCTAATCAACAGATCATTGTGGGTGTTAACTGCATCCTGGTATTGGGAGTTACAGGCTAGCTCCAAGGGAAAAAAAAGAAGAAAAAGATAGAAAACATTCTGCAGTGTTCCTTGAGCCCCATGGGTGACCATGGGCATGTCCTATTTAGGGCCACACACTCATCAGCCACATCCTGCCGTGCTTGGCCATTTATGATTCTGGCACTGACAGCCTCCCACTATCAAATAAAAAAGTAACTAGGAAAACAAATGCTCTCCTGCTCAGGACTAAGAGCAGTACTCATCTACAGATCTAAAGGTAAATACTTAGGAGGCAGCTGGACCTGACAGAATTTTATGCCATCTTTCCCATAACAGCAAAGCCCACTTTCTGAGAGCAGAGGAGCTACTGCTACTGTCTAGCCAATCATCAGTCTCTTAGTCCATTATTAGCTTGCCCAGGGAGTGTATCTAGGCTTTCAAGAGCTTTCCTTATCACATGGAATCTGATTTACCTTGCCATTCAACAGTATGTCTACTAAGGCTAGGTGTGGTGATGCACGCCTTTAATCCCAGTACACAGGAGTTTGAGGCTACCCTGAGACTACATAGTGAATTCCAGGTCAGCCTGAGCTACAGTGAAACCCTACCATGAAAAACCAAAGGAAAAAAAAAAAAAGAAAAGAAAGGAAAAAAGTCTACTATTTAATAATAAAAACTAAAAGGCATTAAGAATGGTAAGGAAAAGACTAGGAAAATATAAAATATGTAGCAAAGAACTTCCAGATCATCAAATTTCTCTGCAACTAATGGGCAATAGAAATGATTTCCTATATGCACTATGCACTTTGGTTTGTTACTTATTACCATCTCCAGAATTTGCTGTAATACAATTCTACTATAATACTATTTTTTTTGAGGTAGGGTCTCACTATAACCCAGGCTGACCTATAATTCACTATTTAGTCTTAGGGCAGCCTTGAACTCACAGCTATCCTCCTACCTCTGCCTCCCGAGTGCTGTGGTTATAGGCGTGTGCCACTATGCCCAGCTGGATACTAATGTTGTAAGCATTGTTACCCAGAAAAAAATTCAAAGGAAAAAAAAAATTCAACAGCCATTATGTAATAGCAATCATTATAACTTCATGATGGAGAGGAACTGCATTTTAAAAATTGCATCTTTGCTTTCTTTGTCTTTGTTTGTTCATTCGCTTTTTCTTTTTTCACTTGTCATTTTATTTATTTGAGAAATACAGAGAGAGAGAGAAAGAGGCAGATAGAAAGAGAATGAGTATGGTCATGCCAGGGCATCCTGCCATTGCAAATGAACTCCTGACTTATACATCACTTTGTGCATGTGGCTTTATGTGGGTAGATGGGATAAAACCCAGGTTGTTGGGCTTTCAGGCTTGGCAAGCAAGCATGCCCCTTTAACCACTGAGCCATCTCTCCATCCCACCACTTATCTTTGGTAACAGAACCAAATGCTTTCATGTTATCTCCTCTTTAACATGCAATGGTTTTATACAATAATACTTCACGCAGGACAAGAGCCTGAAATCGTTACTAATATTAAAGATTCCATATTAGTAGAATAGATAATATGAATTATTATAAAAGTATATAATGGGGGCTGGAGAGATGGCTTAGTGGTTAAGGCGTTTACCTGCAAAGCCAAAGGATCCCAGTCCGAGTCTCCTGGACCCATGTAAGCCATATGCACAAGAGGCACATGCATCTGGAGTTTGCACTGGTTGGAGGCCCTGGCACTCCCACTCTCTTTCTCTCTGTCTCTCTCCATATATATATATATATATATATATATATATGCCTCTTTATCTCTCTTTCAAATAAATAAATAAATAAAATATATTAAAAGTGTATAATGATAAAATAGAAGACATTAATTTTCTTAACTTTTATTTTAAAATGTCTGATATTACTCGTGAGGTGTCACCTATTATATCAATTGACACTGGTAACTCAAACATGCATAAGCCCCAGTCATCTTTTTTTTGTTGTTGTTTTGTTTTGTTTTTTCGAGATAGGGTCTCACTCTAGCTCAGGCTGACCTGGGATTCACTATGGAGTCTCAGGGTGGCCTTGAACTTGTGGTGATCCTCCTACCGCTGCCTCCTGAGTGCTGGGATTAAAGGCATGCGCCACCACGCCTGGCCCCAGTCATCCTTTTCCTCTGGGCCCTAGACTTTATAGAGATCTCTTTATCTGACATTGAACAGTGGGTATTTCAAAAGCATCTCAGAATCCATGTTCATGTGTGAACTTGGGACTCTCGACTGCCTTCTGCCAGGCACAGCTGAGTTCCACATCGGACATAATCATCCATCCAACTGTGCTAGCCGAAAACCTAAGAGCAATTTTTAATCCTGCCTTCCACTTTTTCATGTCCGGTCTCTCACCTGCCCTATCCATCTGGCCCCCTAAATAACTCTCTCAATCCCTTGCTTATCTTGCACATGTGTCACCGTAACTGCTTCTCTCCCTCAGCTTATTGCTCCAGTGTTTCTGACTGTTCCTGCTGACGCTCCCTGCCTCTCATCCAGTATTAGGTCTGGCCGTAGCCCAAGGCACTGTTTGGTTTTGCTATTCTGTGGGCTTACATTTTGGTAGGGGAGGATGATTGTTTTGTTCTGCACTAGTAGGAATGCACACACACACCTTCTCTTATATCCTGGTTAAGACAAGTGGAAACTAGATATCATTTTCTTCTATCCATAGTAGCTTTCTAGTCTCTGCTGTCCCCTTAATATTTATCTGAGCTAGCTACCAAAATCTCAGCCACTTGTTTTTTTTTTTTTTTTTTTTTTTTTTTGGTTTTTCAAGGTAGGGTCTCACTCTAGCCCAGGCTGACCTGGAATTCACCATGGAGTCTCAGGGTGGCCTCGAACTCACGGCGATCCTCCTACCTCTGCCTCCCGAGTGCTGGGATTAAAGGCGTGCGCCACCACGCCCGGCTAGCCACTTGTTTTTGACTTTCCCTCTTATATTACTCAGTCATTCACAGTTCTTCTTGTTATGTTCACATTCAGTCACTGATCATTGTCCCTCAATTATATGGCAGAAACAATCAGTTTCTTTGATTTATTAAATCAGGGCTGGAAACATTGCTTAGTGGTTAAGGCACTTGCCTGCAAAGCCAAAGGAGTCAGGTCCTATTCCCCAGCAACCACATAAAGCCAGATGCACAAGGTGGTGTATGCATCTGGAGTACATTTGCAGTGGCTAGAGGCCCTGGCATGCTGTCTCTCTCTCTGTCTGCTTCTCTGTCTCTCAAGTAAGTAAACAAAAATATGTTTTAAAATTGTGATGGACAGGAGAAAATGCTTAGTGGCTAATGCACTTGCCACTTGCCTGTGAAGCCTAAGGACCCTGGTTCAATTCCCCAGAACCCATGTAAGGCAGATGCACATGTTGGTACCTACATCTGGAGTTCATTTGCAGTGGCTAGAGAACCTGGCATGCCTCTTCTCTCTCTCTCTCTCTCAATAAATAAATAATAAAATAATAATAAAAATATTGTGGTGGATAGTGGAATGGGAGCAGGAAGGAGGAAAATGATGGTACCAACACATGCTATGTCTATCAAAGTATATACTTAGTAAAAAAAAAAAATTGTGATGGTAAGCTCTAGTTGTCAAAAAGTCAGTATTTAGAATCACCATGGAAACAAATCTCAGGTCTTGTCTGTGAGGGAAGTTTTGATTAGATTAGTTAAAATGGGAGGAACATCCCATGGGCTGAGGTCCGTGACTTTATATAAAGGACAAGGCTGGCTGAGCATCAGCACTTGTTACTCTGACAGGCTTCCTCACGTGGACTGAATGTAACCCCTTCAACTGATTTTTGTCAGGTATTTTGTCCCAGAAACAAGAGGTTGACTGATGCAATAATTCTGCTTATTTGTTTGTGAAGTCTAAGACCTATTCATGAATGAAGCCACATTTGGATTTAAGGGCTCAGAACCTGTCTTAAAAGACTATCTAGTAAATTAATCCAGACACAACTTGAGATCACAATATGGAGTTAATTCTGTATAGCTCAAGGCTTCTGGCCCAGTGCAGTAGATGATCACAGCCTGTAGAGATCAACTTCTTCCAGTCACAAACCCAACTGGAAGCCACGATCCATCCGCACAGGTCTGCCCATGTCTGTAAAACCTTCCCCGTGGAACTTGGGCAGACCCTGTGTTCTGAGATACCTGGATGAAAGAATTAACGAGTCAGTCTGTCTATGATCATTTCCTCCCTCCCTAATGTTTACAGACATCTTTCTTTAGTTGGGAGTGAGTAAGACGGTGGGCAGAAGGCAAATGGAATTTGTGATGTAGATCTGTGATGAGACTCACCTTGGAGGACCCTTGTCCACGAGGTCGAGCTATGAACTTGTGTGAACTTCTTCCCCAACTTTTTATTGGAATTGTCTTGGTTCCTGAACCAATTTTCCCATCTTCATACTTCTCCAATCATCCTTGATGACTATATCATCACAAGATACTAAGATTAATGGGCCTTTAAAATTATTCAAAGTTATGATTGTAAACATTGAATTTGTGAATATTGAGAAAATAAAGAGATGGATGAATCCTTGAAGCATTTCCTGATGGTGGGATGAAGTAATGATACAAACCAATTGTGATAGCAGGTAGCTCATAAGTGAGATTGGGAGTGCTGGATACCATTCATGGATCATAAAAAAAATGGGTCAAGAACATGAATTATTTATATTTACTTTAGTGCTGCACATTGCTTCACTAAAACAAAATATAGGTTGCACAGCTCAATATCAAAGTTTACAGAATTAAATATCTTTAAAAACGTTTTAAATCTCTTTAAAGTATCTGTAAAGATATTTTAAAATGCATACCATTGCTTACTTCATATACCTTTTTAACAATAAGATGAAATTAAATGAGTATTCAGAGAATTTTGTCAAAAAACCCTGAGTCGATTGAAAAAAGTGGTACCTGTTTCTTCATTATTTTCATCCTACCCTACACACAGCCTAATAAATTAAAAATAATCCTGGAAAAGCTTTCCCATAAGTCAACAGTCTAAAGAGCAGAAATTTATTCTCTACTTATCTATGCATTCATATGACAAGCTCTTATTAACTCCAGCCACAAAGATGATCCTGTGATAATGGATGGACAGCCAATCATAAATGTTTGCTCTTTGCAGAATAAACTGATGACAAGGGATTGAGCTCAGCCTCAGAGATTATAATGCATTTAGGGAGATTAAAGCATAATTTTAGAAATGAGGCTATGATGGTAGTAACATGCATACTCATGCAGTCCTGTTTTTCTGTGTACAATTCTGTAATATAATCCATACAGGTGATTAAATTATATATATACATATACATATATATTATAATGATTCAGTGATAACAATTCATTTCGTATATCGATAAGCATCATATAAACCTATAGATGATGTGGTCACAAAAGGATGCAAAAATTGAACTAGAATGTAAGCAAATACTAAACAATGGAATGTATATAGCCTTGTTATATCCAAGGTGGTCAATTGATGGTAAATTATTAGATTTTAGTAGCAATGGTATGTCCATGTACACAAATGCTTATGAATATATGATATACACCTATAATGTGCACACATAAGATGGTATGCACACCTTCACATCCATTGATGGGACAGGTTATACTGGAGGATTGAAGGCTGGACACTTAATCTACCAAAGAAGCAAATACCTGAGTGGGTAGGGGTAAGGTTTGGGTGAGAGCACAGTGTGCTTTCAAGGTTTGTTGTATGCTAGGCCTGCTTAATACGCATTCTTTTTAATGGATTATATTTGTATATTTGCACTGGTGTATACATGCACACACACATGCATGCATGCATGAGGTCTTCCTGCTGCTGCAATAGAATGCCAGATGCATGTGACACTTTGGGTTTGGCTTTAGGTGGGGGCTGGAGAATTGAACATAGGCCCACAGACTTCATAAGCAAGTGACTTTAACCACCAAACCATTTCCCCAGTTCCTCAAAACCTACTCTTTTGTGCATTTGTTCTCTCGTTTACTTGCTACCATAAGTCCATAGGGTGTATTTTATTCCCCCTGTGTTACAGATGTAAGAATTAAAGTTTGCAATGTTGGCACTATTGCCCAGTGTCTAATACTCACTAGTAGTCAGCTGATATTCCAGTGGCAAAGCTCTCAATGCAAAGCTCTTAACCACGGTACAATATGGATATCCACATGTAGGGTGCTTTAATCTATTAAACTTGTGCTGTCTCTACCTTTCCTTTCTATCTACTGAGGGTAAATATCACCTCACTCAGAAATACAACTATCTGGGGCACAACACTGCTGACTTCATCTGACAGATGTTATGCTTTCATTAACTTATTAGTTTTCAATGTCATTAGTTTTTTTTCTGAGTGAGAATTTTTACAAATAAATCATAATACCACCTTATTTATAAGCAGTGTGAATTGACTGCATGAGTTTCAGATACTCGCACTAAAGTTTAAGAATGAAAGGTAAATATGGTGATATTGGTGTATTTTCCCCTGTATTTGCAAAAAAATAACATTTAAGATTTGTAGAAATAAGCTATGCCAGGTAGAAAGGAAAAATGTTAGTAAAAACCAACTATTCTTAGTGGTTGTCAAATGTGAGAGTTAATTATTCTATTTCTTTATCTTTGAGCTTGGAATATTAATAGATAATCTCTCTAAAGTGACTTAGTTTTACTCACCCTAGCAGAAAATGTGTGCTCATTTGATACTGTTCATTTTGCTGAAACATCTGAATAAGCTTTTTTTCTCAGTGCAGGGGATTGAACCCAGGATCTTATGGATACTAAACAAGCACTCTCTCACTCAGCTATCTCCCCAGCTCTGGCTGTGATATCTTAAGTCATTAAAAATGACATGTAATATTAGAAATGAGATCGTTTAGTAATGGATTAAGCTCAGGAAGCTGAAAATAAAATCTGATGTAAATTGGCAAAAGGCCAAAAATTAGACACTGCTTTTGGACATTTACAATTAACTTCATACAACTATTTGTTTAATCAGACAATGTGATTAACCACAAAGGTAAAACTGAAAAGTTACCAACACCACATGCCGGTGTAAGAGTTAATAAATTCAGTTCATCATGTACATGCTGGTTATAATAATTTACTGTCCATACCAGATCCGTATAAGCATAGTAATTAAATATAAAATGCACATTAGAATTGTAATGAGTAATTAGGGCAACACAACTAATATGCTTGAAAGTCCCAAAGCTCATTAAAACATTAAAAGACAAAACCTGTTCTACCTTGTGATTTTGCTTATTTTCTAAAGCTAAATGAATGCTGGGTAGTCTCTGAAATTTTGCATTTGATGAATTATGCATTTCAAACATCATGAAAACACTTGATTCTGTTGCAGAATAGAGGCTTATTTCCATTTTGGAAGAGATGGAACACACACACACACACAAACACGTTCACACACACACACACACACACACACACACACACACACGTTCACACAGCACAACACACCACATTACATAAAGATATATCTGATGCTATGACTAGTCCACCTCACAGGACTCATTCAGGATGAAGAAAGCGATGCTACCCCAGGCCATCGTTTCATGGGACACATGAGACACACACAGGAAAGAACATACAGATAGCAAGCCCAGTGAGGAGTACCATCTTGACCAGACCTTTTATTTTCATATTATCATACCAAACTCCCAAGACAAGTTTTACCACTAAAAAAAAAAAAAAAACAAAAACAACAACAACAGAAAAAAAAAAAACAGTAAACTCAAATTCAGACAGAGAACCTGCACTTAGGACATAATAAAAACGAGGACATGAGCAGGACTTGCTGCTTCTGCACTGTTTTGGAATCTTTTATCTGGTCTCTTTTATAAGTAAACACACAAATTGTTTCTAATACGCCCAGTGCACACAGACCAACTTTCTTATTTAAAAAGCTTAACTTTGGCCGGGTGTGATGGCGCACGCCTTTAATCCCAGCACTTGGGAGGCAGTGGTAGGAGGATTGCCATGAGTTTGAGGCCACCCTGAGACAACATAGTGAATTCTAGGTCAGCCTGAACTAGAGTGAGACCCTACCTCGAAAAACCAAAAAACAAAAAAGCTTAACTTTCAATTTACATTCAAAGTAAATAGATTATTTGTACTAATACACTCCAGGCTCAACTAATGAAAAAGATTTCTGGTCAAAAGAAATGCCTATATCCTTAACAATCATATCCATTTATTTCATAAAAATACAATTCGGGGGAGGGGGGGGAGATGGTTCAGTGGTTTAAAGCACTTCCTGTGAAAGAATGACTATTAGGATTTGGATGCCCAGGTTAAAGGTGGAGGGACACAGTGACATGTGCAAGGTGAAGCAGAGACAGGAGAATTCTGAAGCTCACAGGGCAGCTTGTTTGATATTCTAAGCAACAAACAAAAGAAATTCTGTCTCAGACAAGGTGGAAAGTGAGACCCAACAAACCAAGGTTGTCATCTGACATCCACACATGCAACTGTAGTACATGAGTGCTCATATATATATATATATACATGTGTGTGGACACACACATTCTGTAAGTCCATAAAGCATAATCCTTTCAGGACATCTTATCTATAAAATAAATTATAAATGAATAATACAAAATTTCTATTTCCATGTCTTTAGCCATTAAAATTAATTCATTAACATTCATTGAGAAATGTATATTATTAAAAATGGCATTGGTATAACTACTTAGCTTTCTATTACAAATGTATTTAATTTATTATTTCAGTCTTTCAACACAGTAAAACAATCCATGTTGACTAAACTCACTGGAATTTGAAAGCCCCTGGAGAGTGAATTATGGAAAGGACCTAGAATCATCATCACTTGAACCCTGTTTATATGTACCATGTTTATGACAATTAAAATACTTTAAGGGCTAGAGAGATGGATTAGTGGTTAAAACACTTGATTTTAAACTAGACTGCCCAGAACCCATGTGATGCCAGATGCCAAGTGATACATTCATCTGTGATCCCAATGAACCTATGAACATGGGAAGTGAAACCCGGAGAATGTGGAAGCTTACTGGTCAAAGTGGCAAAAACAAAGTCACAAGGAATACACTGTCTCAAGCAGGGGGGGGGAGAGAGAGAAAACACCCAGAAGGTTTCCTCAGACCTCCACATGTGCACACCATGGATCGCTCATACCCATGTACACATACATCATACACATCCACACACATCAGGTACACACACCCATCACATCACTTCAAGAAATGAATTTTAAAGTAAAATAGATCATGTTGGCTGCATGACAGCTTTGGGATTATTGAGAGATGATATGGTTTTAGATGGATTTTTAGACATAAGATTATGGATTCTCCCAAGACAAGGCAATGTTTTGAGAAGGTATTGCGTAACTGGTAATTGTAGTTTTGGCAACAAGGCTGGTAGTTAGGGATGGGCAGTGGAGAAGATCTGGCAGTTAAGTCTGAGAGGCACTAAAGAGACATAGACACCAATGAGGACATCATCTATATTGTATAGGTACTCTTAAGAAGGGAAGAGCAATACTGTCTCCTCTGACTCATTCTCTGATTCATTGTGTGCGGCTTTTGCTGACATGGGCTTCATTATCAATCACTTTTCATTTCTTGACACACTCTTTCATTGGTTGTCAAATTACGTTTTCTGTTAGGCAGAAATTTCCCATGTCATGTGTTTATTCAATCATTCTTGGGAGGATTGAACTTCTGTCCCTTGTAAAATATGCATAGTCACAAATAAACTCATACTGTTGCTTTCAAAAATTAGTTTTTCTGGGGCTAGAGAGATTAGTCAGCCATGAAGGTGCTTGCCTGTAAAGCCTAATGACGTGAGTTTGATTCCCCAATAACCACATAAGGCCAGATTCACAAAGTGGGACATGCATCTGGAGTTCATTTGCACTGGCTAGAGACCCTGGTGTACCCAATTTCTCTCTCTCTCCTGTGCATGGTGGCATGTGCCTTTAATCTTTGATCCTAGAACTTGGAAGGCTGAGGTAGAAGCATTGCTGTGAGTTTGAGGCCAGCCTGAGACTGTGTAGTGAATTCCAGGTCAGTCTGGGCCAGAATGAGACCCTACCTTGAAAAAATATGTAATAAAGTGTTTTGTCATATTTTTAAATATTTTTCTTTCTTTTATTCATTTATTTACCAGAGAGAGAGAGGGAGAGAAAGAGAGAGAGGCAGATCAAAAAAAGAGGATGGGAGTGCCAGGGTCTCCAGCCACTGCAAATGAACTCCAGATACATGTGCCCCCTTGTGCACCACAGGGAATTGAACCTAGGTCCTCAGGCTTCACAGGCAAGTGCCTTAACCACTAAGCAATCTCTCTAGTCCAGAAAATAGTTTTTCTACTCACTGCCCTCCCACGTCTGCTGACTTCCTGAAATTTGTTGTCTGTAGGTGACGCGTCTCTCTGTATGTCCTCTCATCCTTCTCCTCCTAGACACCCGGCTCTGGCTGCTCTGAGTTTGTTTTCCCTCCTCGTGGGTAGAGTCACCTCTCAGGTCTACAACTCCTATCATTTCCCACTCAGTCAAGCTTCTCCATGTCTGTGAGTTCATGGAAATCTGGCCACAGCAAATGTTTCTTCTCTGAACCATGTGGAACTACCAGAGCATGGAGTCCTCCAGGATGCAGAGGCATGGATATCACTCATGTTCATCCCAAATAAATGAAAATTCACACTTAAAGCTTATCTTCTTATTAGATGGTATAGTTTGAATGTGAACCATCTTTTATCGTCTCACTTGATCGGCAATTGGTAGCATTGTTTTGGAAGGCTGTGGAAACTTTAGGAGGTGGAGCATTGCTAGAGGAAGCAGGTCCTGGGATCAAGACTTAGGGTTTGTAGTTCAGCTCCACTATGATCTGCACTCTGCTTCCTGACCTAAAGACAGGAGCACACAGCTTCTACCACCACAGAAGCACCCAGCACCATGACTTTCCTGAGTCACCCACTGCATCTTCTCTTCAGGTTGCTTCATTACGGTATTTTCTCAGAGCAATGAGAAGAGAAACTAACACCAGGGAAGCTGTGTATACAGATTTGAACAATATTCATTGGACCTGTGTTCTGTAATCTTTCTAGACTTCTATCATCCTCCACTCTTGATGTTCAGGGTGGCATGGAGAAATGAATAAACAACTCGATTTCTGGGCTGAAAACTGTATTTTTCTTTAATTTCTTTTTTGTTGCTGTTGTTTTCCTAGCTACCCAGAGAACTTATTTTCTCTTCCTGTTAGTGTATTTAGAAAGTGATTCCTTAGAATATATTAGCAATATGAATTATTCATTTTTCAGAATTAAACAAGTTTAATAACTGAATTTTAATCAACTTTTAATGTTCTATTTTAAGACTATCAAAGGCCATAGTAACAGGAAGAAATAATAAACTATGTAGTCAGCTGAGAAAGCAAATCAGTCTGTCTTCTGTGAAGGCAGAAATCATATCAGCTCAGGGTTCTCTGATGCCTTCTCATTGGTGATCAGACCTCTGGGGAAATCTGACTCTGAAGCTAGAGGGAACCAGGAAGCAGTAAGGAGCTAGCCTAAGAGAAGATTCCAAGTACATTGTTATTACTATCATTTTTTACATTGATTGACTATCAGAATATTAAACATATACACAACCCATTGCAATAACATTTTAATACATTAATGTCAATCTTGAAAGTATAGCATTATTCAACACATAGTTATAAGCATCATAAAATTCCAACCATATATCTTGACTGATTAATCAACTCAGCCTGGGCTACAGTGAGACCCTACCTTGAAAAACCAAAATAAAATAAAATAATCTTATGGTCATCATCAGCTACATTTCTTTGAAGGCTAACTAAAATGTATTTTATGTCATAAAAGCTATAAATCTAGGGCTGGAGAGATGGCTGAGTGTGAAGGCCCTTGCCTGCAAAGCCTAACATCCTGGGTTTAATTACCCACATAAAGCACCCACATAAATCCAGATGTACAAAGTGGAGCATGCATCTGGAGTTCATTTATAGTGGCTAGAGGACCTACTGTGCCTATTATCTCCCTCTCTGTCTCTCCCTCCCCCTCTCTCTTCTCTCTGTTTATCTCTATATCCAAATAAATAGTTAATTAAAAATAAAATGAATTGAAAAGTTTTATATTTAATATGAAAGGAATATATTGTTTTAACTCTTGGGAGAGTTAAGGCACTGAAATGTCCTAGGACCCCTAAGGTTTGTACTGTAGGGTAACTTGTGCTTCAACTATATTTGTTGATAGTAAAGATGCTTTGGGGGATGTCAGCTTCATAATGCTCACAAACTTGTCCAATATATTCAAATCAATCATATCCAGCTATCATTTCAGCATGGCTGACAACAGAGACGAGAGCACATCATGAATAAGTTTAAAGAGCAAAAGTTTGAAGAGCAGCTAGGAAAACAGTGAACCGTTTAATTCCTATTGATATGGCTGGTGGCCCATTAAATCTCAGACATATTTTACGGTGGATGCCTCACTGTAGTGCACGTCTCTGACTACAAGGGGACGTATGGTACCTTCAAGCTGTAATTTCACCAGACCTTTATCGAAAGCATATGAATGGATTCTGTCTCTGTATCAACGTCTTTCTCTAATTTTGTCTAATTATTCATGAACAGCAAAAAATCCAACCATCTAGTCAATGGCCTGTTCCAAGTACATTCTTGTGTGTGTGTGTGCATGTTTGTGTGTGTGCACATGTGCTCACATATACGTGGAGGCTAGAAGTCAATGTCAGGTGTCTTCCTCGGCCAATCTCTGCCTTATTGAGACAAGCTCTCTTGTTGACTCTAGAGCTCAGATTCAACTAGACTAGCAAGCCATGTATCCCTAGGGATCCTGAAGTCCCCACTTCAATAACAGTGGGAATACAAACAAGCACTCCCATGCCCACCATTTTCACATAGGCTCTGGGGATCCAAACTCAGATCCCTATGCTTGCAAGGAAGCACTTCACCCACCGAACCCTCTCCCTAGCACAAATTCATAATCTTGACAAACTTTCATGTTACTCACACCACAATATAAATTCTTAGTTCAGGGCTAGAGAGAGTCAGCTTAGTAGCTAAGGAACTTGCCTGTTAAGCCTAAGGACCCATGTTCAACTCCCCAGATGCCACATAAGCCAGATGCACAAAGGTGAGGCAAGCACAAGGTCACACATGCCCACTAGGTGGTGCAAACATCTGGAGTGTGATTTCAGTGGCTGAGGCCTTGGCACACCAATTCTCTCTTTCCCTGTCTGTCTTTCTCTCTTTCTAATAAATAAATAAATAAATAAATAAATAAATTCTTAGTTTAGTTGACTCCTTGAAAGAGTTAATATTCTAATACTTTTAAAGTTGAGCATAGGAAAAGAATATTTTTTTATTCCATGACTTCAAATAATGTATACATTTTTCCTTGAAGGTTTAAGGGGCCAGTAAAAAGCCTTTACTAATATATCTAAAATCAAATATCATACACAGTAATATATTTAGATTTATGAAGTTTTTTTTACCAAATACTGTTTTTCAGTGGTTCTAGAAGTACAAGGGAATCAGGGAGCACAACTTAGTACTTTGTCATATGTATAAATTAAAAAAAAAAAAACCCTAAAGTCAAGTTTTCATGGGAAATTCCATTTATCATTTATTTCTTGTTAGTGACCTCTTCAAATGACTAACTGAATCCATGTTTTCCCAGACAAATAGTCTTCAACACAAATGAATGTCTTTCTAGAAGGGATAACTGTGTGGAATATCTTTCTCCTGTTCTGCCGTGATTTGAAACCTAAAATCTCTCATTTATCAGGCAGGGATAATTAAGTCAACATCTATCTCAACTTCCTTCTGCAAGTAATTTCTTTATTACACTCAAAAGCAAGATGTGCATGGAATTCTGGGAGAATAAAAATTAATATATTAGGTCAGCTTCTAATTAAATCAATCACTGGTTTTCAATGTCATGACAATGAGTATTTTTTAAAAAATAAAATCAGTTTTCTTTTCAACCTGCATCACCCCATGCTTGATCCCTGCTCTTAGAGGGAGCATGTCTGTGTTACCCTGTCTCTTGTAATAATTCTTATTTGAGATAATGATTTCATGCATTGCTAACTTAGGTCAAGCACTAAGAGAAGTACTTTGGAGGAATTGTTTTGTCGTGTCTGTACAGCAAACCTGTTAGTAGATTCTGCTTTAGATACATGAGAAAATTGGAATTTAGAAAAGTAACCCAGCAAATGGAAGAGCTACTTCAGTTTGATTGCAGGTAGAGGCTGTGTGCTATTCTATGTCACTACAGTCTGAGTTTAAGGGAAAGGTGGAGACATTCTATAAACCAAACTGTTTCCATACCCTTGAATGTTGACCAGAGGTTGAATTCAATGTGGATGTCCTTCAATCATGCAGATTAAAATTCAACTATACTTTGATAATCTTATTATTAACAATATGACCAAGCGAGTTCTTTATTTCTTCTTATCAAAAATAGGATGTTCTTAGCTCCCCATAGAAGAAAAATTAGTTCATAAACCACAGAAATATTTGTGCTGAGGAAAGTTTGCTGATATTAGGTGGTCTGCTTTCTGTAAAATCTTTAACCTTTGAATGTTCCATTAATTTGCACCCTGAGTTTCTACATTTTTAACTGTCATCACCCCAGTCTGTGACTGTGGTTTCCTGAAGGTTGAGGTGTAGCTCAATGGTGGAGTACTTTTCTACCTTCCCACTATGGGAAAAATTCTTATATATGATATTCTCTGGAAACTTTAAAAGTGTTTTCTAACTTATTAATTTATAGTTTTGAAAATTACATAATGTATGT
Source organism: Dipus sagitta (assembly GCA_036346955.1). Classification (NCBI taxonomy): domain Eukaryota; kingdom Metazoa; phylum Chordata; class Mammalia; order Rodentia; family Dipodidae; genus Dipus; species Dipus sagitta. The sequence continues at coordinate 59,753,945 of CM070788.1, forward strand.
ATTTGATCACATTTCCCTTCTTGTGTCTTCTTTTGCCCCCTCCTATTGAGCTCCTCCTTTCCAACTAGTCCTGGTCTTACCCTCTTGTTATTTACATGACCACCTTGCTAAGTTTAATTAGGGTTGTTACATAAGAATGTGGGGGCCAACCTTAAAACTCTGCCAGAGATGACCTGTCCAAAGCCATTGTTATTATATATAAAGGTAAATACGTATAAGATTTATATGTGGGGGGGAGTGAACATGAATGGGTACACCAGGGCCTCTTGCCACTGCAAACAAACTCCAGATGCATGTGCCACATTGTGCATCTGGCTTTACATGGATATTAGGGTTTCAAATCTGGACAGTCAAACTTAAAAGCACCTTAACCAGTAAGCGATCTCTTTGGTCCTGAGAATTATTCATTGTTTGATAACCAGGCTGTACTTAACTAAATTTTCAGTGAAGATGGCAAAAGAAGGTCTCTGGGCTATTGTCATGTAACTAAGAACATGAGTCTTGATGAGGCTTTGGGGAGCCAAGTGAGAGGCTCCATCATTTGGACCTGCCGAGCCTGGCGTCCTGGATCAATAGTCTTTCCTTATCTTCTTCCTAAAATGATGGCTAACAAATGCCAGGAAATCAGCCCACAGAGTAAATTAAGGGGAAAAACTCCTCTCTTTAAAAGATCAAATTGTACAGGTGTCACATGGCCCTTGTTGATCCATTGCCGGCTTACTCACAATCAGTGCTCTTTCCTTTTCTCTACCTGTCTAAGTAGTGTGAATTCTCATGACCCTAGGAAAAAATTAATGGAGCCGTTAAGTTCAAATTATAATTATAGACCCAAAATGAAACCATAATGAGAATCTCCCTTCCACACTGACAGCCCCGCAACCCATAGCTATTTATCTCTTTGCCACACAAAATGTCCTTAAGATATTTGCATTTTCTTATGTGTATTATTATTAATTATTACGTCATTTTTATTCACATTTCCATATGACATTTTAGGCACCTTTCTATTTGCTGTCCATCAGAGAAGCCTATGCCCTCCCAGATAGCAGGACCCTGTCTCTTTAACTTCTGCAGGTGAGCACCTTGTGGCTGGCCATCTGCACACTGCAGTGTATAAAAGCCTTTTAATGACGAATTAGGTTTTTATTTCGGTTCATTACGCCTGGGTTTTCAGGCAATGTTCCGGATTTCATGCTTTTGTTCGTAATGAGTCATGCCCCCCTTGACAAACGAGAGAGTAATTAAACTAACCAGGTTATCAATAGAAGCTTGCCGCCACGCTCCGGCTGCATATGGTTATTCCATCTTCAATAATAGTTGGATATCATAAAAGATTACAGCCTGTTAGCATGGTGAGGAGAGAGATGAAAGCCCGTGAATACAACAGGGACAGTGTCTCTTACCTGCACCTCTCAAGAGCAAGCAGGGTTCTAATAAGTGACAGGTGAGGGGCTCATTGATAGATATTGCCTGTATATTTAACTCACTCTAAAGGAGGCATGATCCTCTGCTTAACAAAATGTTAAAAACTATTAAAAAATTCTGTATGCTGTGTTCAAATATTTATGCATATATGCATGCACACATATAATTGACTGTGTATGGGTTATTTCATAATATTTTCTAATTCATTTTTGGTAAACATCATTTCCCTATTTTTTACCAAGTTATTAAATACAAAAAAGGTAACTGCTGGGTGTGGTGGCACATGCTTTTGATCCCAGCACTCACGAGGCAGAGGTAGGAGGATTGCCATAAGTTCAAGGCTACCCTGAGATGACATAGTGAATTCCACATCCGCCTGAGATAGAGTGAGACCCTACCTCAAAACACCAAAAAAAAAAAAAAAGTAACCTTGCATTTTTTTCTAAGTAAAAATTCAATCACTACTATAGAGAAAAAATACTACAGAAAATAAAAGGAATATCATAGTATCACGAGAATTGTAGCTTAGTGGTAAAGCACTTGCTTTCAATGCATGAGATTGTGGGTTCAATTCTTGGCACTGTGAAATAAAGTATCACTCAACAGAAAATGATGAATTAATACAAGCTGTTTCAAAGGCACATTAATGCTCTAAGAGTACATGCAATTTTATATTGCTGCATATTAGAGAACACAAATGTCAAGACACATGCTTTCTATTGTTTGTCAGAGAATCCTCAAATATATGCTCACCACATACTCACTTTCTTTTTTTTTTTTTTTTTTTTTTTTTTTTTGGTTTTTTGAGGTAGGGTCTCACTCTAGCCCAGGCTGACCTGGAATTCACTATGGAGTCTCAGGGTGGCCTCGAACTCACGGCGATCCTCCTACCTCTGCCTCCCGAGTGCTGGGATTAAAGGCGTGCGCCACCACGCCCGGCTCACATACTCACTTTCTACTGAACTTTCTAGTATTTACATCTTCAAGGTTCCAGTTTAATAATGCTCTTCAATTGTGTTGTTTAAAATATGTGTTGTGAGGCTGGAGAGATGGCTTAGCGGTTAAGCGCTTGCCTGTGAAGCCTAAGGACTCCGGTTCGAGGCTCAATTCTCCAGGACCCACGTTAGCCAGATACACAAGGGGGCGCACGCATCTGGAGTTCGTTTACAGAGGCTGGAAGCTCTGGCGTGCCCTCTCTCTCTCTCTCTCTCTCTCTCTCTCTCTCTCTCTCTCTGCCTCCTTCTCTCTGTCGCTGTCAAATAAATAAATAAACAAAACTGCCTAAAATATGTGTTGTATTAAATATTTGTGAAAAGACACACACATCCGAGTCCTAAAACTGCCCTCAATATCCTTCTGCTTTGATATGCTCACAAACCTTCCAGAACCTTTGGCAAATGTAGTCATCATTGCCACCGTTTTTATTTTAAATCATGTATTCCTTCCATCAGGAAATATTACTGGCTCCTACTTGTAACAAAGCCCAAATCCACGCCTTTTGACCACTTCCCTGGGTACACCTCACTTCAGGTATTCTACTGGCAACAGTCCTCTCCTGACGCAGTCCTTCATCTTCCATCCTGGCCTCACACAGGTCTTTACAGAGCTGGCCGTGACCATATAAAGCACAAGCCAGATCACACCCTGCATCTCCAATGGCTCCCTATTTCAGTCTTGATTACAGTTAGATCCCGACAGCGCCTCAGGGTCCTACGTGGCCTCCACCCTGGGCTCCTGTGTGGCCCTCACCCGTACTGCCTGCCCTCCTTCCTCTTTGCTTTGGCCACACTGATGTAGGTGTTTCACCTGCAAACAGGAACTTTTCTGAACTCAGGGCCTCAGCACAAGCCGCTCACTTTTCCAGGAAGGCTTTCTTCAACACTAGCCCCCTTCCTCCACATATCGTCTTCCGTGCATCCCTTCTCGCCAATGAAGCCTTGCAGCTTTTGTATTCACTGCATCATGGAAGAAACAACTCCATGTACGTGAAATGGCATTCCATTCCTCGGTATGTCTTCTTACCATCTGCTGGAATGATTTTGTTTTGTTCTCCACATTTCTAAAGTTGCTACTCTTTTCTCCCTTTGCTGTATTTACACGACTAGGGATCGAACCCAGGGCGCAGCAGCATTCTACACAAGTGCTCCGCCACTGTTCTAACCTCAGCCCTGGCATCGCCATCTGACATCGTACAGGAACAGCTTAGTTATTATAGTTACTGTGCCCGCTCTGTCTCTTCATGGCCCACCCTATCGAGAACATAAGCTTGGTCATGTTAGGGATTAGATTTGGTGTGCCTGAAGAAACGCCTGGCAGGTATTGAAGGTCCAATACCCACCAGGTGCACAAAAGGATAAGGGGCACCATGGTCTGATCTCAGCATGTGCCCAGAGGAATGCTATGCTGACCCCTTCATCAGTTACTTTCTCATTGCTGAGACAAAATGCTAGCCCAGAAGCAGCTTGTTGAAGGAAAGGATTTATTCAGGTTTATAGTTTTGAGGGGAACTGACCACTGTGGTTGGAAAATTATGGCAGGAGCAGGCAGCCGGCACCAGGCATCAGGCCATCAGCAGGGAGGCAGTGAAGAAATGGAGAATCCCAACAGGGGCTGGGCTCCTGCTTAAGCCCTCACCCAGTGACACACTTCTTCCAGCAAGGCTCCACTCCCTGGAGGTTCACAACTTCCCAAGCACCCTTCCCACAGATAAGGAAGCTTGCAAATCCACAAATAATGACAACGCGGGGGAAAACTATACAGTTTGCAAGATCTGGGTCAAGCCCACAGAAAATAGAAATCCTTTCCTAGCTTGAGTCATAGTGAAGAGAGTGAGATAGTGGGACCTAAAGTTGGCGCTGAGTCTTTTGAAGCGGAGACAATAGCATCCATGTAGGAAAACAAAGCATAAAGAAGTTCAGTTGCTGAAGCATAAGGAATTTAAATACAAAGCAGAATTCTGCAGAAAGCCCCCCCCCGCTTCTGCTTAGAAATAAGTAAATATGTAAAACAATGAAAACCCAAAGAGTGTCCCCATGGCTGACTTTACAGTGCACTGTGCGCCTGAGTGGCCATTTAAGCCCAGTGCCCTCTTGACAGAAGAAGAGGCCACTGGAGTGAGACCTGGTGCACTGCAGATGAAGGAACCCTAGCCATGCTATTTTCCACTAGGAAGTAAGGCCAATATATATTGTATTTATTCCCTACTCTCTGAGAACATTTATCTATTGTCCAACTTGAAAACAGAAACTGAAAATGACTAGTCTTGTGTTTGAAGCATGAAGTACTGGAAACATGATGCATTTGCCTATCAGGCATGAGATTGCTTTGAATGAGAAGGAATAATATTAAGTATATATATCATATATTTATATATATATATATATCATATATATATATATATATATATATATATATATATATATATATGGTGTTTCTACTCAAGATTAATTTCCTTTACCCACCAAGTATTTCTTTTTGCTTGTTTTTCAGTTGCGCCTACGATTCAGGAAATTAAATCTGGCACAGTGGCCCCTGGACGCAGTGGACTGATAAGATGTGAGGGTGCAGGTGTACCGCCTCCGGCTTTTGAATGGTACAGAGGAGAGAAGAAGTAAGGATTTTGTGATCATGACTGTGTTTCCAGCGCTTTGAACTAATGTGTTTGTGTTCCAATACCTACCTTAAGCAATTTCTTTAACTGGCTTGAATGGTTCTCGGCAGCCTCCTTACAGGCAGGCTGACTGACTGGCCCACGTGGGAGGCATGAGGAGCTAAAAGCCTGCAGAAGAAATGTCCATATTGGTTTCTGTAATCTCAGAAATTCCTGCAAATCCCTCCTCCTGATACCTTTCATTTCTTTCTCTCTCTTCTGAACAAGCTGACAAAGGCTCCTCTTAGCAGCCGTGTTTACTAGCCAGGCAGCCTTCTTCTAAAGCGCTGGGACACGGCTTCCCTAAGAGTTCTTCAACAGCAGTAAGACCTGCTGTATCCATCCTGCTTCCTTAATAAGCCTGAACCCTTTCACCTGCCTTACCCTCCCACAAGAAAGGTTACATTCTTTTTGTTTTTCATAATAGAACACTGAGGTTTAGGTGCTCTTTCACTAAGAGCCTTGGAGAAGGGATAAACTTCATGGTGGCAGGACTAAACAAAGGGATTTTAGGGCTCCTCTCACTGCAGTTTGGTATGACTGTGCTTTGAGATGCTCCAGAAGTCTTGGCAAGAGAAACTGAAACAGGGAAGAAATAAACTGGCAATTTCCTCTTTACTTTCCATCATTAGACTCATTCAGACTTCTTCCATGGTCTTAACCAAACCATGCAAGGAGGATGAGCCCCTGTGGGTTAACTGGATGATGGGGCACAGAGAAGAGGTTATTATTTATAAAATGTACACTTGGCTTCAGAACTACAGAGGAAGATATTCAAGAAAATGTTATGCTAAACCTTGTGAAGCTGAAATCTTTAAGTTACAAACATAAATAGCCAGGTGGGGTGGGGTGTGGACTCCTTTAATGCCAGCACTTGAGAGACAGAGGGAGAAGGGTCACTGTGAGTTTGAGACCACCCCTGAGACTACATAGAGTGAATTCCAGGTCTGCATGGGGTAGAGAAAGACCCTACCTTAAAAAACCCAAAAAATAAAAAATAAACAAATAAGATAAATATTGGTAATCTGAACTATTAGAGAGTGTGTGTGTGTGTGTTTACATGCTTGGGTTATGAATCATGATTTTCAGCTAATTTCAGCTAACTTCTGATCAAAACAGCTGGTGAAATAATACCAGAACTTTCATATTTCCAGTGTTTGAGAATGGACATGATATCAGCAGATGGGTTGTTTCTGAGACTAGAATTGAAAGGTGATTGACAGTCCAGTCTCCCTTATTAACAGACAATTTCACTTAATAACAAAGTCCATCTTCCTGACTATCTTATATGATCATATCATGATTTTGTCTAAATGTTTGCATTTCTCTTATATGTACCCTCTTTTATTTTGAGGTGTTTCATTTCTTAAACATTATTTCTTTTTGTCTGTTTATTTTATTTTGAGAGGAGATAGAAACAGGCAAAAAGAGAAAGAGAGAGAATTGGAGCACCAGGGCCTTCAGCCACTGCAAATGAATTCCAGACACATGCACCACCTTGTGCATCTGGCTAATGTGGGTCCTGGGGAATCGAACCTGGGTCCTTTGGCTTCGCAGGAAAGAGCTTTAAATGCTAAGCTATCTATCAAGCCTGCGTTTCAATTTTTAATCCGTTACTAATTAACTCATGCTTTTGATGGATTCTACATTTGCCTCTGTGGTTTTGAGAAAGACTGTTTTCCAAATCCTGAGAGTTAGCTGAACTGGTCTGTGGTTCCTATCACCCCACACTGTAAATTTGTACACAGATCAATATCTCATTTCTAAGATTCTGATAATCCAGGTCAGGATGTTTGTGTATGATTACTTATGTGATCTATCATTCAGGAGTACTTCGCACACTCTCAGAAGTCATGTTCAGATTAAATCTTACCTCTGCATGCAAGAAATAGTAACAATGAACATAGCACTTCCTGGGTAGATGTGGGTGAATGAAGCACCAAATTTTCCCTCATTATGGACACCCTTGTAAGAGCCCACCATATCGTTACTTCTTCACAAAATGCAGTTTGACACTGAGACTATTTTACCTCTCTCTTCCCCCCAACTCTTGTCACCTATGCCCAAAAATACTACAGTACCACTCAGTGCAGAAAATATAACCTATAGCTAACTGGTGCCCATACTCTACTCATAGCATGCACTAAAGCTTTCATTAGATTTTCAAAGACTTTTCAAACCAGTTTCTCACAGGGAAAAGGAGGACTGATTGTCCCCCACCACTGTCATCCAGAAAATGCTGACATACCTGTGGAATAACTAACAGCTGCAAAAATCACACACATTTGTGCAAAGCAGATACATGTGCAATTTGGAGGGAATCATATATTTCTCCCTGGTTGGAGTAGTAGTGGAAGAAATACAAAAAATTCCCAAATATTGCTAGAAAAATTTTCTTTAAAAACTATGGTAAAGTAAAGCAAGTTATATTTACAGCATAAGAGAGGGGGGATTCTGGTTACAGATGCTTCCTGTTATACTTCATTGATTGAAAGTGAAGAGCCAGGCTATGAAAATGTGCACTTCATCAAAATGAAAAATTATAAATCACTGTTTGACAAGTAGTATTCTCAGTTTCTAACAAAAATTAACCCATGCTATTCTCACAGGAAAGCTGTGGTAGATGCTCTTATTATCTTGCCTTTTTCTTTGAGAAATCAAAGTAAAGCATGGTTTAAATTAATTTGCACAAGCGGTTACAATTAGTGGCAGAGCTGGGATTTAAGTTTGGGAAGACACACACACCTCCAGGCAGTCCATAGGTGTACTGCCATTCACTACCCAGTGTCAGTCACAGCTCTACAGAGTCTATCAAAAACAATTTGAAATGTCACTCACAACTACCAAGGGTAAAATCATTTCAGACTGACTATCAACTTCCTAAGAAGAGATTGCCTATGTAAACACTCACTTATAATTTCCTGCTGTGCTCAGTGGAGGACAGGGGGACATGAGCAGGGAAAAGTGCATCCTGCTTCTGAATGGTCTTCTCCAATCCAAGAACTTGGCCATAAGCTCCTGTCAGACACTGTCAGAATGGCATGTGGGATTTTGTAAGTGCAGGAGATGTTCTGTTGCCTTATGATTTTGCATATGTAGGCCTTGTGTAAATAATCAGAAATACTTTCCACAATCTCTTCAGTTGTATTTAAAGAAATGTTCATATATACCCACCTCTCTTAATTCAAGATCTTCAAAGCCAGATGTTCATTCTGGTACACACACACACACACACACACACACACACACATACACTTTCCCCCTCTCTCTGTTCCTGCAACTCTTCACCAACCTGGAAAGTCCATTTTCTGTGGGCTGCAAATAATCAGCTTGAAAGTTCAAAAATGGAGGTGTAAAATTAAGCTAAATTTAAAGAGGAAAAAGAAACATATACAAGCTGAGGAAATGTTACTTTCCAGATATGCCTGGAAATTCTTTCATCTCATTCACTCTATAGTAATTTTACCCTCAGAAAAATTTACTATCTTCAAGTTGCTGATGACATAATTGAGACAAGAGACTTAAAATAACCGGCCCAACAGTGGTCTATGCTAAATAGCTATCAGGATACTTTTTAGATTTGTCAGTCCAAGTCATGGGGTAGGAGTCTCTCAAGGTGGCTCAGTGGATAAAGTACTTGTCACACAGTGTTGATACATGAGTTTGAATCCCCAGACCCCACATAAAAGCTGGAAGCTGCCAGGCATGATGGCATATGCTTTCAATCCTAGCACTTGGGAGGCAGATGTAGGGGGAATGCTGTGAGTTCCAGGACGCCCTGGGACTACGTAGTGAATTCTAGGTTAACCTGGGCTAGAGTGAGACCCTATCTCAAAAAACAGAAATAAATAGATAAATAAGTAAACAAGCCAAAATCCATGGTGCATTTTGGTTGTCACCCCACGCATTTGTACTAAGGCAGGTTTGGAGACAAGGAAGGAGCTCATTATCCAGCTAACCCAGTATATTGAGTACTAAACAATTTGAGACCCTGCCTCAAATGAGGTTGAAGGTTGACTGACCCAAAGTCATCCTCTGACATTTTCATATGCATATCTGCAGCTGTACTCATGCATGTGTACACACAAACACACACATCACACTACATCACACCATACAGGTACCACACCATACACTGCAGACACACCGCACCACACTGTAGACACACCACATATCACACACACACACACACACACCACTGCAGACAAACCATACACATGTAACACACCATACACACACATGCCACACACTGCAGACACACCTCATCACACACACACACGCACACCAAACTTCAGGTACGCCCCACATGTACCACACCACACACACACACACACATCACACTACATCACACCACACAGGTACCACACCACACACTGCAGACACACCACACCACACTGTAGACACAACAAACATCACACACACACCACACTGCAGACACACCACACACATGTACCACACCACACACACACACACACACACACATATCACACTACATCACACCACACAGGTACCACACCACACACTGCAGACACACCACACCACACTGTAGACACAACAAACATCACACACACACCACACGGCAGACACACCACACACATGTACCACACCACACACACACATATCACACTACATCACACCACACATGTACCACACACCACACTACATCACACCACACACATGATTTTCCAGCCTCTCACCCCATGCTCTTTGCCTTCTATTTATCGGCATTATCAGAAATCTTTTAGCAATCAACATCAACAGCAAATGTAATATCTTAAAGCCACATGCACTATGCACGTATATGCAATACCTTCTAAGGCCATGGATCTTGAAGTATGTACATGTGGTAGCCATGGCTCAGTAGGTCCTCCAAAGTGACAAACAAGATCTACCTTTTTGCTAGCACATGAAGACTAAATTGGGGCTGGAGGGTCGGGTTCTGAAACAGCTCATTCACATGCCCAGCAGGCCAGTGATGGTATTAGGTATTGACAGATGGTCTTAGTTAATTGCCATGTGGATGGCTCCATAGGACTGCTGGAATGCTTTCATGAGAGGGCAACAGGCTTCCTGCAGAACCAGAGCTCCAAGAGAGCAAGGTGAAGGTGGCCGCATGTTTTCTGATCTAGTGTAAGAGTCCATGCTCCATAATGTCTACAGTCTCTTATTAGCTGCACACAGTGACCATATTCCCTGGGGTTGGTAATGCTCAGGAGCATGGATATCAAGAGGTGAGGTCATTAGATGCCATTTAAAAGATGGCTTCCATATACTGTCTTATGGATTAGAAAATTTAGTTGCTTTTGGTACTAGAAATATTATCTTAGAGTATTGTGCCATTTAGGCAACCATCATGAGAGACACACTACATTTATACACATTTTATTGACATATAACATTTATTTGGTAGCAGTGTCCACTTGTTAACATAGCTGGTAGGATGTCCGGTGCATATATTTTGGGGAAATCAGACTTTGAGTTCAATGATATCAAGTGCCCAAAATATAACTTTTTTTCTTGATAATGAAGGGTGAATTACAAAAAAAAAAATAACTAAAGGACAAATTCAGGATAGCTAAAATGTACAGCAAATAGTATATTTTTAATGACATGGAATTAGGTTACTACACTCTTTGATACAAAAGTTTCACTTGGGAGTAAGGCTCAAACATTCATTGGAATGCACTCTCATTTCAATAGACACATTGAAACCAGGAGTGAGTATCTATCACTTTGTGAAGTCATCATTACCATTTTGTGACACGTAGTCATTTTGTTGTATACTTACATGGCTTAGTTCCCCCATCATTTTCAAGAGTTACTGAAATTCAAGCCACAGGCCCTAAGGTCATGCTTTCTGATATTTTATGATCAGTTCAACTGCCCCAAGCTTTTAGGTGATGGGAATGTTAATTACTTAATTCCACATACATAAATATATAAAAACATTACACTGTACCCTATAAATGCATATAATTATTACTTATCAATTATAAACAGTATTACATAGGAATATAATTTTTAAATTATGTTATAATCACCTTACAAAGTGTCAATGATAACAATTACTTTTGAAATTATCTAATTTCAACAGTGTTTCCTTTTTATCCTGTGTTATAAGTTAAAACAAGTGTATAAATCTTACAAAACAAAATAAATGAGTGAAAAACAAATATATAGTAAAATATTACAATTTATCATTATATTAATTTAAGAGTACTAATGTGCCCCCAAAATGGGATAATTGGGACTTGACGGTATGAGAATTATAGGATTTTGGGGGCATCTTGATTTATTAAGTAACATGGATTGAGTTTTACTACTTTTTCTCCAGTATGAAGAATAAGGTATCTATCTGCATAAAGCATGCATTCTCAGAGTAATAAAATTTTACAGAGACATTATTGAATGGAGGGGAAAGCACAGAAAAGCCACCAAGTAGAGCATTCATGTAGAGGACTCCTTCCTCACAACACAGGCATATGTGTTTTGTCTTACAATCAGTCTGATGTGAGGTTCCACTGTAGATAATAAACATTTTCCATTCTTGGGCTTTACAGAGGTAAGATGACCTTCAGACACCATAATAGTATACTGAAAATTCCTCCTCTCTTTCCCATTGTGGATTGTCATTGCTCAGTTTTCTAAGCAGATATAAATTTCATTGGAGTACTCACTCTGTTGTAGTAGTATGAAGGAAGGTCGTCCTACTTTGTACACTTTCAAAGACTGAAGAAAAAAATGAATTAAAATATTTCTTTGTATATGTCCCCAGCGATACTCCTCCTTGGCTTTTTTTTTCTCCTTGACTTTTTATGCCATTTATTCATGTCAAAATGTCAAAGCTTAGATGCACTGCTGGATGTGGTAGCACACACCTTTAATTCCAGCACTCAGGAGGCAGAGACAGGAGGATCACAAGAGGTTCAAGACCATCCTGGACTAAAGAGTGAGTTCCATATCACCTTGTCTAGAGTGAGACCTTGACTCCAAACACAAAAAATAAATTTTTGAATGCATTACATTTGTATAATACATTATTGTTTTCATACATGGTGGTTTTGCAAATGTGTGCATTGTGTATTTTATCTGTCTAGAATCAACTCTTCATGATTGGACTACTACATTAGAGATAAAAAAAACAACAGGTAAACATTGCAAGAAATGTAAATGGCACAACTTGCTATTTCACTCTGTATAGAACCTTTGGAAACACATGCTACAAGTGATTCCTGCCTTCTGTTATTCTTCCCCACATACCTTTGTTAGTGTACTCAATCTCCTTGTTCTACCTGAGGTCAGAGGTAGAAGACATGTGTTAACTACAACATTCCTCTAAAACAAAAGCCAACCACATTGTCTCGTGCTTATTCATGGGCAGTCAGGCAAGCAGAGGTCAGCAGTAAGTTTTGAAACACACCTACAAATATAATTTGGAGAAGCAAGATGCAATGTATGCATTCTGCTTTGTTTGTCACTCTTGTGTACATTTTTGAAGTAGCATATTGCATATATCAAATGCTCTACAACAGATAAAATTAAAAAAAAAGATTGCATATTCAAAGGCATTCACCTCACATATACACAATGATTGACTACTGCTCTCACAACTCATAACCCACAGTTCCCTGGAGACTACCAGCTATCCCACTGAGGAGAACCCTCAGTGGAGAGGGTCAGGGAGGGGGGGAATGATGGTATCAACACATGATATATCCATACAAATTTTCTACTTAATAAAAAAAGATGAGATGAAAAGCTAGATAAGACAATATTCTGTTGTTTTCTCATATTACAACACAGAATATTATACTCACTCTGGGGTATTTTGAACTCTGTTTTAAAATAGGAGATACAAAGTAAACACAGTTTAGGAATGTTCAGTGTCAATTTTATTGACATACAACTTTTAGCCTACCCAGTTAATCTTAACGCATTTAATCTTACCTATTGCTTTCAGATTATTGCTAAGTAATAAAATACCTCATCAAATGAAAGGACCTGGTGGAGGGAAGCACAGGGTAGTCAGAGCCTCCCTTCCTGCTCCCCACACTGAGACGGCGCTCTTCCACAGCTTACTTCACAACCTTCATTGTTTTCCCTGAGCTGAGCGCAGTAGCACTCGGTAGTCCTGGCTACTCAGGAGGCTGAGACAGGAAAGTCGCTTGATCCAGGAGTTCCAGGATAGCCTGAGCTGCATAGACAGAATCCAATCTCAAAGGAAGAAAAAAAAGTAAGAAAAACATTTCTCTTATAAAATTTAAGATTGACTTCATTCTATAAATATCTATCCAGCTTTTATCTGTAAATTCATTTGAAAATCTGCAAAGGAACTAAGTTTCTCTACAGAAGATCCATGCACTTCCAGCATTACCTTGTATTATATTTGAACTTGTAACCCAGGTTAGGGAGGGAAAGGATAAGTTTGTGAGACACGGGATATGGAGACCACCATGATCTACCTCAGTTTACCCCTCTGGCTATGGCTCTAGCCATTCTACCTCTTCCAAGTTGAGACATGGTGAAAGACTTCAATCCTCTTTCTCTCTTGTGTATTTGCATGTGTAGGTGCCTTTGTCGCTAAGCCTCCTGTGCACATGCCCCAGCCGTGGCTGCTGCCCGTGGTCGTCCGGTCCCACCATGCATCCTGAGTCTCAGTGCAGAAGTTTCTTTCTCCAAGACAGCTTCATAGCACCTTTCTCTCTGGCTGAAATTTCAGATACTCTCCCCGTTCTCATCTTCCCTATTACTCAAGCCTCCCTTACTGAGCTCTAGTCCTCGTCCTCACACGTGTGCCCTTCTCTCCTACTAAGCTCCACTTGCCTTAGACATGAATAGAGAAGAGTAGTTGGTATCTATCATACATTTCTGTTTTGTGTGTGCCTTCTCTGCAAAATGATTATGCTATATGATAAGATGAAAAGGGACATTAAAATCTTGGGCACATTGATATTAAAATAGCAATTCAGCAGAGGGGAGATAGTCAGTCAGAGGCCAGGTTGTTAGGGTACCCGAACTCACCATATCAGGGAGGTAGATGGTACCTATAATTGTTTATTCAATATATCGTTGAAAGATCTTTTTCAGGGCAAATCAAACTATCAAAAGTAAAGCAGCCCAGAAGTCTCTTATCTAAAATTATTAATTTCATTAAAATTGATAAAGTAAACAAGACATACATTTTAAATAGCTTAATAAACTCTAAAATCATTAAAGAATCCTAATGTATTATAATAACATTAATTTATTCAAATGTGCAGCTAAAGATAGATACCCCTTGGGGTAAGACAGTGATGCATGATATTTTTCCAGTTTGTTCCTTTGAATAAATGCTATCATCTTGCTTTTCAGCCTTAAGTATCAAGCAATGTGATAAACTAATAGGTTGCTATAGCAGCACATTCATTTGCTCTGTTCATTTCTCTCTGGTTTCCAGTAGCTCTTACCCCTTCCCCGTTTGACTTTTATGTGGTTGTTACCTACCCTGCAGATCTGTGAAAAGCCTAGATGAGGCTGATTATATGTGCATGTAATTGATACTGAGTTTGGCACATCTTGAATTCATGATGCCCAGATCTTTGCAGTCACTCTTCTACATCTTCCCTTTAAAAATAATTTCCTGAATGTTCAATATTTAATATTGGCTGCCATCTGAGAGGAGATGCATCTGTTCTGTCTAAGAAACAGACCCTATCAATGAACAATGATATCATGTACCATCATCTCGTGCCTACTGAATTTGAGATATATGTGCATAGATATTACACATTACATATTTAAAAACATTCTCACATTAACACTTCACTGTTGGCTTCATTTGTCTCTCTTTACAGATAAATATGCAAAATTATAAAAACGTAATAGCATAATCCAGGCAGTCAAGCATGAAACAATTACTGTGTGTCTGCCTAAGAAGTGGCCAACACTATTAGACTGTGTGCTTAGAATACAATAAATAACCAAAATATTCAGAAAATTTTCCACAAGACAGTTATATAGTAATGTGGAAGACGAGTATTATTCAAAAAAATCACAAAGATATGTCATGGAAATGTGACAATGGAAATAATGTCAGAAAGAGAAACATTTGATGTTGTTTATGTTTTCCAAGTCAGAAAGAACATGATACTCCACAGCACCAGCAAAACTTGAATTTGGGAGTCATGTTTGAATCACTTTAATATATGGCATTTTTGTCAGATGGCTAGGCTGGACTTTCTGATCTTCCTGAACACATTCTTCACAGCCTCTATGAGGAGAAATTTTTCTCCCATCCAAGTATATTGTGAACCCGGAGGAGAAATCCAACAGTAAATGATGTGCTGGCTTTGTGTGCTGGGAGCTGTCCAGGGAAGACTCCATTTCACTCTCACTTGGGCTGTGAGAGCCCGGGACACTGACTCTATGGAGGCTGATGGCAACTGTGCATGACGGTTCACCCAGTCTCTGTTCAGTCCAGAATCGCCAATCACAAGGCTGGGCTGAGAGCAATATTCAGATGGCCAGCTGAATTGAAGCCTGCTCTTTGAGTTGACCTTCCACTCCCATTAACCCACTACCAGGATTCATACCGGTTTTTTTTTATGGGAGCCACATGCCAGTTGGCTGTTTAGCTCCACTGATATTATTGCCTGGCTCAAAAAAATTTCCTTGAAGCATGCATAATTTTTGACTTATTTCTCAAAGTTATATACAACATTCAGGTTTCCACTTGATGACTTGAATACTCACAGCTATTATGGGATAATACCAGTCATCAAAGATCCATATTTGAATATTGGTTCTGCTAATTATCACTTGGTAGGTGATTAATTATTCTAAACTTTGGGTTTCCCATGTATAGAACGGGACTAATAACCCCAAGTGTTAGGGTCTTCACTGTGGACAGTCATTCATGTTCACATTTGAAAACGTGTAACTTTTGTGTGAATGTGTGTGTGTGTGTGTGTGTGTGTGTGTGTGTGTGCATATGGGCCAGAGCTTGATGTCAGGTATCTTCTCAATGTCTCTATCTTTCTATTTTACCTTCACTGAACCAGAAGCTCATCAGTTAGTTAGACTAGAGAGCTCAAGGATCCTCCAGCCTCTCGTTGCCAGCGTTCATTGCTATGCGCGGCTCCTCCATCATGTACTCCAGGACACACTTCACATGTCATGCTTGCAAAGAAAAACGCTTTGCAAACTAAGCCATCTTCACAGGTCCAGAGAACACATAATTGTTTACTGAATGAATGTCAGGTTTCCACTCTCAACACCACACATTTTTTGTGTACGAATGCTGAAAAAGTATAGTTAGTATTAGATTACTTCCACCATAAATGTATTGTGAACAGTTAGCATATTCACATGCATAAAGCATTCCTGCTCACACTGGAAAGATTGGAAACACAGTCACAACTTGGAGCTGGTAATGTTTATTTTCATTCCTGACCTGGAAAGAGTGATTGTGAACAATAGTTCCAGGACGTGGAGTAAGGCTCGATTTCAATGAAAACAGGACAAGGTTCAGTACGGGTGTCCCACTTTTCCATTTAATTTTGCAATCTTATCAACTGGTGCTGGCACTTACGTGGTCAGGCTTTCTCTGGTGATGCCCGCCTCTCTTCCAGGAATCCTAGATGGTCTGAGGGAGGTTGGGATTGAGGTCTGTGTTTATTTCATGAGTCATAAATGCAAGTCTCTCTAGTTATTTGCATGCTTTTCTTGTATCATCTCTGTCAGGCATTAGAAAACGCCTTAGTGGGTGGGACTGTGTCTCTTAGGAGATTAAAGTAAATGCTGGAAAATGACAAAAGCTGGTCACAGATTGATCAGGCAGAAGGGGGACAGCATAGCCCTTGATCTGGAGAAAGCTTATACAGGGGCCAGAGGTATGCAGGCACAGATGATCTATAACAACATTCCTTGTGGTAAAGATACAGCAAAAACATGACCAGGAATTTCCAAGTAAGCCCTATATGCTATTGACACACTGAAAAAGAACAGGACACTGTGTGTACTGTACTCGTAGGTCTATAGGAATTCTCTTCCTTTTGAAAGTAAGGATACACCTAGACATCTTTTATTCTATCACCTAAGTCAAAGTATGCCCTATAAAAATATTATTATCCAATACCATCTTGAAATACATCTACTTCTAGTAGAAGAGTGATATCAATTCAAGAGCTCTTTTATTTTTCTGTCTTGACAATAAGGCCATGCATACTAGAACTGCCATGTCATACATCCACATTCAGTGCAGTAGAGGGTGATCTCCTATGTTGTGAATATTTCTTTCCTTCTTTCTGTGTCTAATTCCTTCCCTCAGCTTTGACCTTCTCAAACACAGAGTTTCTATGTGGCCCAAACCACTGAGCTTAAAGTTTATCTTTGCAAAGCTTTAAGGAATACTTTCAGAATTTATTTGAATATTTCCAAAAGTCCCTCCATACTCCATTGCCCCCCACAACAAAATCCTATAGCATAGCAATCTACACCCTGTCAGAAGTCCCTCTCCCACAAAGGCCAGCTCCCATCTTAAAGGGTATTTCAGCACTTCTGTAACCTTCAACTTCAGAGGGAAGTAAGCTCCACCCTTCAGTCATCTCAGAGAGGTGGATTCCCATGGAGGGAAGACTATGCCTCAGGAAGACACTTCTGGGTTTTCAGTGGCCATCCTTCTTCCTGGATGATGGGATTGGAGCTCCATGGTCCCTGCCATGGCAGCCATCCACAGACCATGTGGGGATATCACAAACAGGTCTGCACAGAGAGTAGGCATGCTGTAAGACTCAGCCAAACTTGTGGCTTTGCCTCAAGCGCATGAACTGGCAGAGAATTGAAAGCTATTTCTCCCAGTAAGACAGCCACAAGGCTCATAAAACCATGGTGAACAGAATGTCTTCCCTAGAGAGCATCTCCTAAGAGTTTAGTCTGCTAAGCATTCTGGTTATTTCCTCTCAATTCCGTCACAGCATACAGTCCTGATTTTAGTAGATGGAGCACAGCAGGGATTTAGCTGTCCCAGGAGTTAGTTGCCTAGTCCTCTGGAGGAAGGATCTATCTCTAACAGTAGAGATGCAACTACATTGACTTAAGCCCCAGTGAAGCTTGCCAGGAAACAAGCTGTGATGTTTACGTGTGGCCTATAACAACGAGGTACGAATTCTTAGCAATGTGCCACATGAAAATATACAATAATTCCAATGGGAATGTAGAACAAACGTCCATAGGTTTGAAACTTTTGTTTTCTATATTCTTGTGTTAGAATTGGGCATCATTACATTTATTGCCCAAGTTATACTTCATTCAATGTTTATTCAACTCATAGTTTTGTTAATCTGAGTAAGTGAGTTTACATCTTGGATAAGTCAAATTCAGCTATTACAGAAAATTTACGCAATTCCCAGAGTAATCAAGTATGACTACTTATTTTGATTTGCATTTAACTACGGTATATTTTATCTAAATTCAGGTGTAAGCCCCCTAGCATAATGAAAAAAGAGTTCAACTTAAACTCCCAGGGGATGCCATTTGCTCCTATCTACATGATTAAAGAGGTGCTAGATACTAGAAAAAAAAAAAAAAAACACCTCTTGGAAGTGGAAACACAAAATGCCCTTTATAGGATGAATTTATTTAGCCTTTCCTTTGTTGTTAATTTGAGATTCGTCAGGCAGAAGGTTGTGTCTTATTACATTCTCATTGTAGCAGAATTCATATTCATAGAGGACATTTCCTGAAAGTGGCTTAATTCATGTTTTAGGAAAATATTATCTCTACTCCATTGACCTATGCACTAGTTTACATACCTGGGACACCACTGTGAAAGAGTGTGTAGGATTCAAGTATCAGAGAAAAACCTGTCCTTTTTTAATTTTTTTTTTTTTTTTAGGGACATTCAAACAATTGAATTTTTTGGCTAGGTTTTCTTACCAAATAAATTGTGTACATGGAAGCTGATAGACCAATGCACAACAAGCTTACAAGAAAGAGAAGACAGCAGTGTCTGGAGTGCTAGCAAAGGTTTGCCTGGGCCATCCCTTGGAGAGGAGGAAGTGGTCCGGGTGGCAGAAGCAGAGGTGTGTACTGTAGAGGTGCAGATCAGGAAAAGGGTGACGCAGGAGTCAGTGTGGGTGCTGACAACATAAAGCCATGCCAGCGCGTTGGAAAGAGAGGAAGCACAGTGTCAAGTCTGGGGAGACACTAATCTGAAGTCAGGATAGCATCCAGTCCAAGGTGGCAGAGAGGATGGGCAGTGTTGAGTGCTCTCCTCAGCACTGGCGTCTTTCCATGTCTAAAGAAGGTCATGTGTCTTGGCTGCCCATGACAACAGCAATGTGATATTGACTTGGGTCTCAGCACCTCCTACCACAATTGTAAGGTGCCATCACAAGAGTTACCCCATGGTGTCATGAGAAATACCCTAGGCATGCGCTAGCCAGCTGACCTGAAAACCACCAGTTGCTAGTTTAAGGGGGGATCTTTAAGTCTCCTTCCTTTTCACTTTTTCTTGACTTTAACAGATGAAACACATTTTCTGTGGTGTGTTTAATTTTCTTACCTACAGTGCCTAATAATTAGGGCATGTGGACAGAAAACTCAATTTGTTATGTCTCACCAACAGCTTTTCCAATGCCATCTATGGCTGTCACACAACATCTCCCTTAAACATTCCAGTGTAAGGAAAATGTAGTTGCACTAACCTCAAGCTACATGCTAGCATCCATGTGGTCAAACTCTCTGTGGGTTGTCATGGCAACACCATCTAAAAAATGAAACTCCTCTTCACAGCAGGCATTTACCTGTGGTTTACTCTGCTTTCTAGGCTCTTCAATGGCCAACAAGGAATTATTATTCAAAATTTTAGCACAAGA
Source organism: Dipus sagitta (assembly GCA_036346955.1). Classification (NCBI taxonomy): domain Eukaryota; kingdom Metazoa; phylum Chordata; class Mammalia; order Rodentia; family Dipodidae; genus Dipus; species Dipus sagitta. The sequence continues at coordinate 59,773,874 of CM070788.1, forward strand.
TCCATTCTCACCGTGACCAACGTAACGCAGGAACACTTCGGCAACTACACTTGCGTGGCTGCCAACAAGCTGGGCACGACCAACGCGAGCCTGCCTCTCAACCGTGAGTACCACAGTCCTGGCTTCTCTGGGTGACCGCAGGTGGAACGTAGCCGTGGGGTTTGTTCACTTCACAGCTAAGTCTGTTGGAACACATCCCTGACAAAGGGTAGCTTCCTCCTGAAATCCTGTAGGTGACTGAGAATTGTACCACGTCTGTAAAACTCTGCCTTCGAGCTGAGAAAGGGAGAACCAAGGAACACGCCCCACAGTTGTCGGCAGACTGGCCAGAGGTCTTGTGTAGGATTGTAGTTCTAAAAGTGTGCTGTCCTGAAGCACAGACTGACCATGGCTTGAGTTCACTCTGGGTGGGCTGTCTTTAGAGATTCCTATCCTGGAATAACCACAAGTCCACATGGCATCATTGAAATAGTAAGGAAATAATCACACACACAATGTTGTATCAAGCCGGGCGTGGTGGCGCACGCCTTTACTCCCAGCACTAGGGAGGTAGAGGTAGGAGGATTGATTGCTGTGAGTCGAGGCCACCCTGAGACTCCATAGTGAATTCCAGGTCAGCCTGGGCTAGAGTGAGACCCTACCTCGAAAAACCAAAAAATAAAAATGTTTTTATCCATACACATGATTTTTTTTCACTCAAAAGTCTACTTTGCAGCACAACCTAAGAGTTTATTAAAATAAATACTTCCTTGACAATGTAACCAAATGCAATGGGTTGCAACTTGGTGAGTATAAAATCTAGTACGGCCAAGAAATAAAGCAGCGAAGAAAAGATTTATTACCTTCAGTTGATAAGAGGAGCATGGAAATTACTTCAGAGCAAAACCTTCCTCTCACAAAGTGGCTATGTGGACTTTATTTGGGTAGTCTATATATCTTTACAGAGACAAATATTTGAGGGTGGGTACATTCCTAAGAATGCTCAACTTAAAGTCACAGTTTATGAAATAAAAGTGGCAGCCATATTTTGAGGTATTGTTACATTGAGGTCATGGACACATTTGCAAAATGTTAACAAAAAAAAAAAAAGAGCTGACAGGAACACTTCGGTGCTGTTCACCTTGGCATCATAGGGATACTCATGTGCACATTCACTTTTCTCCAAAAGGCAAGGACACTTTGAAGGTGCATGAACACGGGAGTCTACTATTCAAGTAGCTGCCTGTCTAGAGAGCTAATGACTAGTGTATCTCAGGAATGGAACTGACTGGAGAATTTCCACAGGGATCAGTGAAAGGGAGGGAAATCTACACTCATGCCTCCTCCATTAACTGACTTTAGGGCTGTTTAGACCCTGAGTGACTGGCAAATTGGTTTAGCCATAAAATATCTCTAATCTTTCAACTGAGTACCTTTCAAAATATTCAAAGAAAACTACAGAGTATACTATCATTTTAATTACACAAGGCAATCTGAGCTATCCTGCTTTTACAGTAAATATTATTATTGTAACCTGACATGTATTTTATCTTAGCAAGTTACTCTGGAAAAAATATAAATGTTGAATTGAACATGTCAGAGATGGCCATTTTCATTTTTCAGAAACAGAAATGGCATTTACTATGTTCCTACTAACAAAAATAGAATATAGTAGCTTACATGATTCATGAGCTTGGAACTGGTATGATTTAAGAGCCACCCATGTAAGATAAGAACATATAAGCTTGCATCACAAAATATAGTAAGTTTTAAAGTTTACTCCCTTGCCACATAACAGTCATCATGTAAAATTCTTAAGACTTTTTTTTCTTTATGGATAGTTTATTTTATGGAATCATTAATGATGTAAGCCACTGAAAATATCATTGAACGTTATGAAATCTAACTTAATGTAAATATTGATACTTCTCTGGTATGTTATTAATATTGTAAATGGTTTAAATATTCAAGAATTAGAAAGGGCAATAAAAGCAAGGTATAGAAAAATCTAAGGTTTCATAACATTAACTTTTGCTATTTAAATTTCTAAATAATGCCCTGATTTTCAGAAACAGAATGATAATAAAGTGACAAATTAGAAACCATTGTCACTATTTAAATGTTTGTTCAACTCTTACAACCTTAACAATCTGGAAATAATGTACTGCTATAAATGGTCCTAAATGTGGAAACCTCATGATGGCCTCTTATTATCTCTGTCTGCTACTGATTTTCTGTATGTGAAGGTACTCCTATGGCTGGCACAATTTTGATTGACTGTTAATGAAGACACCATAGACAGGTCTTGTCTATAATTATTAATTAGTCCTGGAAGTTCGATGAAATATCTGTGTATGCAGAACTCTATGATAACAGCTGAAGCTCTTACTACATGAAGCATTTATGCTTATGTACTGTAATTGTTTTGTTTTAATTTTGTGGTGCTAGGGATCAAACCCACAGATTTCTGCATGCAGGCAAGTACTGTAAAACTGAGCAACACCTGTTACTCTTACAGTTTTGTATATATTTTTTATATTTCTACTAAACCTGATGTCCTTTGAGAAAACTGGAACAATGTCCAGTAAATTACTTTATCTGCCCTATCAGAAAGCACAGTATCTACTACTTAGTTGTAATTAAGAAATCGTAAGTGAGTAAAGAAATTAAACAATGAGTAAGTAAATGAATGTATTTAGGAGTGGGTGAATGAACTATATTTTAATTTTGCTGTGCAATGTTCATTATAGTTTCTAAAGATATAGGCAATATCACTGACTATTAGTTTACTCTGAGCCAAACTATTCTGCTTTCTTTGTGGGAATGTGAATTTAATTTTTATGCAATCCAAAGACTGAGATTCTAAAATTCCCTTTCTCACGGGTCAGGAAACTATAAGAGAGACTGTACATATGAACAAGGTCACAGCCTTAGTGAGTGACAACACTGAAACTTGACAGTCAGGCTTCAGAGCCCAAGCTTCTCACTGTTTACCTCTATAAACATAAAACCACCAAGGCAACGAGAGACAATCTAGACTGTTTGAAAAATAATTCTCCACGTATGCTTGCCCTCCTTATGGTGTTACCAATTTGTATTTAATAATTAGAATATTAATCCTCATATAAAAGCTCATTTTAAAATATGCCCATATATCCCTATATAAGAATGTCTTCCACATTGCACAGTTTCTTAAAAACAAGGCTCTAAGTCTCCAAAATGATTCAAGACTAAACTCCAGGATTAAACTGATCAGCATGGCCTTTGAACTCATAAACATTTTGTTAACTTCAAGAGATACACTCTTTCTGTGAATAAGAATTCAGCAAAGCTAGCATGTCCCCTTCGTGTTCAGAAAGACTGTGCGCTCCAAACAGTGTGCCACCTAGGTGGGTGTTGGTATTTAGTTCCTGTTTTTAAAGAGAAAATTGTTATGCTTTCATTATTTGTATCCTGGAATATTTAATAAGGTCAAAGACAGCATGGCGCAATGCTCATCAATATCAATCACATACTCTGGTTGGAAGAACATTCCAGCCATGCATAAACCCCTGGATGGAGCTATCCATCGACAGTATTCAGCATAAGCCCAGAGACTGTTTCAGTCTACTCCTGGTTTGCAGTAACTCACATTTCCCACATCCCTGAAAGGTAAAAGACAAGTGGAAGTTTAGAGGCTTGCTACAGTTGAAACCAAGTAAAAAAAGCTAGCACTTTGTGGTATGTAAATGTGTGTACACACTTGAATATTAGTGTGCATGTGCTTCTTGTAATAGATATCAAACAGTTCTTGGTTTGAATCCCAGTTTGATGACACACCAGTTATGTGTGACATGTAGTAATTCATCTAACTCCATATTCTCAGTTAACTCATTTATAAAGTGAGAATAAAAGCTCCTACATCCCAGGACAGGAGTCAAGATGATCCATGTAACACACTTATGACTCAGCCTGGAACAAAGGAAGTATTCAGTTAACACGGCCATTGTTACACACCCTTACCTCTCCCAGGAGTGCATTGTAACCCTCATGAAAAGACTATGTGTTCGATGGTCTTATTTGGAGGTTGCCAACACCTTACTGACAGCTTACATGGCAAACATGAGCTCATGAGCCAAGGAGGGGGAAGCCAACTTGAAATAGCATCTCAATTCTAAATCACAACTTAACCTCATGCCCCTCTTAGTACAAGAACCAGGTCTTGCAACATTAATTCTAGTTAAATATGATGTCCACAGCATAAGAGTTAGACATCTAGAAGCTTCAAAATGTAAAGGGAGAAGAAACTCATGGCTCTATCTAGATGATTGTGTAATTCAGTTTCAGTCTCAGTTGTCAAACATGCACATGAATTACCTGCAATGTATAGAGCAATGTGCTCACTGCCACAAAGAATATGAAAACTAGACTTGGCACTCTTACTTCAAGGAGTACTCAGTCAAGTGAGAGGGGAGAGACAAGAATAGGTACTTCCAATGCAATGTAGTCAGTAATGCCACTCTAGGGCCTTTCTTCTAGCCTCAGGGGCCATGAAAGGACTGTCCCCTAGAGGAGATGATGTCACCCTATGAACTGTAATCAACCAATGCTCAACTCCAAACACCATCTGAACCATAATTTTCTTGTTTTCTAAGGCAGAGTTTGCTGGAGTTTATTCATTTTACAAGGTACAGTGATATAATTGAGATGATCATCAACTTTGTATTTGTGGCTCAGCCAAGCTACAGGGCCCTGCTCCACCAGCCCAGGGCATGAATAGGTCTGTCCTGGGTGTGAGGATGGTGATAAAAGACCGGGGAAGACTCACATGAAACAGTTCAAGCAAAGACAGGGCAATATGAATCAAACTAGTCAGTTTGAAGACATGATGGTTCTTTGTGTGAATAGAGTAGAAGGCAGTGGAAGATTAATACTATTAAACAAGGATAGACAGGTTGGTACATTAAGGCAAGAAGGTAAGAAAATTAGTTTGGTCTTTATACTGGGTCTGGAGTCTGGAATGTTTAACAGAAATTACATCAATATATTTGGTTTCTGAAAAGTTTTCTTAGATAATCTGGATATTAAACCCAGGCATGTAAAAGAGTAGCAGAGGTGAGAGTTGAGTAATGATCAGGAGGTGAACGTTCATGGGAACAGAGTTGCAGGAATCTAGTTCACTCCTACTCTTTAGTTTGGATGACATTAACAAGGATAAGAACATTCTAGAAGGAATAAAATTTTAGCCTCTAAGCAGCAGATATGAAAAGAAGCAGAGCTGTTCAGTTTAAGACACTTAAGTTTGCAGGAGTGTCCGAGAGACAGCTAGATGCCATGTCTGGAAGGGAGGTTTGGAAGCTGTCCTGATGTGGGCAGTAGCTTCAGCCATGAGAGTGAGTCAGACTTCACAAACAAGCATCCACAGCGAAATATGCCCAAGGACAGAAACCCAGAGAGGCTCAGCTGTGAAGAGTGAACAGAGGGAGAACAGCCTTCTGTAGAAACAGCAGATTTGAAGAGGCTACAGTAACATGAGCATCATGAGAGTAGGGGATGGAGCCGAGGGGCAACCAGGCAAAGTCTGAAAGTCAGCCAGGCTAGTGTGTTACTGGTAACCTTTGCCAGAGCAATTTCTGTGGAAAGCTGGAGCAGAAGCCAGGGTTATATAGATTGAGGCTAAGTAAATAGATGCAGAAGTAGACACATGGTAAAATCAATTCTCCCTAGCCTTTCAGCTATAGAAGGAAGAATCGAAGGTCAGTCTCCTTCCTAGGAGCTCGACCAGCTGTCCTGCTTTCACTCATTTCATAGCCATGTGCACATCAGTCATCCCCTGGCCTACAAAATCTCCATACCACAGCCTTTGGGGAGCTGCTCTGGCCATGCCTGTCATGTTCTGTGGAACCCTCTCATATATGCCCCCACCCCTTGCCTCATTCTCTCATTTCTCCTGGGTCTTGGTGAACTGAGGGAACGCTTTGATTTTACACACATTGCCTTAGAAACCATTCTCTTAAGGCTTTAGGCTGAAATTGTAAAAGGAACTATAATTTTAAGCAGAGATTTTAGTGATGTTACCAAGATAACTAAATTACTAAAAGTGAACTATGCTTTCTCAAATAAAGGGAACAAAAATTTTATGGTGAAAAGACTACAAGAAAGCAAGAATATTATGGAGATGAGAGACAAGGAGTGGGGGTTCCACAGCTCCATGCAAATCAATCCTCAGCAGAGGATCTGCTTTGACACAATTGGTATTGATGACAGTATGACATCTGCACATACTCAAATTCCTGATTAAGTAAAAAAAAAGTGTGACTCAGAATTATATATTTTATTTTTGTTTTCACCCATGTTTATTGAACATGAGCAATCAGAGATTCTTTTTTTTGCTCCTTACAGAATACGAACTGGATGATCTCACCCTGCCATCTATGGGTCCCATTCATGCAGTGTACACTGTCATTTGAAAGGAAAATCCATGGCCAGAAACATATATGCTCTATAGAAGTGAAACACTTTGCATATTCTTAATTTCTCACTTTTTATAAAGTAGAAAGTATTCACTTTAGGGCATGCATTAAAAGGCTCAACATCTAAAGGAAACTAAGAAAGAGAAATAAGGAAAAGGAAAAGAAAGTTCCAGAACAAAGTAATTAAAATTCATACACTTGGCTTTAATGAGATCCTGAGGTCCACGTTATGAAAAGAGTCGGAGGAAATCTAGCATGAATTTGAATGGTTTTGTTTAGAGCTACATATAAGTAATAATATCACTACAATATGTGAATATGGAACTCCCTGTGTGCTGGTGGCCTGCAAAGTATAGTGTCAAGCCCTTTGCTAGAACATGAGTCCTGCCTATGCAATAGGACTTTCTTGCCTATTTCTGCACCTATTCAAAGTAACACAATATGTGTGTGTGTGTGTTTCTCAGAAACATTTTTGTAAGAACTTTGGCGCCCTCAGTAAGGCCGCCTTCCCCTCACCTCGACCTCCCCACTGCGGCAACGGAAGCGCCAGCAGCAAAGGCTGTGTATAGAAGTGACGCATATGCTCCAGAAATGCTCAGCATGTTAGAAAATGTCTCTTCTGCACCTGTTTCATTTGATAGGCACCTCCTCTTTCCAACTAACAAGTCAGTAGCTAAAGGAAGTGGAAGAGTTTACTGGGGACCTATTTGGTTTCTACTGATGCTGATAAGATGTACTTTTTGACCCATTTGTTGAATCCAGAATCAACTATGGCTTTAAAGGTAACATTTCAGCTCTACTATGTGGGTTCCCTCATTCTTTTGCCTATTGTCTTGAATGCTGATTCCATGAGAAAGACGATGCCACAAGTTTAAATGATTCGTATTTTTTAATCAATACTTATTTCCCCTCTTGCAACTTAAACATGGGCTTCTCATGTGTTTAAAAGAAGTAGTCATAAATTTAGACTTGAGGATTACTGAGGACAGAGTGCTGTATGAGCTAACTTACTTTATCCTCACAGCCCTGGGTTATAATGGGAAGGCTTTCCTTGATTTTCCCAAAATAAACCCTTTTTTAAAAATCAGGTTTGGAGCTGGAGAGATGGCTTAGTGGTTAAGACGCTTGCCTGCAAAGCCAAAAGACCTCAGTTCAATTCCCCAGGACCCACGTAAGCTAGATGCAAAAGGTGGTGCATGCATCTGGAGTTCGTTTGCAGTGGCTGGAAGCCCTGGTGCACCCATTCTCTCCTTCACCACCCCCCCCCCCCACACACACACTCACTCTACCTCTTTCTCTCTTTCAAATAAATAAATAAAAATAAAATAAATCAGGTCTGAAGTGATACATAGATTGTGGTACAGGTGTATTAGCTATCAAATAGCACACTGTTCAAACAGAAAATACACAAACATAACATCCATACATACAGATTTTGCATGCATACAACTTTGTTGAGATGGAAATACGAACAAGAGGAACCCCCCCCCCAGCCAAATGCTAGAATGTATGTCTATTCTCAGAAGATGGGTGCCAGATGGGCACCCAGTGCCAACTGAGAATGACATTCAGCAGGATGTTAGTCAGAACGACTGCTCGACCCTGAAATGTCACAGGGTACCAGAGTCCAAAAGTAAATATATATATATGGGGGGAGAGAGAGAGAGAGGAGAGGGAGAGGGAGAGGGAGAATCAGGACTTTAGTCAGCAACCACGACTGAGGAAGAGATATCACCAGGTCAGTTTTCTTCCAAGTATCTTAAGCAACAGAATTTTCCTTTCTCCCAAACCATGTCATATGCAAACTTACTGTCCAGTCATATGTCACTGAATAACAAGCATATGTTCTAAGAAATGAACCATGAGCAATTTCATGGTTATGCCAACATAACACAGTGTACATACATAAGTCTTTGTGATATACCTATTATACAGTCCATAGCTTCTGGGGTAACAATGAGCAAAGCATAAGGTTAAATTATGCATGGGAGAAAATGAACGATGAAATTGGAAGACAGAGTAATCATTATTTCTATGATAGTCTAATATTGCAAGCAGCCTTAATGTATGCTAGCTTTTCATGAGAAAGAGTAAATATATAGAAGATTAAGTATACAAACTAGTAGTATGGGTATTTACTGTAATTCCCACATGTCATGTAGTGTGCATAAGTGTACAATGTCTCCTTTATATGACTGGCTTCTTCACTATAAGCAGACAGGTGAGGCACTGGACTATGATGTTATGACAGCTATGACATCACAAGGCTACAGCTCTATGGTAATACTAAGGGCCCAACACCTTGAATGTCCAACATTGGCAAAAAGGTCACTGTGCTATGTATGATTGTACAAAGAAGATAAATTTGGTGTTAGTTTTGTTGATGTGGATGTAAATTTATAAAATTCACTTTTTTTCTGTCTGTCATACACACAGTGATATTGACACCTGCCAATCTGTAATGGGTTCTTGAGATTTTGATCTGAATACTGCTCTAGAGAAAAGTCTTTTTAGGAGAACATGAAGCCCACACAAAGTGAGTTAAAGCTCAAACACAGCTTCCTTTGCCCTGATGAAGTGTTCCCATCCTACAGAAGTGGCATCTCCAGAACTTTGAGTTAAGCAGATCTGAGTTGATGTCACAGCCAACCTGAAGGATTTGGAATGGTTCTCTCCATTTTTGAGTCTTGGTCTTATCAATAGAGAAGAGTACTTTGTTCTTTTTTATTGAGTTCGTGAGGTTCATATATATAAGACATGTAAAATCACTAATACACCTAATCCAAATAAAGTGCCCACAAAATGTTAGCCTCCTTGCCTTTCCTCTCACAAATACTCCACTTATCAAAGGGCAAGTTCCAGTATTCTAAAAACTACATAAGCTGAAGCACTGAAACTCTATCTCTCATCAGGTTTCCAAATACACACTTGTTCTTTGATTCATTTCTTACTGCACCAGTGCATATCATTATGATAGTGTCCTTTTATTAGAATTATTAATTAACTCAGCCTAGCACATAAGCACTCAGTTGTAATGAGTGGGAAGCAGGCGTTTTGATTAGAGAGGGTTGTGCGAGATTAATGGCTTCACCATTGTCTTTCTCTCGGGTTAAGAAGCAGGTTGACAGCTGTGCCTTCAGGTTTCTGAGTACCTTATTCATATGTGTGAAGGAGAGGGTTGGGAGGGAGGAGAGGGCGAAGGGAACTTTTATATCTTTATATTTTATATATTTTTAAATTTGCCATTGTCACTGATCAACTTTGAAAGACTGTAGGCTTAGGGGAATTAGGTAATACCAAGAAAATCAAATTTAACCAGGAAACTTTACTTGCAAATTTAGCCTAGAGGTCAGAAAATTAAGATTCAGGTCTTAAATCAGAGAAGTATTTGCCTCAACTTTCTGGCCTTAGTCTTCTTTTCTATGAAATGAGAAGACTAGGGTAACTAGCCTCTAAATTTTCAACTAGAGGGGGCGGAAAGAATGTCAGAGCTACATGTTGGGTCATGATATGCAGAGACATTTCTCCTACCCATAACTGTGGGCTAACTCCACAATGCATGACCCATATACCTCAACAAGTAGGGGGCAGGGGGAGGAGGCAGTACATGGATGACCCTAACTATGGTACCAACTTGACTGTATTCACTGAGTACAAAACTAATTAATAAAAAAATTAATAAATTAAAAAAATAAATTCTCAACTAATTGTAATGTTTTAATATATATGTATATATACAGTGTGTATGTGTATGTTTGCATATATGTATACTTATACATGTGTAATATATTTTTTATTATTTTAAAAGACATATTTACTCCTTAATCAAGTAAAACTTATGCCAACATATTCCCTTCTATATGTTGTCACTGATCTCAACATGATTTCTTATTGACAGAAAACATTGCATTTTAATGTGTCTGGTTTTGTGGTGAGTTTCCATGAAGATTTATAGCTCAATATCACTGCTGGCCTAACCATTCTGTCATCTAGACAAAGAATTCTACCCGTAGGGAAAGTCCCTTCATGTTCAAGGGTTCAGTTGTGTTAGCCAGTGTCCTATGAAAATGCTTCCTCATAGACCATCCTGTTGCTATTTTATTCCACATAGTCTTAGCCCCATAACAAATGGCCACAATGTGACCCCGGGTACATGAGAGTGATGTCTGTCGGGACTTCATTAAAGTGACAGGATGCTAACATTTCACCCTAACTGAAAGGTATGAACTGACCCTTTCTTCAGTGGCACTTTCCTTGCTCTCCTGGGTTGCAGAGAAGGACCATGGCACTCCCTTACCAGTCACTTCTGAGAGGTCTCTGAGCACCCTCACCCAGCATGCACTGCTTCAGGTGCAGCTGTGGGACCTAGGAAGCCCGAGTCTCTGAAGCATGGTCTAAAGACAGGAGCAGTGTGGGGATAAGTGAGCCAGTCACCCCCTGTGTTTCCACAGCTTTCTCTGGCAGAATGGAATAGTGGCCCCTAATGAAAGGCCCAGAAAGGGCTGGAGAGATGGCTTAGTGGTTAAGCGCTTGCCTGTGAAGCCTAAGGACCCCGGTTCCAGGCTCTATTCCCCAGGACCCAGGTTAGCCAGAAGCATACTGGGGCGCATGCATCTGGAGTTCATTTGCGGTGGCTGGAGGCCCTGGCGCGCCCATTCTCTCTCTCTCTATCTGCCTCTTTCTCTCTGTCTGTCGCTCTCAAATAAATAAATAAAAATAAAACAAACAAACAACAACAAAAAATAAAATAAAATAAAAAAGAAAGGCCCAGAAATATGTGGACACAAGGATTATCATGAAGAACTCTGGGTTATTATAATTAAAGTCTCCATTTTTCCTCAGTCAGTATAAAGCGTAAACAAGAGTATTCCACTGAAAACGAAAGTAAAGTGAAATTGGATCTTTTTTATTTTTTGGAGCACTTTGATTTCTGGGCAGAGGGGAGCTACTGTACAACAGGCAGTGCGCAATGGGCCGCCCTTGCTAAAGCGTTGTGCATTAATGCTGTGTGCGTAAGCCTGCAGGGGAAGGGACTGGGGATGGAGTGCCCTCGGTGTGGGCTAGGCAACTTACTAAGAAATGTAACCTAACTGGCGTATCTCAACAGAGACACACATTAGCTCTCTGATCTAGTATACTCTATAAGATTTGACTAACCCAAAAAGGGCCTACTGGGGCAGAAGAACTATTTTACCTGTGCTAGGACCATCAGTTATATTGACTAGATTTTTCCCAGTTTTGCCTTTTTATGAAGGTACTTTTGACTTTCAACATTTTTTGTTGTTGTTGTTTTTTGAGTCAGGGTCTCATGCATAGAAGGCTGCCCTCAAACTCACTATGTAGCTAAGGATGACTTTGAACTCTTGATTCTGCTACTTCTATCTGCCAAGTGCTGGTATTGCAGGCTAGCCCCACCATGACTAGCTTATTTGGCCTGGGGATCAAACCCAATGTGTCAAGCATGCTAAGCCAGCGCTCCACCAAGCTGACATTCAACAATTTTTAACGCAAATAAGTAACTTGAGTTCCTAGCTCTGAAATGTGGTTTTTTGATAGCTGCTTATTTATCTGTTCCTTTCTTTGATTTTTTTTAAAGACTCAATCCAATTAGCACACATGTGGAGTTGTCTAATTAGTGAAGCAGACCATAATTTCTCTCAGAGCCATTCAGGTCACTACTCAGTCCAGCTAGCAGGAATCACATATCTTCTACATTACTTTGTAAAATTAAGTATCACAACATATCCCATCCCCCCAAACAGGAATCAAAGTTAATGCTTTAAGAATTAGTGGCTATAAGTAGGGACATGTGTATTTTACTCCTAAATCATACTTTCTTAGGAGTACCTACAGTTTATGAAACAACCATGTACTTACAAAGTGTCCTGCAAAAGCTGCCTTCAAGCTGAGTGATATACAGTGCAGGCAGACATCTTAGGAGGCTTGTACCGCTCGCCAGCTTTGTGCTTCTGTATGCACTGTGTGGGAGTCCTGCTTGGCATTGTATTTACACTCACTTTGCTTCACATGCAGAACCTCCTGTACCTCCCAATATTCCTCCTTCCGGCATCACTTGAAATAATGGACCTCAAATACTAAAATCACCTAGACAGCAGTGTGTCACCATCGTAATAATGTTTCATTGATTTTCTTTTCCTTGTCACCATATTCCTTAATGATTTCCTTCATTTTGTTCTTGCTGTCAAAAATTACTAAAAAGAGAGACTGTTAAATGATTCCTCATTCTCATTTATTAGTGAAATCCATTCATCTGTTTGTATGTTTTTCCTTTTTTTCTTTTACTTTCTGAATGATCCCCTGATATTCTTTTTTTTATTTTCTCCACTTTCCTCAGCTCTAGGACTTAATCAACAACAAAGAAGACAGACTGGTAGATAGGTGCTTCTCTAACCAGCAATATAGGTTTGAGGCAGAACCTAACGACTTTGGAATAGGCAAGCTCAGAATTGCTTTTGAAAGCCCATCACTGAAGATGTAATCAAACTTGGCTTCCCCTGAACTGATCTAGTCACAGCCTAAGGGCCAGCCTGCGATGGGGCAGCCTCCACATTCGCATCGATTCTGCATGCGATTGAATTACTCAGGCGAGTCTGCTCATTTCAGCCCTGCCGTGAAAATGGCCAATTTGCAAAGCATCTTGGTTTTGCTAGAAATTTGTTGGAACATTTTTCTCATGCCATCCTGGGGGAAAAGCAGGCTTACTTTTCAAAAATATTCTCTTAGTCATAGAAGTGGTTTCCCAAAATATATTTTGTTTGTGTGTTTTTATCTTTACTTTTGATTTCATAAAAATTTGCTGAGTTAAAATGAACCCAACATGGCTCAGGGAAATTCATGGAAGAGGGGGTCAGAAAGGATGTCAGAGCCACACGTTGGGTCATTATGCACAGAGACGTTGCCTCTTCCCCATAACTGAGGACTAGCCCCACAATACATGACACATATTCCCCAACAAGGAAGGTCCCTGCAGAGGGAGGAGGACAGGGAAGAGGTTAACAAAGGTACCAACATGACTGTATACACTGTGTACATAACTAAAAAAAAAAAATTCTACAAGCATCAAAAAAAGAAAGAACAAAACAAAACCATATCCTGTTGACGCCTCCCATCATCACCTTAAGCATTGCCATGCTATGTTCTGCAGTTTGAAGTGGACAAGGGAGAAAACCTGCAGTTGCTTGACCTTGTTTGTCTCAGAGGAAGGTGTGCATGTTCCGTTTAATAATATCTCTAACTGCTCCAGAGAAATGTCCTGTTAGTCACTAGGGAACAATTGAATTCAAAGACAATGTTCATTAAATAAATTTAACATTCAAAAAAAAACTTTCTTCCCTGAAAATCTCTTCTAATATTGAGAAGACAAGTTCTAGTCTTTGACTATGTGTACCAGAAGTTAGTAGAAGTGAAAATTAATTAATGAGGAAAAATAAGACATATACTGTCTTAGATGTCTTACATTATATTGTTTTATATGTCATAATGCCATGAGAGGGAAAGGTCAAACACTGTATTTTTTTAATTCTAGAAGCCAAAGTTAAAAATTCTTTTTTTTTTTTTTTGAGGCAAGCCCAATTTTAATGCAAGAGTGAGATAGATAGATAGAAAGAGAGAGAGACAGAAAGAGAGAATTGGCATGCCAGGGCGCCTCCAGGCACTGAAATCAAGCTCCAGATATATGTGCCCCTTGTGCGCATGTGCAACCTTGCGTGCTTGTGTCACTGTGTGTCTGGCTAACATGGGACCTACAGATTCCAAACATGAGTCCTTAAACTCTGCAGGCAAGCACCTTAACCACTAAGCCATCTCTACCAAAAATCATTTTTTATTGTGATAGAAGTAAAAGAATCTTCCATAGGTCTCTATAGGATTGTATTCTGTGACACCTCTCTTACTACCTTTCTAAAATATTTGATAAGACTGTCACCAAGAAAACCAGAAAGTATTCTGAGACACAGTAGACTTTTGTTCTGCACATATATTTACCGTGGTTCTATAATTTGTATGATATACAAACTGCATACCATGCAGCATCATTTCAAACTTACTTCATTTGAACATAAACAATACCATCTTACAAACTTACAATTCTGGTATATATTCAGTTACATATCTTGAAAAAACTTTTCCAGAATTCATTTCAGGCTTCTGAAATAATTGTTTATATATTACTTTATCTATTTTATCTATTTTATTATATGTATACGTGTGTGTGTGTGTGTGTGTGTGTGTGTGTGTGTGCGCACACACACACGCTTTGGTAAATATATAACTGAAATTAAGAAAGTAGGGTTGCAGAGATTGCTTAGTGGTTAAGGCACTTTGTTGTGAGGCCTAACGACGCAAGTTCAATTCCCCAGTACCCATATAAGTCAGATGCACATGGTGATGCATACATGTGGAGTGCATTTGCAGTGGCTTGAGGCCCTAGCATGTCCATTCTTTCTCTTCTATCTGCCTCTTTCTCTTTCTCTCTCTCTCTCTCAAATAAATAAATAAAACTAAAAAAGAAAGCATGTTACAATATTTTAAAAAAATTGCTTCCCCAGATACTGTGAATTTTTTTTTTTTACCAAATCATATCATATACCTGTGAATGAGGACTGTGGTCCGACAAGGATGTGGGGTACAGAGCACTCCAACGTGACTGTAATGGCAGCATAAACAGGATATGACACTTTTATTTATGACAGCAAAGAATATACAAGTAACACACTACTATTTGCTGATTGAGAGAATGGTTTTGTAGTGTTCTCCCTAGTTTGCCATTCCCAGGAGAGTGGCTACCCACAAGAATCTCCCCATCATTTTCTATATAGTCAACAAAACAGTAAAAAAAAAAAAAAATCCCAGCTTGAAGCATTTCGCAGTTTCCATGGTGATGGTAGTGAAGTCAGGGTTGAGGGTATGTGTCATGTCACACCATTATACAGTACTTTGGTACGAGCAAGCATCAGTACACCATGATCTGCTTCAGTCACTATACACTGTGTCACTCTAGCCAAATTGCATAACCTTTCTTCTCTACAACTTGCCCATATGTAAGATGGACTTTACAGTATCTCACATGGAGTTCAAAAAATACAACTAGACTCACTTGAAGTGCTTGGCACATGGTGAGGATGCAGGCATTAGTGGCTTTGCTTTTCCCTGATGTAACGTGAGTCCCTCTGTATCCTTTCATTTTCTTAGCTTATTTTGAGCTCACAATGATGTAACTTGACATCTTGAAATCCACATGTGTGACTCTAACACAATGGGATGTGACTGTGTCTTTGAGAAGTACATGTGATACTTTCACACATGTCTGGTGTGTGACGCACAGGCTTTGATGCACAGGCTGCATGGCTTGTGCAATGTTGTGCAATACAAAAGCATTTCTCTCTTCCCTAACTGCCTCTATCACATACCTCATCCCCAGTCCACATGAGGCTTCATGCTGTGTGATTGCTTTAGACTTATAAGGCCTCAGGGGACTTTTCTCTTGTAAAGTTTTAATCCTATGAAGCTAGAAGGAAAATATATTATCTAGTCATCAGAAGCTTTGAAGGACTCACAATAAAATCACAATGGATCCAAGCCCATTGTTACATCACCAGACTAGCCAGTGATGAAGGAAAAGAAAAACATATTTAACATGCTTTGAAATAACATAGAATTGCTTTCTTTCATAGTACTTCTCCTTCCCCAAGGTTGTATAGAATGATCACTTTATTTTCCCACTGCTCTTGGATATTTAAGAAAATTAAAAAAAAAAAACAAGGGGAGAGACTAGAGAGATTTCTAAGTGATTAAGACACTTCCTAAAAATCCTAAGGACTAGAGGTTCAATTCCCCAGTGCCCATGTAAGCTATATGTACTAGGCGGTACATGCATCTGAAGTTCACTTGCCATGGCAAGATGCTCTGGCACACCCACTCTTTCTCTGTCCATCTCTCTATAATTGCAAATAAAAAATAAAAATATTTTAAAAGCAAATATACTTATAGTTTGTAAACTGAACACTTTGACATATCAGATGAAATAAACCATCCCATTATTTTGCTCTTTCACCTTATTCTAATGAAACTGAGCTTCTCACTAAATGTGAATCTGTTTGAGCAGAGAGTCATAGTGATTCTCCTGTCTCCACATACCTCAGTATTGGAGTTACAGGCATGCACAACATACCTGGAGTTTTACATGGGTTCTGGGATTCAAACTCTGGTCCTCATGCTTGTGGAACAAGTGCTTTTAGCCCCTGAGCCGTGTCCCTAGCCCCAATTTAAGTTTTTAACTAAAAATACTCTATATGTTTAGGGAGTCAGGTAATATTTCAATATGTATATGCATGGTGTGATGTTTAAACCAAATAAAGCACATCTGACTCCTTAAACACATTCCATGGGGTAAAAAAATTCAATGTCCTTCCTTCCAGTTTCTAGAACTCTGTTCTTCCTACTTACCAGTAAACACCAGAACTTCTTGCTTCTATGGAACTGTAATTCACAATCCATTGATCAAATTCTGTGTTACTCCTGCACCCCCCTCACTCCCCAGTCTCTGGTTACCATTATTCCATTCTCAACTTGCAAGTAATCAACCTTGTCAGGTGCCACATGTATGTGAGACGATAGACGATGTGGCCCTTGACTTTCTGTGGCTGGTTTATATCACTTAATGTAGTGATCTCTAGTTCCATCCTCATCATTGCAGATGACGGGCTTGCACTCATCCATATGGCTGAATAGTACCCTGTTGTGAACATATTTTCTTAACCCACACAGCAGCTAATAGACATGTTTCCATGTGCTGACTATTGTGAATAATGTGGCTGTAATATAGGCACTAGAAAAAGAGAGATGAGAGAGAGACATTTGAGAGGAGGGAGGGCAGTCCTCCAAGATGAAGTAACTTCCTTTGAATGTATGCTCAGTGGTAAGATTGCTGAATCAGGGCTGGAGAGATGGCTTAGTGGTTAAGCTCTTGCCTGTGAAGCCTAAGGACCCCGGTTCGAGGCTCGGTTCTCCAGGACCTACGTTAGCCAGATGTACAAGGGGGCGCATGCGTCTGGAGTTCGTTTGCAGTGGCTGGAAGCCCTGGCGTGCCCATTCTCTCTCTCTCTCTATCTGACTCTTTCTCTCTCTGTCACTTTCAAATAAATAAATAAAAATGAACAAAAAAATTTAAAAAAAGATTGCTGAATCATGTCTTTCTTTGTCCCTTCTTTTTTCTTTCTTTTCTCTTCATTCTGTGGCTCTACCTATCAAACTCGTGGTCTCACACATGATGGGCAATATCTGTTACTAGGCTGTCCTTTACTGTTTCCCACAGTGGCTGAATTAATTTATTTTCCCACACTCAGTGTGGAAGAGTCTCTTTGTTCCATCTCCTCCTCAGTACCAACTGTTCTTACTGGAGTGAGATGGTATCTCACCAGGGATTTGGTTTGCAGTGTGTAATGTTGGACACTGTTCTCATCCACCTCAAGACCACTTGCGTGTATTCCTTTGAGAAAATGCCTATTACTAGTTTTTAATTTCTTTCTTGGCTGTTGAGTTTTTTGAGTTCTTTATATGTCCTAGATATTAACCTTTTGTAAAAAAAAAAAAAAATCTCCTTTTGAAGCACTTTCTCCCTCTCTGTGTGTTGTCTCTTCTGTTGTTTGCTGATAGATGCCTCTTGGGTGGACAAAAAAAAAAAATCCCATTGACCTATTTTTGCTTTTACTTTCACCTTTCCCAAAAGATCTTCACTGGTCCGAACGTCCTGAAGAATTGCATTGTGTTTTCTTTGAGAAGGAGGCGGTCATAAAAGCAATCACCACACAATATCATATTGGCGCTGGTGGCAAAGAGCACTGTGTAGCAGAAATGTCATCTACCTGGAGCACAGGGGTGTTCTTTCTGAAGGAAGAACAGACAGGTGTGTGGGAGGAAAGGAAGGCAATGCCCTCTCGATGACATCCTTGCATGGAAAGGACGCTTGTAACATGCCACCGAAATGTTCTCAGCCAACACATCTTTTCCTATATGATTGATAATGTTAAGAAAGTGGGCAAGCATAGAGCAACAAGGGATTGCTGAAATATTGTGGTATTGTCGGTTCTTAAGATATCTCACAGTGTCTCTGACACAGCCTAGGTTCTGAGTCTCCATCTTAACTTTCTTTCAGCCTCTCCACTCCTCACACACAAGTGTTCATGCATCACCGCCTTATAGCATTGTAGAAGACACATGTGTTCATATTGATTTTAATTTAAATGAAGGACAGTAATTTCACTTGGTTCTATTATGCTGATCAAATAGTAAGATAATTAATGCTGAATTATTTAATGAGCTATTTAACCTTTTTCTAATATATGCTTCCTTAACTTTTTTTCTAATACACAGTTAATCTACTCAGTAATTCATACTATAATTGTGTAGACCAATCTCTCTTGCTTTCAAATTAAGCAGGATATAGCCAGAAGCCCTCCATAGACACTTAGGTGCAAAATTCCTTATCTTTGAGTGATGTAATGAAATTAAATACTTTTGACCCTGAATGAATTCAGAACTTCAATATGCACATTAATAATACCTTAACTCATGATTCAAGCATTCTCTGATGAAACATGGCAAGATTACAGCTGATAAGTATATATGATTTGTCTCTTAGAAAACAGTCTATGGAGGTAGTTCTTATTTAGTTGTGGTCCATTGTTGCCTTGAACTGTCTAGTAAAATATGGACAACAACCTGTCTCAGAATGGGGAGAGTTAAGTTCTCTCAGCATGAACTGATCTTTGTTGGTTATGCTTTGGTAGCAGGTATGGGAGGAGGAATGTAAGAAGTACAGAAGCCTATTTGGTTTGGCTTGCGTAAGCCTAGACATGGCTTCTCCGCTCAATTAGAGAAGGAAGGATGGTAAATAAGATGCTGTACTACATCTAGATGCAGATACTCATGGCTTTGGTAGTTCACAGAGATTGTACTGGAAAAAATGCAGCTCTAAGCCAGTACTTCTTTGATGGTGAATCAGGACCATTGCCTCCAAATATAAAGACAACACTATTGTCCTATGTGATTTAACATTAGTTGAGTTCAATGCCAGATAAGACTGAACTGTTAAATTTTGGAAAATATTATGTTATATTGCTCTTTGTCATCATAGCTCCTCAAGACTGTATAACAAGGTGAGAAGCTGGGACAGAGGACAATTTCAGGCCAGAGTGGGATTGCTGACCACAGGGATGGGCAATAGAAAAGTATCTGGAAGCTAACAAGATGATCAGAAATGACATAATAGCATGTATGTGCATTTGTGCCTGTGTGTGTGTGTATATATACGTTTCTGGATTAAAAATTATAATATTACCTCAGTTCTTCATATCCTCCATTGTATGTATTGATCATACCAGATTCCCCTTCATAGACAGCAATGGACATAGTCACCTAATTACAAGCTCCTGTAATCAGCTGCTTGCTCATGAGTCTCACTTCATAGGAGCTGGAACTGATATCCACTATTTTTATGCATGTGCATGTGTATATATGCATGAATGCTTATGTGTGTGCATATACACATGTGTCTCTGAGGTGGAAGCCAGAGGGCAACCTTGAGCACCATTCCTTAAGTGCAACCCACATTTTTTTGAGGCAGGGCCTCTCATTGGCCTGGACTTGCCAAGCAGGATAGACTGACTGGTCAGCAAGTCTCACGGATTCTCCTGTCTCCATAGTTCCAGCTCTGTGACTGCAAACATACTCTACCCTGCCCGGACTTTTTATGTGGGTTCTGGAGACCAAGCTGAGGTCTTCAGGCTTATAAGGAAAGACCCATACTGATTGAACCTCTCCCAAGCCCTGTTAATAGTTAGCTCTCTGAAGTTCTCAGACACTCCATGGCCTTCTTCAGAGGTGACCCTGTACAGCTATAAAATTCTAACATTTATCTTTTTTAAAGTGACTTTTGAAATCTCAATGTCTAAAACAAAGGTCTAGATATAAAGGTAAATTATTTTTATCTACATTCTATTTTACCATTAAAATTCTATTAAAGCAAAGTGCTTAGAGACCCTCAAGTAGAAGGGCAGGCGTTTTCCAGGAACTAATTTATCATTTTTATTCATTAATATTAAAATCTGGTGAGACATAGAAAGAGCTGACCAAAGAAAAGTTAGAATTATGTGAAGAACTTTTTAGACAACTTTTGTAAGGAATGTGTGTTTCTAAGAGTTAGGAATAGTCAGAAGTAACAATAAAATAGAATAATGACTTAAACAAGATGCAGCTTTATTTCTCTCATATGTGGATATCTGCTATGGATATATCAATCACAGTATGAAATTGGTAGTTTCCCTCATGGTTTTGTTCTACTTGTGAGCTTCCATTTTCAAGGTCACATTATGGTCCAAGGTAGTCATGAACCAGTTCAGACATCTTATCTGTGTTCATGCCAAAGGGAGAAGAGAGAAAATGGTCTCCATCCATCTCTTCATAAATACTTCTCTAATTTTTTTCCATGTCACTTACACTTAAGTATCTTTGATTTTACTAACATAACCACACTTGGCTATGTGTAAGTCAAGCTGGGGATTGTGGGGTTTTTTTTGTGTGTGTGTCTTCATTTTCCAAAATGTGCAGTGATTTTATTATATGAAAAGGACATGATGAGTACTGGAAGAAAATAGTGGTTTTTGTTATACAAACATCCCAGCTTGCTTTCCTCCCTACTGACAGATTGCACAAATTCCCATTAAAGGCTATGCTCCAGTCAGAGACTGGATCCAAGGAGGGTCTGGGATAGTTGGTTGATGTTGTAAGAACCTGAATGTGATATGTCTTACCTGATGAAGTTAAAGTTAGAACAAATGTTTTCTGTCACACATGCAAGTGAGCATGCTATGATGGAGCACAGCGTAGGAACCCCAAGGCGTGCCCCATTCTGAGAGGAGGAGAAACCCCGTAGATGAAGTCAGTTGATAGAGGCCAGTTTCCCCATCCAGCTGCACAGCATTATCCATCTGTGGGCTCTGGGGAGTTGCTTCTTCTACACCATGCTCAAGGGACTCCACCTGAAGAAAATGCTGAGCACTAGACATATTGTGCGGACCATTTTGTACTGGTACAGGTGGGACACCAAGCTATCTCTCCTGATAAAACAACTGTAATGACAGCCTGGCTTGTGTTTCTTACTCAAAAGCTTGGTAAGCTTCCAGACTAGTTAATGTAATTTGTTAGGAACCTTAGGGAGAAGTTTGCAGAAGGGAGAAGATAGTTCTTTGCTTACTTATCACTGCATTCTGTCAGTCACTTCATAAGCAGCTATACTATGGAGTAGGAAAGAATGCGCTTGGTTGGGTTGGGAACTCAATATTCCTGGAGGAGACATTCACAGACCCCCACTGGATGTTCAAGTCATGGATGGTCCTGTGCCCCATTCTGTCTGTGCATTTCTGTGTGCCCTGCAGTACTGCAGCATAGCCCCTGAGGGCATCTCTGCCCGTGCTCATCCCGGTCCCTGATGAGTGTCACTGCTCTGGCACTTTATGACAATCATAACATAAGATGGGAGTTACTGGAACATGTGCACTGGGATGCCACATGGCCCATCTGATGGCTGAGAACCTTGATGTGACTGCTGGGTGTGGACTGGGCGGATGCCCTGGGACAAAGAGATGGCTCACATCTTGGGAGCATAGAAGCAAGATAAAACAGCATTACAATCATGATTCTCCTCAGAATGTTGTGTGATTTCAAATCCATGAGTTGTTCATTTCTCTATTTTTCCATCACAGAAATTATTTTTCAGGCCATAGACGAATATGGGTAACTGCAAGCTCAGAAAATGAAGCCAACAATAATGGGCCAGGCAGAAACTGTGCTATTGGTCTTGTCTATGTCCTGAAAGCACTGATTTGCATGCCAAATGCATTAGCCTTTTATCTCAAGGTTGGTGCTTTACAGATACTTCTTTATGTTTCAGTTAGAGACAGAAGCAATTTTCAGTGTTGCAAGATATAAGTTACCAGACCCACATCAAGTTAGATATAAGTTATCAGACCCCACATCAAGTTAGATATAAGTTATCAGACCCCACATCAATTTAGATATAAGTTATCAGACCCCATACCAATTTAGATATAAGTTATCAGACCCCGCATCAAGTTAGATATAAGTTATCAGACCCCACATCAAGTTAGATATAAGTTATCAGACCCCACATCAAGTTAGATATAAGTTATCAGACCCCGCATCAAGTTAGATATAAGTTATCAGACCCCACATCAACTTAGATATAAGTTATCAGATCCCTCATCAATTTAGGTATAAGTTATCAGACCCCACATCAAGTTAGATATAAGTTATCAGACCCCGCATCAAGTTAGATATAAGTTATCAGACCCCACATCAATTTAGATATAAGTTATCAGACCCCATACCAATTTAGATATAAGTTATCAGACCCCACATCAAGTTAGATATAAGTTATCAGACCCCACATCAAGTTACATATAAGTTACCAGACCCCACATCAAGTTAGATTGTGCAGCGTAGGTGACTTCTTGTTGGAAAGAGATGCACCGATCTTACCTCTGCAGAGCAGCCAGCACTCCACTCAAAGTGCTGCGACTCAGGCAACAGACACTCACTTTCTAAGTTCCATTATCTTTTCCTTGAATATTACCTCGTTGCACATTTAGTCTCAGGGGAATTTTATGCTAAATAATGAGCAAAGACTTTTCTTTCAAAGTTGCTTGTAATCTATACCCCAATTATTCAGGATCTGAAAATTATAAAAGTTTAACTGACTTTGTAATATAAAAAATGATTTCTGATTTTTTAATTCATTGACAAATTATTTTCACTAAATAAGGAATCTCATGCACACAGAACATGGGCATACCATTTTATGTAGAACTAGAGAAGGCTTAGGAAAATAATTTCGGTTTGTGAAATTAGAAGAATATTATTATTCACAGCATCCAATGAACTGTGCCAAATATTAGAGAAAAGAATAACAAGGAATTTAGAAGTCATGAAGGATGACCTCGTGAGGGATAGTACATTAGCTCCTATCACCAAATTCATCCTTCCTGCTTCTCCCCTCATGTAGTCAAAGGTAGAACAGACAAGAACTTAGTCCTCTTCACACTTTAGATTTTGCAACTGTGCAAAAAAGGACTACAGAAATCTGTGTAAATAACTGAGACATCTGAGATTCTCCCCTCCTTACGTGCTGCTGTTAACCTGCCACCACTGCACAGTCCCATGAAGAGATGACACTCCCAGGTCAGAGATGGAAGACTTCACCATTCCAACTGCAGCAGTAGAGCTGGCATGTCACGTCAGTGCTGATTTCCAACTCCCAGAGGGTGTAAGCTGGCAGCTGTAGAGACAGGGCTTCTGTCTAGAACACTGACTTTAGGAAAACACATTTCTGTAGTATTTTTTAATATATATATATTTTTTACTGACAACTTCTATACTTACAGACAATAAACCATAATATTTTCCCTCCCCTCCCCCACTTTTCCCTTCATAATTCTGCTCTACATCATATCCCTCCCTTTCTCCACCAGTCTCTCTTTTAATTTGCTGTCATCATCTTTTTCTCCTATTATGAAGGTCTTGTGAAGGTATTGCTAGGCACTGCGAGGTCTTGGATATCAAGGCCAAATTCTGTCCAGACAGTTGTATGTAAGGAGTGGCACCCTTCGTTTGGTTCTCACATTCTTTCTGCCACCTCTTCCGCAATGGACCCTGAGCCTTGGAGGGTGTGAGAAGGTTCAGAGCTGGACAGTCCTCCATACCTTCTTCTCAGCACTATCTTGCCTTTTGGGCCATCCCAGTGGTCATCACCATCTGAAAAGAGAAACATCTCTAACCAGAAGCTAGAATAGCATTAATATATGAACATAAATGTTAAGTGTAGTGCTTTCAGGGAAATTTGGTGACAATAATATATGCATTTATCCAGACAAGAGTAGGCTTTATACCCCTAAGGCTCATGAACTCCCCTGCCATAGGCTTTTGATTAGGTTTTCAGTACCAGGCATGTATTCCCTCCCATAGAGCAGGCCTCCATCCCAATTAGAGAGAAGTTAGTTTCCCCCAGAGTAGACATGCCACTATTGCACCCATTCGGACATTTGGCCTGCCGGACCAAACTTGAGGCTTCCAGTGTCCACTATTTTCACTGATGATGACTTCTCTATTCTATAGGGCTGCATGCAGTATAGCTTTCCAGCTTTCTGTTGGCTGCTCTTTAAGGAGAAGGTTTTCTGCTCAGCACCAACTTGATTATCTCAGTGACTTTGCTGCTCAGGCATGTGAAGTTTTCAGCAATAGGATCTTACCATCTGTTTCTCAAAGGAAACCAAGGACCTTGACAATAGCCTGAAATGTTTTAGAGGCATCAGGGACCTCCCTGGCCAACAACTCAATGGAAGGTATACCATCCCTGGCACGGAAAACTTTCTAATAACAATCTATGGCTTCTGGATGTGCCATTATTCAAAAAAAGTAGGTTTTCATATGTCTTATTCAGAATATCTTAAATTTTGATTAGCCCTCCCCCCACCCTTCTTTTACACAATCTCTTCCCCTGGCATCACTTAGACCTTTCCTCTCCCTATCATCCATTCTTCTACTTACATATAGAAAACACATGTTTTATAATGAACAGTAAGCCTGCACTTTGCTTCCCAAAGGGACATTACCTCATCCCACAAGAAATGGGCTGAAAAAAATATTCAATTTTTATCTTTTTCACAGCTTTTTATATTGGTATTTCCAACAAAAAAGTGACAACACAACCTATATCAGGGCAGGATACACACAAAGCTGTATGTCCTAAAAACTGGAGGAAAACAGGGGAAATGGCAGATGTATCCCCTAAGGCAAATTTAAATACTGATTATTCAAATACAAAAGATCTTGATAAAATGAAGTCTGAGACAGTGACTTTAGGTTAGCACCTAAAATTTTGAATTTTGTCAAGTTCTGGAGATACATTATATTGTGAGCTCAAGACCCACAATAGCTACATGGCGAAGCTCTGGAAGAAAACTAGTTTTTTTTTTTTTTTTTTTTTTTTTCTCAGAAGGAGCTTATTAGGTATTTTAGGTTCTCTAATGCAATGTCAATGGTCAGGGTGTTTTCTTGTCTGAATCCTAGGATTTTGTAGATTATGACAGACTCACATGACATAAAAAATGAGTAAGACTTCAACATGTACTCTGAGAGATCCTAAAATACACTAATAAATAAGTTTGAATTATGATATTCATGTTAGCATGCTCAGCTCATCCTGTACCTAAAGTGAAGCTGCAACAGAGGCCACATCAAAGTCAGAAGCCATTTTATGTATTCAGTGTGAGAAATTACTGTCTGAGGACAGAAGTACTTGAACCCTGCAGGATCTGCTGTTCTCTCCATGTGGGGAACTCTGCATGGGACATCACACCACAGTCAGAAGGAAGCATGGGATCAAAAGATGGGGAGGTGAATAACTCAGGCATTGATTGGCATTAGTCAAAAATCAATGTTGCTTCATTCATCTCACAGAAATGGCAATTGTCTCAGTAGGACGAAATATGCATATTATCCAATAATTATGGCTCCTTTTTTCCCTAAGCAGTACATGTAAAATATCAGGCTTTGATTCCCCATCCTGGTGCTCCAGTGTGGCTTTCCTTTGTCTGTGCTCATAGTTTACAGTTTCTAAATCTTCCTTTTCTTCCCCATGGCTGCGACATCAAACACACAGCAGTCTACACCCATGTAAATATGTCCAAATGTTCCTAAATCATGATCAAACAGCGTCACTGTGTGACTTTTTACATAGGGAGGCCTTAGAACCCTGTGAGACCATACCTCTGGAAATGTCATAACCTCTGGCTCTTCCGGGAACACCTTCTTTGAGAGTGTTCTGCCACTGAAAATTGCTTTCAAGATAATATTAGCAAATCAATCACATGGTCCCCCTGGATGATTCCCAGATTTTCCTCCAGGGGGACCCTTTGAGAATGCAATGAACCAAAACTAGAGGTGCCATCTCTATTCATCTACGAGCGTCTGTCACAGTGCAATAGACAGTTGGCACAGATATTGACTTGAGCTGTTTCCATGGCAATAATTCTAACTTTGAGTAAGTTAACACACTTAGCATTTGCAAAACAAGGTGGAACATACAGACATAGTTAAGTAGCCATATACTGAAACGTTTGATGTCTAAAACCTTCAGGCCTCCAACACACCGTTCAGCCTTGGTGCTGGAAATCAATGCATAAGCAAGACTGCAGTGGTAGGGCCATCTCTAATTGCAAGCTCTGATGATTTGCATTTCTCATCATGAAATCAGAGGTAATGTGGGAGAGGGCGTGAACAATGTCACCTCCTTTAGTATGCCAACAAAGCATGTGTGCTCTGAGCTCCTTCTCAGAGCGGACGGTGAGACTGGCTTGGTGTGCATCCAAACAGAATCTTACATCTCCATTGTTTACTCTTTTCTTCCCTAGGAGCAATTAGGATTCCTCAGGATCTCCAAAGCCTGCTTTCTGCCTCTGTTGAGACTTGCTATGTGTCACAAATCTAATGGGCACGTTCAGTGGTTGTGATTAAAGATAAGAAATAGAAGGCAGGGAGGTCACCCATGCTGAGACGGCTTGTGAGGGTTTTAAGCTCTAATGATAACTTGTGGTGAGGCGAGATAAAGTCTATTTAAACCCAGAAATCATCAATATTCTAGTACAGGAGACAAAGCCTGATACTCAGAGTTAATTTGAAAAGTTGTATCTCCAAGGCATGGCTGAAATGTGGTATCGATGTTTAGTTCAGGAACAGTATGTCTGCCCTGCCCCACCCTTGCTTGTATTCATATTGTAGACAGCAAAGGACATTAGTTTGGTCCATTTTAAAGCCTTTGGCTTGCAAAGCTTGTGATGCCCCACGTGTGTGATCAAGGTTTCAGCTGTGTACAGAATGAGCTCACAGTTCAGATTGGAACTATCATTGTTTGTAGATTTGCATGTTTAATCAATTATGCATCTTGGCAAAATCAATTCATCAGTCATACTTAAAAGTTCTATTTATCCTAAAGAGTGGTAAATCCATGATGCCAATCATTAACAATAGATGTATTTGGGCTGCATGGGATTATGGGAACAGTCCCGTATTGACTAAACAATGGAATGGCAACATATCTAGATATGATTTGAGACAATTAAACACAAACATATGGCTCCTTTATTATGACTTCCATAAAACTTTAGATGAGTCTGTCCCAAAATATATTCAGGAATAAGAAAGACTTGATGATAAAATGCTCTTTGCAGTTAAAATGTGCCATACTTTCTAATATTAACTTTCACAAGATATATGAGCCCTTAGCCGATTAATCTATTACAGTGGTGTAAAGTCTGAAATGAAAACTTCCCTTGACTTCTTGACACACCATCAGTTTAATCTGGAAATTCACAAAACTGCCTAGAGTCAGAGACATGACAGACCTCACAGGGTGCTGGAGGGTGGCAACGCATTGAAGTGCTTGCCAGGCAGGCACCTGGCCTGTATTCCGCTGGGTCCCCAGCACCAAAATGTTAATCAACTAGACACCAACTGATAATGTTTTATATAAATGCAAAAGAATCAAAGGAAACCACATAGAAGCACAGCAATAACAACTGTAAAAACTTTGGACTAGGGCTGGAGAGATGGCTTAGTGGATAAACACTTTCCTATGAAGCCTGAGGACATCGGTTCGAGGCTCAATTCCCCAGGACCCACATAAACCAGATGCACAAAGGGGCACCTGCTTCTGGAGTGCGTTTGCAGTGGCTGGAGGCCCTGGTGTGTCCATTCTCTCTCTCTCTCTCTCTCTCTGTCTGTCGCTCTCAAATAATAAACAAAAATTAAAAAAAAAAAACTTTGGACTAGCAACAAACCGAATACTTTGTTAACCCCCATCAGCTTGGTTAAACCTTGTGTTAGTCCTGTTTTGTGGAGTGTAATGAATTGTATGTAAAATTTAATTGGCAGGTCTTCATCTATCTACCAAAAAGAGGTGATGGTAGCCATATGCTACTATTTCAAAGCCCTTTCCTTGCAAAAGTAGAAAGTACTTAGTATAAGCAAAGTTTATAAGTAACATTAAAACATTTTGTTGTGCAGTGAGTAAAAACCCACTATAAGTATGCAGTTTCAAATGAGAAAGTTGTTATAAAATAATTTTATATTTTATATCTGAAAAATATCTTTGACCATTGGAAAGAGGTAAGATATTACCTCCCAGTTCATAAATGTAGGTCATTTATTTCTTCAAGCTCTGTGGATCGAGTATCAATACATTGGATATACCAGAGCTGAGGCAAAAGATGGATTCAGATCATCAGCAAGTTGTAGCTTGACATAGGGAGGATGAATTTAAAAAAGATTGATGCAATGGCCATATGTTACTTGTCAAAGAAAAAGCTATGTATAAAGACTCCAAATCAATAATAATATTAAGATAGAAAATGCTTTTTGTGGGGCTGGAGAGATGGCTTAGCTGTTAAGTGCTTGCCTGTGAGGCCTAAGGACCCCGGTTCGAGGCTCGATTCCTTAGGACCCACTTTAGCCAGATGCACAAGGGGGAGCACGCACCTGGAGTTTGTTTGCAGTGGCTGGAGGCCCTGATGCACCCATTCTCTCTCTCTCTCTCTATCTGCCTCTTCCTGTCTCTGTCTGTTGCTCTCAAATAAATAAATAATAAACAAAAATGTTTTTTGCTTTACAAAGATAAAACTTGGGCTAGAAAGATGGCTTCGTAGATAAGGCATTTGCCTGCAAAGCCTAAGGACCCAGGTTCAATTCCCCAGAACCAACACAAGCCAGATGCACATGGTGGCATGTATGTCTGGAGATTTTTTGTAGTGGCTAGAAGCCCTGAACACCCAATCTCTCTCCCTCTGTCTCTCTCTCATAAATAAATAAATAAATAAATAAATAAATAAATAAAAGTCACTATAAGATTCTTCACAGAAACCTTTCCAATCATGGGCTCTCCAAGGCAATATTCTTATGTATGTCACCTGCTTAAGAAAAATCTAGAAGAGTAAATTTATTTTTTGCTGTAAGTTAAGTTTTGAAGCACTACTAATTCATTTCAAACTACCTTGAATCCTCCAGTTGCCTTGCATAAGAATCTTACTGGTGTCAGAGAATGAGCAGCAATAGATACAGAACACCTAGCCAGAAGCAACTGCAGGAGGACAGGGTTTATGTCAGCTGACAGTCTCAAGCAGACATTCATTGTGGCAGGGAAAACACAGAAGAGAAGAGCCTAGGCCTCGCATCTTGCCATAGCGCTTGGCCAGAAACAGCCAGAGAGTGAGTCACCACTGGCAAAGAGAAGGTTGACTGTAATACTCCAAAGACTTCCCTCAGCAATGCACCTCCTCTAGCAAGGCACTGCCTCCCAAACTGCCTCCAGCTGGGGACCAAGTATTCAAAACACATGAGGCTATGGGGACTATTTTGCATGCAAACCACCACACCTTGTTTTGTGAATTTAGTTCCTAGGGTCTTCCCACTGGAAAAGACGTCCACAGTGTGTAAGCAAGAAAAGAGGAGATGAACTGACCCCGATGACTTCACATACAACAAGAAGACAGGTGTCAGCTCTCCCTAGTAGATAAGCCATAATAAATTTCAAGCACGAAGAATTTTTCCTATCAGCTATGCACTGAGTGATGATAGGAATTATATGTAACCCCTGTAAAGTTGGGTAGTTATGTTTTAATAAAAAAATAAATTTTAAATGCCTTAATAAGAGATCTAGATCATGCCTAAAATTTTTCTTAAAGGTACAGGAGAGGCAGTAAATTATTCCACCAATATCAGTAATAAATCTCCTTCTCTATTTCTCCCCAAAATGTACCAAACCTCATGTTATCTGCTCATCTGATTTTGTTTCTCTCTTCTGAGCTCAAATTAGGCTAGCTCATTTTCCTACTCTCTTTTTCCATTGTCCTCACTCTTTTCCAGTTATTATATTTTTTGTTATTCAGTTCCTTTGTTATAAGAAATAATTCATTTATTTTCTATAATACTAAAACTCATATATTATCTCTAATAACAGTCAACAGTTACATTTTATTATATATATATATATATATACATATACATATATGTGTGTGTGTGTATGTATAATGCATATATGCATAAACATTTATACAGTTTCATATAATTTCACTTTAAATACTCATCTACATATATGTAGATAAATGTAAACATTAGCTGTGTTGGTTTACAGGTGACTATGTTTTTCTTGTAAATTTGCTTTGAGGGAATTATTCACATTTCCATTTTAATATTTTGTTTTACCAGTAGAAATCTCATACTCATCTAGGACTTGTCCCATGATAACTTCAGTTGGTATTTGACAATTAAGACTATTAGTTTCTTCATCTGCTCATCTGGGGTGCACTGATAACTCCAGAGTTCCTTTAGTGTCTCCTGGGAGTCCTATCCTGTCCTTGTTTCCCCCATTTTCTCAAGACATTTTTTCAGTGGTGAAAGACCAGAATGAAAAGCATGGAGAGCACAAGGAGAAGAAGTGATTTAGATGCATGCTCCCATCAAGAAGAAGGACCATCTCAAAGGCCAGTAAAGAAAATGACTTCTTTCTAACAGCTGAGATCAATCATTCAACTGATAATAAGTAGATGCTCCTTTGCCATGGACATGTACTGCAATTGAGTGCATGGAATGGAATGTTACCATGTTATAAATCTTTAAAATTATATATTGTACATCTGCTATGTTGGAATGCTAGGTCAAATTACCACACACTCGGTGAGAAACTGATGACAGAGATGTAGTTCTTACTGCTTGGGAAGCCAGGAGTACAAGATGAATCATGACTGGGGTTATGATGAAGAGGCCCTTGTCTGGGTCACAAACTGCTAACTTCTGGTGTGTCCTCACATGCCAAAAAGAGTGTCAGAACTCTGTAGCCCCCTGTTATAAAGTCATTAAGCCCATTTACAAAGGCTCATGACCTAACTACTTCCCAATGCCACACTGCTTAATACCATTACATTGAGGTTCTGGGATTTCAAAGTATGAGTTTGGGGAAACACACATATTCAGGATATATTGCACTAATAAAATTAATTATGAACTAGCAATAACATAAATCAATTATTATGCAAAATCTAGAAGACAAACAGAAAACTGACTTCCTGCACAAGCATACACAAACACATATATATTCTATATATTTTTTATTATGTGGAAATCAAATAACAGAAGAGAAAATGCACAATTTACCTGAAATTTGTTCCAAATATCATGAAAGCAGAAAAATTGACACATATAAACATTATTACCAGAAAATGTAGCTGTTCAAAAAAGGTGATAACTATTACATTAAAGTATAGGCAACTGGAAATGCTTATCAATTTCTCTATCATTTCTGCCTTTTGCCAGAAATATTATTTTTAGAACAATCTTCCCTCAAGCTACTTTTCTAAAACTCAGCGACTACATTCATAGCAGAATCTATATAAAAATACGTTTTTGAAATTGCACCAAACTCTGCAATACTCAATCAATTTTATCTCAAGCACATAGTTTGGGAATATGATAGAAAAACTGATAAGAAAAAAAAGAAGAAAAGTAACAGGGAGTAAAGAATGTCATGGGTCTACATTGCTTTAAATAAAATTGAGACATACTTTCTTTTCTCAGGTTATCTTTTCCTTCAATTGTCCTCAAAGAAGCAAAAGCTTATTCTAGACATCTGCTATAGTTTGAATGTTTACGTTGCCCTAAAATTCATGTGTGAAAATCTTCACTCTGAGGTAATAATATTGGGAGTTTGTGCCTTTGGCATATGATAAGACCACCAATAAGATGTGTGTACTTTTGAAAGAGGCCAGATGAAGTTTATTTGCCCTTATTCCATCTAAGGATGTAGTCAGAGGCACACCCATGGTGAGATCTCCCACATTATTGAATTTGTCTTGCTCTTGGCTTTCTAGCCAAGTGTATCTGATTATATCAGTTCAGCAGACTAAAAATTTCCTAATGGCTAATCATTTAATACCATACTACATTGTCTTATTGCAAATTGCCATCATCTAAAAACATCATAGCAGATTATCTTCCATTGAAAATTTTAAATGTGAACATTATGCACAGAGAGATGAGTACTAAACCACAGATTTAGATTGTTAACAAGGGAGAGTGAGGAGTCACATGTGAGCCCTGCTGATCTCGTAACATCAAAGTGAAGAACAATCACCAGGTGTGCAGAGGTGTCCCCATGGGTGAAAGGGGCACAGAAGGGACACAGACTGCCCAATCTTCAAGTGGGATTAGTCAGCTGAGGAATTTCTTTTGAGCCAGAGAAAAGAATAAATAAGAATATGGGTGGATCCTTCCTCCACTGGCTTATGGTAGAGATAATTAGAAGGGCACAGCACTCTCCTGTCATAAAACCAGCTCTGTGAGAGCTGCCAGTGCCTTCTCTGCTTTGTCTTTACAACACTCAACTCATTTCCTAAACCACTTCTTCTCTGACCAGTGGCATTTCTTACAAGGGCCTATGGATTTGAGTAACACCAGTCCATTGTTAACATGTTCTTGGTTTCTGTCCAGTAGAAGAGTCCACTTTCCCAATACCCTTCACACAGAGCAGAGTTGGGAGAAGAAATGAGAAGTCCCACACAGCCACTAGAACAATTAGCTGATGGTGAATAACATTAAATAAATGTTTTTGAATGGGCTAGAAATTTCTACCTGCTCTGACTTTGTTTACATATTAATACGTATTGTTACGTATTAAGTGTACAGAATACTACAAAATATTTTGCTATTGCCTGTTGATAATCTTTTCTAACAATGCACAGTAAAACAAAAATTCAAATGCACTGAAGTTCAAGGTATATTAGAAATCTACTCACTTAAGTATCTGCATTAACTTCCAGCGACTATAACGACAGATCACTACAAACTTGGCGACTCTGGGAACAGGAATTTATCCTCCCTTATAGCTCTATAGCTAAGAAAAAAAAATCAAGGATGTGGCAACATTGTTTCTTATTGCATATTTGGGGAATTGGCTGTACCCTGGCTTTTGGGAGTTGCCAACCATCCTTTGAATTCCTTGGCCTGT
This sequence comes from Dipus sagitta, assembly GCA_036346955.1. Classification (NCBI taxonomy): domain Eukaryota; kingdom Metazoa; phylum Chordata; class Mammalia; order Rodentia; family Dipodidae; genus Dipus; species Dipus sagitta. The sequence continues at coordinate 59,807,450 of CM070788.1, forward strand.
GATAGGCAGTGTAGATTCACTCTCCATGCCTAGCTTCACACAGCATTCTCTTCTGTATGCCAAACATTGCATGAACACATGGTGAGCATTCTGTGATGAGTCTCCTTCATGAACATAGATCTGTAGGAATATACTTGCAAATTATACAAAATTTAGTTTTTAAAAAGGTAAAATACTTTGAAGAATTTTATAAAGCAATTAAAGAGGGTACTCCTACCCAAAGTGTACTTAAAAATATTCTCTGTAGCCTCACTTGGCTCCATCTCCTCATTATCATTAGCTTGGCACCACTTCCCCAATATTATTTGCTTTCTAATGCCTTACTTCCAATTTATGCACTGAATTTGCCTTGGGTTTGCAGGGTCCCTGTGTGGAGAGCCTCAGTTCCTGAGGAGAACATGGACTCTCCACACAGGCCAGCACCGTTCTGGCAATCACAAGGCAAGACACATATTTTCCCTGCTTAGCAAATAGCTTATTACTGAAAACCACTGGGAACCGAGATGAAGTCTGTATACAAGAACCGGCATGAATCATAAAAGTCTTAGCCAGGCTTAAACTATTGTGTATACATATACAGAAACATGCACAAGCACACAAACTCCAGCTGTGAATTTCTCCCTTTTCTTTTCTTTTGAATATGCTTAATTCTCTAGTAACCCCAAGCCAAGGATTAAGCTAAGTTGGAACTCAGCAGAAATCTGCTCCAAACCTTCTTTTGGACAGGACTTGTAGAAAGGCCCAACAGTGAAAGTATGGCTTCAACTCAGGATCATCAGCCAGTGTTTAAATTCCTTTCCTTTATGCTACCTGCTTCTGCTCAATAAGCCAGCCATCTGCTTGTGGGAAGAGGAACTCAGGCCTGGCTCTTGGCCTTGGGATACCGTACAAAATGTGTGTGCTCCCATCGGGATTTCTGACTGAGTTACTCTTAACTTCCCATTGATCAGAAGACCTGGGTTTTTGTTGCTAGATCTCCCTGAACAGCCCTTGGGGGGGGGGGCGGTTAGAAGGCGGGAGTCAGGTGAGAAGCTGAAAGCAGACTCATTTATTGAGGAAAACAGGCATCTCTATATAACCCTTCCCAGCTTCCCTTTGGTCCTTTTGTATGCCCTTTCCCCACTTTCCATTGGTCCTTTCGTTGTTTGTCATTGTATTGTCCCTTTCTCATTGGCTCTTTCCTGAGTCAGCGGTGTCGGGGTGTTTAGGCAGGGTTTAGGGTGGCTCACAGGTGCAGCAGAAGTCCTACATGTGCTGCAATCTCAGGGACTCGTTACAGGACCCTACTGGCTATGCTTCTCCTACAGGTTTTAACCAAGCCTTTGCAATAGTTGTGCTTATAAAGTCTCTGTGTATAGGATCAGAGACTATATTCTGATTGTGCATTCCCTTTCAACTTTGTTGGGCAGAGATATAGTCATCTATCATAGCCATATACCACTTGTTGCCTTGACAATTTTAGAAAAACTCATGATATACAGAATTGATAAACTAAAATTGTCCATATTTTTTACCTTATTTCTTTTAACTACATGTGAGAGTTGTGACCAAATAGTTTTAGATTTTTGTTTTGATTTGTCTAGGGTACATCACTGTGTTGATGAACACTAAGAGAGGAAGAAAAGAAGAAAATTGTTTAGGGGAGGGGCATGAGTAATAAAACACTGCAATGTAGGGCTTTCTCTTTTAAAAAATGAGAAAATGGCAAATTGATGAAAAGATTATGGAGTCACAAGACCAAGTACACAACCTCAATTCTTCTCTTCCTCAAGTACAGGACAACTTTATCCAGTGTAGAAACCTGGTACTAAATTGTCTAATTCTTACGTGGACACAGAAGCTGTGAGTTCACAGTGATGGCTCCTTCAGCCGGGCACATTCACCCCAGCACAGGACTGTCGGCCAGAAGCAGTGCCTTCACACTTTAAAGTGAACATGGACCACCCAGGAACTGGTTAAGGGCAACTTCTAATTGAGTGGGTCACAACTGAGGCCCAGGGCTCTGCGCTTTGATTGTCTCCCAGGTGAGGCCAAAGCTTTGAGCACCAAGTGTGGCAGTTTAATAAATGCACAGCACCCCTGTCCTACTCCTCCCACCCCAGGCACAGGCGCATGCTTACTTTGGAATTTTGCCCTTTCAACAACTCCAGCTGATCTGTATGCGTGCTCCAACTGTCATCTGTCACCTACAGTCAGGACAAAGGACACCAACAGTGTGTCATTTTCAAGTCATCTTGCGTCAACCTGCTGGGACAAGTCCCCCAAATGATCCCTGAACACTGTGAGCCTCCCTTTCCTCTCTGCCACAAACTCCAGTTCTGAAACACTACAGATTATTAAATTCTTCACCCTCTCTTACAGAAAGGCAACATTACCAGTTAAATCATCCATTTTTGCTTGTTTCAAGCTTCTTTGCTCTGTTAAGAAAATGTAACATCAAAAATCTTCCTCCTTCAGCTTCACTGGCCTTATTTTTTCTTTTTTTCAACCTTCTTTTGATAACAAGAGGCCTAGCAACACTATGCTTGTCTTTCTGGTCCTTTCAGTAAATAATAGATGATAATTTACTCTCCCTGTGTATGATTGGAGTATATTTAAAATTATCCATTTATGCTTGGTCTGTAATTAAAATTATGTGGACATTTAGGACATCATTCAGCAAAAATGTTCTGTGGGATTTCTCTAATACAACTCACGGGTCCAGGTGCGAAGCGGCATTGAAGCACTCAGGGAAAAGCCAGCGTTTGCGGCTCGGGCGCCTGCCGTGTGTCCACCGTCTCCCAGGTGAGAGCCGCAAGTCTGCAGGCTTCCCAGTGGGCTGAGTATCTCCCAGAGCCCCAGGAAACTGGAGTTCTCTCACTGCGCTGAGGAAGGAAGCGAAGCAGCTTCTCTCCGTGCTGGCATATTTCATGGCACACAGGCACCCTCAAACAACCGAAAAACAGATTTTCCAGTCACGTATTAATACAAGACCCTATGAAAGAATAGAACAACCCTACCCGTTTCCAAATGATGGGCAGAGCCTCCCACCCATTCACCCCAGTGATCACTGGGGTGGCCCACATGAACCAATGAAATTGCAGGTGTGATGTGCATGTACCAGTGGTGAGTAGAAGGTACAAGACCCACCAGAAGTTGTGCACGGACTTCCCGCTGTCAACAGAATGGTGTCAGCAGGGTAAGGGAAGGAACTGACACAGAGTACAAGTGGAACAGCACTTGAAAGGTAGCTGGCAAATGACATGACGACTGGAGACAGCTTCATGAGAACTACCTGCCTTTCACACGTAAGATGTTAAGTATGAGCTCCAGCATGTGCACACATATGTCCACATGCATATGCTCATGCACGCTTGTACAGACACACATATGAACAAGAAGCAAGTGTGGTTGCAGCCCCTGAGAGCTTGGCTGTCAACTTCAACACAATGTGACAAGAGCCACCGCAACCAAACCAGCATTTTCACACATCCAAAACAACTTTAGGGAAGAGAAAAAGGCCCCTGTAGAAAACAAAATGAATGAACTGAATGTGAAGTCATTTCCTGTAGAAGTTCCAGCAGGCAAAGGAGACCCCGCAAGTCACCTTCTTCTCCTTTGGGCTTGAGCCCATCTGTGCTGGAGAAGGAGTCAAGACCCCTCCAGTGCTTCTTAGAGCCCAGGGGACACTGAGGTGACTGTGACAAAATCATCAGAGGAGGAAGAACAGGCGACTCACATCAGTCTGCCATGTGGTGTGGGTCGTGAGACACAATTACATGTGCCATCCTTGTCCTAGAACCATGAAAAACACCAAGGTAAGCCTGGAGATGTGTGCAATGTTTGAAGAAGGAAATAAAATTTCACTAGCGAACAGAGCGATCTGGGCTGTCAAATGGGGGTCGAGGTAAGGACTGGAAATACAGCCCAGTGGAGTGAGTTCTACTGAAAAAGTTCACTGGCTTCTCTGCACCATCACTCATTGTATTTGTTACCTCACCAAATCTTCTTTGATGTTTACTATAAGTGACATGTACTTTATCATGGGGCAGCCTTTTAGCAAAAGACGGATATAAAGAATTCTAGAATTCATTGCTGCTTTATTTTTGTACCTGTTTTACCTCTGTTTACAATCCCAGTGTAGCAGACAGCTTCAGGTTCACTGAGATGAACTTTCAGACCACACACAGTTATGGAGGAAGGGATATTTACTGAAGCTTACAGATCCAGGGGAAGTTCCACAAATGGCAGAAGAAGCTGGCCTGCCTTCACAGGTACAAGCAGAGAGAGAGAAGTACAAGCCTAAAGCAAAAGCCACAAAGCACACTTCAGGAACTCCAGCTATGCACACTTTGAATATCTTTAGATTGAAATCTGAAACCCACCACCACACCCAGTGACACTGCCTCCAGCCAGATGGCTGCAGATGCAAACTACAAACAATAAAGAACTGAATATATTGGGGGCCGTCTATTCAAACTGCCACACCCAGCTATGGGACAGATTGCCAAAGAGATCTCTAACAAAACCTAGGATAATTATTGAAATTCAAAAGTATGGCTACACATAGTTGTGAGGTAGGGTCTCACTCTAGCCCAGGCTGGCCTGGAATTTCCTATGTAGTCTCAGGGTGGCCTCGAACTCAAGCCAATCGTCCTAACCTTGCCTCAGGAGTGCTGGGATTAAAGGCATGAGCCACCACGCGCATCTTTTGTTTTTCAACATTAGCAAAAATGTAATTAGTTCCCTGCATTTAAGGGATTCACAAATGCTGTATTTATGTGTATTCATAAAAGAAAAGCCTAAAAAGAATACATTGGACATTTTTTCTCTTTTTTTGATTAAGGTAGGACAGATACAAAAAACAATACCTAAACCATCTCTTCAGTTTGGAAAACTCTAGCATTGGACCTGATTGGCCATGCAGGACTCGGAACGTCTGTACTTTCAGAGTTCATGGTATATGGAAAATCAAATAGAAAAAAAAAACAAAAACCCTCGGGCCTGAAACACTTCTATTTCATATTTCTCTAATAATATTTTTTTAATTCAAGGTTTATCAATTCAAATTTTGCTGAAGGTTGATATTTTATAAATCCAAAAGAGCACATAAGCTTATGTAACAAGTCTTTTATTTATTTTTTAAGGAAAAAAAATACAGCAGTTTATAAGGAATGTGATCATTTAGTAAGCCTGATAAAAATAGATATGAGGGGCTGGAGAGAAGGCTTAGCAGTTAAGGCACTTGCCTACAAAGCCAAAGGACCCAGGTTCAATTCCCCAGAACTCACGTAAGCCAAATGTACAAAGGTGTGCAGGTGTCTGGAGTTCATTTGCAGTGGCTGAAGGGCCCTGGTGTGCCCTAGTCTCTTTCTCTTTCTTCCTCTTCCTCTGTGTCTTTCTCAAATAAATAAATAAAAATAGATAAAAAATTTAAAAAATTAAAAAAGATATGAAGATGATTTAAAATAAACCAGGATGAACAGCCAATCACACGGATTGTATAGTTACAGCCTATTAAAATTTAGAATGTAAATTGCCAATGCAAACACAAATTGCCCTTACCTCAAAAGGAAAAAGTTCCATTTCATTCTGAAGCCAGCTATGAGTTTCACAGTCAGGGAACACAGATTTTCATGTTCTGAAATAACAGTTTCATGAAGTATTTATATTAACAGAACAATGAAAGTCATAAGTCAAAATATTTTTATATATTGGTGTAAGCATCAGGCAAGTGGGCTCCAGCACAGTGAGGGATCTATGTTGGTGGGGCATGCGTTTGTACATGCTGAAGCATTTGTCTAATTGTCACAGGATGTTAGGTCAAACACATAAAAGGGGCCAATAAATGGCTCTATGAGGGGCTAATACAGCCAAAGACAATTTACCTTTGTGCCTGCCACATTCCAAGTCCCCATAGCTGCTGAAGTTCTTTTAGTCAGCATTGTAAGATGTTCAGTGAGGGTGAGTTGCTTCCTCAAAATGTTACTTCACAGGATGCTATGTCAGAACTCACTGCAACAGCTTGGGGTTTAATACAGTTGTATAAAGTTTAATTAAAATATGCAAGATCCCAGGTGCAATTCCTAGCCTCACCAAAAACAAGAACAGCAACAACAAAATAATAAGCATCTTATGCTCTCTGGATTTCTTTAATGCTGGCCATGGCTGTTTAAAGGCGTTAATGAGGGTACTTACTGCCTTCACTCAGACTTGTTCTCATCACAGTGGCCAGGATAGACTCTGTGAACATTGAATTATTTGACCGTTAGGACATTCTGTGGTAGCTTTTCAACTATGAAGAATATAAATACTGAGTCCAATTTGTCCACATTCATAAACTAAGTGTATGGCATCATCATTCAAATCCAGTTCTGTCAAGGAGATAAACACGTATTCTTTCTGAACTCACATGAGTCATCATTGACAGCCTGCAAGGCACACATTGGAGTGCCTCTATCCCAGGCTTACCGTTCACATTATCTTCACATCCATGTCCATCTAATAGAGTTAAGGATTTCATCTGGTCCTCCATGGAACATGAAAAATCAGGCCCAAGACACAAACATAATACTAATTGCCCTAATAAAAACCTAGAGTTAACAAGTAGAAAGAATTTAAACTTGTACTTACACTGTTTGAAACTGTGTTAAAGTGACTTTCTCATTGCTAGGACTTGCCTTGAGGCCGATTATGGGAGGAAAGTATTTTGGCTTATAGTTTCAAGGGGCAGCTTCATTAAGTTGGGGAAAGCATGTCATATCTTCTTACATTAGCTTGGAAGAATCAACAAGAGTAAGCTAGCTATCTCTTACAGAGAAGGCTGGATTATAAAATCCCAAACCCACCCCCATGACACCCCTTCTCCAGCAAGGCTCCAACCCCCACAGATTCTGTCAGATAGGGCTCAAATATGAAGCTTAATCACAAACACATGGGCTGATGGAGGACATTTTGGGTTCAAGCCACCAGACGCTGCAATATTTGGGAAGTTGTTTCATTCCTCCATGTTCTAGTTTCTCATGAGGTAGTATTTTTCTTAAAGAATGAAAAGAATGACAGTAAATTTGATAATATATGATCAAGAGTCACACATTTCCTAGGACATGTTAAGGTCATGTATTAGTTTTACTTCTCTTCCAAGAGCACTGAAGGACTTCAACATTGATAATGTTAAGAGTAAGAAATCTGAAAACAAAGATCTAGACTTACACCCCAGATCTGCTATTTATTAGCTTTATAGCCTTGATATAATCTGAAGCTCAATTTCTTCATCTTTAAGTACAGAGAATGTAGTAATAGGATCCCTTAATCTCCAAGGATCAGCGTCAGTCTCACATGAAAGACCATGAAAGTTTTTATAAGTGACGACTTTCAAGTGTTGGTATCATTGATACAGATTCCTAGTGACGAGGGCAGTGCCTGCCACAATAGACACCAGACTTCAAGAGGAAGTAAGAACAAGATTCTGAGAACTCCTGGAAGAAAAGCATAGTAAATAATGCGAGGTGGGAGATAATAATATCCCAGTTTGACAAGATAGGTCCAAACCTAGATCATGAGAGTCTTTTGCACATCTATAAATAGGTACATTGTTCAGTCTCTGTAAAGGATTTCCACAAAAATGGCTATCTGACTATACAGGGATTTGAGGACATCAGCTTGAGCAGTGTGCAGTTGATGATATTTTGGTGACCACTAGGTTCACTGAAAACAGTTGAGTAGTCAGGACACCAATCACAGCCCAACATGGCGGGACTCACATTGCTCTTGTTTGCAGGATTTGATGTAACCTCAAGGTGGAGTTTCTGTTCTCTATTTTACTTTTTCACAAGCCCCTGCTGTGAACATTTGGAGTAATGGAACTAACATATCTTCTACTGTGGTGGTCGCAAATCTGTACTGCAGAGCTGAGTACACAACTCTGTGCTGTAGTAGTGTGTACACACTCTTTGTTGTGGCAGTAGATACACAACCGTGTTCTGCGGTACACTGTGGTAGTGAGTACACAAGTACACAACTCTGTGCCTAGGTAAGGTGCATACAACTCTGTGCCATCATAGTGTGTCCAACCCTGTGCTGTGGTAGTGGGTACACAACTCTGAATGGTCAAAAAACACTGAAATGTACACTACAAAAGATGAGCTTTATTGCATGTATAAATTAAAAATCAAACAAGAGTGGAGCTGGAGAGATGACTTAGCAGTTAAGGTGCAGGCTGCAGAGCCTAAAGACCCAGGTTTGATTCCCCAGGACCCATGTAAGCCAGATACACAAGGTGGTGCATATGTCTGGAGTTCATTTGCAGTGACTGGAAGCCCTGATGCACCCATTCTCTCTCTGTCTCTCTTTCTCTTTGTCTCTCTCAAAGAAATAAAAATATTTTTAAAAAATTAAATGAAAAAGAGTGGGCCTACAAATGGAAAGCACTTGCTGCACAAGTATGATGATGACATGCGTTTGGAGCCCCAGAACCCACATGAAGCTGAATGTAGTGGTGCAGGCATCTGGAGTCCCAGCACAGCTATGGCTGGTTGGGAGGTGGAGACGGAGAAGCTCCAGAAGCTCATAAATCAGCTATCCTGTGGAACAACAAGACACTAGATTAAGCAACATTGTAAGATGAAGATAACCTAGGAGTGTCCCCCTGCACATGTGCCAAGGCACACAGGCACCCACATATGCTTACACAAACACACATTCAGAAACAAAAAAGACTTAGCAAAAAGAAAATAAATCAAACATGACATCACAGTCACCTGTGGTGGGATGTAGACTGGCAAATGAGTCCTACTGTGTAGGAAATGAATCACCTTTCTTCACTGGTCTAAGTGGAATTGTAAAATTGGCCTTTGATTTGATGCTGTCAGGACAAAGGCTTTTGAAAACATACTGGATAAATTCATTCTTCATAGGGTTATTGTAAGTCATTCTGATACTAGTATTACATCCTAGGTTGAACAAATAAGTAGACCTATTATAAGTAACATAGAATTAGCATTCCCACTGCTTATTAAGGGAATTGGAAAAAAGAAATGCTAGAATGAACCAAGAAGTCATTGGAGATACCAGCATGAAACCATGTCATTTTCCATATACATGCATATACCTGATACAGTGATAAAATATAGCTATGTGTATTCTTTGGCTAATATGCATATGTATCCAACTTGACACTGTCTACTGATAAGTCCAGAAAAATTGTCATTCAGTAATGACTGTACAACTAGTGCCACAATTCTGGTCTATAATATCATGTGGAAATGACCAGCTTAAGTCAGCCCCATGGGCTAAGTAAGACATGCTAGAAACATTTCATCAATATTTGATTTCTTCCTCATTTGATTTCCTTCAAGTGTCTGAAGGGAACTTTCATGGTAATGTCAAAAGCATTCTGAATTTGACCTCCTACCTCTCCCACAATATCTGCATCACAAAGCTAATATTTTGTCTGGAGCACAGCCAAACTTCCCTGGCTTCCTAACCCTCCAGAGTCCTCTGTAATATTATTTCTCAGTGGTTAATTCTCATGTGCACAACTAAAGGCACGTGTGCACCAAAAGGACTTGTGTAAAGAAACTGCACTGACATTTTTGTAGAAAAGAAAACCTTTCTGGCGGGATGTAACGTATACTGCCTGGTGTGCAACAGCATGTGCCCTCCATCCACCACAGTCAGTACCTGCCACCAACCTCCAGTTATCACAACAAGAAGATGCACAAAGACACAGCCGGGTTTTCACTAACTGGGAATGTCATTATACTAATTAGGATACAGTGGAATACCGATTTCCAACACCATACTTACCAGTTCACCTACTTTCCGTAACTCATTCTGTGTAATCTATTCAGGCTTCAAGTATTACAGGTTCTTTAGTGGAGAAGTTTTCTCCTCACTGCTTTAACACCCCCCAGATTTGCTGACAACCATTCCAGCCAGTAGCTGTTCTAACGTAAGGCACTTTCATTCTTTGCAACATGCACTATCCACATTCATATTCATCTCAGGCAAAATAAAAGTATACTTTGGTTCAGCTGATTTCATTTTCTACTCTGCACATCTGTTGTTCTGTGACCCTTCTTATTAGGCATATTTATCACCATATGTAGTCATAAAAAAGACACAAGAAATGTGTTAATTGAACATTCATGGCTACTTTCGAAGCAGAGCATACACCCCTACCAACACGAGATTAACTTTAGGAGAGCAACTTTCCCTTTCTTTCTGTTTTGTTTCCTCTGTGTGTTGTTGTGTGTGTGTTTGCATATTTCTATAAACTTACTAATCATGAAATGGATAAAAATGCATGTTTCCACATTGTCAGAAGCCAGACAGAATGATCAATTATTTTACTTTTCAATAAATGTGTTGATAACTTCCATACGTATACACAATGTCCCTGATCATAACCCCTTCCCACAGCCCTTCCTGGTGCCCCTGCCCATATCCCTTATTGAAGCTCCTCTTCTGTCCAACAAATCCCTCTTTTATATTGTTGCCTCTTGATAGTTCTTCTTAGAATGCTATGTCTATGCCAGATAGAACCTACACCAGGGCACATACATTGTGACAGTAGAGGCTGATGACATAGCTAACTGAACCCCGGCATTCAGTTGGTCACATAGTTTATTCTGGCCTTCTAGGACTTCTTTCCCATGAACTAACTGAACTAATGCACCTGTCTCCAGTTCTTGGCACTTTTAATCTGGCCAGTCTCTTGAGTAGTCATGGAGCAGATGTATCAGACACCAGACACAGATAAAATTCATAGAAATATGGGGTGAAGTCCATGCTTCAAATACTAAAACCCAGCAGAGAACCCAAGATTCCCTGCAACATAGACACTGCTACTGTGCACTAAACATTTATATATGTTTATATATGTGTTCTCAAAATTTCTCCCCAAATATTTTATCTCCATTTAAAGACAAAGGGTCTAGAAAGTAGCAGTCTTACTTATACAAAAAATCAGAACTCTGGGTGATATTTCATGGCCTAGCCTTTGCAAGTATCTACAATCATATTTTCTTTAGTTTTATGCCATCACATAAAATATATTTTATAAATATTTGACATGCTGGCGATAGAACACAGATTATCACACATGCTAGGAAAGCTGTACCACTGAGCTATATAGACCCACTCCCAGGAAATAGATCCTTCTGAATGTCCTCACTCATGTTGACACTATTATCAAATAAAAGCAAGAGAATAGTCTGAAATTCTCAGGGCTGTCTTCCTCAAGCCCATATGTTTCTAACACTCCAGTGAAAAGGACTTTTGAAGGCAGTCTCAATTCCTAGGACTTCAGAGAATGAAGGATAAAGGAGGCTTCAGCAGTTTCCATAGATACTGTTTATTTTCCCTTAATGGGCATTTATTAGCTTCCTATCCCCAAGTTAACTATGAAAAACCTAAACTAGAATTTGTCAAGCTATTAACTGTTGACTACTGGCCCTGCCTAGGTTTATGGGCAGTGCTCACTCAGCAACAGAATTATTAATTGCTCACAAATAATCTGCTTCCTTCTTGCATTTGAGGAGAGACTACATACATATCATTTTATATGTACTCTGAAAACAGCAATGTTCTAAAATGTCTAGTTTTAACTAGAAACAACATGGTAAACCACAGCTCAAGAAGAAAATGATGCCCCTCAAAAATAGGAAGGATAACATGGAATGGGGTAAGCTCTTCCTGCATCTCTCCCCTGGCAGACACTTCTAATCAACCTCACAGGTCTATGCTGCCTTACACAAATACTGCTTGCAAACATGTGATACAAAATGAGGGGGAATATCTATCTTTGTAGACAGGTTTAACAGTGGATAGGGATGCTTAGAATGGGGTATAATGTAGAACATATGAAAACTGTCATTAGGGAGTAGATGGGTGCAGAGTAGCAATCTCTAAATAAAACTTATCAATACATCTCTCCAATGTCTAGTCACTATGTGATTTGAATTCCAAGTGCCTATACCTTAATGAGATGCAGTGCCAAGTACTCACCTATTAGAATGTAAAGGGTCCATGTTAATACATGCACATTCAAGAAGGATAAATAAAAGATTGCTGTAATCTCTAGAGTGATTTCTTTGGGATTTTACTGGGGACATTGAAGAGGTACTGGGGTTTATGATTGGGAACCATGATACTCTGAGATTCCCCTATAAAACATAAATTGCTCTCATCCTTGCCTTCTAGCAGGTTCTACCCACATAACTCCTAACTACCTAATATGTGAAACCCAAAGCAAAAACCAAGAACTGAATGCTCACTGACATTCTCCATCCACAGACATAATCAGTCAGGCCTTAATGCTTTCTTCTATACTGTCTAATCCTTTTAACAGATAAAAAAATAAAAAAGACCACAGAAGGTTCTCAAAAGAACTTCTCTCCAGAAATAGCAACTTCATGTCCAGTGCTCTGTTCCTTGAGACACAAAGGCAGTACAAGGGTGCAGGAGGGCAAGAAATCCCGAGACACATATGACTTTGTAGTGTGACCTCTTCACCTTGAACATTTCAGTAGTAACTTGTTCTTCCTTAACACACAAATGCTCTGTCTTGACAACTAAAGCCTACCCTGAGGCCATATGTATTACATCCTTAGGGATGTTTAAGTGTCTTCTCTTATCTGAGGAAGAGAGTAATGACATCATTTGATTTTTATAATACCATTTCATCTTAAAAGATGGGTTAGGGAGAAGCCTCGGCAGTTAAAGCTGCTTTTTTGTAAAGCCTGCCTACCTGGGTTTGAAGCCCCAGTAACCACATAAAGCCAGATATATGAAGTAGCACATGCACCTGGAGTTCATTTACAGTAGCAAGAGGCCCTGACTTGCCTTTACTGTTCTCTGTCTCTCCTCCCTCTCTCCTTCTCCTCTCCCTCTCTCTTCCCTTCTCTGCTTGAAAATAGATACATAAAATATATTTTAAAAGTTGTATTTATTTAGTAATATAATATTATCTAGTAAAATAAGGTCTGTAATTAGTACTTTAATGGCACCTGTCTGGTTTATACTTACTGAATGCTCAGCTTGTCAATAATAAAAAATATGTACACTGAAGATTAAATCCTTTTCAGGCTAAAAAATTAATGAAAGTCATTTATATAGCACTAAGCCATTTTATTTGCTTATCCTAGTATCTAGTATATCTCAAAGGCATAAAGATGAAAGACAAACAAAAAAGCCTTTTTAATCCTCAAAAGTATTAATGAAAGTAATAAATTTTCATTTGGGATGATGACTTAGTTATTGCAGTAAAACAAAGTCAAGCTTACCCTTAAATTGTATTTTTACATTGTCCTATGATTGAGATATTAGATATTAACAAAAGAAAATATGTTAAAGGCTTTTGTATGTAATTAAGTGTAATTATTGTAAGTATACTAACAAACAAAGGCAACTGGGCTGTAATTAAAAACTCAGACAAATGGGTGAGTTCAGGGCAAAAGAGAGGCTTAACAGTTAAGGCACTTGCCTACAAAGCCGAAGTACTCAGGTTTGATTCCCCAGTACCCATGTAATGTCAGATACACAAGGCGGTTCAAGCATCTGTAGTTCATTTCCTGTGGCTAGAAGACCCGTGACACGTATTTTCTCTAGTCCCCCACCTTCTCTCTCTCTTTCTCTCATAAATAAATAAAATGTTTTAAAAATGTGTGGGTTCAGTCTAACAAAAATATATCCTAGCCAGACATGATGGCACACACCTTTAATCCCAGCAATCAGGAGGCAGAGGTAGGAGTATCGCCATGAGTTTGAGGCCATCCTGAGACTAAAGAGTGAATCCCAGGTCAGCCTGAGCAAGAATGAGACCCTACCTAGAAAAATCGAAAAACAAAACAACAACAACAAAAAGCATTCTAAAAATCACCAGTCAGGAGTATTTTTTCTTTCCTAGCCTGGCTCATGTATACTGCCTGAGTCTCAGGTACAAAATGTAAATCTTCCCCTGTGCTTAATTCCTCACAAAAGGAGGGAGCTATTACAGCAATATATTTCGGATGAGTTGGTCTCAGCTATGAATTAAAAATATCTCCATTTTATCATTGCTTTTAAACCTTTTCATCTAACAGGTTTATCTTTGAGTCAGTTTCTGCCACTTATGACACATTCTGATAGTGCCTGGTCTACTTCTATAGTTGAAAGAGGGTTCATTAAAATGAAATATATTAACATATAAGCCAGAGACAGAGAAGATGAAATTGCCTTAAATAACTACCAAGGAAGCAGGTGTAAATGAAAACAGTTATAAGTTGAAAATTAATTCAAGCATTAATACTTTGATACTAGACAGATTCCAGGCAAGGCAATTACTCAACCTGAAATGCTTGAAATCGTCTTATTATTTAAAGGCAGAAAAATTTATAGATGAGACAGGTCATTCAAAAAGAAAGTAAAAATTATAAGTTCACCTAGTCTGGTACCTATGGTGATATGTATCTACTACAGAAAAGAATTTACTTCCAATCATACTCTTATTTCGATAAAGGATGTGCTCAGGAGAATTTGTGATAACAGGGAAGGAAAAGAAATTTCATCATAAGTAATGTAGGGTATGCAAAATGACCTTACTCCGTTCTAGAAGGATATATGTAAATAAATAAATTTGTGTATCAAAAAACTCTTAAAAATAGAAAGGTCAGTGTATGTCCCCATATTCAGGTCAAATGCAAATAAATGTCTTTTCCTGACAATGTTAATTCTTGCTATGTCAAGAGATTTGAGAGTTTCAATTGCTGAATTCTCTGAAGAATATGCTGTAAAGCAAAATTCGTTTTTGCTTACTTATACATCAAAGAAAAAAAACAGAGCTGGCAGTTGCTGAGGCAGTAAAAACCAGATTTTATTCATAAACTGTTGCAACACGGGGAAAGATCTCAGTCTGTCACTGGGTGACTTCTGGACCCAGAAAAGAAAAAAAGTAGAGATTTAAAGTGAAACCATGTCACCATGGGTGAAAAATTATCTAGAGGAAGCAACAGTGGGCAGAGATTTTTCTGGGTAAACAGACAGGACAGACAGAATCTGTGTGAAGGTGGGCAAGGATGACCTCGTGTCGTTGAGAGCATGATGAGGTTAGAGTCATATGTGAATGAGGGTGTGGATTTTCTGCCGATTGACTTACCAAGAGTCTTGCTACTGATAAGCAACAATGACCGATGCCATGGTTGAAGTATGGATACATAGTGAAGCCAGACTACAAAAGATCAGATAAAGAGTGTCAATACATACTCCATTCTAAAAAAAATAAGGAAGGAAAAACTTAAGATTAAATATTGAAGGGGCTTTGGAGATATCTCAGCGGATTAATCACTTGCACACAGGCATGAGAACTCAACACCCACATAAAATGCTAAGTATGATGGTCTACAGAGCCCTAAAACGTTCTCATATTTTCAGGCCAGCACAAATGAGGTCTCTGAATGATGAGCACTGTAGGAGAGGGAACACTAATAAACATGTTTTTGCCTGGATTTAATTTTTTCTTTCTATAGATGGCTATAGAACATAAAGTAATTTGTGTGAGATCTTGGGCATAATTGTGGGAAAAGTCAAGACCCCAGATTCTTCATCTTACTTTTCTGTATCATACCACATCTACGTAAATATAGTTTTGTGCACATATTTATATGCTAGGAGCAGGTATATGTGCATGCACATATGTAATGGCTGTCTGGATATAGAGTGATATTTTCATACTGTAAGAGTATGGCTCTCATTTTCGGGGTGAAAGTAGAAAAAACTCCATCAACAATGTTGATGAGATATGCAATATTATTTAATTAAATACCTATGATCAAAATATAGGAGAAGGTAGAAATCTTCTTAAAGACATGGAATGCAGAGGGCTACACTGTGAGCAAGAAAATGCCTGTAATAAGGCTAATCTCTGGGACAGCGTAGAGGCCCATGTTATAGGTGTTTTTAAGTTATCCTCAGAGAGAGGTATTACACACTCAGTGTATCTTAGTGTTCCAGCTGGTACATTTCAGGATCCAATAGTGATCAAGATATACAAATCCTTTCTAACAAACTGGTTGCTGTCCTAAATACTGCAGACACCTTTTCCCTACATCATGGATGAATACGTTCATTTCTCTGACAGTGGGTTGGAGGGGGGCAGAACATGGGTGCTGATACCTAACATGCCATCTAGGCTGTGGTCTTCAGAGCTGCTTCAGAGACAAATAAAGTTTACTCTTACAGAAAGAAGTAAGCATTCTTAAGTTAAGTGTCTCAGACCTGGATGGATGTGGACAACCCATGCATCTGGTGAAAGACCTTGTTTATGAAGATCTGGATTTGGGGAAACTCCACAGCAACAGATAAAGTCAAGTACAAAATGTTACTCTGAAAGCTAAGACAAGCAAGTAGGGGTTGAGAAAGGTCTTCTGAAGGAATAATGTTTCTAGGAACCATCAATAATCAGGAAGGAAACGCCTCATAACATAGCATAGTTTTACTTTTATACTGGTGGTGCAGTTTAAATGCAAAACATAGATCACAGTCTCATGTTTGAATACTTGGTCTGTAGCTAGTGGTCATTCTTGGGAAAGTTGTAGAACCACTAGGAGGTGGAGTTTTGCTGGAAGAAGTATGTCACTAGGAAAGTGCTTGGATGTCTTGTAGCTGGGCCTCGCTTCCATTTTACCCTGCACTTCCTGACTGTGGAGCCCAAGTAACCAGCAGCCTCTTGCTCCTGCCACCATGCCTTCTCCACCAGGAGGGATGGTGTCCCCTGGAACTGTACTCCGACTTAAGCCATTATGTCATATGTTTTCCCTAGAAATGAAGAAGCAATTGATACAAATGGTATGTAATATATAGATTAGTATGAATGGCTAATTTAACCTATCCCACAAGAATGGTCATAAGGGATATGCTAACCATTTCTGAACTTTGAAGCTCCAGTCACCACCCATGAGTGGCGAAGGATGGAGAGGCTCAAACTTACTGCTCTGGCATTTGACTCTCACAATGCCACTGCATTCATGAAGGACTGGGGAGGTGATTATCAAGTTAGAGTTGCTGTACCACTTCATCTCATAAACTGAGGACATGATCATCACTGAAAACACCCATTATTCCTAAAGCAACTCATGTGCACGCTGGACCCGGATTGACTCAGTACCTCATGGTACCACCTACTAAACTTCATGGCCACTCAGCAGAGAGCAACCACAGTTCACTGAACAGTTGGCAGGATCCCTGGAGCTGGAGTTTTCCACAGAGGTCAAATGTTCTCTGTCCTTCTTCACTTAGGGACATGGAATAGATTTGCAACTGCCTGGGCATGCACCATTCAGGTGTAGTAGATGGCATACGGACCACCACGTCTCTTCCATCAACACTGCTGTGGTGCAAGAATCCTCTGCTCCTATAAGCTGCTCTTAAGAGCGTGAAGAAGGGGAACTCTCTGGGGGCAGGAAGAGAACTAGCAGCAGGGTAGAGGAGTGATGAGGACAAAATAATAGGAGCTAAAAGTATGATGATGTATATGCTTTAACACGTCATAGGAAGCCCATTATTTCGTGTAGCAACTGGAAGGATTAGTAACGATAACAGCAACAAGCAGGAGCAAGGAGCCTAGAAAGGGAATGGGCTTTGAGATTTAACAGACTGAGGCTCAAGTTCATAGAATTTCATCACTGTCCAGTTGGATAGCTATATTACTTACTCGTTCATCACTGGAACCACATACCTGACAGAAACAACTTAAAAGAGGGCCTTGTTTTGGCTGGTGGGTGGGGTCCTAAATGGTGGGAAGACATGGTGGCCAAAGCTGTGTGTCTGACCGGTAACTGCTGGACTGATAAAGAAGTCGGACACTGGGGGTAGGGGGCTGAAGCTTCAAAGGCAACCCTCAGTGACCTACTTCCTCCAGCCAGACTCACCCCGTACAGAGCTAACAGTCTCCCAACACAGTGTCACCTGCTGGCAACCAACTGTCCAAGCCTATGAGCCTGTGGGGGACATTGCACACAGTGGCTTTGGGAAAGGGCTTTACCGCTCTGTGTCAGGCAGTCTGCAACTTCAAATGAGTCCCCCAAACAAGCATTGTTAAAGAGCCATTTAGTGCTTATTCAGCCTGGTTTCTCCTCTCCTTCCAGGCATTTGGGAAGATTTCAGGCAAGGTCAATTCCGACAAAAGACATTTTGGGAAACTCTGGTGCATACCATTTTCAGACTTAAGCATCAAAGCGTTATTGCATCATGTTCTCTCTTATTAAAGGATCTTTATTTTCTTATGGTAACAGGGTGACTTTCCTGGTCTCAAAAGGGTGGGCAGATATACATGTGTTATGACATTAAATCAGTATTTATGAGACTAGTCTGAGATTTTAAGATTGCTTATTGGTATGGTATTGCCTAACTTATTCTAATATAAGCCCAGATTAGACACAGCACTTACAGCACTTATGTCAGTGCCTGGGCTATCGTATGTACCCAATCCCATGCCAGTCCTGCCCCCAGGCACAGATGCCCACTCTAGGAAGGCTTCGCTTGTTTCCCTGGGGTCTGGGCATGAAGGTTTAGACTCTTTTGGTTTGAGTGCTCTCCAGGACTCAGGACAGTGAAGTTATCAACCTCTATCCACACAGACTCACACAAAATGACTAGCTCCATCTTTTATTTAAGTCACTGTACGTTGACAGTATTTGCTGTACAAAAGGGGCTCATGTTATTCAGCTCCACGAAGTCACAAATAATATATATTTGAAAACAAGTGGAAGCTGATGTCGACACCAGATGGCTCAAGCATAAAATCAAGGGAGCTGCTTTTAGCTCTACCCCAGGGCTCTTCAAACCGCCTTCCCGGTGCTCCTTTATATGTTGTAGTTTATTTCTGAAGTGACAATAAAAATGGGAACAGCAGAGTGGAGGGAGCACCAGAACCTCGCATGTTTTAACAATCTGCTCTGCAAATGAGAGAAAATGTTGCCATCCCTAGCATCAACATCTTGACGCATGATTCAGACATCAAAAATATCCAAGAATGTACGATGTCTTTAACAGTGACAAAATCTCAGTCTAACCCAGGTCAGGTCCTGATCCCTGTGGGCGCAGCTTGGGGCTGAGAGGGTGAGAGCCCCTAGGAGCTCCAGGACGGCCGTCCTCCACAGCTCATGGTACTGTGCAGTGATCCTCACTCGGGGTGCAGGGACAACAGAGAAGACTCAGGCCCAGGGCAGCAGGGTGGTGCTGCTGCACAGAGAAGCCACCTGTGGGAAAGACCACCATGCCATCAGAGTCCTTCTCCCTCCAGAGGAGAGGTGCTGGGCTGTATTGGTTTTGGTTTATGCATAATGTGTCACCCCAAGCCTAGGAACTGAAGACTTCCAATGCATGAATTCATGAATGCAGCTCAGCCTCTTCACAATGCTGGATCCTGCCAGTTTGACAAGTCACCAGGATCTTTGTCCAAGACAGACAGAGCTGCTCACACAGTTTTCCTTCAAACCACTGGTTAGAGGGGATTAGCAGTGGGTAAAACAGACAGGACATCAGGCACACTGATCTTACAAGTGACATGTCATAACTTTTCCCCATTGTACAAGTCAAATACACCAACCTTAGCATGCCGAGGGGAGTCGCAGGTGCCTTGGTTATGGAGGGTAGGCACCGTGAGAGCAGGCTGCCCTGAGGCCTGTGCTGTGGCCCAGCTGGTGATGCAGGTTCTCCTCCCTCACTTACTCGTTCTCTCAAGTGGATTTGGTTCCTAGGATGAACATACCACTCCCAACTCCATCTGCAACATACAGAAGAATACTCCATTTCTTAATCTCTCATTTTATTTTTAAAATTATTGGACATGGCTAAGCATCTTTCCTGTGTATTCTATTCCTGTGGTCCATGGTTTGGTTTTTTCTTTGTTAAGCACAATAGCGGAGCTGAAGAATTGTGAGTCCTGTTTTGAGAACTCCCATCTTCCCAGACAGGAACGACACCAGAATAGAGGGTGAGTGGATGAGTGGCAGCAACAGCCCCTCCCCTTTCCACTGCAAAACCACGGAGACTGAAAAGGAATATCAGCGCTGAAGTCAGCAGGGGGCTTTGGGTCACAAAGGAGTCTAATTGCTTCTCGGAGATTTCTGGAAAGAATTTCTTTTCCACAAAGGTTATTTGGCAGTAGCTGAAAGCTCCTGTTCCCTCGCTAGGAGGGTGCAGAGGCAGAGGCAGGGGTGTGGAGAGAGATTCATGCTCAACTTGTGATATCATCTGAGGGTCTCTAAGTGCCACAGGGAACCCTCACCCACAACTCCCCCCACACACACACACACACGGAGTGAAACTTCACCCAAATGCTTGTATCCTGTCTGCATGCTGTTGTACATCTGGTACATGAAAGTCCGTGTTCTTTGGGGTGTGCTCTGACGGTTAGGATGATAAAGACAAAGCTGAATTCCAGTCAGTTCATGGAAGAAAGCAGGCCTGCTTAACAGGAATCCTGAACTCCGATCTCATTTCTGACAAGACAGTCAGTCACTCGAGTTTTTTCTGCTGCATGTTTGGCATGCAGAAGTCTAGAGCAGAAAGATAACCTGTCCAAAGCCAAAGGTAACAGGGAATCGGTAGATTCCTAGTGATTCTCTGCTGTTAATCTGCTCAGCTCTTATAGGGTGAGTTGGATTACAGTGGGATCATTAGATGTTCTCATCAGTGGCATCCCAATGAGACCAATTCAGAACACAACCCACCCGCTCCCCAGACATCTTCCATTCTGGGCTGTCACTACTGCGGAGACAAAGCTGTGAAGCTCATGAGGCATGTGATTTGTTTATACTTATTTATATTAATAATTATTATCACAACTGATAACTTTTGAGATGTCCACAACATCTCATGAATTATTTAAAAATCTTTACAGAGATTGTAATCTGTTTACAATCACCTTATAGAGTAAGTTATCAGTTTCCTTGCTTGTTTTACACCTGAGTAAGCCAATGTTCAGATATAGAATTTAATATACTCAGTGTCAACAGTGTGAAATAAAATAAGCAGATAGAATACACTTTCTGCTCTTTTTAGGTGGCAAAGTTGGCCCCAAGGCATGTGTAACTTGGTCAAAATTATCAAACACGTAAATGTGCATGACATGTTATAGTAACAGCCACAGTGAGTCATTCCTTCATAAGCAGGTATACCTACATACACAGACACATACTCATCTAATAACTCAATATTATCTGGTAAGTGCCAAAGATGCTTGTCAGGACCAAACCAATGTTCAAGTATGCAGCCTTCCAAATTGGTTTCATCTCCTATCACATTTTGCCTGGAGACACTTGATGCAAAATTAGTGTTAACTTGAAAGAAAGTCTTGCTTAAGTGATTAGAAAAAAACTGAATATTCAACCAGTACTGATTCAAATGTACTTTTTTCAGCAGTGGTAGAAACGGTAAGCAGGAAAGAAAGGGAAAGTCTACGAGTTGGAGGGAGCTAGAGAAGTCGCCAGTATTGGCAAGAAACTTAAGAGATAAAGTCAGTTGCCTTCACACATCCTCAATTATAAGGGACAAGGGGAAAATGGTTAAAAAAAAAAAAAAAAACCTCACAAGACTAAACAAACCGTTATGACTTCTTAAGAGGCCTGAAATCTCATGGGATTTTAAAGGTTAAACATCCTATCCAACCTACCCACTTTCGCTCCTGTCTCTAGAGTTTACTTTTCTGTGGCTAAGAATAACTTGTGTCTCTGAAATATGTAATTAAGGTAAGAAACCATTATAACTAATAATTAGCTCAAATTAATTGCTTTTGGAACTACTAAAGGTGTTTGAGTTGAAAACTTCTACTTGGAGGGCCAGTTCAGCAAATCTAGATGCTCTGGTCTTTGCCGAGCTGTGTGACGTCAAACTTGACTGAAACTGCCGGTGTTTCTTTACAGCAACTTCACATTAGTCCACATGCATATCCACTAGTTCTGGTACCTGGCTTACATGTGTTTTTTATTCATAGCAGTTCATTTTCTAATTAAACTGAAGTAGAATAGAAAGGTTCTGGTATGGGCAGAGCAGCAAGTGTCTTGTTCCCTGCTATTATTTACACAATGGAAACTGATTTGCTCCTATCCTAAATTCAAATGTATGACACAGATGAAACTTGCATTTGGACACAATTGCACAACTCCTATAATCTTGAGATCAGATTTAAGCTTCAAGGCATTTAACTGGGGTCTGTGCACCATTCATTATTCTCCATGAATCCTCATCACAGCAGATTCCAGTGGCCCTCTCATGAGTGTGGCATGCATGTATGTTTACACCATCACACTCACACATAGCAGACTCATCCACACATGTATGTATGTGCTTTCATTAGTCTAATAGGTACTTATGGATTATTACCGAGTGTTGGCAATATTTTAGGCTTGTGATAATGAAATAGGCAAAGTTTCTAACTATAAGAAGTTAACATTCAGTGATAGAATAAATAATGTTTTTCATAGCACATAAATGCATATGATGTCACATAAACATCACACACACAATTACTTTTCTACAATCTCCTTCTGTACCAGTATATATGTACACTTACTTGGGTCAATTTAAGAGAGTAACCAACTCTTCTACAGTTAAGTGTGCTCTGAGATTAGTGTGTCAGATTGTGGGATCAAGAATACTGCTTGTGAAGTCCTTTGAAGAGAAAGTCTTTACATAAACAGCTTAGCAAGAAGAACAATATATTGTGGCCCAGAATCTCAGATGTTGCAGGCTGGGGTCAAATGGCTCCTTTGGAAGTGGTAGAGAAGGCTGCTCACTTTATGACAACCAGGAAGCAGAGAGAGGGAGAGAGTGGCAGGCAGGAGGAGGCCTAGGCTATCGTGTCAAACTATGAATCTGTCAGTGATTAACCACTGACAAATCAGAGCCCTTGCGATTCAATCATTTGCCAAAAGCCACATCTCTGAGCATTGCTGACCATATACAAGTCCTAATAATAATAATACACTCTCACCCCTTTCTTAGCTTCCACAGAAGACTTTGTCTACAAGTGGATGCCTATAGCCATATTGTAAGTCTTAACCTCTCTGTGAATCTCCTTTACTCCATTATACATACATTATTCAAACACCCACAAACAAAAGCCACAAGGAGCACAAAAGCTTCTTTGACAAAAGAGATGAACAACGCTTCTGTGTTTGTAATGTTATGGTGAAGTAAGTGGGAGTGGAACTGAGAAGCCGGCTTTATCTTATAAACATATAGAACTACTTCCCCAGACTTTTCATTAATAGAAGAGATTTGTTTGAGAGTAAAAAGACTTTTAAGGTTGAATTGTAAGATGGTCATTGATAACTGCAATGAATTGAAAGTCACTTATGATAATTTCTAATAGAATTAAGCTAACATGAAGAGAGAAAGAGAGAGCTATTTATCAGTCTCTGTGCTACGTCACTCATGTGTGCCATCTCCTATACACGCTACAAACGCTGAGTTGAACGTATCATTTTCTAATTTGTAAATGCACAAACTTAGCAGGAATCACTTTTTGCATACCACATCTGGGATTTGACACTAGGTATATTTCCTACAGAATCTCAGGTATTAATTACTATGTTAAATCATTGTTTTAGCAACCATGTAATGTAAATACAATGATCAATGAAGTATATGGGCTAACTAGTATAGCCTAATATCTATATGTCAGAAAAATCAAAATCCAGAACTTGGACTACCGTCATGCCCTAAAGTTACCAGAAGGATGAAATCTCAGTTTTCTGACCACCATTAAAATACCATCTGTGTTAGAAAGTGGTGCGCGGGGGTCACTGATATCAGCTGTTGCCACATGAATATTCAGATGTTGTCTATCTCTTCTAAGAAGATGGTGGCAAAGATGTCTCAAAGTTGTCTCTGTTACCCCAGTTATGTAACAGACCTGACATTCATGTTAGGGCATTGATATAAAAGAAAAACCTGAGGGTCAGCATTGTTTGTTCATTGCTGTTTCTTCTGGGTTCAACCTAGCTCACTTAGCCTTTTCTTGCCCCATCAACAACCACTTTGGCCATTCCAGAACATCTAATTCTCCTGGAAACACAATATTGCTTCTCCTTTACAACACTCTGGAGGGAAAAGCTTTGATAAAACCTTGTAAACTAAAGGATTAATTTCTGCCATGTCTTCCAAGCACAATCAAGTTATCTCTCAACAATCTCAAAGATAACTCCCATACATCACTGCTGTATCATGGCATAAAGGTAAAATAAAAATCTAGAAGCAAAATATGACTTTCTGAAAAACAGAAATGAAGAGATCAGATACCAGCCAATGCTAGAAATATATAAATAGTTAAGCAAAAATTGACATATTCGTCTATAGAAGATTGATTGCCAATGGTTCCTTTATATACCATGCTGTTTCCTTAATACCTTGGTTTGGTAAAACTGCTTATCCTGGGAAAAATTTTATTAATAAGAGGAAAAAAAGTCCTTGCCTTACATGCCACACAACTGTTTAAAATGACATGGTGAACTCCTTTCACCTCTTGTTTATGTACAATTAAAGCTGCCCTTTCGCTGAAGCCCATCTGCACAGCCTTAATGATATACATGGCCATTAACCCTGGAGGGCTTACTCTGTGGCTGCATATAAAGAGATGTGTACTAAGACTCTCAGGGGCTCTGCTGCTCATCAGGAAAGCACATAGTAATCCTCATGAAGGATGTCTCACCACTCGCAAGTTCATCACTGAAACAGAACAGCCACTCAAATCTATCACCATGAAAACAATGATGTTCTGGGAAGCTAGGCAACCTCTCTGAACTACTATGTTAGCAGAGTCAGAGGTATAAAAGTTCAAGACTCTTATTTGATTGTATGATTTTGTTATCATACCTTCTATGTACTCCCTGAAGTGTTGTCCCTCTATGGTACTAAGCCCCATACAGAAGCAAGCAACTACATTTGGTGTTGACTCGAAATGTGAAAAAAAAAATGAAAAATCAAGTGTAAATTCTTTTCTCAATTCAAAATACATTATTGAAGTCTCCAGGAAATGACATTGGATATGCCTCTTTTCTGGTTTGGAAAATAGAACTCATTACTCTTTCTCTTTATTAGAGATCTTATTATGAGAAATCTAGTAATAAGTAGTGAAGGAATGCCATGTTCTTGCATAGAAGAGTAAATTATAAAGACAGTATATGGGGGAGGCATTTTTCAGGAATATGAGAGGATAGAATGTTAAGATATGCATCGCTTCTAACTACTTCTTACTAGCTTGTAACTCTGGGTGAGTTATTTAACCCCTTCTCTGTTTTCATATCTGGGAATAAGGAATTAATAAGAACCTCTACTGCACTGATTTGTTGGGAGAATGGAGTGAGTGAACATATGAGAAACACTTAAACCTGTACCTGCTGTATACTGAGTTTGATAAGTTCTCCAATATAATGAATATAGTAATAATGATCACCATTATTACAGACATTGAATAAGTCATTTCTAGAATACTAAAGCAATGCTCTATGAAGAATAAAAGGGCATACAGGGTGTATTTATTGGATTTAGTCAATTTCAAATATTAGACTAAATCTTTCAAAACCATGATTATTTTCCTTTAAAAGACAACTTGGTTTCACTTGTTTAGAGATACAAGAGGGATTAACTTTAAAAAAAATTTTGTTCATTTTTATTTATTTATTTGAGAGCAACAGAGAGACAGATAGAGAGAAAGAGAGAGAATGGGCGCATCAGGGCCTCCAGCCACTGCAAACGAACTCCAGATGTGTGCGCCCCCTTGTGCATCTGGCTAACATGGGTCCTGGGGAATTGAGCCTCAAACCAGGGTCCTTAGGCTTCACAGGCAAGCTCCTAACCGCTAAGCCATCTCTCCAGCCCAAGAGGGATTAATTTTAAATAGTTCTTGGATATATTAAAAATATAATTTGACACAAAAATCTCAATTCACAATTAACTTACATTTTTCCTTCACAGATTAAAAAATTGGTAAATTCATATCTACCAATTTATATTTTAAATTTCCAGCTCAGTCAAAACCATTAAAAATACTCCAGATTCTGGGGCTGGAGACATGGCTTAGCAGCTAAGACATTTGATTGCAAAGCCAAAGGACCCAGGTTGATTCCCCCAACCCACATAAGACAGATGCACAAGGTGGTACATGTGTCTGGATTTCATGAACAGCAGCTGAAAGCCCTAGTGCTCCCATTCTCTCCCTCTCCCTCTCTAATAAATAAAATAAAATAATAGAAATTTATTTTAAAAAACAGATTCTGTAGTCATCTTCTAGTAATAAATGATTCACAAATAATCATTCTCCACCAAAGTATTCACTGTTTTATGTGGAAAATTATTAACTACTTTCTAGGAGAATTTTCTTAATTTTATATTATCAATGACTCACATTATCTATATTGTTTTTATGTGGGAAAGTTAAATTCCATTTAAATTCTAAATGTTTGTTTAAATTTTCTTCACTAAATCACATATAATAATTTTTTTCCATTCAGTTCTATGAAGTAACACAATCTGATGCTTTCTCACTCTTGTGTGGTTATTTTATATTCTCTCAAGTCCTACAAAATGGAATTTTAACAAAATTTGATGAATAATGTTGATGGGCTTAGAGAATTTATTAACTCACTTGCTCTCAGACAGATGAGTGAATGCAGGTGTGTGATCAAGGCTTTACCTGGGTGCTTTAAAACTTATTCACCAGCAAATACCACATCCAGGAATACCTCTGGTTATTAGCCTCAACACTGATACATGCTGTCCAGTCATTGGTATGACCCCTGTGATTTTGTACTCCAAATTTCCAGTTCAACTGACTTCTCATTTTCAAACTCTTTTTTTCATAATTTTACCTCACTAGACAATCTAGGTTATCTGTACCTAATTGAGCAAAAAGAAACTTCTATTGGCGATGAAGCTGAAATTACACAGTGGATTTTGTATGTGACATAAATTCTCATGCACTAAGTTCTTGTATGCTTTAAATACTCATTTTGGAGCTGGGCATGGTGGAGCACGCCTTTAATCACAGCACTCGGGAGGCAGAGGTAGGAGGATTGCCATGAGTTCGAGAACACCCTGAGACTACATAGTGAATTCCATGTCAGCCTGGGCTAGAGTGAGACCCTGCCTCAAAAAAAAAAGTCATTTTGTGAGACAATGTACCTTCATATAAGCAATTTAGCTCTACATGGGTCTGTACAATGAAGAGGCAGATCCGAGAGATCCGTCTTTGTTCCTCTCTGTCTTTCATTTAGAAGTTATCGTTGCATGCCACCCATCTCTCCCAATGACTTCTAAAATGAGTTTTACAAATTCTAGCCAATAAAGTCCAAACAGTTGTAGAAATAAGTTTTTTCTGATTTATTTTTTTCTTTATTAGTTATGTGCATATTTAGAGTATAAACAGCCATGTTGGTACCATCCTTAGCCTCCTCCCTGTCCTCCCCCCTCTGCAGGGAGCCTCCTTGTTGGGGAATGTGAGTCCTGCATTATGGGGTTAGCCGTCAGTTATGGGGAAGAGGCAATGTCTCTGTGCATAATGTCCCAACGTGTGGCTCTAACAATCTTTCCACCCTCCAGTGAATTTTCATGTTGGGTTCGTTCTAGGTCTGCTTCAGTGATGAGGACTTGAGAGCCTCTGTGTCTCTGGATCTCTGATTTGGTGGGACTTGAGTGTTCTCTGTGTTTATCTCCTTCACCCTTGTGCTGGTACCAGGTTGGCCAAGGAAACAGCACTGTTGCTCATTTCCTGGATTCCTCTATGGTTTCAGTTGGGATCCTGGTCACTACTGTCCCATTGAATTTAGTGTGTCCGTGGATAAATAATCCCAGCAAGTGTTCACCTTTCTAAGCCACACTGTACTTTTATTTCTCTTTTGACTTACAAAAACCATCCATGTGCATATTTTCTTTGTGCCAATGAGTGTGTTGTATACTATGAAGCGAACCTATACATTTCCATGATTTCATAGGAGCATTTCTGAGTTTTAAGGCATAGTAGTCATAAAAATATTTGGGGTATTTTTGCCACGTCACCAAAAAGCAATGTCTATTAAAGCATTGTTTATCTTTTATAGTTTTTAAGTTTTTGTTAATTTCTAAAACTAATAGAATTTTGATGAAGTTATGGAATATTCTTGTATTTAAATACTTCTCAATAATACTAGATCACACATGGATGACTGGGCTTCTGAATTTTAATTGGTGCTTAAAATATGACTAATTATTTTGCCGTTTGAGCATGCCTTTGTCCAAGAATGAATTTTCTTATCCTAAATCCAATTATGTTCCTTATTAGCTGTAATGAAGATCTTGAAGGATCCATTGGCTGCAAATAATAGAAAAGGGTCCATAGAATCACCCTATAACTAGGACATATAGGGACTTGTGTCCCCCAACTAAATGAACTTGAAAAAGTATTTTCCTTGAAAATATTTTCCTTATCGGCAAAAGGCAAAGCTCCCCAAAAGTCTACAAAATAAACGTACATGCATGCACACACACCACAAACACACATGTGTACACCAACACACACACACGCACACACCACAGACACATACAAACACCATAGACACACATATACACACTGACACACACATACCACATACATACAAATATATACACAACATAGGCACACATATGTACACACACACCACATACATGTACATGAACACATACACCACATACACACAAACACACACACCACACACCACATACACACACATGTACACACACATGTATATACACACACATACCACATCCACAGACACACACACACACTTTTATTTCTGCTTTGCAGTATCTCTTGTAGGTTATAGGAGAACTTGGATAGGCAGAAGACATTCCCAGAGACAAGATCTGACATGAAAATCTCTGCTTCCACCTCTCATAGCCACAGTCAAACTACTAGTTTTAGAATTTTGCTCTGCTTTCTTGCCATTATGCAACACTGGTTACTAAACCAAGTTCTAAAATAGTGAGAAACTGTATCTAAATTCTGAAGCAACTGAACAATTAGTGTCTCAGATCCTCAGATTTGTTCTTGTATTTGAGTTCTTCCTCACTGATATAAGTCATGTCACTCTGGACTGCCAGTGATGGTAGTGTTAATCAGTAGTTACTTCTTGTATTATCATGACCACATATAATGTGAAAATAATTCCTTTCAAAGATAAGTTTAAAGAGAAATGTTGAACAAAATTATGCACACAAATTAAAATACTATATAACTTATTTGCTATATACTTACTGGAAAATTGAAGTGATAAACCAATGGTATAGTATCTTTTAAACATATCAGGGATATCACAGCAGTGCCTCGTACAAATCTAAGAATATTTCAGGTAATTCACTTGTGTATGTGTTTGTATGTATGTGGTGCACAATTTGTAGGTATGTGTGTACATGTCTACTTTTTCCCAGAAACATGAAAGCAGATGTGACTGGGCCTATACTTGGTCAAGTTCCATAACAATGCATAGAAATTATATGACTTAATCTTTAAAAAGACATTTTAGGAACATTTTAATCTTGCTGATCATCTGAAGCTTAAGAAGCAAACATTGAATATGTCTTTGTGGGAACTGGCATCAGCTATATGAGAAGACATTCTACATGTCAGTTTCAGCAATTCGCTAGGAGGAAACCTTATAGTCTATGGTGCATAACTCCAACAAAGGTCTTTAACCTTAGCACAGTAAACTTGGTGCCATGATTGTTGCATGGGAACTCCAAGGGAGGCCTGTAACTTTGGCACAGTAAACTTAGTGCCACAAACTAGATTGTAGACTTGTCTCCTAAATGTTATCACAGCAAAAGAGATGATCTAACAGCTAAGAGAGTGAGTGACAGTGTTGCTTAAAGAAGAGAAATAGGATTTTTGTCAATTATTTCCAAGGTCAGTCTCAGATCAAACACCCTGAGTCTGTGTTGTAAGCATGTCTTCATGAGTGTTTGTGTTTATGTACGATTAATACGCAACATATTTTTTTTCTTTTCTTTCCTTTTCCCTCTTTGTAGAAATTATTGAGCCTACTACCTCTAGTCCTGTCACAAGTCCAGGTCAGTATCCACATACATTCGCAAAGTATGTCTGGGTACTTTTTCCACTAGCCAAGGCCTTCACTTCGTCATAAAAACACAGCACGTTGCTTCTGGGTTTCAGGCTGGATGTGCGGCTCCTATGTCTGTCATTTGTCCTCGTTTCTCTGTGGTTTGTCCTCCCATTGGGCTTTATGAGCTGGTCCTAGTCCAGCTGTGACTTGAAGTGTACATTTTGACTTCATTGTGTAGGGCTTATGCAGGAAACGTGTTACACTGTAGAATTCTCACAAACTGAATAGCTGTATTGTGTCTTTGCAAACAGGACTGGGGAGTTTACAAGATTTTCTGAGTAGCTATTTAAAAACTATTTACTTTGGCTTTGTATTACATTATTATAAAATCATTATAAAGCATGAAGGCACTTAGTATTTTCAAAGGAGTGATCACTGCGGAGAGTTGGTATATCTATTCTTGCTCAGGGAAATTTTGGTCTCTTGAAACATCCAGGCAAGGGACTTATTTCAGCCGTTGGGTTTTCCTTTCAGATTGTTCCTAATTCAACCACAAATACTCAGTCTGCAAAGATAGGCCATTACAATAAGTGTGTTTTTAAGAGTTGTTTTCAACTGTGAATGTTTCTGAGTGACACAAAATCGAGATGAAAGCTATTGACATTGGAAACAACCTTTATGTTGTTATATAGGAATTCAGTAGTTCGTTTTGAATGTTGGCTACTGGCTATTTAAAGAAGAAAGTTGACTGGCTAGAGTCATTTAGCTTTAAAAAGTTCATAGGGATTTCTCATAACTGCTGAGTTAAGGGATTTATGGAGTCAGTCTACCCATAAAGAGGTGTAAGTTAGTTAAATAGTTGTTTCTCCTCTGATTCCAGAAATGGCACTAAATTTTAGTCTAAAACAGGATTTGCTGATCTGAGAAACTGAGAGTTTTAGAAATGAAAAAAAAATTCTATCTGAAATTGTAATCAATCATAAATGCTTTAAATTGCTTTGGGTGATTGTAAATTACCCCACCCCCAAAATGAAACAAGTTGCAGCAAGTCTATGATTAAGTATTTAAAGAGTCTCACAATACAACACTTTCTGCTCAAAATATAGAACACAGTTTCATAATTTCTCAAAGTGGAACTTGTTTGAGTAGACGGTCTTAAACTATTTTATCAGTAATGAATATGAAATTTAAGTTATGCTTTTAAGTACAGTTTCCCATTTTATGGGTAGGGTTAATAACTCCTCAAATTGGACTGTCTTTCTTAGCCATTCACAAAAGAAGGGTGGAATACAAACATTTTAAAATGTGATGTCTAATGCCAGTTGGTGGCATCACATGAGCTCATTATGTTTTGGGCAGAAGTATTTAAAATAAATATACCACCACAGTGGGACACCTATATCAGTGGCTTTTATGGTTATAGGATCTTTAAAATATATATCCTGCCAGAAAGCAAACAGGGAAGTTGTTCTTACCTATAGGAAGATTCATATAATGTATGGTATAATAGTTGAGAATGCATACTTTGAAGCTAGCTACCTGGGCTTGAATCAGAGCGACAGCACCTCTGGCTACATAATCACTGTGAGGTTTTAGGACCTTGTTCTTACTCAGAATGCTCATTGATAAAATAGAGTACAATGCCTTTTAGGCACTTCCTACCATGTCTAGTAACCATGAAAATAGAGTAATACAGAACTGGTAGAACACATTATAGAGAAAGAACAATGAAAGTATAAAATGGCAGTAAGGTGTCCTTGTGATGTCCAGGACAGAACAAAAGTTACTTGCTTAAAATCAACAGCCTGGACTACATAGTATCACAGAAATTTAGGCACTAGTGACTGTCACCTCTACCTTACAATGCTTAAACAAGAGGGCATGTCCCCATATTGGTCAGCTGCATCACATCACAGACATTCAGACGCCCAATGACTATTGCCACTGCCTTGCAAAGTTTAAGCAATAGCACATATCCCTACTTTTAAACCTGCAAGTACAAGAAAAGTCTAAAGTTTAACCCTTATCACTATAATCATAGGGAAATATACTATATACTTTTCCTAATAATCATTGTAGAGAAAGATACTAAATAAGCATTGACCTGAATTAATAAATTGAAGGATGGAAAAACAAATGTAGCTATCAATGAAACTCATTATCTATTAATTGTGAATTTGTAAAAGCCCTTCAGAGAACAATATTTTTTAGGCAGGGAATTGAAGATTATGTGGTTATGGTGTGATGAAAGAGTGGTATAAATGCTAAAGAAAAATCTGTACAAAAGAGAAGAAACTGGTGATGTGCATCTCTAAACAAGCATATGTTAAAAGTAGAATTTCCTCTAAATGAAGCTAAACATTGGAAGTTCTAGCAGTTTGGAGAAAAAAATGGAAGAAAATGTTACCCAAAGAACAAAAGAAAATGAAAAATTTTCACAAAAGTATTCACGAGATAAGAAATATCAGATTTGCAAACCAGACTATTTGCTGCTGGAAAAGATAATAAGAAATAAATCTACATCCATCTCATAATTCCTCATATTATTGCCAGAGAGTGAATGTAGAGATAAAGTGAATATAGATATGAAAATATTGAGGACACTGAAAATAGGTTGAAGGAAGTAGATTTATATCATTTATACCCAAAAGTTCTAAAGAAATAAAGGTCCCAGAGTCATACATTATATATATTTATATATTCTCAACAAGTCAAAAAGCTGTTACAATTGAAGGGAATGAAAGCTGAATTATTAACATCATTATTCAAGAAAAAAAACATAAAATACATTATGTAATAAGAACATAAGAAAACTCTTTGATCAGCTTCAAAATTTTGATGGTAAAGGACATTTTCCATGATGAGTGAGATATGTCGAGAAATTTACACTGCTGTGATTATAATTTGCCTGTCTGGGGTAGAAGTCATTGTGGGTAATGGTTCTCAAGTGAAAACACAACTGTGGTTATGCTTAAACCAGCACCCTATTCCTCCAACACATGGACCAGCTCCATTTAATTCTTTTTTTAAAGCAGATATATTCATTTTGTGAAGTGTATTTTAACAGTGCAGTTTTATTTTTTATGGGGTAGAAAGTGGGTAGGGTGCTCTTCTTTGAGTGAGAGACTCTCCTTTCTGAAACTATAATTTGACTTGCTAGTGCACTGGCCTGTCTCAGGACTCCACACACTGCATACAGCAAGCCAAAGCTGGCCCTGGCAGCCTGCAAGCCTTCGTTCTGGTCTGTGCTCACTGATCTTCACTATCTGCACCATGGTTCTTCAAAAACTTTAAATCCCATTCAAACCAGCACTCACTTGCCTCTGCTTATTCTTAAAAAATGAACAAATATTAGTTCAACCCTCCATTTTAGATGACAAGCAGATTAAAATTAGGGGTTTGTTTCATGCACTGCTGAGTTCCCACCTGGTATT
Organism: Dipus sagitta; assembly: GCA_036346955.1. Lineage (NCBI taxonomy): Eukaryota > Metazoa > Chordata > Mammalia > Rodentia > Dipodidae > Dipus > Dipus sagitta. The sequence continues at coordinate 59,840,916 of CM070788.1, forward strand.
GTACTTACTTTGCCCCTAGAATTATTATTTATCAGTCATCAACCAAAAAGAATTGTGATTATGAAAATAATTTAATTTCTAAATGCATGTCATTGGTATGCATACTAAGAAGGCTTTAGTTTTCTATCTTTAGACAAGTGGAGAAGTAGTGTGAAAATACAATTTTTCCATAGATGATCAACCTGTTTGGGTTTTAAGAAATACAGACTATTCCACTGGAAAGCTTCACTATTTAAACTGGCTTTTATGAAGACTCTTGTATTCTTGTTATTTTAACATGATTTTTAAGTAGATTAAAACAATACTAGTTCCATTTGACAGCCAAAGAAAGAAAACAATTACTCTACCAAAGGGCACTCAGCAAATCAAAAAGGAAAATAGCCAGAACTCTACCATCTAATGTGCATACTTTACTTCAGAACTCAAAAATATATTGGGAAAAATAATAAAATGAAATGATTGTAAGTAGAATCATTTAAACACACAATTAACACCATGTTGTGTAAAGAACCCCACACTAAATTGAATAATTCCTATCATACTCATCTACTCAGCAAATACGCTCCATTTTGCCGGATTACTGAGTTTTCTAAAAAAGAAAAATCATTGTATTCAACTTTCCCCAGGAAACCCCATTTCCTTTCCTCTGCACAACACAGTTCATCATTCTGGAAACATTTATTAACAACTGCATTAGGCACTAAGAAGTGCTGGGAGTAAAATGTTATCTTCAAGGTGTTCATAGTCTATTAAGGAAGCAGATATATATATATATATATATATATATATATATATATATATATATATATTGCTGTTAGTTAATATAGTGTATTTTATCATTTTAGTCCAAAGAAAGGATCAAGCAATTTGGCCTAAGGGAAGTCTTCACATGTATATACAGAGTCTCCACAAATAGGAAGAGTTAGTGTGAAACAGGACTTATACCACACATACCAAACAACGGACATATGTAAAACAACAAAAACAACATAAAAAGGCAAGGGCATATGCTGCAGAACACAACCAAAGCTGAATTCTGAGTCTTATTATCTAACACAGTGCCTGGCACATAAGAGGAGTCCATGAATGCTACAACTTTAACAAAGCACTTGGGCTAACAAAAGAAAAAACACATAAAATAGGTTACTTCATAGGTAGTGTCATAGCAACTTTGGCTTTACATTACATGGTATTAGACTGGCTTCATTCTTAAGCTTATCTAAATAGAGGTTAATACAATAAAAATATAAATTAATTTACTACCAAATAAACCAAAATTCACTCTCATATCAAGTCCTAAAATACTTGATGATGACAATTTAATGTAATGATAGAAATATATGAAAGGTTTACAATTAAATAGCCATGTTATACACTGTAAAAAATAAAGTATTCATTTGTCAAAAACCCATTCATCAGGAAATGAATAAGTGAATGGATAGGTTGGAAGCTCATCTGCTGTCCAGGGTGACAGCGTAAGACAGATGTGGTGAAGCCTCATGCAAGAATGGACAGAGGTGAGAGCAATTGACAATCAGCAGAGCAAGAGCACAGAGCCATTCAACCATCTGCCTGCTGAACCATCTCAATAACTGTACCAAATGCATGTGCCTGACCAGCTAGAGATGACCAGACAAATGGATGATGGATGGGATATGCATAGATGAATGGATGAACAATGGGTGAAGGATGGATAGATGAATGGATGGATGGTTGGATGGAAGATGGATATATGGATGCTGGACAGATGGATAGATAATGGATGGATGGATGGATGGATGGATGGATGGATGGATAATGGATAGATGGTGGATGAATGGATGGATGGATGAATGGCAAATTTATATGTAGTTCACAGGGCTAGGGTATAAGAAAAATTAATTAAGGAGTAGAAACTGAAAGAACATTATCTTGTATGGTTTAAGTTTCTAAGAATTTATGGAGCTGCTAAGAGTCACATGCCACACCATGCATTAGAAACACAAAGGAATTTGGATTAATGCTTAGCACATCAATCTCATACTTCAGTGGATGACAGACATGCACACAGAATGGGCTTGCATCATGCAGTATGTGCTGGAATAGAAATAAATATCCCTGTGGGAATTCTGATCCAGCCTGAAGAAAATCAGAAAGGGATTTGTAGAAGTGATTCCTGAATTTAGTAAAACGTGGGGACAGGGAGGAAAGCCATTTTAGACAGAGTTCAACACAGTCAAAGGAAATGAGACCTGATCCAGAGGAGTGTGCTTACATGAGCTACAATCATTTCTAGAGTGTAACTGAGAAAGCACATTAGTGGGCAGCTGGGATACCCCATAGGACTGGATCACAAAGGGTCATGAGTACATTGTTTTAAAAGCTTAGTTTGTATAATCTCAGGCATAGGCTGGTTACTAAACTTGCTCAGTAACTTTGAGGATCAGGGTGATGGCTTGATTCTTATGAGTAACGCTGACATGAGAGAAAGTTATTGTGTAGTACCAGGAAAGAGACAGAACCTAACATGAGACCATGATGGAAAGAAGGATGGGAAGGATACCATCTCCAAAGTATTCAGAAGAGAGACGTCAGCACACAGTTGCAGATCAGACTTGGAGGACAGTGTCCACAAGGGCATCCCCCAGCTCTCTGCACATGGAGGGACCACCAGCCCAGATGCCTCAGACGTCATGTCAAGTGGTTTTGGACTGCATTTTGTTGTTTGGGAAAAGATTCAGTGTTTTGTTTGGTCTTGTTTTAAGCAAAGAAGTAAGTCACTGTATGTGTTTTGAAAATAAAATTCTGAAAAAGTGAGAAACTAAAGAATGAGGGTGAGGAGGCATGAAGCTGTTTGCAGAAGCAAGGTCTCCTGACTCAAATGTAACTCAGCCCTTAAGAAACAGATCCTAGAAAGCAGGCATCTCTCATGCACTGCATGATGGATTCCTATAATATCATCAATAATAAACTGAAAGTGTTCCTGCAAAAGTATATTTTAAGAATTGTGAGTTTTTTCTAATTCAAAACAATCAAGCTTCCATTATTCTCTGATTGTTAGAGAGTAAGAAATTTAAGACAACTCAGAATATATTTCAAATTCCAATTAATATGTCTTGATATAATGAATTCAAATATTAATTATAATTATCCATAATTAGATGATTAATTTCCAGATACAAGTACAGTTCAAAACCTGTGATGCAATTTTGAATATGATGTTTATAAGAAAGAGGAAAACCTAAAGTACTCACCAAGTTTTGCTTTCCACCAGTTATTCAATCCTTTCTTGCTTGACATAGCTTAAGCTCTGTCTCAAACTACAGTCTTCCTCTCAAATTTTCAATCTACCATAGATTCAAGGTCAAGCACCAACATTATAAATCAATGTCTCAGAATCCAGCACAACATGTGCTAATCACATGTCTTTAGCATGTTAGATCCAGTGATATTTGTGAAATGTACAGAAGTACTAAGGGTGTTAGTGATCACTACTATGATCTACATAGATTAAATGGCCTATACTTGTGGTCTTAATTAGGTTCTTATCAAGCACCCTGAATTCTGTAAGAAATTTCATAGCTAACAAAGTCATCAGAGAATTTTATGCTTACATTATATTTGGGGGTAGATATCTGCCCCACTTCTAGTTTGCAGGATTCTTTAAGGAAGGAAGCAAGGGCTATTTTATATTATTTTTATTCTATCTTTATTATCACCACATATGAAAGAAGAACAAGGCTCTCATAAGACCCTAAATCACTGCATGAATGCATAAAGGAATGAGTGGGTTAACATGAGGAAGATTTCAGCTGGATGAGAAATTAGAGCATTTGAAAATCTTTATATTTCATGTAAATTTGTGCCTTTATATTGTGTCTTAAAACTAAAATCACATATGATTCCAAGCCCAGAACAAAGTCCCAAATATACTGGTGAGTGTTTTCATAAAATACCTTCTGAAAATGAGGGAACCAAAGGTGACGAAAAATAAATTCCTACCAAAGTCTCTATGACAAAAAGGCAGTATTTTCTCCATCCCATAATTCATGGTTTCCAAGTGGAGAAAATGCACAATGAGAAAGGTGATGAAAAACAGCTCTAAAGGGCAAACACTGACTAGATGTGTGTACATGTTTTATTTTTATTTTATTGAAGCAAATTTACAGAGTGTGCTGAATAAATTAATAGCAAATGAATGATTTCATAACTGCATGTGTTTCCTACAACTGCTGTAACAAATGATAGTGCAGTTTTGGAGAACAACACAAATCTATACTCTCATAGTGCTGCAGTCACCTTTCTGTTGTTTGGGACAAACATCCAACCAGAAGAAGTGTATGGGAGAAAAGTGTTTATTTCAGGCTTACAGAAACCACGGGATGTTCCATCACACCAGGAGAAGCTGGCTCACTTTGGCATCCACAGCAGAAAGGTAGAGAAAGAGAGAGAGAGAAAAAGAAAGAAATCAACACCAGCACAGGCCAGCAGCCAGAGCTTGACGATGGCTCTCTGCACGCCTAGCAGAGGTGGACTGAGCAAGGTTGTGCTTGCTGGAGAATTAAGCAGGAAACTTGGTCAAGGATACCTGAGTCTGTGGGGGACATGCATTTGCATTCAAACCAGCTCATACAGCTTTGTAGTTGAGAAGTCTGAAATGGTTCTCACTGGCTGAAATCAACATCAGCTGGGCTGTTATGGAGTTCCAGGGTGAATGGGTTATCTGCTTTTCTAGAGGTGGATGACATCATCAAGTCTTTGCCTCTCTTCTTCATCCTACTTCACCTCTGATGTGGCCTGTTGAATCTATGCCCCATCACTGTGGTGCTCACTCATTCGCCTCCACCCTCCACATTTAAGAACTTTGGTGGTTATATCAGATGCACTCCGATGGTCCAGAATAGAGACCACAAGACTAGCATCACAATGCCATCTGCTTCACAGATGTTTCTTTAACACACCGTGCAAGTCCTCCATGGGTGCCAGGAGTTGGACGGTAGAAAGTCTTTGTAAAACCACTCTTCCACCTGCCATTTCAGGATAACTCATTTCTTTTCTTAACCTCTGAAATTTTGCCTCAGAACCTACCAATCCTCCTTGGACTTATCCAGCATTCAGGTGGTAATGAGTTTTGAGAATACAGATGAAGCATTGAATTTTATATTAGGTGTTACTTCACTGTATAAAAGGTAAAATATAAATTTTAAATTTCACATTTTATACTATGTAACTCCTAATAATAGTACAGTATTACATAAATTAAATGAGCCTCTATTACACACACACACACACAAACTAAAATGTCTTTGTGTAAGAGATACATCCCAGCAGGATAACAATCAATTAGATCATGCATCTGTAACAGTAAAGAGTCAGAAATACAAGGTAATTTTGAAACAATTAGCTAATGACTTTTGGTCTATGAAAAGATTAATCTTTCAATAATTAAGGTAGGAAACACATCTTTTTCCTGGATTCTGAGTTCTAAACCTCTATAAACATGACTTCTTTGTAGTCATACCAAGTAGGAATGCATATGTTTGGCATTGGCTTTAACAATAGAATACCAAAAACAAAAAGGAGGGATGTATGTGAACAGAAATGTTTCATTTGGGGAACAGGACAAGATGAGTGTTTTGTATTTGGCTTTACACTTCCACTTGTAGGTGACATAGTTTTGTTTCCACTGCCCACTTCACACCTATAATGTGGACAGATCCTCAGCCCATGATCAGCCCAGAGTGATCACTGGGCTGGAGGTCAGGATAATCCTCAGTCTTTACAGTCTGGCTGGAGCAGGTTTAATCCAGCTGGCTAATTAGTTTGGGCTTGTTCAATAATCTTAGCGACAGTAAACCCAAATATGCACCTGCTGAGAGATATCCATACTTTGAAAGACAGTGCCTTCTGAACCCCAAGGAAGCTGTTGCCAATAGCAGAAATTGAACCCAGAAAAATAGGTACTTTGGGACACATTATTAGTCAGGAGACTCTTGGGCCATGCCAATCCAGGGGTTTTCCTCAGATTCTGTTTCCACCTCTGGCCAGCTGTAGCCACCAGCTTTGTATTACCACCTCATCCCATTTATTTTCTTAAATGGGCTAAATAGAGACTTTACAAGAAATGCTAGGGAAGATAGACTGATGCTCTATCTGAAGTTGATGATATCCCTGCCCTGTCTCAAAGTGAGTTACAGTTTAAAAAGTAGTCTCAAAGAATTTCATGCACTTTTCAAAAAACAATCCAGTGACATACAGATCATACAAACATACAGACATACAAAGTCAGGAGATAACCTACTCAAGAACCCATAAGTTTGGAACATGTCTCTGTGTTTGGGTTTCCTGTTATTTAGTTGTATTCTCACCCCACCTTTAGCATAGCACAACACCCCCAAATTAGTCTTCTGATTGGCTTTTCAATAAGGATCACATGTCTGAACCATGTATTCTCACCCCACCTTTAGCATAGCACAACACCCCCGAATTAGTCTTCTGATTGGCTTTTCAATAAGGTTCACATGTCTGAACCATCCTAGGTGAGGAGGTGCTGTATGGACAATTCTTTCCAATGATATGTCCACTAATGTCCCCCTATGATAGGAATGTAATATCCTGTATTAAAACAAAAAATATTATCTTTAACATCTCACCTTGTTAATTTGAAAACAGACTCAGTGGTTTTTAGAAAACTATTGGTTAGTGAGTGGCCTATGGGCTTTCTTCCTCTGACCATGAAGCAAGGCAGTCAGCCATTTCTGGCCACAGATGCCCATCCCATCACCTTACTGCTTCTTATTATATCCAAACATACCCTATCCATTCAGCAGGTATGGCTACCTTTGGCCACATGTGTGACCATATGCCTGTATTACTAGGTTCATTGTTAAAAAGCATTGTATTTGGGAGTGGGACATCTTGTATACCCCTGTCTCCATTGATAAGGGAAATCTGACTAGATCTACTCTGTGAATGTATCAATCTATGAGCTGTAATGTCTGCTGCAAGGCAGAGGTGCTGGATACATTTCACTTAGGACTTCAACCAAGGTAGAATCGGGCCCTTTCCTTGCTTTTCTTTTCTTTCTGTACCCTCGACTAAACTACCAAACTCCCTTGATTTCAGATTTCTCTAAGGGTTTAAAATGGGATTATCCTCAGACACCTGGACAGATGTTGTAGTTACCTTCTCATTGCTCGGCAAAACATTCAACAAACAGCAGCTGATGGGAGGAAAAGATTCTGATCATAGATCTGGGTGAACGTACCAGCTGCACTGGCAAGCTGAGCATATGAGCCTCAAGATTCACCCCCATTAACACACCTCCTCCAGCAAGGCCCCACCTCCCAAACTGCTACCTGCTAGGAACCAAGAACTCAAAATACAAATGTATTTCATGGTCAGCTACGTAGTGATCATAACTCATCCATGTCCATTTTCCAAGGTAATAACCTCTCTTGAAATTCTTTATAAGTTTAAAGGAACATCAGTATTTGTCAATTAATGCACTCAGTCAGCCTATGGGGTGTGTGGTGTACATAGTTTGTTCTACCTACGTAGAGTCTTAAAATAACCTGAAAATATAATGGTGGAGGGGCAGGAATGTGTTCTGTCCTCCTCACAACACCACACCTATAAATGTTGATTGTTATATTTATTTAGATCCAACCCGACATGCCCACACGAGGAGCAAAGCTCTTTGGTCTATATCCTTCGCCTTGGGCTTTGTTCTTGCTGTGTGATTTCCCTTGTAGCTTTCAAAAGCGTGCAATGCAGCAGTCATCCTGTCTTCTGAACTTGACAAAGCAGAGCATCCTGTGATGGACAGATGGCCTGGAGTGTGTACAGATGCCCCTTTCCCGGGGCACTGAGGAGCGTTTCTTGGATTAAGAACGAAGTCACTAGGTGGCGCCGCTGAGCTGTCTCCTCTCTGGATTCACAAGTGACATTCCTGTACAAGTCCTGGTTTGTGTTGCAGTTGTGTGGCATCTCCTCCACTCCTACAGCCACATTTCATCAAGCTGTGATTTGCACTAATCCCTTGAGCAAGGATTATTCCCAAAAATGTAATACTAACGTATTGAAATTGTTCAAATTTGCTGCCAAATGAAAAATGAAAAATTCAGTCTCACTGCCTGGTTGTGGAAAAACACTGGGCCACACAGTCTATTTGTATTGAACATTTCACTGTGGGGGGGGGGGGGCGGGGGAGGGCTCGGTGAACTGGGACGATATACTTGGGCAATTTGGAGCAGAGATTAGGGTAGTGTTACTCATCCCAAAGGTCTGAGGTCAGGACATAATGTTTGAAAGTTCAGGAATGCCTCAATTCATCCAAACACAGGAGGACAAAAACTTTGGCCCATGTCCGCAACACACTCTCATTCCCCTGCAAACACAAGCCTCACAAAATGGAACGACTAGGGAGGAGACTTTGAAGCTTGCTGTCGACTTTTAATTTCTATGAGAGTCCTATAAACCTGGAGGGAGAGGTCTGTGGATCTAAATCACCCAGGAAATCGCCTTGGTATTCCTCACTAGCTTGACTAAATTAACTATTTCCCAGCCAAATAGGTGCATAGCTCTTTTGGGATCTAAAATATCTACATCAGCCAAGGGTGGTGGCTGACCAAAGTAAAATGCCTTTAATCCCAGCACTCATGAGGCAAAGGTAGGAGGATTTCTATGCGTTTGAGGACAGCTTGGGACTACAGAGTGAGTTACAGGTCATCCTAGGCTATAGTGAGACCCTACCTCAAAATAAATAAATAAATAAATAAATAAAATACAGTAATAAAAAATAAAAGTATAGATCAAATCTAGACTTTTAGAATGAGAAATATTCAGCCCAGATGTAAACATCTGGTTAGAAGTCAGAAGGCCTGGACTGAAATCACATGAGAATAAAAGATTTCTTCCAATTTCTATGTTATGTCCTTGCTACTTAAATGCCCAAGAGTGACAGATCACAACTAACTTGTCTTTGAAACTGACAGGTCTCTAAAAACACAAGCCTCAAGGCAATGCAGGCATTTCCAGGGGATTCATTTAAGCATAGGCCAGGTGTCTCTCTAGTACAGGTAGAGGGGGAAGGGGTGACAGAAAATGCCATGTGACAAAGAGTGGTGGAGCTTGTACCTTCTTATGTCACGTGACCACCTCCCCGTTTTCTCCATCTATTCTCCTCTGTTGTCTTTCACACTCTCAGACACCTGTAATGATGAACTGGCTGACTCTGCGCACTTTTCACACAAATGAGATGCCACTTCAGGAATCCAGACAGTGATCTGATCTCCAAGAGTGGAGAACGGAGAATTCAACAGTATTTTAAATAAACCATAAAGATTCTAAACCTTTGACCACCTTGTCAGCAGTGCACATCAATTGATGGTATGGGGTGCAAACTGTTAACTGCCAGTCGGAATCATGGAGGTGAGACTGCTGAAGCCTTGTCCAGGAGATTTTTGTCTGGCCAACTAATGCACGTGGTCATCCTCAGAGAGAGAGCAATGGATTCTGGGAAGCAGACTTGTCTGCTCGCTGACCAGCAGCACTGTGGAACCTGAAGGGAGGTGGGCAGCCCTGGGGTGAAAATCCAGATCCAGAGCATTACTAGGTACTTAGCAAGTTCTCATTTTCAAAGTTTTGTCTTAACATGACGACCTCCCCAGTGGGCATTTTCATCCCAATTCATGGAGGAAACTGAAGTTCAGAGAGTCCCTAAGTAATCCATATCCTCCACGTACCCTGAATTCCATGTTCTTAAAAAGTAAGCCAGTTTCTCAGCTGATATTCTCATCTGAGCTCTTAGCAGTTCAAAACTCTAGGAGAAACTGCTGTCTATCTTTATGACAAACTTTCTTTTGCACATTGAGGAAATGGGTGTGCCAGGCCTTCAGCCGTGCAAACTGTTTGCTGTGTCACACTTGCACCATTTTCCGCATCTGGCTTCACGTGAATTCTGAAAACTCAGGTCCGCATCCTTAGTCTTTGCAAGTAAGCACCTCAACTACTGAGCAATCTCTCTCATCCTGTTTTCTTAAACTTTTTTTATTGACGGTTTCTGTAATTATAGACAACAAACCATGATAATTACCTCCCACCACCACTTTCTCCCTCACAAATCCACCCTCCATCATATCCCCTATCCCTCTCAATTTAGTTTGATGTCATCGTCTTTTCCTCCTGTTTTGAAGATCTTGTGTAGGTTTTTATGATAAACTTTAAATATCCTTCTAACGGACGCTTTTAGTGATATATATATATATCGTGTGTGTGTGTGTGTGTGTGTGCGTGTGTGTATGAATTATAAGCAAGTTTTAAGAATGCCATGCCCGCCTATGTGTGTAGTCTCAGGCCCACCATATTTTCATACTTCTTTCTTTAAAAGGAATCAGTACGTGCCTCATCCTAGAAGTGCCAAGTAGAATCAGGTGCCTAAAGTCTTCAGTCTGAATACGACGCTGTGATCAGCTGTATGACTGAAGCAGAACGTATAACCTTCCTCAGCCTCCACGTTTTCTGTAAAGTGGGGATGAAACATACTGCACAGGACTTATAAGACATATCTATAAGCTGTGGTGAACGTTAGAAAGGTGAACATTAGCATTGAGAAGTTGCCTTCATACAGAAAAGCCTTCATTAGACATTCAGAAACTCAACTCTGTTCTTCAGTCTTCTGCATTTAAGCAGTGTATTCCTTGCCCAATTTTACAGCTCAAAAATAGGTTTCTGGTCCTACAAAACTGAGAGTTAGACCCTAACTGTTGGCAGATTTATTGAGGTAATAACCACTCTGTGGGCTTTTAATAGCTCACTTTTTATGGCAGAGGCAAATTCTATAGGAGTCAAATAGAAAAATAATCCATCAAATGGATGAACTAAATATGTCTAGTTAACCAATGTAAAAAGGATCCTAGAATTTAAAGTTTTGAGTTACTATATAAAGTCTATTTATAAGGCAATGAAACAGATTCTTACATGATGAATTTGAATTCAGTTATTCAAAACTGTGTTTTTAATTGAATCTATAAACTCATTTTCAAAAAGAAATTAATCTATAATATTTATTAGTGTGCTACGTATATGTGATATTTCTTGTCCATATTTAAATATATAGTGAAACTTAATTTCCTGATAATCAAGTTAAAAATTAACTTCCATACATCTTACTCTAAAAGCTTATTTTACTTGTACAATTTTTACATTAAATATTGCCAGTAGAGATCATTTTATGTTAGAAAATCTCCATATCAATGTAATTGAAAACCATTTTGACACTCGATCCTAAAAGAGGGAAGAAATGTTTGTATTTCAAGAGGGAAATATTGATTTGGGTCTGCAAACAAAGAACAGTGGGAGTACTTTACACAAATTGTCACAAAGATGCTTGGCCACGTTATTATTTGCTTGCATATAAAATGTAAGTAATTCCAACTTTTTACACATTTCCAATGAATCTACTTATATGACGGAATAGAATTATATTGGAGGTATTATAATATCAACACTGAATTGGAAACATCTTTTAATTTTTTTTATATTTTGAAATCTGTATGTAGAACCTGTCAAATTTAAGCTTAAACGTAAGGAGGAATTATGTGCCTTTCTCACTGCAAGTTATTCACATACAATATATTTAATATTGGTTCTATATGTTTATGACTAATTATCTCAGTGTAAATATAGATTCCGGTATTTTGTAGCAGTAAGAGTGCTATCAAAACAGCATCTCTCTCTTTGATTGGTTGGTGTCAGCACCACCCTAACAGCAGCCGTTATCAGGCAGTTTATTTTACAGCAGCTCAGCTTGATCTAGAAAAAAAAAAAAAAAACAAAGAAAAAAAAAGCAGAAGTTCTATGGAAACCTCAGAGCTCTTGAAAGCTGAACTCCTCCCTCTTTGTTTAGTGGATACTGACACCATTTATGCATCAGGGATGGTGGATTAATTATTGATAAAATACACCCAGCTGGGCTTGGAAGCCCAGGACATGGTAGAACTGGGAGTATTAGGAGTCTTTCTTGTAAATTCAGCCTTGGCCATAGGGAAGTGAAGGCCATACTGGCCTATTTAAGGCTCTGGAAAGAAAGGAAGAAGAAAAAAGGAAAACATGCCATCCTTGGTTTAGGATATATTTCACTTATGTATATATGTTGTCTAATTAAAAGTTATGTCTTGCTGGACATGGTGACACACACCTTTAATCCAAGCACTCAAAGGCAGAGTTAGGAGGAGTGCCATGTCTTCCAGGCCACCCTGAGACCACATAGTGAATTCCAGGTCAGCCTGGGCTAGAGTGAAACCCTGTTTTAAAAACAATTTTTTAAACACCCAAAACTTAGGTCTTTATTAGATGTCAACTTATAAGGGCTCAAATAGAAATGCATATACATACACACATCTCTACACATATGTTCAGAGAAAATAGGTCAAATAAATAAATAGGAAATCTGATATTGATTCATTGGTACCATTGGCATATGAATGTTAAATCAAGTATTGAATAATTCAAAGTCTGGTCAGTTTAAAGGACTATATGAGAAAGTCAATGAACAGTGTTTCATACCAGCGTGGCTATGTGCTCTACAAGGGTTAGAAACGCCATGTGCTGGCCAGTCTGAGGGGAAACTGTAAAGAAGTTAGCGGAAAGGATATGGTGACACTTTGTCTGATCTTTGTAAATTCAAAAATATTTACTCAAAGAAATGAGACCTTTTCAAGTCACATGTAATGACTTTACCAATTTCAAAATCTAAAAATATGAACATTTTATTTTAGAAATTTCAAAAATAAAAGCAAAGGTAGTGATAGGCAGTTCAGAATAAAATTAAATAAAGAGAATGATTATCCTCACCTCATTTTCCTTGTTTATTTTATTTTATTTTATTTTATTTTATTTTATTTTTTTCATTTTCCTTGTTTTGACCACACATGACTTTATTCTCAGACTGACATGACCCTCATAGATGAGTGGCTAGTACTTTCTTAAATCATTCATTGATGACAAAGATACAGCCAACATAACTAAAGCCATCTTACTTTATGGCATGGCAAGTGAAACATTTTTTTTCTTTTTTAAAACATTTTATTTTTACTAATTTGCAAGCAGAGATAAAGAGAGAGAAGGAGGGAGGGAGAGAGAGAATGGGTGCTCCAGGCCTCTTGTCTCTACAAATGAACTCCAGATGCAAGTGCCACTTTGTGCATTTGGCTTTACATGGGTACTGGGGAATTGAACCCAGGCCTTCAGGCTTTCAAGAAAGCACTTTTAACCACTGAGATATTTTCTTAAAAGATATTAACATAGATAAGAAGAAATCATACAACTAGTTCTTTTGTTATTATTCTTAATTCTTTTTTTTTGGATTAATAAAATTTCCTCTTTTGATCTATTGACAATTAACACTTTAAACATATATTTTAAAAACTGAATCTTAGTTTAATAAATAGAGTGTCATTATTTGTGAGTACTTCAACTGGTGGCCCAGTAAGACTCTTTGGAAAAGTGGTCATGTTTAATACCTAAGGTCCTACATTGATCTAGTTTTTATTATGGGGAAACATTTTGATTCAAGTGTTTCAATAAAACGCACTATGCCCTTTGTTTTGTGGGTTAGTCCTTTAGCACTAGTGAATTGTGCTAGACGAGAATTACAAGTAGATTTCATCCCATTGACTACACAGGTTGATTGACAATGCCTGGGAACGGCCACAGCACAGGAAGCAGTGACACAGAGGTGGGGGGTTAGCATTTCTGACCACACTAACCTGTAGCCCCATGAAGGCGGGGACTTTGCACTGTGCCATTTTTTGCTGGTGGTCATGACCAGCACACGGTAGACGCTGAGGAGCATGCAAAGGACAGAGGAAAAGGAGTGCCACAAGCTTTCGCCTTCTCTGTCCTAGAAAACTGCAGACCTCCAAGGTCAATCACACACAGTCCTAGAGTACCTTTTGAAATGTGATAACTGATCCATTTCCACAAAGACATTTCTGAATTTGAAAAATTCAAACAGTGAGCTGTATAGGGAAAATAGCCTAAACCCAGTAAATTCCCAATTTATAGAAGACTGTTCAGTTCGACCCTCAATGAAAATTCATATATTTTTACATAGCAGAGACTAAACCCTTGCTGCAAATTAGTATTGCTTATGTTTGTAAAAAATGAGAGAGAAAGCAAAGGAAGTTTGGGTTCTGCCTTGTGTCCAGACTTTTATCTTTATTTTGCAGTCTCAGAGCCAGTGGTGGGCAAAGGAGTTTGCACTGATAGGAATGGATTTGCCTTTGAAGTGACTTTGTCTACAACTGGCTACATCCAAGGATGTAAAGAATGGAAGCCAAGAGACCTGGCAGGCACCTGGTAGTGGCACCCTACAGCTATCTCGGCTGAATGTCTTCTCCATGGTTGAGGAAAGACCCCGAGGTCTCCCGTGATTAAGGCAAATGATCTCATGAGTGGCCATGAGTATACACATAGATTGGACTTGGCCGATTGCATAATCAACTGCAAATGAGCTTTTGGAAATGACTGGCTAAACCCAGTGGGCAGAAGAAATGGAAGCATGGGGATCTGGCAGAAAGCAAGGACCCACAGCAGCTGTAGAAGTCACAGTCCCATAATTTACTGCTGGAGAGAGCCAGGCCTGGCCCTTCCATAGCTGTGATTTTCATTTCTGGTATTTGGAAGGATTGCAAGAGTGAGTTGCACACCCAAGCAATTTATCTTGAGGGTAGCAGTGAGGCCAACTGAGAATGCCCTATGAGGATAGGAATATGCACACATCTGCTCTGCTGATAATTGGAGACCAGATTTGTCTGATGAAAGGATATTAATTTTCACTTCATAAATTAATAGACATTGGGAAGTCAATAAGTTCATCACATGCTCTTCCTTTCAGGAGCTCCCTCACCCAGAAGGAAGTGTTGGAAAAAAATGAAGGCAGGCTTGACAATTCTGTGAGTTAGATGTCCATAAACTCCATCCTGAGGGATGCAGAGAACTGCTGAGCCACATCAGGATGGGTTTGGATTGGACCACCTCTAGTTAACTGCGAAGGAGCACATGTTTCCCTGCTTCTGAATTTCATCACTCAGTCCCAATTCAACAACTGCTGGTGAACACATGATGGTTTAGTAAGGACTTAAGGCCTACCACAGCTAGTAGCCTGCCTTTTTAACTCAACATGTTTATTTCCACAAAGTAAAGAGGTACGGGATTACTTCATATTGTCCTTACTGAAATATGGATATATATGTATATATATATATATATATATATATATATATATATATATATATCCAGTTATGAATAAAAGTAGATATTAACAAATGTATTCTCATCAGAACACATTATTAGCATGATGCTTTATATTTTCTGCAATGTTTGTTTGATCTACATATCATCATGTTCCCTGTACTGCATGTGTTTATATCTGAATGTTTTGAAAATGTGTATATTTTATCCTTTATTTAACTTCTTGGAACTCACAGATTATATATTTAAAAGGAAGAATGTGAATTCTTAAGACACCATAATTTAGAGAAACAACAAGCCAAATTTACCCTAGGAATCAGTTTTGCTGATGGTAACTTATTTATAAAAATAGATTTAAAATCTTGTTTAAAAAAATGCTCTCGGGCTGGAGAGATGGCTTAGCGGTTAAGCGCTTGCCTGTGAAGCCTAAGGACCCCGGTTCGAGGCTCACTTCCCCAGGACCCACATTAGCCAGATGCACAAGGGGGTGCACACGTCTGGAGTTCGTTTACAGAGGCTGGAAGCTCTGGCACGCTCTCTCTCTCTCTCTCTGCCTCCTTCTCTCTGTCGCTCTCAAATAAATAAACAAACAAAAAGTTAAAAAAAAAATGCTCTCAAATTGCCCTAGGATAAACACATTTAAATTTTTTCTTACGACCATGGAATGGCACTTAGTGTTTTTAAAAGAGAAACATATGATATGGAATATTATTTATTCCATTATGAAATAATATTATATGCATGTATATATAAGGTATTAATTCAAAAGCCTCTGAGTAAAGAAAACATAAATATAGTGTACATTTCTTCCTATCCATCACAAGAGATCATCCATTCTTTATGTGAGAACAGGAATTGAGGCAACACTTGTCTATTGCTTGGCACATATTAACACTGTGTGCAAAGACTACGTTATCTGGAGACACATTTCTCTTTGGAAATTTCAGTATTCATAAGCTCTTCTCCCTGGTTCTTTACAGTATATGGTGGTCAGAATTATGGAAGCTGAAACCTCGCATCTTGCTTATCTGATTCAGAAGAGCTAATGTTTTAGAAGCTAGATTAAGTGCATAAAATGTTGGTGCATTGTTTTGATGGATTGGTTCTCTGGTGCTAAAATAAATGTTGGTAAAGTTGCCTTGATGGTATGATAACGACTTACAAAGAGCGTAATAGAGTGTGGAGATGTCACAGAAAGTGCGATTCACTTGCTTATTCCACTGATAGCTTGTCAGAGGACTCAAGCAGTAGATGAGTTCTTGTCTCATTCTTAATCCATTGCATATCTCCCTAGCTCAGCCAGGCTGTGTTGTGTGATAGAAACAGAAATAGATAATCAAACATTCTGTTTTCATAGAACTGTCCCACTTTAGAGTACATCGGAGCCCTCCAAGGTGCCTATTTGAGGCAGTTTTCTTTCTGGAAGCATGATATGGAATAAAATAATAAATACAGCCATCACTGTAACTCCAGTCCCCGAGGAATATACATCCCAGTCGTCTTACTATTTATAAAGAAGTAAAAGTACATCCTAGAAAACAAGATGTATTTTACCCAGAAAAGATGTCAAACACTGGCCAGTGGTTACCATCCGCTGTCCAACTGCTGTGTGCTCAAGCCAAATGTAGACCCAGCACCATTTCGGATGCCAAGACTTCTTAAAACTGGTCCCAAATGTCAATGAGAAATCACATCCAGCCCTGTGCTTTCTGACTCCTTGTGTTCAGTGTCCACATTACTCTAAGTACAGTTCTACTCCACTCCATAGAGTGAAGGGGAAATAAAGAGGCTAGCAACCAGTCACAGACAGGGCACATAAGAACAGTATGGCTTGACTGGAATTATCAGGGACAGGAAAGCAGAGAGCTGTTCTCAAAGCTCTGGAATTATATTCTGTGTCACAAAAAAAGCTGCAGAAATGCTCAGGTGTGCCCTTCGGCCTTTGGGCAATGGAAAGTTGGCAGCATGTGCTCAAGAAATATGGATAGAATAGCTATTCACTCATTCTTCCTCATGAAGCTGCTGCTGTCTTCTGGAAGTGCCAATACTGTCTCCTCTTGGGCTTTCTCACACACCTATGAGAGAGAGTGGGTGTTTATGTCTGCAAAGGGAGAGAGAGAGAGAGAGTCTTTTCATCACCTTTCTTTCTCTTGATCTCAGAAATTACTTTCTGATTATTTTACTTCTGTTTTGCTGAATTTAAACCTTTGCTGGTATGTTATACTTTCTACTCAATAGCTTACCTCCATTGTGATATGTTAATGACAAAGCTTGTGACATTGAACATGAATAATATATCTTATGCAATGGCAATGTACATATTTAATAAGAATTACACAGATATTTTGAGGAAGGGGATATCTATGAGGGAGGGATGAAAGTGCTTAGAAATGTCTAAAGAAGGACTGGTTGGTTACATGCTAAGTTTAACCTGTTGTCAACTCCATCATTTAAAGAAAGTCTTTCATCATTGCCTACACTTCAGACACACAACACAAGTCTGTGTGTCTCCAGAACCATGCTCCTCTCACACAGCTCACTATCAGCCCAGGGGTCCCCACAGCTAACTTGGGGTTTTATACTTTTTAGTATGTCCTCACAGAACCCACTAAAGCTATTATCACCAAAGTTTGTTCTGGAGCAAGGATGCAGAAAGTCAGGCAAAGGGAAAGACATGCCCACACTGGCAGCACAGTCACCCTCCCCTTTGGCAGCATGGGCCACCCTAACTCATCAGCCTTAGTGAGTGATGATGGATAGCAAATGTCACTCACAAGGATGATCACACCGCCACTGTCCTGGAGTTTCCTGGGGCTCAATCACATACAACCCAGCCTCTCACAAAGGCCATCTGCCTGCAATCGTGAATCCTCCACACGATCAGAACTGACATGCACAGCCTCAAGGCATCATCATGAGGACCAGTGGCCAGAGACCTTGATGAAGGCACTCCAATCACACAGGATGTGTCAAGGCTAGGGAACCCCTTCCAAAGGCCATGGGGAGAAGCCAGATTTCTCTTATCTAAAACTAGGTCCTGAAGGAAAGACAGTCAAGTCAGGTACTATGAAGATGTCATTTCAGATAATGAGATCAACGTAAGGCAAAGCTTGAGGCTTGGGGAAGTGGGTGGTTGGGGAAGTTGAGGAGAGGGACCCATCCAGAAAGGCAGAGGTGTTTTGGAAAGTGAGCCAAAGGAGCTGGGTGAGCCTGTGTGGGTCCTGGATGTTCTCCGAAGTCATGGAGAGCTCTCAGACCTAGAAGTTTTGCTTTAGAGAACAGTTGTATTTGAGAATCCAATTGAATGAACTTGCTTGAAAAGAAACCCCAAGGTATCCTTTTTATTTCTGAGCACCAGATTCTAAACAATACAGACAACTATACAGTGCTACAAGGAGGGAAAGCCAGATGTTGAGATTTGAAGTTCATATGACACTCAGATAGGAAATAGTTTGTCTTTGACTAACTCATAAAATTCAAGGGTTGAAGACATGAAATGGCTTTCTTTAAAAGATTGACTAGGTTTCATCTTGCAAGGAAGCAAAACAAGGCTTCTAGAAGAGACCGAGCAAGAAAGGAACAGGCTTCTACAGCTAAGAGGCATTTGTTCCATCAGTTAAAAAATAATCTGTAAATTAAATTAGAGACATTTTTAAAGGCTGAGTTTCCCATGCATGAGTACTCACCATGTGAATGGTTCCCTTACATTCAGGGTTGATTTCTAGAGCTTTCTGCTCTGGAATGCAACATCGTTTCCTACTTTAGAATGCTGCAGCTCACAGGATGATGTAGTTGGAGCAGGGTCTGGATTCATGGATCACTGCTAGGAAATTGCATGACTGTAGGTGTAAAGTGATCTGGTTGGAATGGGTGGTAGCTAACATCCATGGCGAGAAAGATACAGGGGATGTTTCTAAAGGAGAGTGAACTAAGTGTGGTGACTGGCTAGATGGGGAGTTCAAGTGTGTGGGCAATGCAGGAGAACCCATCGTTCAAGCACAGGGAAGAGGCCAGCGGAGAAACCAATCATCACAATGCAGGAAGTTCCTGCAGGAGAGTCAATGAACACTTCCTGAATGTAGTGAGTGTGGAATGATAGGCCAGGCCTAGGAGAAGGTAGATACGAAAGAACTGACAATAATTTGAGTGAAAGACAGCCAGTTGCTATATATATATATTCTGAGCCAGGGGGCACTCACAAATTTAGATGGGGAGCTCCCTGTGAGATCCAACTTCAAGACTACTCTGACATCTGAAACACTCCCATACATTTCAATCTGTATTTTGTTCTTGATCTGTGTGCTAGTCTAGCTGGGTAAGTTCCTATTTCTCACAGCTGGGAGCTGGAGAGTCCAAGATCACATAGCAGAGGGGCTGGAGAGAGGCAGCTGACTGAAGCCTCTTTGACAAGGTCACTAATGCCATGCATAAAGTTAAAGTCCTTATGAACTCATCACCTGTGCAAAACCTCACCTCCTAGTATCTTCATTCCGGTATCTGAAATGTGGGAGGAACATTTTCATTGAAATCATGGTGTCCCATTAAACAACAATCTGAACAAAAGTCTTTCTCACTACAATGTTGACAGAAGGGAAAGCTGATGGGAAATTTTTGTTATTTATTCTGGTTTTTACACACTGGCTAGTGGCCTGTTTTCTAATTTTGAAGATACAGCCATTTGGGGAAGAGAAAACATTTATTCACTGGTTAAAAATTTGTATAGGCCAGGCTTTGCACTGGCAGGGTTAACTGACATCCCCACTAATATGAAAGATGAGGAAAATACCATGTGGTTGAGTTCATGATGTTTTCACTTCGTGAGAAAAAAAAGTCAATTCCCAAGGTAGTGATTACAGGTTCCAAAGTGTGCAACCTCCTGCCTATATCCCCTCAACCACTGGGAATATGTCTATTATTTCTTTGTAGTACCTCTGTTGTTGGAGCTTGAGCCCAAACATGGAGCCCTTTGTGTTTCCTCAAGTCTGTCATCACGTCAGATGTTCTCCTTTTAGCAAACACTACTTGAATAGTGACTATGACCAGTCATTAGGCTCAAAGCTCTGTGAAAAACTGGTTATGGATGATATACAACAGAGTTTCCCAGCTCAAAGTGGCTTATACAAGAAAGAAGCATTATTTCCACAAAGAAAACATCACTTCCAGATATGTATAACTTAGTGACTAGGGAAGTCACCTCTTCTTGTATCCCACTGTATCTCACCAACAGTTCTGATGATGTCGATGGATGCTATAGCTCCAGGCTTTCCATGAAGACATATTTGAGTTCAAATGCAGAAAAGAAGGTATTTTGCCTACTTTTTATCTCACCAGTGGAGAAATATCCTCAGGGTCTCTGCAGTCCTTCTTTCACACTGTCACCAATGTGTGACAGTCACTACCAGTGTGTGACAGTCACTACCAGTGTGTGACAGTCACTACCAAGACCCTCAGAAAACGAACTCAAATTCACAAAGGTTCAATGACTTCTCCAGACTCATAACTACAGTCAGTCAGTGCAACTGGAGAACCCCTTCCTAAGTCTAGATACATTTATTTCTACAATTTGCAGGTTTTATATACACTGCTTCCTAAAACAATGCAAAGAAAGAAAAAGGACATTTTCCAACTGTTTGGATGATGGAGAGTTTACCTATGGGGCACTGGAGCTATAAACACAGATGAGCATATCTGCTCTCAATACATACATCAGTGTGCTGCATGATGAAACAGTGAAAAGTGCAAGTTTCCAGGGAATTCTCTGCTTAGGGTGAACTGCACATCCCATGTGCTGCTATTGCTAAGAGAATGTAATCGGCTTTGTTGTTGTTGTACCTTATTGTCCCTAGCATTGGGGAAAAAAAGAGGTCCTACATTAAGTTAGGTAGGTTTTAAATGCACATTAACCCTAAAATTGTATTTAAAATTTTGAATAACTTTACTACAATTATTACTACCCTTGCATGGATACACACTATTAGTATAATTAAAAAGACTACACCCTTCAATAAAAATTTAGAATTCTGCAGTTATTTATTTGAGAATGAAAATTGGACTAAGGAGTGGCTCAGTGGATAAAGTCATTGCTGTCCCCACATCCCACAAAAAGATAAACACTCCAGCAAGCTAGCATCTGCCACACCTGGGCACTCACTATGACATGGGAAGTAGACACAGGAGAATCTGCTAAAAGCTTGTGTACCAGAAAGCTTGGTGAACTCAGCAATGAGTAACCGGAAATCTCATCTTAAGCAAGGTGGGAGAGGAGGTCCGACCCCTGAAGCCGTCCACTGACCTCCCTGTGTGCTGAGACATGAGTGTGCACACACACAATAGAAATTTAAGTATGCACTCTAGGTAGTCCCAGGATTGTTTTCCAACTCAATGCAAAGAATAATACACTGCACACACCTATTCCAATTTTAAGGCATACAGTTGAATTTTAAATGGATTATGTAGATCAACACCTATATGTTAATGAAATTCAGTTTCATTCATGGATTAATGTAAGGTAATTACATTGATTGGGGATAAGAAGCAGGAAAAATGATGCTTCTCTGTCAAACAAGCATCATGATTTCATTTTTATCCTGCTTTGAGGTCAATATATGATGAGTTGGAAGCAGTGCAGCAAACCTTCCCCCATTATAACTGTGTGGGGTTTTTGTTTCCTTCTCTCCCTATTTGAAGATAACTCAAACTGACTTAAATGGAAGCTTCCAGGAGTTCCTCTGGGGAAGTAAGACCAGTGAGACAAATGTGAGTTCTGTTTGAGATAGCTGTTTAAATGAAAAACAAGCTCTGTTTAAAAAAAAGAAGAAGAAGAAAAAAAAAAAAAAACAGGTTTTCAGGCTTTTCAGTCCAAAAGATTTGTCCTTAAATCACGGTCCTACCAATTTTATGGCCTTGGTTTAGTAACATCTCCTTTCCTTGACTAAGTTTTCCTTTCTCAGGGGATAAAAACAATATTCTATTAGTGTTCTTGTGGGGAAAATCAGAAACCAAGTATAAGGGCCTTATACATAAAGAAATATAAGAAACTGATGTCAGCAGCTAAGCACCTCACCTAGCATTTGGGGAAGCAAAGCAAGAATTGGCCAAATTTCAAAAGCTGAAAACTCAGGCTGTACGACTGCCTTAATTACTTACATGCATAACCAATGTCTCTGGAAGATTTAAAATCCCAGAAAACAGTTCCCAAATCAATGGACATGAGTCTTTATTCCTGCTCCCTATGTTACTGAGATAAGAAAAATGGATATTTTCTTCCTTTGGTTTATATTCTGTAACCTGTGTATCATTACCATTTCCACCAAGCCTGTAGGCCATGGATCAGTTCTGTAAAAACAAAAAGAAAGAAAGAAAAGCATGGGCTGCACTCATAAGCATACATCATCTCATTCAGTCTTCACAAAGGCCCATGAGGTACATGAATCTCAGAAAACAAACTCAAACTCACAAAGGTTAAGTAACTTTTCCAGACTCCTAACTATAGTCAGTGCAATGGGAGAACCCCTTCCTAAATCTACATACATTTATTTCTACTGTTTGCTGGTTTTATTCAATTGTACCACACCAGGTTTGTGGGAAGGAAAATCTCAAATTATATTGAATATTGAAAAATAAGATATTATTTATGACTGCATTAGTGACTTTGGACAACAGTCACTCAATGCTAGGAACCTAGTGTAGATTATCCTAACAGTAGGGTATGAAAGCAAGAGGAGGCTGCTCATACTAAAAGCAAGGGTAGAGGTTATACGACCGACTTCATTCATTGCTGTGACTATAAACCTGACAGGAATCAGTGTGTGGAAGGAAAGGATTTATTTTAGGTGATAGTTCTGGGGGAATTATGGCAGGGAGGGCATGGCCATAGGAGCAGGCAGCCAGCTGGTCACATTATACGCATAGCCAGGAAGTAGAGGGTGCACGGACAGGAAATGAGGCCACCTTTCAAACTGCAAGGCCAGCCCTAGTGACTCACTTCCTCCAGCAAGGCTCTACTTCCTGAAGTTCCACAACTTCCTCAAACACTGCCACCAGTTAGGAACAAGCGTTCAAAGGCATGATCGTATGAGGGACAATTCATATTCAAACCACCACAGAGAAAGTTCATGGTAAGCAGTGCCAAAGACAGCAAAGGTATTTAGTTAATTTAAGTAAAAGGCAAAAGTTGGTTGAAGCCGGGTATGGTGGCACGTGTCTTTAATCCCAGCACTCGGGAGGCAGAGTAGGAGGATCACTGTGAGTTCGAGGGCACCCTGAGACTACATAGTGAATTCCTGGTCAGCCTGGCCCAGAGTGAAACCCTACCTCAAAAAACAAAACAAACAAAAAAAGATGGTTTAAGAATATGATTCTGTGACCTACACAACCTGTGGCAATGTTTGAGAAACAGTGAGGGTCAGAAAAGAATGGCAATTTGGAGGAGGATTCAAGGTCACTCAGTACCTCATACCTTAGTGTCATTCCCTCAAACTTGAATCAGAGCAGGCTCACTGGCAAACTACTCTGGTGTTGTTCTAAGGATAAAATGGCTTGTTTTGTAAGCAGGGAATGAGGGCTCACACAATTGTTTGACAGGGCTGTAACAAAAGGCACCAAGCCAGCGGCAAGATAGCATCATACACCTTCTCACAAATGAAACCAGTACATTCCTTGACCAATAACAGGAAGTGAGGGAAATCAGGAATTCCATCATGAAAGACTAGTCCCTCTGGAAAACTTTGCCTTAATTTTCATCTTAAGATAGCAAATATTTTACCAGTACTGAAACCTCCACACCCACAGTCGTCCTGTGAGCGTCACATGAGCATGTCCTCCTCCCTGTGAGCTCTGAATTGGAGTCCTGAGCATGAACTTCATAAGTCATGTCTGCAAACATAGCTGCAAGAGAATTCTGTGTTTATATTCCCAGTGTTTGCATTCTAAGTAAAACCATCAGAAGGATGTTGGGACCTTCTGTCCTGTCTCTTGCATCAGTAGTGTAGTCAGCATTGAAATGTGTGGCTCAGAGAGAAAGTAGGTAACAATAGTCACTGCAAATTTATTACACCCTAAAGACAATTAGTGAACAAATGCAATTTCCTAAGTTTCAAGGAAAAGTACATTATGCTTACGAAAGGAAATGTTCATTCATTTCATCAGAGTGGTTTTAATGCATGCTTGGCATGGGAACCAGAAAACAAAGCACTGGGCCACCAGTCACGTCTGAGAAAACTTTCCCATTCATAAATTAGCAAATTTACTCCTCAGCTAGCTCATTATTTTCATTCTGACTCATCCTGAGAAGATTTCACATTAGTCACTTTGTCCAGCATTACAAGATTGGGGACAAATAGTGTGGAACCCAGTGTGCAAACTCAAAGAGGCTTGAAAGCCAGGATTGAGAGTGAATAAATGGCTCGTGAAATTTAGAATAACAATGTGTAAAAGGCATGCAATTCTGGAATCAAAATGATCAGAGATGCTACAACTTGAAAGGGTTCAGAGAACAAAGTCGACATCAGGCAGGAGAGAGCTCCTCGGTGTTTACATCACAGCCAACACCTGCGAGACAGCCGAGAGGAGGCGGAGACTGTTCTGTCTGCACAGGCCCTGATGTTTCTGTGGACTAGACAAACCAGGAGAGTGTGCCTCAGTTTTCCATTGCTGGCACAAACCATATGAGAGAAACAATTTGAAAGGAGGACATGTTTATTTTGGTTCATAATCTCAGAGTTTTCAGTTCAAGGTCAGCTGGCTCCACTACTTTGGGCCTAAGGAGAGAGTATATCATGGTGGCATGGGTGTGTGGTAGATACTGCTCACCTCATATCACCAATCCAAGAGATATATGTGATATGCAGATAGATAATAGATAGGTGGCAGATATATAGATCAGATAGATAGATGATAGATAGATAGGTGATCAATAGATGATAGATAGATAGATAGATACATACATACATACATACATAGATTAGATAGATGACTAAAACGTGATGTAGTTCCAAAAGGCACACCTGCAAAAGCCTGGACCCCTGAAATAGCTCCCAGCTTCTCAGCGTTCGTTATCTACCAATAGAACATCATTTGTAAGCTCACCTGTTCACTAACGCTATACGGAGGGCAGCAGCCCATGACCTGATGATTTCTACAAAGCCCCACCTGTGAACATCGGCTTCAGCATGTGAGACTTTGGTGACAATTTCAGATCTGTTCACAACAGAGAGCATGTAGGATCATTTCTTCAAGAACCCTCGATCCTACTGGGATGGTTGTTATGCTATTCACTGGAGACTTCTTAAACCTGAGGCTTAGTTGATCCATAGGAAAACTTGATGTTTTCAGGGTGACCCTTCTTTCATTTTTCAAACAATTTAAAAGACATAAACACTTTTATTACTTAGCTTCTTTTGTCCCTGGACAGGATAGATTTGTGAAGACTCTTTGCATCACATCAAGTAAACCCAATAGACGAAACTCAGCTGTGTAGAGCAGTTGGGTAAAAGGAGAACTGGAGAGTTTAGAGGTGCTTTTTAACAATAATAAAAATAGTTATTTCAGTTTTAAAAGCACTCTTAATTGACTGACATTAATATGTCAGGAACTATACAAAATATTTTTCTTTTTTTATTTTTTGTTTTTTTGAGGCAGGGTCTCACTCTGGTCCAGGCTGACCTGGAATTAACTATGTAGTCTCAGGGTGGCCCTGAACTCAGACCAATCCTCCAACCTCTACCTTCTGATTGCTGGGATTAAAGGCATTGCTATCATGCCTAGCTACAAAATATTTTTTCTAATAATATTCCTTTTGTAAATTTTAGAATTATTTTATAAGTTAGTGTACTTGTTTTCATCTCTATTACTCAGTAACCCAATCCTTGCTGAAGTGTCTGTTTGGGACTCACATTACAAACCCTTAGGAAAATATTCCATTGTGAATCAACTTTTCAATGAAGTATGTCAAGTTTTAGTGATAGTATGTACATGTGATCCAGCACTCAGCTGCTGAGGCAGGAGGATCACAAGATAGTAATAATCCTGGCCTCAAAAACAGAGCAAAATGACTTTTGTCACTAGAAGTAGCCACAGAGATTCAAGAAATGAAAAATTTTTAAATATGCTTTGTACTTGTAGGGTGTGTTTGATCTGAATGTCACTTTGTTTTAAGACATGCTAACTGTAATGGAATCTTCAGACATGAATAGAGTTGGTCTTCTGAAACCTTTCATATTTATTTCCACATCTAAAGAAATAGATCCAATATTGTCTTCCTTCACCATGAATATTATATACGGTAAAGAATAGATAACATTTACAAAAGATATGCCAAATAAAAGAATTTTCTGCAAAAGTACTTTTAAAACCCTAAAGCTCAACTATAAGAACAAAACCCAAATAGCCTGAGTTTAAAAATAGTTCAGACTTTAACACACTGTACACACACACACACATTTTGTGTGACCTTTCCTGAAGAGTCACAAACTAACATCTCTTCACCTTAGATAGGGCACCAACAGACCAAAGAAACTATTTCCCTCAAGTCTTTAGGAACCAGTGAGTTTACTAGGATTAGATAGAGGAGTGTGCATGCCTCAGAGGCAGCTGCATATGTAAAAGGCCACTCAGCACCAAGCCTGCATCTCTACAGCTCTCTGCACCCAGCACCAAGCCTACATCTCTGCAGCTCTCTGCAGGACTTACAGACAGCTGGCTCCGTTGTAGTCTTCTTCCCAACAGTTATTGTTGCTTATATAACTTTATAACCTTGGGAGGGGCCTTCTGACTTGTAACCTTCAGGAGCTTCATAAGCCTTGTAAGTTTGGTTTATACCAGAGCCTTTGATGTCCTTCATCCAGGAGGGAATCTTTCAGTTCAGATCAAATGTCTATTAACACACACACACACACACACACACACACACAGAGAGAGAGAGAGAGAGCAAAAAAGTGTATGAAAAAGTTTTCTACATTATATGTCAATAATGGTACAAATGAAAACAGTGAAATCCTTTGCATAACAAAACAGGCTTGCTTTTATTAGCATGGTCAAAATTCAGTGGCAAGATATGGATAGCAGCAATGCCCACCTGTGGCTGTGGAAGTGCATAATGCACAGACTAGTTTAGAAGATAGTTGACTGAGCCTGAGAAAAGTAAATGTATGGTCCACCCATTACACTCCTTGGCATCTTCAGAAAAATGTCTCTGGGACTTTTAAATATCATTTCTAGAACTTGGAGACAACCTGGACAGCCTTCATCAGGTGAGTGGGTATACAGTGGCATACCCAGATGGTAGAATGCTGTTTAACACAAGAGAGAAAAATAGCTACATGCTATCCAAAACATAGAGGCTAAGAAGGGGTAGTGGATGGAGAATTAATATGACTATAACAACCATTACTTTGTATGATGAACATGCATGAATAAAAATTGATAGACATACATGGAGGCAACTTGAATGCACACTTCACAGTGGGATACGGCAACTTGAAAAGACTGTGTACTGTGCATTCCAACTATATGACATCCTAGAAAGGCAAAACTATGGAAATGTAAAAATGAAAAAAATGTCAGTGGTTGCCAGGGGCAGGGCGGGGAGAAAAGTCTGAACGGGTAGAGCTGGATGACTCTTGCTGGAAGCACTCTGTGTGATACGATAATGAAAGACACATGTCATTACCATTTTCCCAAAGCCACAAAATGTGCAATGACAGCAGTGAACCCTAGTATATGGTAGGCTTTAGGTGACGGTGATGTGTGAGTATAGGTTCAACTGTAAGATGTATCACCCTCTCTTGGGAACATGTGTGTTGTGAGGACAGGAAGTAGATGAGAAATCTCTTTGCTTTCTACTTGATTTGGTCACAAACAAAAATTCCATTAAAAATAAAGTCTAGTAAAAAGAATTAACTCAGGAAAAATGTTACATGGTAGAGGATATGGCCGGAAGAAAAGGATAAGAAGTGAGGTAAATTTATCTTTTCTCCCTTCTCTATCTACTCTCATGTTCAATTACCTATTGACAAAGCAAAACCTAAAATTATTAAGGTCATAATCCTATCCTTCTTTGCAGTGGAATAGCTTGAATCTTGGGTACAATTGTCTAATTAATGTTTCTTGTGTCTAGTATTCAAAAAATGCTCTGAGGAATATTATCATTCATGAAAAATATAATAACCAAGTTGTCACCACAAAAATGCAAGGACTATTGTGAGCTATTCAATTTCTCATGGAAGTGTGATGTAATATCATATAGGGAAACTTTGGAGCAAGTCATTGCAGTAGTAGGAAGTGTTCTCAGTGAGGTGGGGACAGTTTGTTATTTCTTTTCTTTCACATTAACTACAACTTTCCAAGTATCTATAGACTTCTATTTCTCCCTCCCTGTTAAAAGGGTGTTGGAAGAAGACTTAATATGCCAACTTTCTCAGCTGCAAAAGGAAGGGAGATTATTAATACTATTGGAGGAAGACTAATAATACATTTCTCAAAGAAAAACCTACATTGAAAATTCAGCGATAAATTGTTGCCTTGAATATTTCAGTTGCACACACTTTCTGGTAATATTCATTATATTAAAGGCCATTTGTAAGGTTTCCTTATCATGATTTATTCCAGTCTAGGATTGCTTTCTGTAGGGATAATCTCATTTATGATATTGCCTTTTTAAGATGTAGCAGCATTATACAGAAAGATAAATTTACACTGCCAACTAAATGCAAATGATTGCTATTTTGAGGAAATCATTTTAAGACTTTATTTTATACAGAAGTATGGAGATTTTTGTACATCTAAAGGTTATAAGCAATAGCTATAAATAAAATTAGTTGACTCTGTGGTATAAAAAACTTCATGAAGGGCAAATAGTACCCGGATTGTCTCAGGCATTACTACCCAGGTGGTTTTTAATCCAAGTGCTTAAATGGAGTCACTTTCAGAATGTTCAAATCTCCATGAAAACTGGTGTCCAGACAGCCACCCTGACAAGTTGAAATAGAACAGAACTCTCATAACAGCAAAGGAAGTTCTCATTCCAGGATCAGATGCCACAGACACAGCAAGGAAGATAAGGTCTAAAATTATGAATTTTTCTTGAAGAACTATGATTTCTAAAGTTATATTTTTCAAGAGCAAGCAAAATATATTCCAGAGTTTGGAAAATAATCTATAATTTTCTGATATTTTTATTTTATCTCCAAGGAAATAAGAATGCAGGTATAAGAAACCTTGGTGAAAGTGGAGTTTAGGTTATGTGGAAATGCCATTATAAAAATGACTGCTGATGATTGAGCAACTCCATCTAGTTTGCCTGTTTTACACTAAAGGCCAGAAAGCCTCTGCTACTGAAAACCATGGCTGACAGTTGCCTTTGAGCAGAGCCAGGGGGCCATCATTGCCGAGACGTTCCTCTCAGGGTTGTGGGCGCCCCACCCCCCACCCCCGTGCTTTGTCTTGTCCCTGCAACTCTAGCAGCTATTGCTGGTGGATAAAATTTGACGTTGAATATAAAATCTACTTGTCAGGCATGATCTCAGTGTGGGTTGTGGCAGTGTGAATAACTCTATGCACACGTGCATGTCTTCTCAGAGTCCAGTCATCTGTAAAGTTAAGATATTGTGGCAGTTCGAACATGAAATATCCCCTACATCTCCTTGTGTTTGTGATTAAAGTTCACACTCAGTCCCCAGCTGGTAGCAGTGTGGGAGACATGGATTTCTGAGGAGGTGTGTCACTGGGGATAGACCAGCTTGCCAGTGCTAGCTAACTTCCTTCAGACTCCATCCACCCAGATATATCACAGCTTCCTGCTCATGCCATGCTCCCTCCGCAATGAAGAAAATTTCCCTGGAGCCTGTAAACTGAAACAAACCCTTCTCCCCCATCACCTGCTTTGTCCCAACAACGAAAAGGTATCTGCGAAGGATGTGATGTGCTGATTCTTTCCACCAGCTATCATCTCGCCTACGTGGGCTTGTGCCACTGCTCTGGGTTCCATACAGTCCATTCCCAGGTTGAAAAAAAAATCTATGTTCTGTCATATTGTTTCTATCCTTACAGTTCTCCAGAGCTCTCTGCTAACCGTCTTACCTTCCATGATGTATAGACCTGCTGTTTCCCTTGGGCACCTCTTCCTCCTCCTTCTTTCTGTTCTCTCTCTCCCTCTCTCTCTCTCCCCCCCCCTTCCCTTTCTCCCCCATGCCCCTCTGTCCTACTTACCAAAACATTCCTGCCCGAGGCTGCAGTCCTGTGGTCTTTCCACTACTTGCTACCACACACACAGTCAATCCACATGACCTCTTGTGGACTTCCTCAAGCCTTCTCTCAGATGTCCCCTCTGTGTGTGCTCCACCCAAATGCCTTTATTCCAGTTATCCTCCTACTCAGGACCCTTGAACCCTTCCCTGATTAATTTATCTCTTTATCTCATTTATCTGAAATCTTATTTCCATATCTGATTTCCTTTTATCTGTCAGCAATAAGGGCAATATTGTATGCCTTCATCCGCAGAAACCTGTTGCAAGTGGCTGATAAATGTCAATCAGTAGTTATCTTGGTGCATACATGCCTCAGTGAACTAATAAGTTATTCCCATGGGAACATAGGAGCGCAGTTGTGACACAGACAGCAAGGCAATTCAAATAATCACACCTTGTTTATGCACTGTCTATCCTTGACCCTTTATATTCCAGACTTAAAAGTGATAAATCTCACAACACCATTAAGTTCATAATAAAAATCCAAATTCCTCGAGAATCAAATATCCCTGATAGAAAGTAAAAAATGAAAATTAAAAATGGGAAAGCACAATGTGACCCTGTCCCAGTCATATTATTCAGTTTTGAGGTTTGTTTAAAATTATAATGCTTTCCATATAAGTGGAAGTATTTTCTAATCAAATAGATCTTGTGAATTTTCTTTATTTCTTCAGTTTCTCACCACCTAACAGTTTTTCTATTTTGTTTAGCAAGATGAGCCATAGCAGGTGTTTTTCTTTTCCTATGTTAAAAAACCTTCTATAAAAGCAAGTTGTTTCTCGGTGACTAAGCCCAAAATATCTCTCTTGCTACTGTTTCCAAAAACTAGTCTTTCATATTAATGTAGTTCTGCTTTGGCAACAAAGTGATGAACTGCTATTGGCAGGGTGGATTTTCTTTCTCTCTTTGGTTGTTTGGAGGGTAGAGGCAGTGGTGTGGATGCCTAACCATGCTTAGTTTACCCGTCATTGCCCTGGCCCAGTGTTGCATCAGTATTGAATGACCTGATGCTGGGGATGAAATTCTAAATTAATCCACATGCCCATGTTGTAATCCACTATACAAACTGGACTTTCTGATTAGGCTAGCCTCCAAAAATTACAAGCACAGAAACTTAGCAAAATAAGGCTGGACACATAAAAAGGAGAAGAGCAAAAGGAAGAGCAATGCACTTTAAACCAAAGGCTTCCAGGGGCCTCCAGCCAACAAAGGGACTAAAAGCACACGTGCACCAAACAACAGAAATAAGGGAGGGCAATAGTTCAAAGTTCATGCTCGCCAAATAGCCTCTGTCATATAAGCAGTTAAAAAACAAAAAAAGATGAGGAGGAGGAGGAGGAAGGGGAAGGACCAAGAAAAGCAGTCCCTGTGTCTATATCATCTGTTTCTAGAAAGTTTATAAAATTGTTTTTATTGAAAGAACTAAATACGAATTTCTCCATTGCTGGGCATACCTGCACTGTTCATATAAGCCACACTGCAAGGAGCACGCAATCAGATTCAATGTTTTATTTGGACTCAGTCAGTTTGGTTCTTTTTACCATGGTTCCCTTCTAGAAGGGGAGAACAGGAGGAAGTGAAGTGACCCTCCAGCAGATGGTCAGTGCACGTGGACAGGTAGAACAGACCCTACAGGTGTACAGTTTAGAACCTGAAAAATTACCATGTGATAGAGACTCCCAATAGAAAAGGTTTCAGTTCTAAGAACTTATCTGTGCAAGCTAAGTTTATCAGACTTTTTCCTGATCTTTCAAGTAGATGCCCAGTGATTGAGAAACCTCCATTCTGGTCTCTAGAATAACCAAAGAAAGGCAGCGTGGGATAGCAGGAAGAGGCCTGAATCAGCCATCCTGGTGTCGGACTGCCCAGAAGTTCTACCAACCAAATTTGTTTTGTTATTGGGTTGTAGCGTTTGTTTGTTGTTGTTGTTGTTG
Organism: Dipus sagitta; assembly: GCA_036346955.1. NCBI lineage: Eukaryota > Metazoa > Chordata > Mammalia > Rodentia > Dipodidae > Dipus > Dipus sagitta. Next base: position 59,873,326 of record CM070788.1, read on the forward strand.
TTGTTTGCATGTTTTTGTTTTGTTTCATTTTTTAGCCCAGGCTGTTCTCAAATTTGCTAAGTAGCTAAAGTTGTCCTTAGCTCCTGATCCTCCTCTCAAAATCTCCCAAGTGCTAGATTACAGATGTGTGACACTACACTCAGTCTACACGACACTGAGGATCAAAGCTGGGTCTCGTGCATGCTAAACAAGCACTTTACCAAAGAGCAAAAGCAATATTCAGTTACTTTCCTGAGAAAGGCTTCATAGTATCCACTTCGGTGAGTTAGGAAATTGAAGTCGTTACTTGAAGTAAGCATGGAAGAGTTAAAGTCATGATTATATTTTAATAAGCTGCTTTTATTATATAAAATAAAGAAATTATTTTATGGATAGAGATTTAGGATTGGTGAGGAAAGACTATATCAGATTACTAAAGTGTGACCTCTTTGAGTTCCTGCTTCATCTGTCCACAACCAGAAATAGGTATTCCCACCTTTCTGAGTTCTCTGAGAGAATCAGAGATCAGCTATGGCAGATGCTCTAGTTCCTGGAATGGCCAGGATTCTCAAAAGTTATTACTTTAAAATCCCTTTTTGATTGCCAAGTGGCAACCTGCCTGTCTTGCCAATGGGTCCTGAAACAAAGTAGTGTTACAGAAGTAAGGAAGGACTCTGCACAGACAGCCTATGGCTGACTATTTGCACTTCACCTCCATTTATCTTCAACATACAGGCATTGTTACCCAACACCACAGCAGACTAAGGAGACAGCAGTAAGGACTTATGTCCTCATGGGCTCTCCGTGTCGTGGAGGTGACAAACAATGGAAAGCACTTCATCTAAGAAAATCTAATATCTGGTAGTATATTAGAGAGCCACAAGTGCTTTCAAACGCTGGGGAGGAGAGAAGAGGAAGGGAGGGATATTATACGATATTATTACTTGTCACAAAACCTTAAAAAGCTACTTCTCTAGCCTCAGTGTCCACATTTCTAAAATTTGGGAAGTAATATTGTTAAATTTATAAGAGGTTTTTGATGTTTCAATAGTGACTCTATGTAAAGCAGCATTATTGCCAATAGCCAAGATATGTGCCATCAACAGGTGAGTGGACAAAGAAAATGAAGTGCAGGTACAATGGACGAGTAATCAGCCTGAAATTGGATAGAGTCCTGTCATTAACAGCTACGATCACTGACAAATGTTAAATGAAACCAGCCAGGCTCAGAACAACAAAACAGATCATTTCATCCATACATTGATTCCATCGTGGAGAATTGTTGACTATTTAGCAATAACATGATGGCTATTTCACAATAGCCAGTAAAGATGATCTTAAATGTTCTCACCACAAAGAAATGATGAAGGTATGAAGTGGTAGATTCATTACCCTAACTGATTATTATACAATGCATACCAGCATTGGAACATCACACGGAAGCCCACAAATATTCATACATATTATATTGTAGATGATTTAAGATATTAGCCCTGGACATGGTATGAGCCAACTGTGCACTTAGAAAGCAGAAGCAGGAGAATCAGGAGTTCAAGGCCATTTTAGCTAGATAGCAAGTTTGAGGCTGTCCTAGAACACATGAGCTTTTGTCTCAAAGAAAAGAGAGACAGAAAAAGGAGAGCAAGTGAAGAACGGAGGGAGGGAGGAAGAAAAAAGCAAAAGCACATAGAGCATGCCTGGCACATAGAAAATGTTCAATATAGTCTATTGTTGTTGTTGTTGTTGTTAGAATAAAGTGGCCCCTGTAATTATTTGTATTGCCTGAAAGGTGGCCTACAAATTGTGTTGTCAGGCTACTCTAATTATCTAAATTCTATTGTATCAAAAGCTTAAAAATGCTTACAAATAAACTCTCCTATAAAATTCTACAACCAAGTAAAATTTACATGAACTGTGCAGGAGAAGTACACAAATGAAAACTAGTAAATTTTTGCAACTTATTTATATCAACCAATCATGTAACCTCCAAGAAACATTGATAGGCAACAACTTCACTGTAGATAACAAGATTTAGTACAATATTAATTGCATGTAAACAGGGACAAAATTCTCTACCAACCAGACTCTTATTTTCTCATGAATGAGAAAACTAGGATAGTTTAAAGTATAACGAATACCTATAAATAAAGAGATGCTTAAGCCATAACTCAGTTGGACATGGATTGGTATGAAAACAGTTTCCCAGAAGCAAAGATTTTTTTTCCTCCTAAATCACATGGTCATCTTAATTGCCTATCACAATACAGGGCTAGGTGTCAGAGGGACCTAATAAAAATGAATAAATAACACCTAGATTCCTATTAAATATTTAGCCTGCCTGGGAGAGAAAACAAATAAGTAAGACATACCTTTATAATGACTTTTTTCTCCTGATTGATTCTGCTGGATTCTGAGTTTATCTGGATTGCATCCAACTAGCTCGAGGAGAAGTTGGTTGTTTTTCAGTCCTGCATCAGAGGATCATTGCACTGTGTAGAGAAAGATGAAGCATAAAGAAGAGGTGTGGGTAAAAATGAGATAGTAGGAAACCAAGCCAAGACCAACTAAAGGAAACACTGAAAATCATTTATTAATTATTTATTAGACTCCATGGCTAACACATCTGTCCAGCCCTTAGAGGAACTGCAGTTACATAGGTAAGTTCATAAAACGAGGCTGGGCTCTTTGATCTATCCTATTTTTATACTATTAAAGTGAAATTGCTGGTTTTCCTAGTGCACATGAAAAACATTTCCTCAATAAAGCTTTCTCAATAAACTTTATACTTACTTTCTACATTTTATATGTTTTAAACAGTAGTCTGCAGAACACAAAAACTGAAAATTTTCATAAGAGAAATTTGTTGTTGTGAGTACCTGAAGACCTAAGAAGAGAGGCTCACCCTATCTGCATGTACTCTCTTCTACAAGGAAGACATTATTTCAGGTTCCTTCTACAGGTATTCTGGGGCACACTGTTATCTTAATGATCCGAACTCAAACTGGCTGGTTAACTACTTACTATAGCCAGAGGAATAAGATATGCCGACGTGCTGAGGGAGGTGGGGGTCAGTCCTACAGTCAGAGCTCAGTTTCCAGACAAATATTCAGGACCTGTGGACAAAGGGAAGGATGGAGTCCACACAGAAAAGGCTGCAAAAGCACCCACAGCAGGCTCAGCTTTCCAGCTCAAAGAAGCCCTTCCTCCTGTGTAAGAGTGGCTGGTGTGCTCTTAATGGCGGTGATGGAATTATTTTTCACAAGGATGAAAATGGAGAGCAAAGGATCATGGAGCAGAGCCTAGGTTGTCCTCCTGTGTAAGAGTGGCCAGTGTGCTCTTAATGGTGGTGACAAAATTATTTTTCACAAGGATGGAAATAGAGAGCAAGGGATCATGAAGCAGATCATAGATTGCTTTAAACTGCATGGCAAGGACGTGGAGATTCTGTGTTCAATTGGGGATTGTGATGGATGAGCGTGGCTGTAACCTATGCAGGCTTTCCAGTCCTGTGAGAGCTATCAGCAGTTTATTCCCTGTACACATGGACATGGGTATGGACAGCTTGCTTTGAACATGGTTAAGGATGCCTTCTGTGTGTGTGTGTTATGCATATGTGTGTATTTATGTTCAGGTGTATGTGCATATATGTAAGTAGGTACACATATATGTGCATGTGAAGACCAAAGGTTAACATCAGGTGACTTCCTCAATTACTCCCCTCCATGTGTACTCTCAATTGAACCTGTAGATGGTCTGTCTGGGTGGGATAGCTAGCCAACCACCCCAGAGGCCCTCCTGTCTGCCTCCAGAGTGCTAGGATTATAGGGGGGCTTCCATGCCCACCTGCATTTTATTTTAGTGCCGAGTCTCGGAACTCAGGCCCTCATGGTTGTGTGGCAAGCAGCTGGGCCATCTGCCCAGCCACTACCTGCGCCTTTTAACAATGAGAAGAATCAATAGTGTGTCAGTTTCTAAAGAACAAAACAGGAGGGGGCAGAAAGGAGAAGATGCACATTCATCTTGTCAGACCCTACAAAAATCCACTCCAACTTAACAGCCACAGTCCTGGATAAAATTATAGGAGAAAAGAGTCAGATCATGCTTTTGGCTTCTAACAGGCTTTGATATTTGCCTTTGTGAATTTAAACAAAAAAAAAAAAAAAAAAGAGGGAAGAAGAATTTTCCATAGTGAAATACCATGGTCTGACCATGGGGATAGATCCTCTGTCTCTCTGTAAGATGTCTGAGATGAAGTGTCAAAATGTGTTCAGGAAACAAACAGAGCAGAGCATCGTCTACAAAGAGAACAAAATACCTGAGCCGAAGGGTCGCAGAGTGTAAAGTGAGGAGTCCACCTTCTGCTCACCCTGTTTCCCTCAGCAGCACCAGCTCATCTAAGATGACTGCACACCCGCCCATCGGTCAGCAGACAGGACTAAGGGGATGCTAGCAGAAGGCAGTAAAGACAGGAGGGTGCTCTCCTGCTGCAGGCATAAACAGCTCTGTGAGGAGGCCAGGCTCTTGGGGGGAAGCTAAGGGCCTTTGGCCCTCCTGCAGTCTCCCAGGAGACAATTAACGCAGTGTCACCAGAAGGAAACCCCAGCCCCTGACCAGAGCCTGCGAAAAGCGAAAAATAGCTTTTCATACACAGTTGTCAAGAAATCCGCTGCACAAAAGCATCTGGCAAATTTTCTACCCTGAAGATAGGATTTCCAGTGAATGTCAACAAAATTTACTGCAAAACATATATAAGAGCAGCCTTTGAATAGATCCAAGTTACTTCAGATTACCAATATTAAGCAATGCTGCCTGGGTTTTGTGAGGTTCTCTTCAATACATTTTAAGTTCACAGGTTAAACTAATTTTTGAAATATATGGAATGCTTGTCAAAAGGCTTGTATTGAGTTAAAATAATTTGATAATAGTATTCATTAAGATGCACGCATGTGCTAATACCCAGCAGCAATTGGCTTTTACAGACAAGCCCTGTGAAGGACAAAACCATAGAACTCTGCATGAGCAGGGAGTAATTCTTTTTTTTTTTTTTTTCTCCCAGTACAACTTTGACAGAGAGTATGCCCAAACCAAACCACCCTTGGTGCTCATAGCCAGTTAGTAGGAGTCACTGGACACAATGGGAGCTTCTATTCATGGCTACACTTTATTACAGTTAAAGCTTGCACACATTAAAATCAACATAGGTAGGACAGAAGACGGAGTTCAGGAATGTTCCCTAGGTAGCTGCTTGTCTACTCCCTCTTCCTCCCCAAAGAGCCCCAAGGATCCTCCTATCTCTGACTCTCCAGTGAGCCCCAGGGATCTTCCTGTCTCTGACTCTCCAGTGAGCCCCAGGGATCCTCCTGTCTCTGACTCCCCAGTGAGCCCCAAAGATCCTCCTGTCTCTGACTCCCCAGTGAGCCCCAGGGATCCTCCTGTCTCTGAATCCCCAGTGAGCCCCAGGGATCCTCCTGTCTATGACTTCCCAGTGAGCCCCAGGGATCCTCCTGTCTCTGACTCCCCAGTGAGCCCCAGGGATCCTCCTTTCTCTGAATCCCCAGTGAGCCCCAGGGATCCTCCTGTCTATGACTTCCCAGTGAGCCCCAGGGATCCTCCTGTCTCTGACTCCCCAGTGAGCCCCAGGGATCCTCCTGTCTCTGACTCCCCAGTGAGCCCCAGGGATCCTCCTGTCTCTGACTCTCCAGTGAGCCCCAGGGATCCTCCTGTCTCTGACTCCCCAGTGAGCCCCAGGGATCCTCCTGTCTCTGACTCCCCAGTGAGCCCCAGGGATCCTCCTGTCTCTGACTCTCCAGCGAGCCCCAGGGATCCTCCTGTCTCTGACTCTCCAGTGAACCCCAGGGATCCTCCTGTCTCTGACGCCCCAGTGAGCCCCAGGGATACTCCTGTCTCTGACTCTCCAGTGAGCCCCAGGGATCCTCCTGTCTCTGACTCCCCAGTGAGCCCCAGGGATCCTCCTGTCTCTGAATCCCCAGTGAGCCCCAGGGATCCTCCTGTCTATGACTTCCCAGTGAGCCCCAGGGATCCTCCTGTCTCTGACTTCCCAGTGAGCCCCAGGGATCCTCCTGTCTCTGACTCTCCAGTGAGCCCCAGGGATCCTCCTGTCTCTGACTCCCCAGTGAACCCCAGGGATCCTTCTGTCTCTGACTCCCCAGTGAGCCCCAGGGATCCTCCTGTCTATGACTCCCCAGTGAGCCCCAGGGATCCTCCTGTCTCTGACTCTCCAGTGAACCCCAGGGATCCTCCTGTCTCTGACTCTCCAGTGAACCCCAGGGATCCTCCTGTCTCTGACTCTCCAGTGAGCCCCAGGGATCCTCCTGTCTCTGACTCCCCAGTGAACCCCAGGGATCCTCCTGTCTCTGACTCCCCAGTGAGCCCCAGGGATCCTCCTGTCTCTGACTCCCCAGTGAGCCCCAGGGATCCTCCTGTCTCTGACTCTCCAGTGAACCCCAGGGATCCTCCTGTCTCTGACTCCCCAGTGAGCCCCAGGGATCCTCCTGTCTATGACTTCCCAGTGAGCCCCAGGGATCCTCCTGTCTCTGACTTCCCAGTGAGCCCCAGGGATCCTCCTGTCTCTGACTCCCCAGTGAGCCCCAGGGATCCTCCTGTCTCTGACTCCCCAGTGAGCCCCAGGGATCCTCCTGTCTATGACTTCCCAGTGAGCCCCAGGGATCCTCCTGTCTATGACTTCCCAGTGAGCCCCAGGGATCCTCCTGTCTCTGACTCTCCAGTGAACCCCAGGGATCCTCCTGTCTATGACTCCCCAGTGAGCCCCAGGGATCCTCCTGTCTATGACTTCCCAGTGAGCCCCAGGGATCCTCCTGTCTCTGACTCTCCAGTGAGCCCCAGGGATCCTCCTGTCTCTGAATCCCCAGTGAGCCCCAGGGATCCTCCTGTCTCTGAATCCCCAGTGAGCCCCAGGGATACTCCTGTCTCTGACTTCCCAGTGAGCCCCAGGGATCCTCCTGTCTCTGATTCTCCAGTGAGCCCCAGGGATCCTCCTGTCTCTGACTCTCCAGTGAGCCCCAGGGATCCTCCTGTCTCTGACTCCCCAGTGAGCCCCAGGGATCCTCCTGTCTCTGGATCCCCAGTGAGCCCCAGGGATCCTCCTGTCTCTGATTCTCCAGTGAGCCCCAGGGATCCTCCTTTCTCTGATTCCCCAGTGAGCCCCAGGGTTCTTCCTGTCTCTGGCTCCCCAGTGAGCCCCAATAATCCTCCTGAGATCTTGGGATTCTCCTGCCTCTGCCTCCCCAGTGCTAGGATTGCCAGTGTGTGCCAGCATGACCAGTTTTTCAAATATGTGTGGTGGGGATCTAACTCAAGTCTTCATGGTTTCAACACAAGCACTTTACTTTTTATTTCCCCAGCCCATGTATCCTGTTATTTTTTATCACTCTTAATTTTTATTGTAAGAACTGACAGCTGAAGGCAGAAGCTGTGAGTGAAGACTACTCTGTCGTCCTTAAAGGCTTTGGGCTGGCATTCATATTTTTATTTCTGCTATCCAAATATATATATAAATCTGGTAACACATACTTTTCTACATAATAGAAGGAGAAATTTATAAGAAATATTTTTATAAAAAGCATGGCACATATCAAGGGTGGATGCTTGTTCCTTAAAGAAAAGTATATTAAAAAGTCTGTGGGTAAAAATAGGAAACCATCTTACTATAATCTCCTGGCTATTCTCTGCTATAAATGCATATAAGATCTGTCTAAAGTAAACTCTTATGAATGAACAAATGAAGGTCAGTGAGATAAACAAGAACGGAAAACATTATGGTCTCCAGAGAAGAGCACTACAGGAATCAAAACAGCACTAAATTTTTAGGACAAAAAGAAATTAAGTAGTGACACATTTACCAGAGAAAAAGGGAGGAATCTAAGTGCTTGACTGAACTACACAACACTTTTTATTTTAAATTTTTCGTCAGGATTGGTTCTTTAACACAGTAAAGAATAATGACTTTTTAGAAGTATGTTTTTTGGGTCTTATATTCCACTTTCATCTTTGTATGTAAATGATGTGTGTGTGCATGTCCATGTGTGTAAACGCAAGCCTGTCCATGGTACAGTGAACGTATGAAGGTTGGAGGACAGCCTCAGGTGTCCGTTCTCACCTGTTGCCTTCAAACCATTGCTTTGTTGGAGGCAGGGTCTCTTGTGCACCATGACTTATGCCAGGGTAGCTGGCCCAGAAGCCTCCGCCTCCCATCCCACTGTAGGAGTGCTAGCATTATAGACTTGCCAATGTACCTGGTTTTATGTGGGTTGTGGGATCCAAACTCGGGTTCTCATGCTTGTGTAGCAAAAGCTTTACCCACTGAGCCATTTCGCAGGCCCAGAGTCTTCTGTTCTTCACAAAATGAAGGCGGCGCGCTGATGAAGCACTTCCACGTCTTCTGTTTAACTTCTGGTTAGTGTACAAACTAAGGAGTTTCCTTTCAGCATTGTCATTGTGCTTTGCTCATTGATTTCTCTTCCCCACAGCCCTCCTCTGGGCCCCTTCCCTCCACTGGTTCCCTTTCTTCCACTTGATGGTCCCCTCCTGCTTCCATGCCACATATGTCCCACACCCTCTCTCTGCTTGAAGACCTCTTTCTCTTCTTTCATGATACTCTTTCTAGTTTCATGACCAACACACTACACTCAATTATATATATTCTATATATAAATATATAATTACAAAATTTCATATTTTAAATTGAATAATGTACTCAGATATAATAAAGTTATACTAAACCATTTACTGTTGTTGTTTTAACTTCCATGCTTTTGTGTAATAGTTTATGTGAAAAATACCATTAATAACAATTATTACCAACCAATGAAAAACTACTCATTTATACATTTTTATATCAAATACTTTCTACTCTTGTTATAAAAGTCTCCACTTAATATAACCAGTTCTTCATGTCTCATTTTTACTGGAGGAGATTTATTTAATGACTTGAACTTTGAATATTTTTCAAGCATTCTTTTAACTTGTTTCAGGAAGTGTCTGTTACACACTGGGTAATAAATCACATTATTAAATAGTTAATAACCATCTAAAGAATGTAGTAGAGTTGCATATTTTAAAATCATAGGTTATTCAATCATCCAGAAAAGTATAAGACTAATATAGGAAAATTCAAGTATCTACCCACAATGCTATCAAATGTTAATGTGTACAGGGTGTGCTTCAGATCTCTTTTTAAAATTTTTATTTATATATTGTTATTTATTTATTTATTTGGAAAATGAGAGAGACAGAGAGAGCAGCAGTGAATGAGAGCACCAGTATCTCCAGCTACTGCAAATGAACTCCAGATGCACGTGGCACTTTGTGCATCTGGCTTTACATGGGTATTGAGTAATTGAACCCAGGTCATTAGGCTTTCCATGCAAGAACCTTAACTATTGAACCATTGCACCACACCCCCATCTCTTTTTGTGGGGGACTTGTCTCATCTTCCACACTTCCTGTATTCTGGACCTGAAATCCCCTTTGCCTCATCCTCCGCACCCCTGCATCCTGAAGCTGAAGTCCCCTTTGCCTCATTTTCCACACCCCTGCATCCTGGGGCTGAAGTCCCCTTTGCGTCATCCTCCACACCCCTGCATCCTGAAGCTGAAGTCCCCTTTGCTTCATTCTCCACACCCCTGCATCCTGGGGCTGAAATCCCCTTTGCCTCATCCTCCACACCCCTGCATCCTGGGGCTGAAATCCCCTTTGCTTCATTCTCCACACCCCTGCATCCTGTAGCTGAAGTCCCCTTTGCTTCATCCTCCACACCCCTGCATCCTGGGGCTGAAGTCCCCTTTGCCTCATCCTCCACACCCCTGCATCCTGGGGCTGAAGTCCCCTTTGCTTCATTCTCCACACCCCTGCATCCTGGGGCTGAAGTCCCCTTTGCCTCATCCTCCACACCCCTGCATCCTGATGTTAGGATGAACCTCTCCCAAGCAAATGTAAATAATATAATTTGACTGCGCTTCAAGCCTTTATACATTCTTTGTCTTTCTCCTTTCCTGACCGCCACTGAATTTACAATGTTTCTTTTTCTCAAACTGTTTCTCAATTGAATTGAAAGATATATATTTAATATTTCTATTCTTAGCAGTTTAGCATGGAGAGTTAACTACAGATTTCTCAGAAAAGTTTAAATAGATTCAGTACTATCTTCCCAAGCAAGACAGACAAGTGATAATGTTGTGTTCTTATTCACTGAGCAGTCTTCTTTCTCACGATCGCATTACCATTTTCCTTGCAATTTTGAGTTTTCTTTTGTTGTGTTAAGAAGCACTCATACTAGATAGCTGTGTTTCCTTTCTTTATTTACAGTTAATAACTTTAGCAATATGTTTCTCTTTTTGTACAGACCATAATTTTTCTCACAACTTCTTTTGCTGGATTAGCCTTTTCCTTGGTAAAATGACAGTTTTTAGTTCTTTTAGTATAAATCTGTTGGTGGCAAACTTTCTCAACTTAGATTTGTTTAAAAGTTGTTCAAGATTTTTGAGTGATAGCTCTGCTAACCTCAAGGTTTGTCAAAATTCACTCCTTCACATTATAGGTCTCACCCAGGCTCAAACTTTATTAAAGATTCAAAAGATAGAACAAGAGGCTAGCTCCGGCAACACATTCATTTCCTGTAGGAACTCAAAACTAAATGCAGCTTCCAAAAATGTTGCTTTCCTTGCTCCAGGGTGTCTTCTCATCTCAATGGATAGAATCATCTGGAACAATATCTACACATAGTTTACAAATAAGCCAATGGGATCATGGAGCCATTTTTTGAGACTAATCACAGAGGTAGGGAATGCAAGAAAGCTAACACATGCCGGCCTCACAACCCAACTACATCCCCATATCCATAAGACACCAGTTCACTAAGCAATAGAACCACACCAAACGTTTCCTGTGAAATGCTTTCTTTATTAATATCCCTGTAGTAAATATCTCTAGTGTTACTACAAAAAGATCTGTTCAATGTTGCTGGCAGGTTCAGAAGGAAATTCACTAAAGGGCATTCGTTTCCCCAGGAAATTCTCATTAGCAAAAGTGTGAGTTACAGATATTACACTAAGCAACTTTCACTCTCCACTGTTGACAGGATTTAGAATTCTGGCTCTGTGGGTTTGTTTGTTTTCTATTTAGCACTTCGAAGCTATCCTTTCATGATCTCTTTTTTAAATTAATTTATTTTTTATTGACAACATCCATGATTGTAAACAATATCCCATTGTAATTCCCTCCCTCCCCCACTTTCCCCTTTGAAACTCCACTCTCCATCATATCCCCTCCCCCTCTCAATCAGTCTCTCTTTTATTTTGATGTCTCTTTACATCATGAGTTGCTAGTGAGAAGTGTGGATTCAATAAAATTGAGTTCCTTTACAGATAACCTATACTCTATTTCTGTTAATTTGTCCTCATCATTGCCCTTCACAAGTTTTTTATAATGTGTAATATGTCTCAGTATGCATTTAACTTCATTTATCTAGAATGGTAATCACTACACAGCTTCAATTCCTATGCTTATTTAATCCTGGTAGTCTCATCTGCTTTGTCAAGCATTACTTTCCTATTGTTCCCTATTTGCTTCTACTGAATTTGTTTCAGATAGTTGGACTGCTTCAATTCCCCTTCTATCTTTTCTAAGTGTGCAGGTATCATGTACTTATTAAAAATTATCTCACCACTCTTACTGAGCATGTCTCTCTGCATCACCTTTTGTCAGTTGCACTGACCAAAGTAATGTTTATCTCATCTCCAGCCCTTGATTTCTGTTCTTCATATTTAGAGCAAAGTATGTTTCTCCATATTTATACTTACCTCCTTACTGTCTTTTGGGTTTTATAACTACTTATTTTGAATGCCTGATTCTGAATTCTCACTTAGAGTTTATGAACACATGCTGTTTTAGTAATTAAAATTGAAACAAATTTTCATGTGCATCTATCCTGTATATTAAGCATGTACTCACCAGCATCCTTCATTCCTCCTGTTAGTCCTCTTTATTCTCCTAGACAGTCTCACTTTTACTTTCACGTCTTATATAAATATGTGATTTTATGTACCTATTTGAAATGTAGGAACCACAAATGAGAGGAAGCATATATTTGCCTTTCTGAAACTAGCTTATTTTGCTTAGTATGATTATCTCTAGCTATATCCATTTTCCTGAAAGAGTATAACTTCATTCTTTATGGCAAAAGAAATGACTATAGCTTCTATCTACCACTGTCTTGGTGTTCTTTTCAATTGTTATAGCTGAACAAACAGCTCTGAGAGATTTGTGAAGTACATAGGTGCATGGATTCACGATCTGGAGGCTAGAGAGGCCTAGAACATGGTGTGGGCATATTCTCAGTTTCTCTTGGAGCCTTGTGTGGTGTCCACACACGACAGAAAGGTAGAATAAAAAGAACGCACTACAGAAAACACAATAGAAGATATCCAAGCCATTCTCTCAAGAAGAGTGTTTATTCATTCATGAGAGCTACACTGCCAAGGCCTAAATACCTCCTGTACACCCCCCCCCCCACTGCCACATTGAGAAGTAATGTTCTGACACATGAAGGAGAGTGTACTCACACGGTTTCCATAGGAGGTCTGCCATCATCACCTCTGAAGCAAATAGTCTCTATGGGAACATCACAGTCAGCTTGATGCTGATACCTGGGAAGGCAACAGAGTTTCTATTGCCAGGGCCCTGATGATCTCAGGGCATGAGAAATAGTCAATACACCTTTATAGGGCACAAGCTCCACGAGGGCACTTGAATTCCATCTTGTACACCAGAATCATGATTCTGGAGAGCTGAGTGTTTGCAGTCCATGCATCAAGATGTCAGTCTAGATATTACAAGTAGACTTATCAATAAGCAGTGGGAGCAAGGAAACAATGAAAGCTCATATGTGCAAATGTCTCCAGATTCGCAAACACACAGTAATTGAGGAAACTTAATAGTGCTATATTTATATCATTAATCAATGCCATTTTGTTATTTTAGCCAATATCATTAGTAACTCCTATCACTACCAATACAGATTCAAGGGCAGATCATAATAAAAAGAGTAAAGAATGGGGTTGAGGAGATAGCTCAGCAATTAAGAGTACTTGCTACAGAAGTATGAAGGCATAGACGAGCTTAAGACTATACCAGTTTGATTCCCTAGCACCCACCTAAATATCTGGCCATGGCCATACACCTGTAACCCTGATCTCTGGTCCCCACAGAGACAGGACAATCATCTGGACTTAACTAAAAAATGTCATTTAAAAAAAAATAGTTGTTTTAGGGTGAGTGAGAGACTCTGTTTCAAGGAAATAGGCAGATGAGTCAAAAGCAGAGGACGCCCAACATTCTCTAACCTCTACACATATGCACATACGGTGAGCCTGCCTGCACACACATGTGCACATAGTACACATGCCATAGGACACACACATTCATACAACTATACATGCACAAAAATGAGAGAGCGAAAAGGAGACCATAGAATTCATTTAATATAATTGCTCAGTCATAATACATTATAAATTTTGTTTCTTTTGTGAACTAAGATAAAGAGGAACTTTTTCAGTATGACAAAACAGACTTGGATGAGAGGGTCATGATCTCTTCAGAGGATGGAAGCTTGCCCAGAAGGTCTGGAATGTAGGTCAGATAACAGAAGAGAGCAAGGTACACTCCTGGGGCTCAGCTTCTAGAAGGTCTGGGTGTCTGGGCTGAAAAGGAACAGTTGGGCTTTGTTCTGTTGGGAACTGTGAACTGTGGAGAGCCAGCAGCCACTCAAATGTCACAAGTGTGACTTGCTAGAATAGTGCTCAGTCTGTGGCTGCCATGGGTAGCTGAAACGATTACCTGAACATACCTGGTCCTATGGAGCTAGAATCTCCTCATGCTTATAAAGACAGTACCACGGTAATGTCACACTCACATACTTAGTAAGCTGTTTAACGATAGTTGAGAGCCAAGGAAGGTCTTTGAGTAGGGAATTAACATGAAGTATGAAAGTTATATTTCACAAAGATTTTTCTAGTATACTCAGAATGAAAAACCATTAGAAACAAAAAGCAGCATTAGCTGGGACATTGCCTTGCAAAAGTAGCTAGTAAAAGTGTCGGAACATATGAAACAAATTTTTAATCAGCTTTTTAAGGGGAAAGCCTGGACTCTGGTAAACATAAGATAAACTTGGCTGACTCTCCCCAATATTCCCAAGAAAGAGACAAGTAATAGCAAAAAAAAAAATAGAAAAAGGAAATTTCTTCAATGTGGCCACATTGAGAAAAGGACCTGATAAAAGGGTCCAGTGGCCCCCAAGCTCATCTTGAGTATACTGCCATAGCTTTAGGCACAAAGAAGAGTTGGGGCATGAAGCAAGTGCTATGGTAACTGTGCAGTGCTGGTCAAGGGGTGGCTCTCACCTGACATTAGCTCAGCTTCTGTGCTACAAGGGGTCCTACGAAGATATTATCATGGTTATCTCATCTCTGAAAGTATCAGTCTGGTTCCTGCACAGTGATTACTTCTATTCCAGGATGTGGCTTCACTATCATGGATAATTGCCCATAACGGGGAAGGTAGGGGTTGATTCTGTGAGGGTTTGTTCTATGTGGAATGCAAGGAGATTGCAGCTTGAGGAAAATGGTTATTTCTGTGCCTTCAGCTGTGCAGAAAGTGAGATAGATTAGCCAGTTATTATGAGTGATCAACACAGTGACCTACACAGGTAAGTAGGTGACCCACAATAAAGAACACAAAGTAGAGTCAGAGGTGACAGGCTTTCAACCTACACTAGTCTTGTGGGCTCAAGAAAAGAGTCATGGCTTTTTGTAAGAGCAACTTATACATGCCAATTTCAATTTTCAGCAAGGACAAATAGTGAACAAAGAAGAAAGCAAACAATTGTGTAGGTAGTGGAAGGATGAGGGTAAGTTTACAACTATAAGAGTTAAGAACTCAAGGTGTTAGATTTTAGCCCTGATGCCTATGGGAATGCTAATCTTCCCCACAGTTAGGTGTCTTCCTCATGTCTTTCTTGAGGCTTGCCCCCGCTCACTGC
Source organism: Dipus sagitta (assembly GCA_036346955.1). Classification (NCBI taxonomy): domain Eukaryota; kingdom Metazoa; phylum Chordata; class Mammalia; order Rodentia; family Dipodidae; genus Dipus; species Dipus sagitta. The sequence continues at coordinate 59,888,381 of CM070788.1, forward strand.
ATACTCTTCTAGCCCCATGGAAAGTGCCCAGCACTTCTTATCCATGGCTCTATAAAAGTGCTATTCTAGGACACTGAACTTGTGCATGTGGTAACAGCATTTGAGAATTTGAAGTTTAATAAAGTGGCTCAGGTGGTCTGGTTGTACCTGGAGCGCACAAAGAGAGGCACTGACATCTAATGCTTAGGGGACACTAGACATTGGGAAAAAAATAAAAACATTCCTTGTATTTTATCCATCAGGGCTTTCTGACAGTAACAGGCTTAGATAGACTTTCCTTTCAGAATGTACTTAGGGATAAGTTACTTTTTAAATATTGGCTAGCATGGCTGGGTTTTGCTGGATAATATTACCAAATTATAGTCACCACTCCCTCAATGTAGAAGAGAGCTACCTGCACAGAGATACAGGCCGGCTTGGCTTAAACACTCCCGCATAGACACAACAGCTTTTCAATGACCGTTGAGAAGCAAAATTAATACATTTAAATATTTTTGTTTCTGTCAGAGAAAGACTTTCTTTTTTATAAAATATTTATTTATTTGAGAGAGAAAATTAGAGATTGGGCATGCCAACACCTCCTGTCACTGAAAACAACTCCAGATGCATGCACCACTTTATGCATCTGGCTGTATGTGGGTACTAGGGAATCAGGCCAGGCCATCAGACTTTGAAAACAAGTGTTTTTAATTGCTGAGCCATCTCCTCAGCCCCAGAGAAAGATTTTGACCTTGGCTGTTCTCCCAATAATTCCTCAGTTGTCCCTTTCATGATGCCCCAATCTGCCTTTGGTTGTTTTAGCCGGGCTGTAGACAAGGTCCCAGCTGGGTCTGCAGAGTACTTCTGAGGAATTATTCCCCCCCCCCCTCAATCATTCTACTTCTGTTTATTCTTCTTCCCTTGAAGATCCTTATTCTTCTGCAGAGGGTTTTGTCCCCTCAAACAGTAAAGCATCTGGTTATGAAAAATGGTCAGAAGTAAAGTACTTGTTAGAATTTAAGTACAGAGCAAAATACTATTTGTAATATTTTAAAATGTGGTCTCGCTTACTAAAAGAGATACATGCCATTTTACCAATTTCAACTTTATGTAGCAATCACATCATCTTAATGGGTGTCAGAGTGACAATTTCAGTAAATGCTTTTCCCCACCCCAAGTCATTTTCTGTTAAAAACACATCGTTTGGTTGCAAGATGACAAACTGTGTGTTCAAAGTGATAGATCACTTAATTAAAATTTGCAAGCAGTTAAATACTGTTTGACCCAAATGGAGGCTACTATCATGGATCAATTTCAAAGGAAGAACAGACCCTTCAAAAAAATCACTCCCAAGTAACTATAGCACTGGTGGGTATTTGTACAATCTTTTCACCACATTACTGAACAAGTCTTCAGGTTAGCAGCAGTTTTTACCCAATTCAGACGGAATTTAAATCTAGTAGAAAAGAATTTAAGAGTTTCACTTAGTACTTAAACACTATTCACTTTCATGAATATTAATATCACGTTCAATGTTAAAGGAAAAATGTTCTTGTATCTTAAGAGAAAATAGCTAAAATTTTGATGAGTTATGTTTTTTATTGCATATACAGACCGATGGAAATTGTAATCATCTTTCATGAAAAGGCTGGGTAGGTTTTATTGTTTGAGAATAAGGATGGCCTGGCCATTGCATTTACTTACTAATATAGTAAATGTGAAATTGCGTAAGTAGCATGCTTTATTATTAATGCTGCCAACCACATAATGTGAGGGTAATTTCATAAAAAATATAAATTAGAGAGATTTCACATGCCAGCAGGCTGTAGATCGGTTTTATGGCTCTGACTTAGCAGGTGCCCTTCTATTTTAGCTGTGCCCTGTAATGAAGTACACATTTAAGCAGGATGGAAATGCAGATAAAAATATGAATCATCAAAGGCCAGTCTGATCCACGTGGCAGCAACAGTGGACTTCGCAAGTACCATCATTAGTCATTAATGAGAGATTCTTTTCATTGGTTCAACTGAGCTTTTTGTTCAAGGTTTCTTTTCCATGCCAAAGTTTGAAAATTACTTAAGTAGTGGGTTTGTTCAATTTTGGTAGAAAGACATTTAGCATTGAAGATGTATGAAACTCACCTATGAACGTGGAAATCCATTAACAGCATTTGATACAGTCTATGGCACCATTTCACTGCTGTCTAAATTATATAATTAGAAAGCAGAAATGAAAACACCCAAGAAATCATATAAAATACATACATCATTTCCCCATAAATATTAGGATAAATTGTAAGAAAATCCAGATGCTAAAATACTTAAAGTATTAGTATTATAATTGTACAATGGCATTTTATAATTGTGTTAGTTATTTTTCTCATTGCTGTGATCAAGTACTTGACAAGAAGCACCTTAAGGGAGGAATTTCTTATTTTGGCATGCAGTTCCATGGAGCACAGTCCATCACATGAGGAAGGAAGAGCACCAGGGGCAAAAGGCAGCTAGCTTTTTCCTTTATATTCAGTCTTGGACCCCAGCCCATGGAATGGTGCCACCCACAGCTAAGATTAACCTAATTCAAAAACACCCACATAGAAACTCCCAGAGATTTACATCTTGGGTGATTTTTAGATCCTATCAAGTTTACATTAAATATCATAGTAATCTATTTTGTTATCTTGCTTGTAGAAAAATAATGCCAGGGCTGGAGGGATAGCTCAGCAGTTAAGGTGCTTGCTTGCAAAGCTTAAGGACCTAGGTTTGATTCCCTTGGACCCATGGAAAGTCAGATGCACAAAGAGGCACATTTATCTGGAGTTCTTTTACAATAGCTAGAGACCCTGGTGTTTCCATTCTCCCTCTCTCTGCCTCTCTCTCTCTCTCTTTCTCTCTCTCTCTCTCTCTCTCTCTCTTTCTTTCTCTCTCAAATAAATAAAAAATAAATTATTTGAATATTAAAAATAAAATAATGTGAAGTTTTTCAGCCTTAGAAATATTGAAAGACATGATAATATGCTACATTTTCATTAGAATGTATTAACAATCTATTATTTACAATGTAATCTATAGATCCATTTAACACATAAAAAGCTGATAAAGTAAGTTTTGTGAGAATAATCAATGGTTATCACAAAATACTTAAGATTTAAATGTGTCATATGAGTCAAGAATGTTCTTGCTATTTAAGATATCAACTGGACAGATACCAATGAGTTTGGCAAGTAATTTGCTTCAAATAGAGGAATGTTTTGTAAAAAGATCAGAAGCTCAGAATGTTTCATCCTTGGTTGAAATTAATGGTTCAACTAATTTGTATAAGGCTGTTTATAATATTTTGAAAAACACTATCTAATTACCCATGTTACTCATAAATAATTGCCAAAGTTAAAAATGAGAAAAAATTTTACCAAATTAAAATAATTAGTTCACTTATTAAAATTTCTTCTCATATTAAAAATACTTTCCAAACTGTGATGATGAAAATGGAAAGACTCCTTTAGCATATTGTGACTGAAACAGTTTTGAAATTTGACTCTTCAACACAAGCATAAGTGATAGATAACAAGTGTAATGTATGTTATATAATTTTCTGGGTGTTCATTTATTACCTTGTTTTCAATTTAACACTCTGACATTTCCCTCAGCAAACTAGCAAATTTCAGGAATGTTTCTCTCACACCATAAATTCTCCCAACACAACCACAAGATTTGTTTAAAAAAAAAAAAAAAAACACTCTAAGTTGGACCTACTGAGTAACCTAACAAAGTAATTCACCCTTTGCTTTGTGACAAATACTTTCCTTCAGAAAACATGTGGCCCAGATTCCCAGTTATTAATTGATAAGGTATTTTTATGAATACGTATTTCAGCATTTCTACACAAATGTGGAAAATGGACAAATACTAAATATTCTGGCAATTACAGTTGTGAAAAAAAAAAAACTTTCCATATACAGGGAACTCAAGGGTGACCCACAATTTATACCACAGGTGTGATAATTTCCTGTGATGCTAGAGAAGTCCACAAAGCAAAATTGAAGCTCTCTCTTCTCTGTAGCCTTAAAAGATTTTCAAAGTGTGATCCCTGGACCTGGAGATGAGGAAGCACACTTTCTATTCTGTTGTTCCCATGGACTGTCTCCGTCGCTTTCTCCCTCTCCCCCTGTGTTCTGGCCTTCTTCTATTCCTGGCTACATGCAGATACACCCTATCTCACAACCTCACTTGTTCTGGCAGCGGCACTCTTCCCCTGCATGTCCTGGGACACTCCCTTTCCCTTCCAAATTTCTGTCCAATCCATTGTTGCCGTTTTCAATGATTCTCGCTCTGACCAGAAATATATATTGGCTGTAATTTCCAGCCCCATCTGTGACTCTTCCTTTGTTCTACTTTTTCATGGTGCATACCCTACTCTAACATCCCATAGATTTTTAACTGTTAGTGAAGTTTGTGGTTAATCATCTACTCCTCTGACACAACCTACCCCAAAGTGCAGGAATTGAGTTGGTATTAAATAAATGTATACGCAGGACTATGGCAGGGAATGTCAGCAGGGACTGAGTAGGTATTAAGTAAATGTAAACGCAGGACTATGGCAGGGAACGTCAGCAGGGTGGACAGGCTTTCTAAACATTGCTTTTTAAAGGAACTAAGAAAACATAGTGAGCACATGCTTTAAGCCCCAACATCAGTCACATATGGGAACACAATGAATATACTTACTGAGCTAACTCATCTTATTCAGGGCTCTCATGCAGTACTGATGTACTGTGTGCCAGAACCACAAACTCATCACACAAAGCATTACATTTCTGTGCAAAGCCCTTGAAACCTACACACTATTATCATGGTCTCAGTAATGAGAAGACTGAGGTTCAAGACATATAAATAGTTATACAGCCTAAGTAGATGGAGTATTTAGGTCTCAGAGCTGGATCTGTACCTCTTCAGAGATTTTATTATTAATTATTAGATAATACATAAAATGCCCAACTCTGGTATCAGTTCGGCAGATCTGGTCATAATAATCATTGTCTCTACATATCCTTTAGGTATGCTCCTGAATTCAATGACCCACTATACTAAATCTCTTTGCAAATGTCACATGGCCTAAATTAATAATTTAAATTAATAAGTTCCCCCTGGTGTTCTTCCTTTTCTACTCCTAACCATTGGCTCCTGTAGTCATTCTATCTAAAGTAGATCTGAAATTCTGCTATGGATACGTTTTCCCATTCAACATAACAAAGAATATATTATCTCTACTACATGACTTCAGAATCCATGCCCACATTTTTTTAGCTCTCACCTCAATTCTAACCTCAGTAAGAAAGCTAAAATTAAAGGAAGTAGTGATGCCAAAACAATATTGGCAAAATCAAGACATTTATCTAACTTAACAGGTTAAGAAAAACCCAGATTTCAAGTAGGATATGTTACAACATCATAGTAGCCTTCTAAAGGATCTCTCTCTCTCTCTCTCTCTCTCTCTCTCTCTCTCTCTCTCTCCAAGTATTCACTAGTACACCTGAGACAGGATCTACATAAGACCAGAGACACACAGAGCATCCAGGTCATAACCGTAACAGAGTAGAATCCATGCCATAACACCCTATACACAAATACAGAATTCATGTCATAACACCACTAGAGTGATAGAATCCATGTCATAACACCCTCTACACTGATACAGAATGCAGGTCATAACCCTCTGCAGTGATAGAATCCAAGTCATTACACCCTCTACACAGATACAGAATCCAGGTCATAACCCTCTGCAGTGATAGAATCCATGTCATAACACCCTCTACACAGATACAGAATCCAGGTCATAACCCTCTGCAGTGATAGAATCCAGGTCATTACACCCTCTACACAGATACAGATTCCAGGTCATAACCCTCTGCAGTGATAGAATCCAGGTCATCACACCCTCTACACTGATACAGAATCCAAGTCATAACCCTCTACAGTGATAGAATCCATGTCACAACACCCTCTACACTGATACAGAATCCAGGTCATAACCCTCTACAGTGATAGAATCCATGTCATAAAACCCTCTACACTGATACGAGTCCAGGTCATAATCCTCAACAGTAATAGAATCCATGTCACAACACCCTCTACCCAGATACACAATCCAGGTCATAACCCTCTACAGTGATAGAATCCATGTCATAAAACCCTCTACACTGATACAGAATCCAGGTCATAACCCTCTACAGTGATAGAATCCAGGTCATTACACCCTCTACACTGACACAGTATCTGAGTCATAACCACCTCTGTAGTGACCAGAGTTCTAGCTGTCAGCCCATTCTGGAGTAACTTGTAGACCACTCAGACTGCTGATGTCCACCACTCCATGCCCATTTAGTTAGGGCAGTCTCCTCAGCTGTGCCTCAACCCCAGTTGCAGAGCTGGCCCTCAAATTTCTGTTGTTGAATCTCCAGTTTCTTCCCCTTCCTGCTTCCCAAGCTGTGTACAAGTGCAGAGACTGTATGAGAGGCACTGGATCTCAAAATACATAATGAAATAAAAGGGAACAATCTAAGGTATGAAGTGGTATCCCAGAATCCTCCGAGTGGACCTGTATTTCCTGATAAAATCCACAGAAGGATCTGAAGTACCTTTCTCTGTCTTGAATTTCAGTACTCCTCAGAAGGGAACTGACAGGCATTTTCTGGTCTGAATGAACAGCCAAATTCCTGTCTGCCCTGCAGAGCCATGAACCTTTGGCCTTTTGTGCTAAATCAACTCTTTGAGATAAGATGTCCATGTATTACTCTATCATACCCAGTAGAGTATGCATCCTTCACCAAGACCCTGTCATTCCCAGTGTGAATTGCACTGACTCAGAGACACACTCTGCCCGAGAGAGAGAGAGAGAGAGAGAGAGAGAATCATTATTTGTATTCAGTTATGGGGAATGAAGCTTCCTGGATGAGCTGCCTAAGGGTGATCTCTAAATCCTATGTTCTATAATGGGAAAGGTCTATACCTTTCATATACCAGGTTTGGTAAGGACTTAATTCTCTGACAAACACCATCTTTGTGAGGCTTGCATTATCTGTAATTAAAAATCTATCTTTCACTTTGCATTTTGTCAAAATTAAATCAAAACATGATGGAACTAATGCCAACAAGATCCCTTGAGGGGATATCATCTGTTACTTCTCTTTACCTTTCCCTAACCCTTCCTTCCCTGCTTTATCACTAGTTATCTTCATTTTGCTTCCCTTTGTAGTGAGGACTGACACCTAATCCCCAACCCAATAGATTTTCCAAGATTCCTCATTAATTATGAGCACACTTAAAATTAGCATTTACTCATGCCTACTAACATGAGGCACTTTTGCACCCCTGACCATGGGAAAAAAACAAACATAGCATCAATTTTGACTTAGGATCCTGTGTTTGAGCTTTTTTTTTTTTTCTTTTCTTTTATTTCCTTTTGAAAAATATTTTATTTATTTATTTATTTGAGAGAGATAGATTCCAGATGCATGTGCCACTTTGTGCATCTAAATTTACTTGGGTGCTGGGAACTTGAACCCATACCAACAAGTTTTGCATGCAAGTGCCTTTAACTGCTAAGCCATCTCCCCACACCCAATATTTCCTAATTAAAAAAATAAATTAAAAAGCTAGATAGCAGTTTGCTGACCAAGAATGAGAATGACTCTAATCTACTTTTATTTACTATGTGGAGCCTTTACACATGACTGAATGTGTCGGGGGTTTGCACACAAATGCAGCAGCCCAGGAAAAAGCCAGGCTTGATTCCAACCTTCTCCTAAAGGAGAAACCTCAGGTCTGAGGGACAGCTCTCTCTGAGCTGTATGACCAGCGCATGTGACATGAGCTCATTTACATTCTTTCGTGTTTGGGGTCCTTTCTCTCTCATTGGACAGTACAACTGTTGTTGGTTAAAGTAACTGTCTAGCACGGAGCCTTGTACAAATTTATCATTGAATCATTCTGCCCCCATGGGGAATTGTTTCAAGGAGTTAATCATTTATTTTCAACACATCACAATAACAAATGCATGATAGGAAAATTAAAAAAAAACAAAAAACATACTGCCTTAGGAAACTTGTTCCCAGTTGGCAGGCTGGTTTTAGCAACTACTCAAAGTGGACGCTGGCCATCTACTCACGCCAGCATGGGCATCAGGAGAGGGCTGTATACATCGCCTCCCAGCCTGTCCTTGCTCACATCAGCAAGGGTCAGCAGAACCTATGGCTTCCTGTTTCCTACCATCATTTAGTCACTGCAGGAGAAGGAACATGCAGAAAACCATGAATTTCTCAGATTCCCCACTAAAATTTTATGCACATAGTTTCTGTTTGTATGTCATTGCAAGTCACATGACTGTTCCTATTCAACAGAACAGGAGAATGTGATCCTACGGTGTGCCATGAAGGGCACCAACAGTGATATAGTCTATCTGTCAGGAATAAGGTGAATTCGGTTTAAAAACCCGTCCCTAACCCAGCATCCCCACTCTCTTCCACGCTGCTTACTTTGGTTTCCAACATTGTGTCACCTTTTTACATACAATATATATAGTTTACCTAAGTGTTAGTATACAGCTCTTCTCTCTTCAATCTGAACTGTAATACACTTGAGGAAAGAATTCTTTAATCTTTTTTTTTCCATGGTAAAATCCCTGGTGCCTAGAGAAATGTCAGGTACATCAGAAGCATTTGATAAATATTTGTTGAGGGAATTAATGAGCCCTAAGTGCATGCACATTGCTTTCCCCTCTGATTGCTTCAGACATGCAAGTACTATTGAATGTTACTGTAAATGCACACACATGCATACACATATACATGTGCTCAAAGCCTCGTCGGTTTTCCCAATTTTGCTGCCACAAAGTCATCATTCTCTTTGAGAAGTATAACAATAAATAAAATATGAGACCAAAATATGCTTATGAGTGAATTGGTTAGCTTTTTAATCTTAAATAAATTATGTCCAAAGATTTTCTTTTTCAAAAAGGCTATTCATGATCTCTTATAAAGAAACTATTGGGATATTGTTTCTTAACTGTTCGCCTAGTATAACCTCCACTTTCAGTACAAAACCCTGTCTTCCTCTACACAGGATAAAATCACTTGAAGCATCTCCCTGTGGGATAGCCCAGGTTCCTACAGCCAGCTGACAGTCGTCCTGCTGGCCAGGGAAGTGCTGTCTAAGACCTGCTTTGTACCACAGAAGGAGATACCTGGAGAACGCTCGTGGTACCTGATTTTCTCTTCGCATCTCCATTCCTCTTTCACTGGCATGCTATCAGGAGCCCCTCTTCTCAAAACCTCTATTGAATTTTCCAAATGCCAAGAATTGAATCACCCTTTGTTCTTCAAAGGTTTGGTCTGTCAGAGGAAGAAAGATGAGAAGCCCCCTAACACACTTCCTGCCACTCCTGCTTAAAACGTAATCATGGCTCAGGCCTAATGCTGAGTCCCCAGCCCTGAATTACCTGAAGTTTACTTTGCTGAGTTTTATTTAGAAGTCTTGTAAGACATTATCTGCTGTCTCATTCTGCCACCTGCTCTGGCCTGGTTTATGAAGGAACACTTGTAGTATTTCAGTTGCTACAAAAACACAAGAGTCTGGGCATATATCTTAGTAACAGAGCACTTGCATAGCATGCAGGACATTCAGAAATGAAACAGACCAGGGTTCAAACCCGCTTTGCCATGTGTTCCCACTTGTGTATCTTTGTAAGACTGATTTCCTCCCAGCTAATGGGTCTCTGGAGAATAAATCAGAACGCTTCTGTGAACCTTTCATGACAACAACTAGCCCATCACAGGGAGAAACGATGCTGGTTCCATAGACTCAACATCTTCATTTCACATGCTTCTGAATGCCTCCCTCCCTCATGCTTTCTCCATGCTGCTATGATGTCTCCTCTCTCCATTAAGTAGCTTCTTTCAAGCTGAAATTCTATCATCCCCACTCAGCCCTGATCTTCATAGGTCTATAATAAGGATATCTCACACTGGACGCATGTCTGAGATTCATTGCTGACATTTGTGTAAGTCAGATGGAAGATTAGATGTCAACAAACACTGTGCTCCTGTCAACATTTGTTTAGCCTTCTGTGGGAAACACCAAGAGAACTTATTAGAGTAATTTGCAAATTGTGGGGGACCAGTTTGCTTACTCTAAGTAGAAACTGAGTTCACATTCAAACTACATAAAGAGAATAATTAGTTTTAAATTCTTCAACAAAAAGGTAGCAAATAAGACTTTGAAACTTGGCAATTATGACCAAGTTTAGGATGCTAATTTAATGTAGCTAATTATGCAAACCTAAAAACCAATCATTTAGAAGTGATCTGTCTTATTTCAAAAGGCACACATTAGGATAATGGATGATTTTTTTAAGGAAAAAAAGTGTTTGTGACATGATAGATGGGCAAAGTTATCTCATGAGAGTACTGTTCATTTCGCCAGAGATCTGCAACACCCATCCTTCATCAAGGATACTAACGGACAATAATAGTGTGGCCATGATGAAATTTTGAAGTTCATACTGTGAATGGGTGACATCCAGTCCTGTCCTAAAAGCACACAGCAGCCCTTGCTCACAAGAAAAGGCAGGGAAGCCCTGAGTGGCAAGTTCACCATCTAAGAGAAAGAAGAGAGGTTTCCTTTGGGCTCAGATGCCATCCACCCTCAAAAATATTTATTTGGGGATACTATAAGATTCTCCAAATATGCATGAGTTGAAATAAGCTATAAATGAAGCCTCAAATACTAGTTGCCAGAGTTAATACAAGTTGTTTGAGCCTAGCTAAACGCAAAATAACAAGAGCATTTGTTTCTGGCATTGTTCTCTTCCTCTGTACTGGGTGTCTATACATTTCTCCTTCCTCTATACCAGGTGTCTATACATTTCTCCCTCCTCTATACCGGGTGTCTATACATTTCTCCTTCCTCTATACCAGGTGTCTATACATTTCTTCCTCCTCTATACTGGGTGTCTATACATTTCTCCTTTTCTATTACCAGGTGTCTATACATTTCTCCCTCCTCTATACCAGGTGTCTATACATTTCTCCCTCCTCTATACTGGGTGTCTATACATTTCTCCCTCCTCTATACCAGGTGTCTATACATTTCTCTTCCTCTATACAGGATGTCTATACATTTCGCCTACCTATATGGAGGGAATTCTCCATATTTTCCTTCAGTTAATTTCACAGTTTTCCCTGCCTTGACAAACATCCAAATTCTCTGATGCTTACTCTGTCCTGCCCCAGACTTGATGACAGTGCGTATACAGTTGCTATTACACACCCAGGTCTATAGGATATGTGAATGTTCATATTATCTGTTGTACTTTGAATGTGAAATGCTGTACAGAGGCTTGTCTGTTTAAACATTTGGTCCCCAGCAGTCTCATGTCTGTTGATGGCTTATAATCCCATTTTTGAAACCTCAATCAGACCTCACCCTGAAGGAACATAAAAGTAACAGCTATGAGATACCTTTCATCACAGTTAGTGTACTATCTGACAGATTAACATGGGATCTACTGGAGACTTGGTTTGCTTCTGTACTGTGCTTGTTTTTTTTTCCTAGAGGGGCATCAGAGAAGACTTTATGGATGAGACAATCTCAGACAACCTCTTAGAGTCAAAACGTCAGAGGTTAGGGTATGGGGAGATGGGTCAGTGGATAAAATGCTTGCTGCACAAGTGTGAGGACCTGAGTTTGGATTCTCAACACCCATGTGGAAGCTCAGCATGAAAATGTGTGTGTAATCCCAGTGCTTGGGAAGTGGAGATGCAAATTCCTGGGGCTTGTTGGCCAGCTAGGCTGGTTGAATCTCTGTGTTCTTGGTTCAGCAAGAGACCCTGTTTCAAAACATAGCGTAGAGTGAAATTGAGGAAGATACCCAATATACACCTTCGGCTCCATTCAGATATGTACACATACATCACACACATATACAAGAAAAAAAGTATTGGAAAAATAGATACCAGTTACTAGTACAAACAAATCTTCAAATTGGAATAGTATTTTCAAAACAATGACTACACCATTCATAAAGGAGAGCTTTTTTTCTTTAAAAAAAGATGCCTAAGGTATGGAGAGAAGGCTCAGTGGTTAAGGCACTTGTCTACAAAACCTAATGACTCAGGTCCAATTCTCCAATAGCCATATACAGCCAGATGCACAAAGTGGAGAATGCAACTGAAGTTTGTTGGCAGTGGTTGGATGCCCTGGTGTGCCAATTCCCTCTCTCTCTCTCTCTCTTCTTTCTGTCTTAAGCTCTTGCAAATAAATAAATATTTTTTAAAAAAGATACCTAAAACAAAGGAAAGAAATAAATGAGGCAAAAAAAAAAATCAGGATCGACTGATGAAGAACCTGCAGCGTGAAGCCTGTAACTCGGTCTGATGCTATGTGTCAGGGGAGAGTCTAGAGTAATGGGCTGACACAATGGAGGCGGCAGAGGGAAGATAACTCTGTCAGAGACATATGAGGCTGATGGAAAGTGGGAGATACTGAGGCATGAAAGCTGACAAAAAAACGAAAGTCATTTAAGTAACAACTGACCAAGTTCTGGGTCCAGTATAACTGTATGTCAAAGAAGTGTTTGATTAACATTTGAAGAAGGACCTAGAAAAAGTGTCTCTTGTTACCATGAGGAAGTCAGAGCCCAACCTCAGTAATCCTTTTATTTAATGAACACACACATCAGATCCTGAGACAGAAGATGACTTACAAGCATTCCTACATGCAGAGTCCCAATTCTACAACACTATGGCTTACTTATGATTAAAGGCATATCAAAATTGAGCTACAAAAGACAAACAAAAAAAGCCTGTAGAACATGACAATGCAATTTGACAAGGAAAAGTGAATATTTAATAAGAACCTATTTAGTACATATCACAGTGGTGGTTGATTTATAGAGGTCACTGCTAAATACACCCACTCAATTTCAGTTATCAAAGAACTAAGTTTACAAAACTCCCATGCACAACTGATTAAAGTGAAACAGAATGTGACCACTAGCAAAGGGATTGTGTAGATAATAAGGGCTTATGGGAGTTTAGAATTTTCAGAATACAGTGGCAATAAGTGAATGTTTCTCAGAGCACTTATCTGTTTCCATCCACCTGGCACATGAGGGTCCTGTGATCTCATAGGAATGGATACATGAGCTCCTTGGAGCAGCTATGTGAGACCAGGAAAGTAATGCCAGCTTTGTAGTCAGATAGATACAGGACCTAGGCTTGAGAGCTCACACCTTTAATCCCAGTACTCAGGAAGCAGAAGAAGGAACATCACTGAGTTCCAGGCTAGCCAAAGCTACAGAGTGAGTTCCAGGTCAGCCTGCGCTAGAGTGAGATCCTGCCCCATTCCCCACCAAGAAAAACAGATACAGAATGAAGCAACTTGGGGCTGTGTGTTGTGGGTAGAAACGTAGCTTCTCTGAACATTAGCTACCTTACTTAAATTTTTAAATAAGTCCTCCTTCCTACAGTTGCTTTAAAAATTGAAGTAAAAAACATTCAGGTAAGTCCAAATATCTGTATAAAATGTGAATTTTCTCACCAATTTTTCAATATGAGCAATTCTCTAAGAAGTACCTTGTACATGAGCAGAGATCTATGTCACTTCCTCTTTCCTGTGGATGTAGAAATATTCTTGCATCATAAGAGGACAGTAAGTGTGAAGACTAGCTTAAAATGTTTGAAGGGGGTCCATATGGCCTAGTAAACTTGTCTGCATGGCTAGAGTTCAAGCAAGGAAAGCAGAAAGCTGAAGTAGAAGGCTGGTCCTCTTCTTGGGACTGCAGATGTTCCTCCGAGGAACTAAAGCATCATTGAACGCTAATCAGGGAGCAGTGTGATGATGAATGGTGGTTGTGGATATTATCCTGGAAGTCAGACTTCGGGCTGAAAGACATGCCTCTTCTCACCTATCATAACAGTCACATCTACAGGCTTATCACAAAAACAGACAAGCAACAGAGGAAAGCAGACAGTTTATTTAATCTGAGTCTTCATGGCATCAGTCTTTAAAAATGAAAGTTTGTAATACAAAGTATTTTTTAATCAACATGTGTATGTGTTGAGTGTGTGTGTGTGTGTGTGTGTGTGTGTGTGTGTGCATGTGTGTAGAGATCAGAGGTTGACATTTTGGTGTCTTCTCCATTGTTGTTTAGGGTCTGTCACTGACCCAGGGGCTCACTTATTTGGCTAGACTAGCCAACCATGAAGCCCCAGGGATCCTCCTGTCTCTACCTCTCAAGCTGTGGAATTACACCTTGCCCAGAATCTACAAGGGTGGATACTGGGAATCCAAACTCATATCCTCATATTGGCACAGCAAGGACATTATCCATGGAGTCATCTCCCCAGTGAACCCACAGCATTTTTAATGCCTAAGTTCAATCAAAAATAGACAGCCATGTAGAAATGTAATTGGACCAAACAATATAGGCAAATGAGGAGGGCCTGCATGTTCAGACTCTCCTTAGTCTCTGTGTGTAACACTCCTTCCTTCCAGTTTAGGGAAGGACCTTCTGGCAAGAAAAGGAACAGTGAGCATCCTGGGATTCAGGGCAGGCTCTCAGGAGAGAAGTTCTCATTTCTGACTTCCCTCATTTCTGTGACTTCCTTCCAGTGAGACAAAGGATAGAAGAATGAAAACACCTTGCTTCTTACATCTTCCCAAATTCCTTCACATCTAAGATACCGCCATGTCAAAGTTTAAAATTGAGTTTTTCATGGGGTTATAGAAAACACTGATAAGCAGGAATTGGGTCTTTGAGTCTAAAAGGTAGAAAAAACAGTGGATAGTATTTTCAGAAAGCTACCACTGAATTCAGTGAGTCACTCCGAAGAATCATTGAACAACTATGTTCCTGGCAGTCTCACTGGATTTTGCACCCATTTCCAAAGCAATAAGGACAGCTTCTAATTGGCTAGTCTGGGATGGTAGGCCTACCTCCAAAGTGCAGTGAGAGGGTGAGGTCCTTCTCAAACCACAAACTCTGTGTGAGGAAAGATGGCATTCATTCTACTGGGAGGAAGCCAGCAAGAGAAGATGTCTACAGGTCACCACAGGAGTTTACAAAACCCCCTGCATTTGTCATATAAGCAAGGAGAACTTTTTAAAAATCCTTAATTTCTGGACCATATGACAGAGGGGATGAGTGACATCATCAGTGCTTCCAGTTGCCCAGACATCTTTGGGTTTTTTCTACCCAACTCAGAATTGCAGGACAAACACTGTCCATGTATAAGGTACATAAAAGGGAGCCCACAAGGAAAGCTATTTGAACAGGTTATAAGGACTCTGTGCCCCAGAAACAAATCAAAAGGCATTTGAAAACAGTGACAAAATTGGATTTCAAGTGCTGAGATGTTAGAGAGAAGAGCTAATGGCCTTGAAAAGTATGTGCGCAGAAGATAGTATAGATGTCGAAGAACCTTTCCATCAAATAATAAGACAGGGACAGAAAATAAAAGCTGGATAGAAAATTAATGAGAATGCATGCAGTCATCATAAACTCTAAAGAAAATGAAAGCAGAGAACCTATCATGAATTTCTTAAACACAAAAATGCATAGGGATTGCTTGAAGTTATGGAAATGCGAGTAATTTAAATTGTTTGATATTGACAAAGGGGGGCTGCTGCTAAGGGAGGTGCATAATAAAAGATGATAATCGTCTTCAGAAATGGTGACATTATGCCTGTAGAATAAAGTTTGCACTTAAAAATTAGAAAATGAGTTTATAGACTAAGACTCAGGAGAAGTAAGGGAAACAAAAACAAAAACATGGATAGAGTAGAACTGGGACCAAGAAATGCTTGTGGCTAAATGTGACTCTAGCTTTTACAGTATAACTGTGGCTCATCTCTGGGTAAGGAAAAGGGCAGAGGGCACCTCTTCAGGGCATACTTCTGACTACCAGCCTTTCAGTGCCGAAAGCTGGCTCAGTTTAGGGTTGTTCCCTATCAGGGAGCAGTTTACCCAGAACAGTTCATATTCACACCAACCCTGATCAGCTTCTCATTTCCCTGGGAGCTTCTCATGTCATGCACCAAGACTTTCCAGTTACAAACAATTCTGCCTCATAAAATGCCAGGAAAGGTGGTAGTGTTTGTTTGAGCATCATTTCCCTTTGTCTTACTGAAAGCTGTTCAGGTTCCTTCAGGAGCTTCTCATGAGAAGCTCCTTTTGTCTCTGGCTTTCTTATTTCTTCCCTGTCTTGACATAAAAGCTACAGCCAGTCACTGCTATCTTCTCATACATTGCATAAAGTTTATTTATATCCTGGACTTTGGATGGCATGTTACACTAGCTATAATATGCTGAGCAGAATGACACTCCTCACAGAGAGAGATGTGAGGATTTCAGGTTCCAATATGGAGGTTAGTGTGAGACAAAAGGAGACATCCTGCAGAGATCTCCCACTTGCCCTTGGTCACAGCGTATGTAGAGCATAAACATGCCGCAGAGCTTGTGATGGATGAGTCAGACAGTGCCCAGGATTCAAAAGCCCGGGTCTGGTTCCCAGCCTGCATCACCTGCCCTCCAATGTGTAACGGCTTCTAGAGTTCTCATTGTCGCCACATTGCTGTACATTCAAAGAGCTATTGAGGTACTTGGGGTATGAAAGATGCTATATAAAACCAAATTTAATTCCGTACTATTCCAGTAATTTACCTCATAAATACTACTTAAAGTGGTGAAATACTTTCAGTTATAGAAATAAAACTTAGGTATTCATGACCTACGTATTATTTCATCTTCTTGGAAGTCAAAGGACTCTTCCTGTGTTTATGCTGCTAAAATAAATCTGCTACTGATATGTTTATAAAGGTTGTTAGTACAAGTGACATTGTTGTAACAGCCAGCACAACTGTCTCTTGCAATTTCCTTGCAATTATTTTTGTGCACATTTTCTAGTCATTTTGATTGAATGGGATCAGTTCTTCTTATCATTAGTAATTCTTTTATTTTTCCCTAAAACCTCATGATTTAGTGGGAGGTTGGAAATATTGATGTAACCTAAGAGCCAAGAAAAGCTTAGCACTGCAATATCAGCTAAGGTATTCTTCCAAATATCTGATGAAATCGTGTTTACCCTGTCTGACACTGAAGCAGGAGCATGAACTTAATGACGACTAAGTCCATGTTCCTTCCAGTAACTTGAGTCTTTCCCACGGAACCTGCCAAACTCACTCCTGTGAAAGCCCTGCTATATCTGGAACAGCAAATGAAAAACTTCACTACTCTAGCTATGAGCCAAGCATTATTCTTGGGCATATATATATATATACATACATATATATATATATATATATATATATATATATATATATATATATATACAAGAAAATGTGTTACACTTTTTAAAATTTAGCAGTGTCTGTGTGGAATTTTATGTGATAAATTGAAGATTATCTTTACCTCTGGGCATTAGGAAAATTTAAGATTATTAGAATTATTAGCCATCCAATTTGATTCTTGAAATATTAAAATAAAACAATGAAAGGAGGTCAGTGGCAAGCAGATTGTTGTGTCTAGGAGTGTTAGAGGGCACTTATATAGGAGCAGGCTATCAGGTTACCAGTGGCTACCGTCTGTCCCTTGGTAAAATTATCAATATTTGCAGTGAAAGTGGTAGACTTTACCATGATTTTAGATTGGGTTTTACTCAACAAACTCAGGCACTAACTTCAAGCCCTATTCTGAGGCTGGAGGATGAGATATGGGCCCAAAGTTATATAGGATGTGGATGTTGTCCCCCAAATAATTCAAATTATTGTGTGAAGAGTTACATGTTCACATGGGATACATTATTTCTAGATTACATACAAAGCTATGGGATAGAATTACATATTTTTATAGGAGTAATCAGATGTAAAATATCACATTGCAAAGGAAGTTTAAAGGCTTACTTTGTAAACCTAATAGCAGAATTTTCACATGTCCGTGAGGACACAGCTCTGGCCATTGCTCTCTGCATAATAGTGGCCTGAATTCCCACACCACAGAGTAGAAGCTGTGGCCCTGTGGGGGAGCCTTTTGGTTCTAATCATCTCTTCCTAAGTTCATTTTTTTTCACATAGAATTGGCAAAACTGAAAAACAAAAACGAAATAAAACAGAAAACAACCACTCAGCGCTGATGCTAAAACATTCTATAGTAGTTTCAGAGCTTCTGATCCTGAAAATCCCATGTGACCCAACCAGGTACAGCACTGAAATGTGTGTAGAACAGACTGGCCTCCTGCGTCACTTGGGTCCTCCTCAGACACATGCAGATGCACTGGGCCATCAAACCATCTCTGCGACAGCCGCAGACGCGGTGAATTCAATACATTCTAACATCAGACTGTACAAAAGCAGCGAAAAGGAAAGGCAATTAGAGTATTGTCCTACTACATGTCCTATGTACAACCACCCCTGAATTAAAGCACCCAGCAAGGCCTCATGATGTAACTTACAGTGCCTATGCAGTGCAGCTGGGGCAAATTGTACTAGTTATATGTAAGTGGAGTATTTGAAGTTTCTTGGTGTTTCTCTCAGACTGAAGGTGTTGTAAGCAGTCCTGAGTCCTCTGGGAGACTCTCCCTCTACCGCCTTTCAGAATGCCTCTGCGATGTTCACCATCTTCTCTAATGTCACTCAGCCTCTTCTTACCACGATCATTTCTTGTTTGTCAGGGCACAAGGAATAATGGCATTTTTTTTTCTTCAGTGGGCTCATCACCAAAACTCTTTCACCTAAAATCCTTTAAGCTTGGCTTCTATTCTTCACTTTCCAGTTACCTCTTGATGACTTCCCTTTTCAGGTCGAAAAACGGAAAATGTGTCTACTATCTTCTTTGGGCCACTTTCTTCCTGTGAAGTGGCTGTTCAGCCCCAAGAAAGTATTTTTAAAAATGCAAATTTACTGAGAATTTCCTTCCCCAATCTCTGTAACAAATATCCACTTTTGTAACTTTTGTCCTAGTTGTTCTTTATTATAGGAAACAGAATTCCAGTGATCAAATTTTATAAGAATTCCTAATTCATTCACTCAGTAAAATTACATGCGACTCTTTTTTAGCCTCGTTCTAGTTATTGTGAATGCCAATGTTTACACGCATGGCCAACGCCTGAGGCTTCACAGTCTCTTTGGGACAAAAGTTAAGTTCTGTTCAGACACTGGGGAGGGGCACATGTTGGGAAGGCCACTGCTTAGAAGGACAGGGAAGGCTTTTCAAAGGGTGGAGGCTAAGAGTGGGGAGGAGCCAGAGCTCAGAGGGTAAAAAATGTTGGGGAATAAGTTATTCAAGATACAGAAATATGGAACTTCCCTGTGGGGTTTTCAATGTAAAGGGTCTCCCATAGCTTCATGTGTTTAATTAAGGCTCGTACTTATTCCCCACATGGTGGCGTCTTTGGGAGGTGGGGTCTTGCTGGAGGAGGTTCGTCACTGGGGTGGGCCTTGGGCATTAGAACGCAGCCCCCCTCACCACACAGGCTCATCCTTTCTGCTTACTGCATGCTGACATGGCTGAACGTGTTGCCCAACTGTCTGCTCCTCCTGTGCTCCCCCCCCCATGATGATGCTTCCCCTTGAGACTGCAAGCCAAAATAAACTCATTTCTTCCACTAGCTGCTTCTAGTTAAATGTTTTGCCCCAGCAATGAGAAAATAACTGCTACATTCTCCCACTAACCAGGTTCCATAAGTAAATCTGGGTAACTGAATGAGAGATACCAGCCATGGCACTCGTGCTCTGACACTGATGTTGTAGGCTAGACTGGCATGCATTGACTGGCTGGAGTGGAGGGTTAGATTAGGATACGTTGAGGAATTTTGACCAAGGAAGTGATTTCTCACTGTGGGCATTTGTAAAGATATCTCTGGTCACAGCAATTTGTCCTCTGGGTGGATTACACTGAATGGACCAGACACAGTAGGGATAGTATTCAGGATGATAATACAGAACACAACAGGGTCCATCCAAGGTACCTCACATAGTGAATGAACACTCTGTGGCATCAAATACTAAGCCTGAGACACAGTGTTTCTATTTTTCAGTAACCCACAAGTTATTTGAGAATTTACTTGCATTTAACATTAAAAGAGGCATATTTTAAATTCATGCATTTAAGTTATTAATCAGGGAATGAAACTCTAAGATCAAATTTACTTGATAGTTCATAAGACAGAATAAATGTTATCTAGCCCGATTTTATAATCATCCACAAATATAATCACATATATTCTGGAGTTTATAATTACAAATAATCTAGAATTCCCTTTACGAATGTTGAATATGTGATAAGGGTGAAGATTCTGAATAAATGATCCTCCAATGGGACTTCATATGATTCAGATGCACCATGTACTTAATGGATGAAGTACAGTAACTGAAGGCAATATTGGGCAGAGTGACAAGACATCACGAAGAATGGAAAGGCAAGTGTGGCTCTTGAAAATGATACTTGTAACACACATATGTCTAAGACGTAGTTCACAATCCTATACATGGTACGTTTATGGCAGAGCATGCTATAAGGAAAGATGAAGCATAGTGAATGTCCAAAGGGACTTCACAGAGGAATACATCCAAATAGTCAGTAAATATATGAATAAGTGTCATCAGTCATCAAGCAAATGCAAATTTAATTCCACCTGTGGAAGCCCTCTCTATTCCCAAGAGAATGGCAAAAACAAACAAATACAGTGGTTGGCTGGGGCATAAAAGCATACTTGTATACCAATGGGAGTTGCAAAGTGTGCTAAGCATGCTCCTACCCTATAAACTGGTAAACCCAATTTATGGTATTACCTACCAAAATGAGAATGTGTTTGCCAAAAATTACATAAGAAAATTTAGTGTCATAGTCCTTGATTATGTTGAGAAGAAATCCTAATATCTGTCTACAAAATACAGAATCATTGTAGAGTTACACCTTGGACTCTCACACAACCACAACCATGGTTATATTGAAGACCATGAATAAATCCCCCAAGCATTGTGTTAAATGAAAATAAGTCATCAATAAGTATAGTAATGGTTTAATTCACCTTACTTTAGGTTTAAACCATGGCAAAATTAGAAGCGAGCACCATAGCTGCACTTCTTGGACTGGGATAATTCCTAGAAGGAGGTCAAGGTAGCCTCGGGACTGTGGCAGTGTTTCCTGTTGGGACAATTTATCTAGCTGTTCAATTATAATTTGTGTACTTTTGTATGATAATTCAATTAAAAGTCTACCTTAAAAAGACTGAACAACAATCCATAAGTAGTGTCTGTTATGCACATACAGCCTAATGTCGTTGTCCTCAGTGAGCCTGGGTATTCAATGGATAATCACTTAACTGGGTTGTAAGGATGTGGTCCTCATAAAGCCCGTCTGTTCTGAATCAGTTATTCTCAGTAGCAGCATCTGCAATTCCTAAAAGCCAGTGTTGTCAAAAAACAATTCATCTTCCTGCCAGAAAATAATGAGTGCCTTGTCGAGTTTGGCATAGTGCTCCCACGAAACAATTCACTATTTTGTGACATTTAAGAAAGTGTAGCTTTTCTTCCCTCTCTCTTCTAAAACAACACAAAACCTTCCCAGCTTTGTTTGCTAAGATGGCTATCACAGAACAAACTAAACAAAAATCTGTTCAGCACACAGCTTATTGGAAATGCTTCCTATTTCCACTCCCTCCCGGTTGCCTGTGAAATGATTTCCAGTGTGTCCACTGTGAGACAGCATGACTTTTGGTAAAGACAAAGTGTCGTCTAATGTGGTCACAGATACTGTAATGGCCACATGAAGTCTTCCATCCTGATATATGATTCAAACATTATATTCTGGGATGTCTTCACTATTTTAAAAAGCAATGGCAGTTTTCATTTTAGTGTTATTTTGGCAATTTCTTATAAAAGGTTAATCTAATATATAAAAATAGGATGGAGAATTTGAACCTGAAGAAATGATATGGTCTGTTTTGCTTTCTTTTAAAAATTTCTTTCTCGTTATAATTCTTGCTAGGCCCTTCCGTGACAGAGGCTTAGCACTGTGGAATCACAGTGGGGAGGACATTTACTCAATGACCTTGGAAAAGGCCAGAGGTCACATATTGAAGCCTGCTGCACAGTTTGACCGTAGGACTTGTCCCTGCAGGTTACCAAGGCAGCCAACTGCTTGTTGAAAATAAGAATCAGCATATTGAGGCTTTCTATTTTTATTCAAAGTTGTGCACATGTCTGAAGTCTTATTTTCCCAGCATCTTAAATTGAATTTCTCCCAGGTGTCTACAGTTGAGATTAAAGGGTCTTGTTTGGAGAACTTCATGCACATTACAACTCTGTGGAATCAGTTCTTTGAGGCTACAAGCAGATTACTCACATTCTGTCTGGCCATCACTTCTCAGCCAGTTCTCCTCAGTCCATCATACTGACACTCAAAAGCCCGAAATCTTCAACCAACTTCAAGTAAAACAACCTTCCAAGATTATCTATAGGTTTCTACAAAGAATTGCAAGTTTTTTTCAATTTTATTGCCCAGTATCTGTCATCATTGCTTTGAGAGACTTTTGACAACCTTAGTTTTTGTGGCATACACAATATATGTGGTGCGGATGTGTGACGTGTGCACGTGTGTACAGATGCTCACACCTTGTGCACAGGCTTGTGGAAGCCACAGGAGAATGCCACGTGTCTGCCTCTGTCACTCACCACATATTTCCTCAAGAAGGGATCACTCTGTAAACTCAGAGCTACTGTTTTTAGTGAGCCTCAGAATCTCCAGTGTCCACTCTCCACAGGATTGGTGTTACAGGCATGTGTGGTCGAGTCTGACTGTTTATCTGAGTGTTGGAATCAGGACCTCTTACCCACAGGCTCAGTAGCAAGTGCTACTACCCATTGAACAATCTATTTTTTTTTATTTTTTATGTTTTTATTAATTAGTTTTGTATTCAACAAATACAGTCAGTTTGGTACCATTATTAGGCTCATCCGTGACCTACCCCCTCCCCTTGGCCCCTCCTTGTTGAGGTATATGGGTTATGCATTGTGGAGTTAGTCCACGGTTATGGGTAAGATAAATGTCTCTGCATATCATGACCCAACATGTGGCTCTGACATTCTTCCCGCCCCCTCTTCCGCAAAATTTCCCTGAGCCATGTTGGGTTCATTTTTGGTCTGCTACAGTGATGAGGTGTTGGGGGCCTCTGGGTCTCTGGCTCTCTGATTTGGTAGAAGTTGATTTTTCTCTGTGTTGATCTCCTTCACCCTTGTGCTGGTATCCGGTTCACCAGGAAAACAGCACCCTTGCTTGTTTCGTCAATTTTTCTTAGTTTCAGCTGGGGCCCTTTTGAGGTATGGTGGGGTGGCTCTCTCCTTAGGATCTACATCTATCTGAAAAAGAGAAGCAGATTCTCTAACGGAGAGTAAGTTAGCACCAGGACAAATGAGATAACCCTTACTTTTTTATAGAGAATTTAATAGGTATAGGCCCTCTTGTAGCCCACGATTGATGGTAGCTTGATAATGGAGAGTGGATTTATGTTTGGATATGGTTCTGACTTGTTTCCTAGCTCCAGCTATGGGTCCCATACCACTGAGGAGATAAGTCAGCCAAATCAAGAGCAGTTGGTTCCCCACCATGGCTGTGTGCCACTATTGCACTTGTGTGGGCATCACAACAGGTTATTTGCTGCTAAGTAGGTTAGACCATGAGTTGCTTGGACAGATATTGGTCATTTTCCCCCAGTCGCCCATGTAGCACCTTCTAGCACTAGATGCGCTAACTGTCTGGGGATTGACTCTCTTCCAGCCTCCAGCCATGCCATTCCATTTTACATGTCAGCCACATAAGGTGTCTTCAGCAGTATGGTCTTACCACTGACCTTTGTTGGAACCATCTAATTTTTGAAAGTGAGCATTGAGTTTATATTCTCTCCTTTATCAGTTACAGTTTCTAAGAAGAGTGTTAAGGGTTTTCCTCATGACAAGTTAGTTATTAACTCCAGAGTTTTAAAGGCTGGTGATGTCTTGCTTGGATAACCCTGAAAGTAGATTGTCTTTATAGTCTACCATTTCTAGTCTTACTCAGAAGCCAGAGATACTGTGCCCAGCAGGTCACGTGACCACTGATTTTTGATGGACATGTATCTTTTATAGACCAGAAATTGGGAAACTTTTTCTTAAAGGGCCAAATGTTAAATACTTTTGACCTGAAGGGTCTTAAGGTATCTCAAAAATAGTCCAGAAGAGGGGGCGGAAAGAATGTCAGAGCCACATGTTGGGTCATGATATGCAGAGACATTTAGCTTACCCATAACTGTGGGCTAACTCCACAATGCATGACCCGTATACCTCAACAAGGAGGGGCCAAGGGGAGGGGGTAGGTCATGGATGAGCCTAATAATGGTACCAAACTGAATGTAAAAAAAATAAAATAAAAAATAAAATAAAATAGTCATGCAATATTTTAATGAACAAACAGGCAGCCAGTCTATCCATCTTCTATTTTGTGTGACTGAGATAAAAATAGATTTTAGATAATTTTAGTAGTTTAAAAATCAAAAGAAGAATTATTTGCCTTGACACTTGAAAATTATATGAAAGGATTACTTCAGTGTTCACAAATAAAATTTTACTGGAATGTAGCCATGCTTGTTCATCTGCATATTGCCTATGAATACATTTGCATTTAAATATAGAGAGGGTTCTTTGCAAATATGAAAAAAACTGGATAGCATGTTTGTTTGAAAAGGAGCTAGAGATGATATAGAATATTCCTTTACATTCTCTGGTTATAACAGTCTCCATATTTCAGAATAAAGAAAAATGCCCAGAACTTTAGTTTTGTGGAAACTGAGTGTTGGGATTGTAGCTCAGCAGGTAAAAATACTTGCTGCTCAAGAATGAAGAACTGAGTTCAAGCTCCCTGCACTGATGTGCAAAGCTTGGCATGGCTGTACATGGTTTTGAATCCTAGCTCTGGGGCAGATAGAGACAGGATAGTTGTGACTACCTAATCAGCCAGTGTGACTGGAAAACAGTAGTCCACTCAGTAAGAGATGCATTCTCAGGAAGATGAAGCATAAAAGTTAGTGATGGAGGAGGACCATTGACATCTTCCTCTAGCCTCTGCATGTGTGTGCATCAGTTCATGCATCTGCATACAAACGTGCATACAATGCACACACCCCACCACATACTAGACACTCGCAAAAGTATATAAATAATTTAAAGCTTTCCAATGATACAAGAGACAGAAAAGACATTAATTATTTTACACCTGTTGGTGGGAGCCAGTTGCATATAGTAATGGAATCAATAATCGAATGCGGCAATGATGCCAACAGGCGTAGCTAAGGACACACAAATCCCTAGGGCTAAGTGCCTGTTCACCATCACCTTCATTACAATTCTTCACAACAACAATTTTAATTAGCTTTTCACTTTTTGTTGTTGTTGTTAGGGTCTCACTCTAACCCAGGCTGACCTGGAACTCACTCTGTAGTCCCAAACTAGCCTCAAACTCACAGAGATACTCCTAACTCTGCCTCCTGAATGCTGGGATTAAAGGCACATGCCACCACACCCAGAGAGTTTTTCACTTTTATCCTCTTATCCTCTGAAAAAGTTGAAAGTATTCATGAAAAATACATAAAATATTTGAGAGCTTATCAGCAGTTTCTTACAATAATAAAATTTCCCATAAACAATAAATGAAGGTTACTCATGATCATTATAGAAAAGCAAAGCAAGCAAAGCTAAAATATATTTCTAATGTACTACAAAAGAAAACTAACATTGGACAAAGTATTTATTGCCAACTGGAAATGTATGGGTGCAAATTTTCTCCAGGTAGAACCCGGTTTCAGGAAGGGTTCTTTTCTTATTTATGTTTGTATCGACCAAGCCTAATAATATCAGAAGAATTAGTGATAGTGGTTACAAAACCATTTCGTCATTCATGTATGCATTTTCCCCCTAAAAATTACCAGGTGATGGTTTCTCTGTGTGCTAACAATGAACTACAGAGGACAGATATAAGAAACTCCCTCTGCCCCCAGCAACATTTTAACTGAAGAAATAACATAACTACAAAAAGTGGACACGACAGGATGGAAGGTTTAAATGTGGATCAAAAATGCAAGGGACAAGAAAGCAATGTCTTTGTGAAGAATCAAGTCAGGCTGGAGACAGGGCCAGAACTGTGAAGAATGGGATAAAGATCTAAAGAGGTTAGCAAAGGCCTCCTGCAGGGGAGGCGCTTACAAAGGAATCTGAAGGGTGAAAACACCTAGGGAGAGCTTGATGAATAAATAAGTAAACCTTAAGAGCCTAAGAGAAAGAGGAGACAAATGGAGGAAACAAGCCCTTTCTGTATCCTTCTCCAGGACCCACCTGAAAACCCAGGGAGTAGTGGCAGGACTTCCTCCCTCCCTCCCCCCCCTCCTGAGTCTTCCTTAAACTGGGGATGACATGCAGGTCTGACTGTTGACCTGAGCAGGATAAAGTCAGGACCAGAGAGGGACTGGGAGCTGGGACTTTCCATGAAAGCTCACACCTTTTAACATCCTAACTGATGACTGAACACAATAAATCTAAGCCATTTCCTACAAAAGGTCAAAGTCAACCCATAACCTTTATCAAAACAAGGCCCCACAGAGGGATTCCTAGTGTTATTTCAGAACTGCCCTTGCTGTTTCGTCTTCAGCTTTTCCAACCATGACTAATTGCTGTCACCCCAGTATATTATCACAGCAGGCTCTGATGGGGCGATGTCAAGTTCAGCTGCCAATCATTTCATAGAGGCAACATATCCTGTGTTGTTTACTGACGATACAAAACTGGTTTAAAAGAAAAGTTATCTTACTTCTGTATTTTAAACTTTCTTATATCTAATGTGCCTGTACTTAGAAATGTTTCTGTATAGAAGTTATGTTCTCTCAAGGTAAAATCATGGAAATAAATGTGAATGTGGTAGATGAGCACCTATGGTTTTCCATAATTCAAGTCCTTATGGAATGTAATCATTGTTAATGTCTGTAGCAGTTACTTTCTTGTTGTTGGAAAAAAAAAAAAAAAAACCCTGACCAGATGTAGTTTATGCAAGGAAAGGGCTTATTTTGGCTTACACTTGCCAGGACAAGCTTCTTCATGGCTGGAAAACCAGTGATAGAGCAGACATGTGCAGGCTCTCGTCTTCACATATCAGCACTAAGGAGGGATCAGGAAGAGAGAGCTACCTCTGAACACCCAGTGGGCTGGACTAATGAGCCTCCAGGTCCAACCCTAGTGACCCATCTCCTCCAACAAGTGCCACCTCCCAAAGCTGCACTGGCTAGAGACGAAGTATGAGGGTTCATCACCAACACTGGTACTACAGGAGACATTTTACATCCCAACTGCCACAGTACCTTTAACTGTCACCTCGAAATTGCAGCCATCTACTCTGGCTGATATTAGACTAATCTGTTGAATGTCTGCCGGATGTCAACTTTGCGCTAAGCATTGTACTAAGTGTTGGATAACATAGTATTCTATCTCTAAAGAGCGAAAAGTGGGCTGAAGTGATGGCTTAGCAGTTAAGGTGCTTGCGTGCAAAGCCAAAGGACTCAAGTACGATTACCCAGTAGCCAAGTAAGCCAGATGCACAAGGTGTCGCATGCATGTGGAGTTCGTTTGCAGTGGCTGGAAGCCCTGGCATGCAGGTGATTACAGTGAATACTTTTTGTCAGCATTGGGAATAGATCCCAGGGCTTTGTCCAGGATAGGCAAGCACTCTGCCACTGATCGATCTCCTGGGTGGCAACATCAAGTCAGTTATGCTTTAAAACAGAAGGGATTTCTTACACACCCATGACGTCTTCCCATGTCAATACAAATAAACCCTGATGTCATTCTTGCTGTCTATCAGCATCAGTGGTCTGATCACTCACGACCCAGCCTGCAGGACAACAGGGTTTACTCATCGTGACTTGCATGTTCCTGTGAGGCAGAAGGTCAGAAATGCCACACCGGTCGACTCCATTTCCTGTCATTGGCCAAAGAAAGTCTCATGACTGAATCAAGTTCATGCTGCCCAGCATGGGAGGACACAGAAAAGTACATCTTAAAGGGTAGAGATGAGGGAAGGCTGAAGATCAGAGACAATGACAATGTGCCATAGCAGGTTATGTGCATTTTTTTTTAATTTTGTGTGCTTCTGATTGGTCTTTTGTGCTCTTAGCCATATTAATTTCAAATTAGTTACTCTCCTCACTTATGAATAATTGTTGACCTATTTATACAATGGCCATGTGACTGACCACATTCTAAGACATAGTCATGCATTTTTTCCAAGAGAAGTATAGTTTTGGCCTCATTTGTGCTGATAATAATTTTTAGAAATACGTTTTCTATATTTAGCTGTTAACTTGATATGTGCCTTCCATACATATGTAGTGCTTTACAGAACATTGCCTGCATTTCTGCACAGTGAACACTCCGATTGCTGCCCTTCCTCCACCTGCCCTATCCTGCTTCACAATAGGAATGACCAGTATATTCCCATGACTGTCATTGTTTGAGAATAGTAAGTTGAAAACCTTCCTAAGCCACTCACCTACCTCAGCTAAGCGAACTGGGGTTGCAGGTCCAATCAAAACCCAGACATAACAAGCCTTTTTACATAAACCTTTGGTATAAGTACTGATGCAATTTTACATAAACCTTTGGTAAAAGTACTGATACAATTTTACATAAACCTTTGGTATAAGTACTGATGCAATTTTAACATAAACCTTTGGTATAAGTACTGATGCAATTTTACATAAACCTTTGGTATAAGTACTGATACATTTTACATAAACCTTTGGTATAAGTACTGATACATTTTACATAAACCTTTGGTAAAAGTACTGATACAATTTTACATAAACCTTTGGTATAAGTACTGATACATTTTACATAAACCTTTGGTATAAGTACTGATGCAATTTTACATAAACCCTTTGGAATAAGTACTGATGCAATTTTACATAAACCTTTGGTAAAAGTACTGATACAATTTTACATAAACCTTTGGAATAAGTACTGATGCAATTTTACATAAACCTTTGGTAAAAGTACTGATACAATTTTACATAAACCTTTGGTATAAGTACTGATGCAATTTTACATAAACCTTTGGTAAAAGTACTGATACAAATTTACATAAACCTTTGGTAAAAGTACTGATACAATTTTACATAAACCTTTGGTATAAGTACTGATGCAATTTTACATAAACCTTTGGTAAAAGTACTGATACAAATTTACATAAACCTTTGGTATAAGTACTGATACATTTTACATAAACCTTTGGTAAAAGTACTGATACAAATTTACATAAACCTTTGGTAAAAGTACTGATACAAATTTACATAAACCTTTGGTATAAGTACTGATGCAATTTTACATAAACCTTTGGTATAAGTACTGATGCAATTTTACATAAACCTTTGGTATAAGTACTGAACAATTTTACATAAACCTTTGGTATAAGTACTGATGCAATTTTACATAAACCTTTGGTATAAGTACTGATGCAATTTTACATAAACCTTTGTATAAGTACTGATACATTTTACATAAACCTTTGGAATAAGTACTGATGCAATTTTACATAAACCTTTGGAATAAGTACAAGAACACATTTCATGCAGCAAACCTTCCTTTCACTAGTAGAATGATTACAACAAGAATTGCTCAGCATAGACCTGATTTTGGAACTTGCTAAGAAATGCATTGCAATAGCTTTTGGTCAATGTGTTTAGCATATTGAAAAATTTTGTTAAAGAAAATGAAATATTTGGGCTGGAGAGATGAGTCTGAGGTCAAGAGTGCTTGTTGTGCAAGCAAGAGGATCTGAGAGAGTCTGAGACTGCCTAAGTTCAATTCCTCAGCACCCACACAAGCAGATGGGCATGGCCACACACATCTATAACTTTAATCCTGTCAAGGACAGAGATTTAAGAACGGCTGGCCTTTGCTTATTGTAAAAAAAATGGCAGACCTGGGGTAAGTGAGAGACTCTGTCTTAGGGAAACTGGCAGATGAGCAAAAAGAAAAAGATACCCAACATTCTGCTTTGCGTCTCCTGCACAATGCACACAGGGTACATATATGTATATACATTACACACACATCACATACTATACCACATATTCTCATAAACCCTTTGGAATAAGTACTTATGCAATTTTACATAAACCTTTGGTAAAAGTACTGATACAAATTTACATAAACCTTTGGTATAAGTACTGATGCAATTTTACATAAACCTTTGGTAAAAGTACTGATACAAATTTACATAAACCCTTTGGAATAAGTACTGATGCAATTTTACATAAACCTTTGTATAAGTACTGATACATTTTACATAAACCTTTGGTAAAAGTACTGATACAAATTTACATAAACCTTTGGTAAAAGTACTGATACAAATTTACATAAACCTTTGGTATAAGTACTGATACATTTTACATAAACCTTTGGTATAAGTACTGATGCAATTTTACATAAACCTTTGGTAAAAGTACTGATACAATTTTACATAAACCTTTGGTATAAGTACTGAACAATTTTACATAAACCTTTGGTAAAAGTACTGATACAAATTTACATAAACCTTTGGTATAAGTACTGATACAATTTTACATAAACCTTTGGTAAAAGTACTGATACAATTTTACATAAACCTTTGGAATAAGTACTGATGCAATTTTACATAAACCTTTGGTATAAGTACTGATGCAATTTTACATAAACCTTTGTTATAAGTACTGATACATTTTACATAAACCTTTGGTAAAAGTACTGATACAAATTTACATAAACCTTTGGTATAAGTACTGATGCAATTTTACATAAACCTTTGTATAAGTACTGATACAATTTTACATAAACCTTTGGTATAAGTACAGATACAATTTTACATAAACCCTTTGGAATAAGTACTGATGCAATTTTACATAAACCCTTTGGAATAAGTACTGATGCAATTTTACATAAACCCTTTGGTATAAGTACTGATGCAATTTTACATAAACCCTTTGGAATAAGTACTGATGCAATTTTACATAAACCTTTGGTATAAGTACTGATGCAATTTTACATAAACCTTTGTAAAAGTACTGATACAATTTTACATAAACCCTTTGGTAAAAGTACTGATACAAATTTACATAAAGTCTTTGGAACAAGTACTGATACAATTTTACATAAACCTTTGGTATAAGTACTGATACAATTTTACATAAACCTTTGGTATAAGTACTGATACATTTTACATAAACCTTTGGTATAAGTACTGATACAATTTTACATAAACCTTTGGTATAAGTACTGATACATTTTACATAAACCTTTGGTATAAGTACTGATACAATTTTACATAAACCCTTTGGAATAAGTACTGATGCAATTTTACATAAACCCTTTGGTAAAAGTACTGATACAAATTTACATAAACCCTTTGGTATAAGTACTGATACAATTTTACATAAACCTTTGGTATAAGTACTGATACAATTTTACATAAACCCTTTGGAATAAGTACTGTTGCAATTTTACGTAAACCCTTTGGTAAAAGTACTGATACAAATTTACATAAACCCTTTGGAATAAGTGCTGGTACAATTTTACATAAACCCTTTGCTATAAGTACTGATACATTTTACATAAACCCTTTGGTATAACTACTGATACATTTTACATAAACCCTTTGTTATAAGTACTGATACAATGTTACATATGGTTGATCCGCTATGTAAAGATCCATTAATACTCTGTGCCCAATTTTGTCATTTCTCTGACTACCAACTTAAGCAATCTTTGACTAGAGGCTCAGAAAGTACATTCCTCTTCAAGTCAAACCAAACAGTCCACATGGATTAATCTATTACTAATGAAACTCTGTGCACAACATAGTTTAGTAAGTAACTGGTTAAAGACCACAGGTTAGCCAAGAGTGGTGGTACGCACCTTTAATCCTAGCACTTGGGAGGCAGAGATAGAAGGATTTCCATGAGTTCAAGGCCACCCTGAGATGACAGAGTGAGATCCTGGTTAGCCTTGGCTAGAGTGAGAACGTACCTCAAAAAAAAAAAAAAAAAAACTAAACTAGACAAAAACAGGTTAGCAGTTTTGGCTACTGGAAACATACTTAA
Organism: Dipus sagitta; assembly: GCA_036346955.1. Lineage (NCBI taxonomy): Eukaryota > Metazoa > Chordata > Mammalia > Rodentia > Dipodidae > Dipus > Dipus sagitta. Next base: position 59,920,560 of record CM070788.1, read on the forward strand.
GATCCCTAACAGCAAGGCATGCAGCCCCTGTGAGCAAGTCTCTACAGATGTCTTTGAAAGGCAGGGTTGCTGCATGACATGTGTGTTCAGGACTGCAGATGTACCTCAGTGGTAGAATATTTGCTTGCCACACACAAGGCCCTGGGTTCAATCCCCAGCACCACAAAATAGTAATAAATAAATAAGTAAAAAAGTCAAAACATGAAATAGATATTCCATAGAACTCTAGCCAGAACCAGATCCTGGCTTGAAATTAATCTTAAACACTCAGGATGTGTTAAAAAAAAATGCCTTCTAGATATATCTTAGACAAACACAGGTATCTGATTTCCACAGAGTGCCCAATTAATCACGCCTTTTCTTCTTTCCAAAGATTTCATGTTTTGCCTGAATTCCCACCCACATTAGAGGAGATATATACATGTATATGTATATGTTTATATAAATGCCAACAAAATAAAAGTTGAGAAAGATTTTAAACATTCTTTTGTAAAAAGTTGTACAGAAGCATTTGACTCACTGTCATAAATTTTCACAGAATATGCATATGTAATGTGGTCATGACTTCCAATGGTAAGACTTCATCAATTACTTTTATAATTTTTAAACATTTTTATTTATTTAAGATGGAGATGGAGGGACAGAGAATGTGCATACCAGGGCCTCTAGCCCCTGCAAATGAACTCCAGAGGCATGTGCCACTTTCTGCATCTGGCTTTAGGTGGTTACTGGGGAATCAAACCCAAACCAGCCAGCTTTGCAAGCAAGCACCGTTAACTTCTGAACCATCTCTCCTGCCCATAGTTTTATAATTTTCTTATAGTTTTACTGAGGTGTAATTCGCATATATAATGTGTCCATTATAAGTATGCAAATTGGTGGTTTTAGAGGGGAGTTATATAGCCACCCCCACAATCAAGTTTAGAACATATCACCTGGAAAAGAAACCTTTCACCGTATAATTCCATCGCTCAAACCTCTCCTGCCAGTGAGTTCTAAACAATCAGTCACTAACTTTTGTACTTCTATGTATTTGCTCATACTGGACATTTCAGAAATGTAATCTTAAAGTTTTATAATGATCTTACTGATTGAATTGATTCAATTTATTATGTTTCCTACCAGTTTGACTCAGGTGTCCCCCATAAGCCTGGGTGTTCTGAATGCTAGGTTCCCAGCTGATGGAGCTTTGGGAATTAATGCCTTCTGGTTGCAGTGTATTATTGGGGGTAGGCTTATTGGTATTGTAGCCAATGTCCTCTTGCCAGTGTTTGGCACATTCTCCTGTTCCTGTTGTCCACCTGATGTTGGCCAGGGGTTGATGTCCACCCTCTGCTCATGCCATCGTTTTCCCCTGACATCATGGAGCTTCCCCTCGAGCCTGTAAGACAAAATAAACCTCTTTTGTTCCCACAAGCTGCTCTTGGTTGAGTGATTTCTACCAGCAATGCGAACCTGACTGCATCACCCTTAAAGCAGTTTTCCTTTTTCCTGAACCATGAACCTGTGTGCTTACAAAGATTGTAGAAGTGCTCTTACAAGTTATTTCAAAAGGTCCCTGAGGGCCAAGGAGTGTAACTAACTCAGTGGAAGTGTGAATGCTAAACATGGATAGGGCCTTGTGCTCAACTGCAGCACCCAAAACACAGAAACAAACAAACAAACACTGAGCATACAAACACAGTAAAATATATGAAAACGCACACACACACATACACACACACACACACACACACACACACAATGGCATACAGGTACATATTCATAACACACTTTGACCAGCCATCAAAGTCATTTGTTAGTTCAGTAGCAACCTCACTGTGACTTTAAGGGTTTCTTGTTTGTTTGTTTTTTGTTTTTCAAGGTAGGGTCTCATTCTAATCAGGCTGACTTGGAATTCACTATGCAATCTCAGGCTAGCCTTGAACTCAAAGCGATCCTCCTACCTCAGCCTCCCAAGTGCTGGGATTAAAGTTGTGTGCCACCATGCCTGGCATAAGTTTGTTTTTAAAACTTTTAAAATTTATTTATTTATTTATTTAAGAGAGAGAGAGAGAGAAATTACACACTAAGGCCTTTAGCCACTGCAAACAAACTCCAGACTTACATGCCACCTTGTGCATCTGGCTTACATGGGTACTGGGGAATCAAATCTGGGTCCTTAGGCTTCTCAGGCAAATGCCTTAACCACTAAACCATAACTCCAGTCCAACTTTAAGTTTTTAAATATATTTGGTAAAAAATACTTTCAGAAGATTCTGCTTAAGAGGTAAGTTTAGGCTGTGAAGAGCGATTATGCTTACTACAAGTTACTATAAACCTAGAAAAAGTGAATATCTCTCACACACATGGGCACCTTCTCCAGAAGTGTTTCATTGTATGGGGTATTGCTGGGTTATGGGATGCACAGTGTTCGTATTCATGTCACAAGTCCTTAGGCCGTTGTGCATGGGTGACTGTCAGGTGACGGCCATGCTAACTGACTTGATTATAGTAATGGTTTACTACGATCCTAATTCCTTTCCACTGCTATATGGATGTACCACAGGTTAACCACATCAGACATTCATTTTCTACAGTTATGACAACATAACAACATGCTATGGCAAAAGAAAAAATAAAAGTAAATGACCAAAGGAGCAAGTGCTAAACAAATATACTATCTTTTGTTATAGACTCCAAATTTCTCTCCCCAGGTTTCCTTCTTGCCTTATCTTGGTCTATTTGCCTTCACAAGGTCCAAAGTGATATATTTAAAACATGCCTCTCCTCCACTTACAATTACCTAATAGCTTCCCATCTCACTAAATTGCAACCAGAAATCTTCCCTTTGGTAGGTACACTCCTGTCTCCTGCTGAATGACCTTGTGCCCAGCACCATGTTGTTTTTTCTGGTTTTAAAGACACAGGACTGCTCCTGCTTGGGAGCCTTCCTCTTAACACTGTTTTCTCTCTTATTTTTATAGCTCATGTCATTCATTCTATTCATTCTCCAGTCATTCTCTAAATTCCAGATCATACTTTCTCCCCTCCACTTTCTATTCCCTCATGCTAATTTATCTTCTTAGGTTTATCATTTCTGATATTTTTTCTTCTTTTGGTTGTTGATTTTTCTCTCTTTGTGTGAATGTGAGTATCCTGAGATCCATGATCTCACTGCTGTCTTCCAAGGGCCTAGGCCATTCTTGGAGGATAGCACACAATCAGTGACTATCTGATGATTTTAGGGATGGTTGGATAACTGGGTTGATGAAAGAAAACAAGAGTCATGCTCATCTTCTCTTATCAAAAAATAACTCTAAGAGAGATGTGTAGAATTTCTGTAGACTTTTAAGTTTTCTAGGTTCAATTAAAAATGCTTACCTCTGGGCTGGAGAGATGGATCAGTGGTTAAAGCACTTGCCTGCAGAACCTAATGACCTGAATTTGATTCCCCAGTATCTGTGTATAGTCAGATACCACAAAGTGGTGTGTGCATTTGGAGTCCATTTGCAACAGCTGGAGGCCCCAGTGCACCCATTCTCTCTGTTTGCTTTCTTCTACCTCTCTCTGCTTACAAATAAATAAATAAAATTATTTTTAAATGCTTACCTGTGGTTTCAGGGTTATAGGTTAGCCGTTAGGCCTAAACATTCTTTTTTCTAATTTTTTTATATTTTTTGTTTATTTTTTTATTTTCGTTTGAAAGCAACAGAGAGAGAGAGAGAATGGATGTGCCAGGGCTCCAGCCACTGCAAACGAATTCCAGATGCATGCACCCCCTTGTGCATCTGGCTAACATGGGTCCTGGGGAATTGAGCCTTGAACTGGGGTCCTTAGGCTTACAGGCAAGCGCTTAACCACTAAGCCATCTCTCCAGCCCAGCCCTAAACATTCTTAATATCCTACTTAGGTTCTGAGAGACTTACATGATGAGAGACTTCATGGTTTGATTTTGACTTGAAGTCCTTGAAAAGGACTTTGATAATGGCAGATTTCTAATCAGAATAACTAGAAACTAGGATTTTATAATGACATTTTACAGCTACTGGGTGAAATACTAGAACCACAAGGCAATCCACAGCAGGCTTGGTGTGGGTCCTGTTTCCTCATCCAGGCTCACCATGTCAGGAAAATCAGGAACCAGGGCCATCTCTGACCTTATCAAACTGTGCATTTTGTGTAATTTTAACAGTCAGTTAACTTCAGTCATGATTCATATTTTCATCACATTTTCAGTTACATTTTTGCTCACTTTTAAATCCATGCTTATGGATTTTAGATATATTTGAATAATGCCAGAGAGTATATATATTTTTGACTGATCACAAAAAAGTAATGGTCCCTTTTTTATTCTTATATGGAAAGTCACAGCTGTTTTTTTTTTAAGCTGTAAGAAATGCCACTTCTGACATTCAATGAAATGTGTGAATTAGACACTTTTTTTTTTTTTTACTACCAAACTAAAATGTGAGTGTTCTATAAACAACTCACTTCTGTAAGAGTTTTGGAAATTGTTGGTAATCCAAGGGTTTGCAGTGAAAATACAGCATGACTACAGCATGAAAGTGCAAAAACATCAATACTATTAAAACACAAGTGATGGATTTTAACTTTAATGGGGGCAGAGTACATGCTGTCTGCATCACATGAGCAGGGAGTTCCAGAGACAGGTGTGCTGAGCTAGATCATGCCCAGGAGAAGGGCCAGCTAAGACCATCCACGGGGGTTAGCTGAGGCCCATGTGGGATGAGCCAGCCTGGAGCACAGAGGACGCTGTCTTCAAACCTGAAGTCAGCAGGGACAAAGACCACAGCTGGTCCAGTGATAAGTCGCCCAATGGCATGGAGGACACTGTTCCCTTCTGATCATCCTCTCCTTCCCCAGTTAATCCTCGCTGGATAAGCCTAGCTAACTCAAAGTGTATTTGTACTTTAAGCAAGATTTGTGTTGACTATTTCCCTGGCTGAAGCACTTTGAGTTTTCACAACCCATTCTAGGAAAGCCATATAGCAAGGCAGTGACTATTCAGACGTAAGGACTTTCCCAGCCATACCAGTGTGTCATTCGTACAATGATATTTTAATTACCACCATTTGTCTGGCTACAGAATAATGAGGTATGGTTGGGCCTGGAAATGACCTGGAAGATTCCCAGGGTTAGGAGAAAAATGGGGGGCACTGTCCAGGGGACCCAACAGATGGAGGGACTTGTGATGGATGACTTTCTGGATAGAATGCTCAGAGGCCTCTGGCTCTGGGTGACTTGGCTCCGGCTGTTCACAAAAAGAAGTTTTCTCCAGCCAATCATTCGTCAATAAGGATTTGATTGTACCATCCACCCAACAAGCATGTGAGTTATGAATGAAATGAAATTTAGACTTTCAATTGACTTTCGGACTTGTTTTCTTTTGGTATTAATTGTACTTCTTGTAAAATAAGAAAGCCTGATCTAACATTTAAAGATGTGTATTCCTGACACAAATGATTGATTTACATTTGAGATGTTTGTTTCTTCTTTAAAAATTGTTTTATCACTGAGTTTAGGTACATTGACACCAAGCAGGGTTATGCTTGCCAGTATAAGGATTTCTAGTCAATGTTGTTTGTTGGGAGGAGGGTGAATATGCAGATGCCATCTCTCCTTACTTCCTACAAGTGTGTTTGTGAGAGAGACAACTTTAGAAAGGCTACCTACAAATTTTAAAGATGTTTAGAGTAGTTTTATTTTTTGTAGTAAAGAAAATTAGAATTAGTATATTGCTAAATAAAGATAAAAGCAATCTCTTTCTTTCTCTCCTTCTCCAGAATCTTGCTATGTAGCCCAGACTGGCCCCAAATTGCCAATCCTCCCTTCGTTTCTCAAGTATTGGAGTTTCAGTAGTGCACCACCATGTCTAGATGTTTCTCATTTTTGTAATGATGCATTGGATTACTTTAGATGATTTTATATTTTCTGTGTGGTTAAAAATAAAAATATAAGAGCTACATGGACTGTTTTATATCTGACATGTGATGCTTATATGTCTCAATTCTCTCTGACTATAGAGTTGTGAGGAGTGAAATATTTACATGTGTAAAATTCTAAGAATGGTATTTAAACATAGTAGTCATATGTAAGAACCAGCTCTTCTAATTCTTTTCTTCTGTTCTCAATGCCAGAGGTCTTTGAACAGGCAATTATCCATTATTTTCAGCTATTTATATCACTGAGTACAAAGATATTATGTCCCCAATATTTGAATTTATTAGGGCTTGTACTCAGCACCTTACCAAAGGAAGTTTATAGGACAACAAAGATGATTGTTTTGACTTTGTGCCAAACACTAATATGAACAGTGGTGGTTCATGCGCACTGTTGAGATGAGCCTTAGCACAGACTGTTAAAGCAGGTGTGAGACCCTCAGCACCTCCACTTAATGTCCTTGAGCCATGCGGAAAAAACTAAGAGCTGGCATGGCCACTCTTTCCTCTGCCATGAAATATAGGTGGACATGTGCTGTCTTCTGTAGTATTATCATATAAACTCATCAACTGGAAATGTCTCCCATCCAACTCACCCTCAGTCATGATTGTCATTTTCAATCTTGCTATCCTTTGAAATGTTGCTATGTGTGTGTGTTGGAGGGGGGGTGTGGGCGTGCATGTGTGCATGCTGTTGGATCTCTGTCTTACCAGTTAGTGCATAGTTCACTTGGAAATCCTTTGTTATTTTTTGACCTACTGTCTTTATTGGTTGTTTCATTTGAAAATCTCATGCCACACCTTATCCCATTAGTCTCTGTCTTCATTTATTCTCTACACATCATGATCTCAGCCTATTGCTTTAAATCCAGCATATTCAAATTTGCATGTCTTATTTTATACTTAGTATGATGGCTTAGATTAAGAACTCCTTTACTTAACAAAAAGCTAACTAATGCATGATGCCAGGAACCACAAGTAGACCTTGCTTTCTTACTCTCATTCTTAACAGGTAGAGGAAATACCATTTATTCCTATTAACTACAACAAAGGTAGTGATTTAAGTCTAGTTTAGCTTGTTTAACTATTTATTTGGACCCTGTCAACTCTTCATAGAAAACATAAAGGATTTCCTGCCTTGTTCTAACAACAAACTAGTAAATTAGTGCTGAAAGAATATATAATAGGATGAAATATGTATTTCCAAATCAACAAGGTCATGTTACTGTAGGTAGATGCAACTCTACAACAGCATGGAATTGATTAAATTAACCGGAAGATCAAAGAATTGTCTGTCTCAGAACAAAGGAAGACCAAAGACAGTTCACACTGTTGGAATGGTCAACAACTCAAGATGAGTATGTGCCCTAGGTCCCAGGTTGGTCCTCACACTAAACAGAGCAGGCACCTTATAGCCTTGGCCATGCAGGGGACTTCTATGACAACTATGAGGATGGTACATAGGACAAACTCCCAATTGTGCACACATGCCTGTCTGCTCAGAGAGAGGTTGGCATTTTCAGATGAACTGACACAATAAACCCTACTCAAACGGGACTAAAGGAGAGGGGTTAAGAACAGGGCTGGGGAAGGGAGGTGAGGAAGTTCAGTGTGGCTGCTCTGTGGGCTGCCTGCTCCCTCCCTGGCTTTTCTTTGATCCATGATTTCAAAGCAGGTGCTATTCTTATTGTAATCACATTGTCACACTCCATTATAAGGAGGCAATTAAGCCCATAATAAGTTAAGAGGTGATGTTTTGTATTTTTTTTTTAATCTCACACAACCGTTGATTTGTTAGCTTTTGAAAACAGATAGGAATTTTTCAATTATACCTTGCAAAATACCTTTTCTCATTGTGAATGTTTGAAAAGCAAATGTATCTTGGATCCAGTGCATTTGTGTTTACAAACCTGGATATGATTTAGTAAGCTTTAAAGAGATAGCAAGCACACAGCAAGGAAATCAGATTTACATAATTTTCTGCTTGCTTACAGAATGCAGAAGTCAAGATTATCTTTTACATTTGGGAAGACTGTCTTAATATGATAAGATGAAAAACCACCTTACAGTACACTTGATCCTGCTGGCTTGGCTTCTTAAAATAAATTATGAGCTGATTTGTCACAGTGACTTTTAACATAAATTGCTGTTATAATGTAAAGCAGCAATTCTAACGAAAATTGCTTTTTTTTAAAGAAAAACCTCATCTACATAAAAAGATTTGAGTTATTTCTACACTTACTCTCCTCTCAGGGTAGTTTGTCTGCTGTAAGTTTACATGACGTGAACAAGAAAGCACATCATTTGTTCGAGTGCATTCTAGTCTTTCTTTTACCCTTCTAGTCTTTCTTCTACATGTGCATGATAGGTGACAAAGAGCAGCTTGACTGGGCAAACAGCAGAAGTATGAAATATGTGGACATCACTTTTTGTATTAAAAAGGGTTTTGAGGGGATGAACATACTAGTTGTCGGCAGAACACATTGAGGGGAGGGTTTTGCCCTTTGTTTTCCATACGGTGTAGGAATGTCAATTTCGTTGAAGCTTCAGTAGCTGCTGCAAGAATGAGGGAGCTTGTCCTAGCATTTTGTAGCTATAGGCACATGACCACCAGGAAAGGGGAGGAAGTACTTGGCCCCGGCCCGGGAGGCCCCTGGCATGCAGGCACGGACCTCTGGGAAATACCTGGTGTTTACACTCTGCTTTCCGTTTCTGCATTTTGAACACTATGCTTGACTAAGCTTCCTGTCACTCTCTCTAAATTCTATTTGTACAAATTCGCCATGGTGCCTGTTTCCTGTCTCATCTGTATTTATTATCTGATCACCAAGGAGTTAGAAGAATGACAACAGTGACGTGCTGAGAGGGATTAGTTATTCACGGATGAGACGTCGGAGTTGGACACTTCTCATTATAGAGATGTGTAGACAATGCACACAGGGTTCTTGGTCAAACTTCCCCTCTGTTCTCTGTGTGGAATGACATATAAGTAAGCATTGTGTCATCGGAGCACTACGAGGAATTACAGTAATCTTGATTTTCTAAGTAACACGATTACTCCCTTTCAGTTGAGGAGAACCACAGTCCTGACCTCTGAGGTCTCTAAGTGAAGACTTTGTTTTTTTTTATTTTCATAGGTGGGGGAAGATTTATAGGAAATTGGCATAATCATATTATATAATGTCATCTAAACAAAAACTTGAATTATAGGTAAATGTTTAAAAGGGAAGATATATTTGAAGGTATAAGAACATGTTCTGTAACTTGTGGGTCCCTGGGTCCTCAGGGCCAGCCGTGGTCCTCTGAAGACATCCAGGCAACCATGGAGGTGAGCATATGAAAGAATCACTTTTGGGAAACAGTCTCTGTGAACAGCTCAGTTTAATCAATAGGGATATGAGTTTATAAGAAGTTGAGGGTCCTAAGGGGATTGGATTGGAAGGTTGCTTGCTGATGCCTAATTAACATATGGGGACATTCATTCCAGCACTTATGCAATGGTATATGCTACAGGGGGATGGGCTGTGCAAAGGTTGCTGGCTGATACCATATAAGGAGTTTCCTTGGCAACTGTCCAAAGGGCACAGAGAAAAACCTAAATTCAAGTGTTCCGGGTTTGGAGAGGGAGTGGCCTCCTGTAGCCCTGGGATCCTTAGCTTTGCCTGACAGCTCAGGCCTGTCTACTGAAGGATCCAGCCTGTTCCTGGCAGTGCCTGACAGTAACTAAAGTTTCCCATGCTTTGAGGCCTCCTGGTTTACAAAGAACTGCTTAGAACAGACAGCTCACGGCTAAATGTCCTTCTGAGAGCTGAGAGCCGGTACTGTGTGTGTGGCTCATTTGACTCAAAGCCATGTCATTTTGGTGAGTTTTGGCCACAGTTCCTTTGGTCTCACATTGTCCAACTGGCTGCACACAGGTGTGGCTTACCTCCAACTTCTGACCCTCCTGCCTCTATCTCCAAAGGCCTAAGAATGCAAGCAGAGGTTGACACACCATCTAGTGTCTGCCACACTGGATGGAGCGCAGGGCTTCACATGCCCTAGGCAAGCGTTACCAAATGAGTTTCATTCCCAGTTTCTAACTCTTACCCCCTTTTTTGTTTTATTTTAATGCATCTGTTTGCATGTGTGTGTATGTGTGCCTGTGGGCAGGGATGGGGAAGCCAAGGTCTCTTGTTGTCAGATGCCTATGCAAATATTTGCATCTGAATTTTTATAAGGGTGCTGGCAAGTTGACCCTGGGCCAGCAGTCTTTGGAAGCAAGTATCTAACCACTGAGGCATCTCCCCAGTCCTAATATTATCTCTTTAGTCCTTGCATGGCAAATCAACCATGAGTGTGGCATGTACCAATCTGAAGGTAGTGTGTTGATTTACATTCATTTTTAGTTCTTTAAAAATTACCAGAAATTCAGTGGCTGACACCATCCCCAACGGGTCAACTCATAGCTTTGCAGGTCTGACTTGTAGCTGAGTGCCTGAGCTAACTGTCCTTGGTGGGCTCCAGAAAATTCCACCTCTTGCTACCAAACTCCCTTTCCCTGTGAGTGTGGCACTAGGAACCCATTTCCTTGTAGGCTGCCAAAGGAAGGAGGCTTTCTGACCCCCTCTGGCCCTCAAGCCCACAACTTCAAGACTTCTCCCACCAGTGGGAATACATCTTTCTCAAAGTACGTCACACGGCTGGGTTAGGCCTACCAAGATCTCTTTTCTATTTTAAGGTCAACTAATTTAGGACTTCAGTTACTTCCACAGGAGTTTACATTGAAGTAGGAAATGAGACTCCTGGGAAAAGGAAGAGATTTTTAGGATTCTCTTCTCCTTACCACAACCACCAAGGCATATTGTAACATGTAGACATTCTAAACACATTGTGCGTGTACATGCTTATGAAAGCCAGAGGTCAACATTGGGTGTCATTTCTCTTATCACTTAGTTTTTTTATTTATTTCATTTTATCTTTATTTATTTGAGAAAGAGAATGGGCATACCAGGGCCTCCAGCCACTATAAGCAGACTCCAGATGAATGTGCCACTTTATGCCTCTGTCTGGCTTACATGCGTGCTTGGGAATGGAACCTGGGTCCTTAGGCTTTGCAGGCAAGTGCCTCAACTGTTAAGCCATCTCCCCAGCTCTTGTCACTTTTTTTGAGATAGGGACTCTCATTTTCCTGGAACTCACCAATTAGACTAGGCTAATTGACCAGCAAGCCTTAGGAAACAGCCTATATCTGCCTCCCCAGTATTGGGATTACAAGCAGTTTCCACCATGCCTGACTCTTTTTATGTGGGTTTTGGGGATTGAATGCAGGTCTCTTTGCCACATGAGCTATCTACTCAGCCCTTACACAAATATTTCTTATTTGTCTATTTGTGTGCATAAATAAAACAATAATAAATGAGACACCTTTGTATATCAACTGTGTAGCTTTACAAATCACTATGAAGTAAAACTGAGCCCCTAGATAAATAGAATTGCATTTTACCTGAATAAATTAGCTTAAATTGTTACACCTCACCTGATGTCCATGACTAAGTCAGTAACTATGTAAAGACTTACCATTCACTGGTGAAAATCCATTTAATAAATGACAACAGATTTAAGAGGTTTTTTTCCCCCTTTAAAAGTCCCAATTATCAACACCTGAGCATTATGCCCTAGGATCAAATTGCTTTTATAAACTGATTTATGCATAACAAAGGATGGACACAAATATTATCTCCTCCAATTCTCACAACAATCCAGAGATATTAATAACTTCCTCTTGTGGATGGAAATTTGAAGCTCACAGAACTAGTTTTTTTAAGTCTTAATACTTGATATTTAAAGCAATTAACTTTGACAAAAAGCAGGGAAGGGGCTATGTCCATGATGATAGAACAAATGAGATGAAATGGAGATAGTTTTAAAGATGTATTTAACATGCCCTTCCCAGAAGTTGAGGAATTCTGAGCCATGGTCACTGTCACCACTCACTCTAGTTTTTCCAGTGTTTTGTGTAGCCAACTGGAAAGTGACCTCTGGTCTGGGTCTCTGCCAACTGCTAAAGCAAAGAAAAGATATCAAACAAATGAAACTCACACGTCTCTAAGTTTCCTAAAGAAATGAAGATACCCATGTCTACTCTACAACTTTGTAGATTTTTTTTCTCTATTTTTAACATAGTTGTTGCAGTCTATTCTTTTCATAATTTAGCAATTGAGATATAAAAATATATCATATGGTAAGAATTTCTTTTCCAAGTCTTAAAAACAAACTCACATGTAACTCAATAGTATAGGAGGTAGTTGAAGAAGGGTTTTCAAAGGAAAACTGGATTTAGCAGGTTTATATAAAAATACCAAATAGGCAAATACGTATTAACAGGGACCAAAAAGACCTTTTGTATTTCTGAGGAAGCTCTCAGTTGGAGGTTTTCCTAGAACACCCTTCTGCCAAACCTTGTCCGGCTTCAATACCTTTTCCTACATTCACTTCACTTCTCCTTAGCCACTCCCTGCCACCTATAAAATCCCTTCCATAATATCCCCCCATTATGCTTCATTTCATTGTCAGCAACCAATAACATAAAGCCTTCTGTGGTTATTTTCCTGCAGCTGCTGAGCTGAGGATTAGTCCAGTGGTTTTTGTGGTCCTACAAGTGACTTTCAGCTGGATTTAGGCCCTTGTCTGACATTCTACTGGGAGATTTCACAGGAATTTTCACCTCATTCCTACATAACAAACAGCAATCTACAAGTCTTAAGAAAAATACATATGAAACCATTATGAAACATTGAGGGCTAGTGAGCTAGTTAATGTGTGCCTTGCATTGAACATTCTGCACCATACCAATCTGAATGAGGCTTGCAATGCACAAATAAGCAAGTCCTCTCACAATGGGCATGGCTACTGTGTATCACACATTGTGCACAGCACAGCTAGCTGCATCAAAGAGACGGGGGAATTGGGATTTGTTTTCAATGTTAAATTAAAACAAAAAAATCATTATGGTTGCTCGGTAATAAACAGGAATGTTGTTTAATAAAACATTTGTATTTGCATTATTGGTGGGTTTTGTTCCTAATTTACTCATGGATAAAGATGCTCTATTCATTTTTTTTCGTAAGCAGGTGCTGACATATTGCTTAAATGTTGCAAAAGATCACCTTGTTTCTATCAGAGTATCTGAACATGGAACTAAATAATATAGACAAAAAGTAGTTTGTATACAAGGAAATAAGATTAGAAGGAAGCTCTGAGCCTTTGCATACTTTGTGTGTATGTCTTTACCTTTGAGGAGGGGTGTACCAATGAAATATTAAAATTTACATCCTTTCCCTTTGGGGGAGGCAGAAAAATCCTAATTTTACTACTGAAAAATGTTATCCCACATGTAATAGTATAACCTAAAACTATTTATAAAGACTTCTTTCTAAGAATATACTAGGTATATTATTTCCTTCTTTAATTCTTGCAAGTAAACTTGCAGGAAATGTTAGAAAGTATTTTTTTGTCAATTAGAATTAGTCCACACATCCCCATGTTGCAGTCAGGTTCATATTGCTAGCAGAAATCACCCAACCAAGAGCAGCTTGTGGGGAAAAGGGGGTTTATTTTGGCTTACAGACTCGAGGGGAAGCACCATCATGGCAGGGAAAAACTATGGCATGAACAGAGGGTGGACATCACCGCCTGGCCCACATAAGGTGGACAACAGGAACAGGAGAGTGTGCCAAATACTGGCATAGGGAAATTGGCTATAACACCCATAAGCCTGCCCCCAACAGTACTCTCCCTCCAGGAGGTGTTAATTCCCAAACCTCTATCAGCTGGGAACCTAGAATTCAGAACACCTAAGTTTATTGGGTACAGCTGAATCAAACCACCGCACCCCATTAGATGTAATTCTAGTTAAATTTAGTGTGAAATAGAAAGTTTATATTAGAATACATGTATATAAATCTGGCTCTGATTTCATTAGCAATTACTCTTAGGTATTGGTGTGACAGGAGAAGAAAAGTTACTGCAAAAAAAAAAAAAAACCAATTGACACATCCACTGTGGCTAACCTATAGCTTTGCTCTCTTGAATATATGGTTCCCTTACTCCTTTTCCTATCTTTCAAGTCTTCAAGTCCTGACCTCAATCATGACCAAACCTCAACCAAACCTACTCTTTCAGTTAAAAAAAATTGTATTTCTGCAGAGGTGCTCAACATAATAATTTTCTGATTCTACATTTATGTTTGAGAAAGAGAGGAATCAAAACCCTGGAGTCAGATAGCAGAATACCACAGATGCCGATTCTTTTGACACTGGGCAACCTTCTTCCTATACAAATAAACTAACCATTCATAATTTCCAGTGTTATTCAGCTATATTTGATCAAGAAATATTTATCACTAGCCTCATATGTTCGGACACAAAAGAGCTCAATTTTAAATTTATTAGAGAGATATAAATAAAAGGCATACATTTACTATAGGTGTTGGGAATTATTTGCAGTATTTAATACTTCAAAGCAGATTTCTATCACTTTAAGCCTGACACTTTGTATTTTATTTATTGGTTAAAAATCTCTAGTTAAAGAGGGATATAATGGATAATTTACTAGACTATGAAATTGTTTTGATCACGTTAGATCTAGGGATATTTTAATATTGTATTTATTACATTAAATATTAATAAGAAATGAGAGTTCTAAGAGTCTGAAATATGATACTAAATAAATTAGTGTGGGCAGTGCAGTATGCCAAAAAAGAGACAAAACTCCAGGTCCTAAACACTACCTTATTCCTCTGTCTCTGGGCCTCATTCTAGCTTTAAGGTAGAATAAGTATAAATGTCTTCTCCATAGATTTCTGAATTAGGTATACTTTGACAAAGGAGAACAGATTTAAAGTTGGTTTTAACTTTGGATTCTAATACCACTTGGTGAAAATCATTCATGTTTCTCTAGATAATAAATGTCTTAAAGCAACGATTAGGCCTGTTTGTCATCTGTATACATTTAATAGCAAGCTTGATGTCTGAGACACAGGAGATTTTCAATAAACAGTCAGTGAATAAATATTGCCATCAATAGTATAAAAGTAAGCAGTCATTTTCAAGTTAACATTTTCTGACTTCAGTCCAAAATATCAATTTTTCAAATGTTGGGATTAACAGTGTATATTTCAATTAAGAATAACCAAATACACTGCTAAAATTGAGGCATCCTTCAATAAAATAAAGACTTTGCTTTATGAATGGACAAGACTCTCCTCTGGTTTTGTGACCAGAAGAATTGTGGATAGATCACATAAGGCTAAGAGAATAAAAAGTATAAATGCATAAGATGCTACTTCTGCTTCTGTGGAAATGTCTTTTAAGCAGTATTGTAAATGCCCCAATTTGAATAACATAAAGAGAAGGCCAGGGGTTTCAGTGAAAGTCTGAAAACCACCTCTGTTTACTTTTTAATATGTTCTTGGTGGGTATCCAAAGAAACCTTGAGCAGTAGCTGTCTCTGTGGAAGGGAGTTCCACATCAGCCTCAGAAATCAGCTCAAGTTCAGTTGAAATAAATAAACATCCATCCAGTGCTGTAGCCCTTACACAGGTTTTTCCTCTCTCATACTCCTTTGGATGGGAATTTTCCAACAGTTAATGTTTGTGTGCCTGTCACCAAATTCCTTCCCTAAAGACAGTAGTTTCCATTTTCCCACTTTCAAGTTGGATTATTTTAGGCATAAATAGAGGCTTAGAGAAAGCATTTGAAGGTCATGGGAGAGGAGCATTTTATAGCTGAAGTCATAATAAAAATATAAGAACCAAGAGTGCCTTTAAATATTTAAGAAATACAACAGGAGACAGAATTTTCATTAGACAATGTTGCTGGTATAGCAGAAGCCAAAATGATGATGGTGTAAAACAGTGGGTGATATTCTTGGGATAAGGTCTATGAGGGGAAAAATAAGATTTAATTAAAATTTCAAGACTCCTTTATCATTATTAAGAGTATGTTCACAGTATCAGTATTATTAATGCAGACCTCATAAATGTAATGCAACTGTGAGGATTATTGTTAGCAAAAATGTGATAAGAAAGGATGAATAATGGTTTATTTCAATTGATTTATTTACCTAAATTTAATTTATTGTGCACCTACTGTGTGTACACCACCATACACTGTGGGGGAACTTGAAGTTACAGTAGCTACAGTATTTATAGTTTTTCTTTTTGTCATACAAAAGTGTTCCCTTTATCTAAAAACCCCCAAGATGGACAACTGTGTAGAAGTTAAGTTGTTATTTGGGGAAGGATTTTAAGGTACATAGGTAGGCAATTGGACCAAGTAAAATGGAAAAGGAATATAATCCAGTCCAGAATATATTATCACAGCTGGCCCTTGCTATGGGTAACTGGGCATCTGTTCCACTGGGGACCCTCAGAAGAGCCATGATAGTCTACTTGAGAATTGTTTGTCCTGCACACATCTGGTTGCCATGGAAGCAGGTTAAGTAATAAGGCAATGGGAAGATTTAAGGCAAGACACAAATGGTGTAAAACTACTAGACTTTGATTATTTTCTTACATGGATTAAAAAGAACAGTTGTTGGGACTGAAGAGATGGTTTAGCCATTAAAGCATTTGCCTGCAAAGCCACAGGATCCCAGTTCAATTCTCCAGGACCCACATAAGCCCGATGCACAAGGGAGTGCATGCCTCTGGAGTTCTTTAAGAGTGGCTGGAGGCCCTGGCATGCCCATTCTCTCTCTCTCTCGTCGCGCGCTCCCTTGGCTTCTTTGTCCCTCTCAAATAAATAAATAAAAATATTTTTAAAAAGAACCATTGTTGATTAATTCTTACCACATGCTATAACCTTAATAATAGTAAAGAAGAGGAGAGGAAGGACAAGAAAGGTCAACAAAAGAGCATAACATCTGCATTTAGTCTAAATGAGGGGCAATCTTGTTGCAAAACCAGGAGAGACAGCTCAGTTTACAAACAGGTCTCCAGGAAGGGAACGTAGTAAAGTCCCACAGTGGGGGCAGTCTGGCATATGGGAGGGTCTGTGGGTCATTCTGAAGCTGCTGTGACTGTCACCTTTTTCTTATGCATGATCCCTCCATCAACAGGCTATTTCTTCTTTGGCCAAGGGACAGGCTTCATTGGTATTTATTACATAAATATTAATGCATATTTTATTTCTTATTTTATTTTACTATGTGTGTATGGTATGCATTTGTGTGGGGGATGACAAAATGGTCGCACATGTGTTCCTCTGATTCAGATCCAATTTATTTGTCTGTCATTTCCCTGCCATATTTTCTTGAGACAAGGTCTGGCACCACACCCAGAGCTGGACAAGCTAGCGCAAAGAGATAGGGATACAGACAGCTTGAAGCAAGTCTGCAAAAAGTCTCCAGTCCCACACTAGGTCATCTGGGTCTTATTAAGGTCATTAATAGCCAACATATGCAGGTATTGATGAGTGAGTAATTGAGAATGCTCAATAATCAATCTGGAACACAAAGAATGGAATGGCTTAAAGCATTTGAAACATGGGCCAGATCTCCACTGGCTTTAACAGATTTGAAAGCTTAATGGAGCTTTGAAGATAATGGTGCTATTCAAAAACAGGGCACACACACAGTCAACCCTCAAGAAGGTTTTGATCCCATGTGCTTTAAGGACTGTGCTGCAGAATAATAGATGATCTTTGCTTTGGGGAACCTTCCTAGCACAAAAGACAGGTAGAGTAAAATCTAGTAAATGGACAGTATGTCCATGAGAGCACATTGTTAAGAGACAATATAGAAAACTTATATAATTCTACCTCCATATAGCCACAAGTATACAAGCTTATAAACTCCTTCAATTCACAAAGCCATGTTACAGGTTGATTTCTCCCATACTTTTTCCAGACTAGCCATACCATAGAGAAGACAGTGGCAGAGAAAATGAGGGACCCTGTCTTTAATTCTGAAAGGCCACTCTATATTCTTTATTTCTTTTTTTCAGCAAAATGATACTTTAAAGACTCAAACTAAAATCTACATAATGAAGGCAATTTGTATTGTATTCTGTGTATATGCGTGTGTGTGTGTGTGTGTGTGTGTGTGTGTGTGTGTGTGTCTCACACAATGCAGCTTGCTTTCTGAGTACACACACTACAAAATACATAAGAACATGGAAGAGAGAGAGTGGGTAAGAGAGAAAAATCTTTTACAAATGAACCTGAGAATAGAGCTGCATAACTGAACCATAACAAGGTCAAGTTCAAAGCCACTTAGGATGATGTAAATGAGCCAAAGCGATATGCCCTTCAAAACACAGCTAGAACAGCACCACGGTACTCCATGGTTTGTGGAAGTGTCCCTAGATGGGAACACTTGCATGGCAACATCTGCACAGTTGGATAACGGGTGTAAGACAATTTTTTACCCTTCTGGGAACATTTCTGTAAGCCTAAAGTTATAGCAAATTACAAAGTTAAAAAGAAAAAGTCTTAAGTAAAAAGAAAAAAAAAAAACAGAGATAGCATGCTCATGTGAATTACCATTGATTTTATAGAAAAAGAAGGAACAGAAACTCCAGCATATTTTGGAGATAGTGAAGAACAATTCAGACTTTGAGCCTTTACTCCCACAAATGGAAAAGAGATGATAGCAGCAGAATTGGTTTCTAGTTGGATTAATTTGGACAATGACTTGTTTTAAAAATTATTCTTTTATTTTTTTAAAATTTTTTGTTGTTATTTTTATTTATTCATTTGAGAGCGACAGACACAGAGAGAAAGGCAGATAGAGAGAGGGAGAGAGAATGGGCGTGCCAGGGCCTCCAGCCACTGCAAACGAACTCCAGATGCGTGCGCCCCCTTGTGCATCTGGCTAACATGGGTCCTGGGGAGTCAAGCCTCGAACCAGGGTCCTTAGGCTTCACAGGCAAGCACTTAACTGCTAAGCCATCTCTCCAGCCCTTAAAAATTGTTCTTTTAACTTCAAATTAGAGGTGATGATCTTGGAGAGTTTCCTCTAGGTGTTTGGAAATGAGAGTGTTTACCTGCATATGGACTTCTTTATGAATTTGAGTAACAACAGAGATGAGAATATGTTTAAAATCCCTAGGATAATTATACTGAGTATGTAGGATGGTATATCACACATGAACTTTGGAAACACATCTCTTCATCAAGCAGAATGGAACTTAAGGAGGGTGGTTTGCCAGAGAAATAACTTAGGTGCTAACAGCAAGCTAACAGGGAAACTACTTCTCAGAAAGAGAAAGGAATCCTATGATTTCTACAAACATTCCCCTTGCTGTTTATCATGCCAAAAAGAGACTTGTCAGGGTTCAAATATGAATATCTCCTACAGGCTCATGAGTTGAACACTTGACATCCAACCTGTGAGCTATCTGGAGGCCTTAGAACTTTTAGGAGGGAGGACTGACTGGTGGTGACTAGGGGCAAGGTCTTTGAAGTTTACACCCCCCTCTGATGTCCCTCAAGGCATTTTCTCTGCTTCCTAGTCAAGTGCTATAAGAAATCCCCAACCCCAAACTCCATCATGAAGGGAACCACCATGCCTTCCTCACTGTGATGGACTGAAACTTCTGGAACTATGAATCCAACTAAATCTTTCTTCTTTGACTAAAACTTCTGCAACAGCGAACCCAGCTAAACCTTTCTTCTTTAAGTTATTCTGTCTGGTATAGACCCAGAAATAACTAATCCAGAGACTTCCTATGAGGAAAATTAAAATGTTTTTGTGCTCATGAAAGTTCAATAATATTGAAACTTGTTGGCATTCAGTTTTTGATCAAATGGAAAATAAAAGATCTGAAACATCAAAATAAATGTCAAAGACAGATTTCTCTACAACCAGTGCCAGAAGCACCACCATGGTGTAGGGGTATTAAACTAGGTCTTGCTCTCCTGATTAGGAGCTTCTGGAAAGGTGAGCATGGTACGTTAATCTCTCTGCATGTCCAGAAACAGAATTTGCCATAATGAAGGTGTTTTGAGTATAAAAAAGAAAACTGAAAATCTAGACATTATTCACCACACCACATAACCTCTGTACTACTATAACACTGGTCCCCAACCCTAATGTCTAGGGCACAAAGAAAATCCCAGAGAGTCTACCATATAGGACATGCAACGTTGACACATAAACCCTTCTTCCTGGAAGTCACTAGTCCATGGCTGTGCTGTACTGTAAGAAGAGACACAAAGATGCTGTCTGTGAATCAGAATATTATAGTTTGTGGCTGGACTATTTGATTACAAGAAATAATAGAAAGGACCATAGGGATTTCATCATCTTTCTGAGATCTTCCTGATCTCTCCAGATCCCACAAGTTAGAAATGCAATGATAAAACATATCCTTTCTTTAGATCAGTTCATCTCTTAAACTCTACCAACTGATTTACTAGACTTGGTAATACAAAAAGTATATTGTAGCTGGGCATGGTGGCACATGTCTCGATGTCAGCACTGTGGAGCCTGAGTCATGAATACCACTAGTACTAGACCAGTTTTAATACATAAAAAGAGTCTGTCTAAAAAAGAGTTAAGTATAATCAGAAATCAGAGCCTTGGGATATTTTTGGCACCTGTTCATGGGATAAAGGGGTGGATATTGCTTAAAAGAGGATTAACATACCTTCTGAGTAAAGTCATCCCACACTATGTGATGAACCAGGGTCACACTGTCAATGTGAATTCATCAATGGTGCATAATTTCTCAGAGTCTAATGTACTCTCCTTTGGAAGTACACCTTAATCACTGTATTGCATGAGGCATCATTGGATGTAAATCACTCACTTCCTATAAAGGTATGAGCTTCCTCGAAAAAGTGTATGTCGAGGCCACTTTTGTCTTGTGGAAACAAAATTAATGTAACTTAAGATACTACCTAAAATTGTGACAGGGATCTTAAAAATAGGGCTCATAGCTAGTTTTGTTAAAGCTTGGGTAATACAAGGAAATTGCCTAGGCAAGTAATTGGTACTGTATCAAAACCAAATATTTCACAGTTACATTTTCTCTTCACTAAAAATAAAAACTAGAGCAATACAAGGGAAAACTGCCAAGACTGAAAATAATATCAACCAGCTGTAAGTAATTGGGAGTGATAGTCATAGTTAACAAGATGTGGGATGTATGTGAAAACCCAGATTGGGTCTCCCTGTTGACAACTGGAGGACACCCCAGGGATCTGAACACCATGCCAAGGTGGACTCTTTGTCCCTATGCCTGAGGGAGTGCCTCCAAGCCTCACTGAGTGACGAGTAAGCCAAGGGACCCTCCTGAACAAGTGCCATGTGCTATGTAGTGGTCTGGGGCAAAAGAGGAGTCATGAGAAAAAGGAAAGTCAGTGTTCCATGAATGTGAGGAGACATCTAGTCAGGTATCAGTAAAGGGACGATGTTTAAAAAGTTGTGTCATTCCAAAGAAACCAAGAGAACACAGAGAACTGATATTTTTGTAAGAAAAAATGAGGACATCTTTGTCAAAATAAAGCAGCATTATTTTAACTGGTGTGAGTTAAGAATGAAGTAATATGTGCTTACACCTGGATGGTGTTTCAAGCTGAGCAGAAAGTTCTAGGTGGACGAGGGTCATTTCTAGGTTGTTGGATGACCTCGTATCTGACACGTAACACACAGGAAACAAGGTAAGTGGAGGAGTGAAAAGCACTTTGGTAGTCCTGAAGGGAGTGCCATGCTTCTTACTGTGCTGGACAGAATCTGTGTCTCAACACTCAGCCCTCACAGTGACCCAAGAAAGCACTGAAAAGAGACTGAGCTGAGAAATGGGAAGACCAGTCCAGCACAGCTAATAAACAGTGCAGTTAAATTTAAGCCTTCATCCATCTTCATGACCCATATATTACACACAACTTCAAAAAACCAGAATGTCTTAGCTTACTTAGAAAGTTGGAAGAATAATAGCCAGGTCTGAATTCAGATTTGCAAAGCACATCAAAGCAATGTCCCTCACATTCCTTTCCCTCCCTCCTTTCCTCCCCTTTTCCTTCCTTCTCTTCCTCTTTCTTTCTTTTGTTTGTTCTTCTGGCCTGTTTTCTGTCACTCTTGTCTTTAAAATGGTGTCTTGGTACCCACCGCTATTTCAAATATTCATACTTTTGTTATCTTCTTTGCCATTGTCTTCCTCCTTTCTCAGTCTTCTTTCTCACCTTTCCTTTAGCGGTTAGACCTTTCTCCTTTCTTTATTTTTTTTCTTCTGTTAGGAAAGCATCAGAACCATTTCTCCATCAACATACTTTTCCTCAATGGCAGGAAATCAAAGAAACAATTATAAAATAGAAATTTCTATCAAAGGTATGCAAGTAGGAAAATGCATATTTCAGAATGTTTTCCCACATTTAATTGAGCATACCTACTAAGCACACTTGACCCCTATGTGGGTCAGGTGCTATATGGCACCCAGTGGAGGTGACATGAGGCACCAGGAATGCATGCCTGAGGACTGACGACTTTATCAGAGAGCCTGGGCTGGGGAGCTCATGACGAGGAACATAACATTTCAGATGTCTAAGAGTGAAGAGGGCTTTAAAAGGTGGCAGAGGGTAATAAGGGAACCAGACTGAATGATGTAGCAGATGAAAGTGGTATGGAATATGGCAACGATATCTGGGTTCATCAAATGGCTTGTGAGACTGGCACTCAGTGTGTATGTGAGCCTAGGTAGGTCAGCAGTGGTCAGAAAACACAGGCTCTTGAACGCCGAGCAACAAAGATGTCTTTAACCCACTATGACTCTGTCTCACAAAAACAGAAAAGAGGGCTTGGCAGAGTCTAGCAATGGGCCAAAGATAGAAAGAAAATGGAAGGGAAGAAAAAAGAAGGGAAGGGAAAGGAGGGGAAGGGAAGGAAGGGAAGGAAGGAAAAGATGGAAAGGGAAAGGAGGAAAAGGAAGAAGGAAAAGATGGAAAGCGAAGGGTGGGAAAGGAAAGAAAGGCAAGGAAATGTTAACCATAAATGAAATATGAAGTGATGGTAGAATTAAATATATAAACAAGTATCTGCAATGTGATATGATAGTGGTGTAATAGAGGAATATATCTCATGGTCTAACAACATAGAAAAGGAGTAGAGTGGATTCAAGAAAGATTAAGCTGATATGCAATTTAAAAGGTAGACAATTTTTAAGAGTCATTTGCACTCTACCCATGCATGTTGTCATTTACTTTGTAATATAACAAAAATAATTTGCCTTTGCTGTGTATGATTACTTTTAAAAGTTTCTTATTTATGAAGCCATTTTCTCTATTTTTCTCATTATTGTCCCCTTAACATTATATTAGTTTTATTACACTCACAGCCCTTAAAACAATTCTGAAACAGCTATTACCATTTAAAGATTATGTTTTTAAAATATTCTTCTAGGTATTCAAAAAGAGAAAATAGGGAATTCCATAGTTTCATGTTAGACATCTTATTTAAGAGACACTGAAAAATCTTTCTGTTCTGTAGTGGGCAGTGTTCCTAATTATTTTATTTTTAAAAATCCCATTTGTGATGCATGTAAGTGCACTGAAAGGTTGATCTCCATTAAAACATCCTGGCTTCAGCATTAGAAGGAATCCGACTCAGCAAGAATCCACAGTTACTGTCATGAAATCTCCCACTGACGGGGGCTATGCATCCCACACTCTTTAATTTCTTGTGGATATTAAAAACCCAATTTATTTCTCTTGTTGCAGAGCTGCATGGTCTTTTACTTGGGTTCCATTAAAAATGGCCTGCCCGTAATTCACACTCAGTGTCAACTGAGACTGCTCCTGAACTTGAGTCATGGCTTTAGGGATGAAATGGTTTATTTCTTTATAACCTTATTCAATTTCTACAAGAAAATAGTTCTTGAGATCTGAGCTTCATTAACAAAAGGTAGTTAAAAACATGAAGGTGGTTCCGTTGTTGTTCTCACTGTTACTATGTTGTGGTAAATGAGAATGAGTCCCTAGAGAGCAAGTCTGAGTACGCATTTGACATTCAACTTCAGGAATAATGTAAGGAGGGAATAACTTTCCTGTGTAATCCGCTGGGTGGACCACAAGCACATTCCTATCTCAATGACTCCTTAAATGCCCAGAGACAATCCAAGATGAGCTCAGCCCAGCTCCCAGGGCTCCTTCCTGTCTGAAGCAGAGCTTTCTGCATCGTGGGTGTGAGGTTCAGATTCAGGTACTCTGAATTCTTTAAAGGATCCTTCAGTGCAGCACAAACCTTTTCCTTTTCAGCTGACCTCATTTGACCTGCCTGAGCTCAATACTCCTTCTACTGCAGGCCTCAGACTTCATGATCCAGCAAGACCCCACTGCTAACAGATGCTAGAAGTATGCCTGCTCTAGCCTTTCCTCTTTCCTCTAGTGGCTTGTTTCTTCTATGCAAATGGCAGTTCCCTTTGGTGGAACATTTTTAAATCATCTCCAGTGTCCAGACAGACTTAAATAGTATTTTTTCTGTGTCTCTAAAGCTTGTAGATGCAACTCTAATATCCCTAACATTATACTGGTACGTGAATATCTTTCCCCACATACATATAAAAGAGTCCTTGGAAAGGAGAGCCTCTTTTTATGTTTTTAAAGCATTCAATATAGCACTTGATTGATAAATAAAAGATTTCCAAATATATGCATGAGTGAATAACATCCAAAAAACAAATATTTACCATCCATATAAGAGGAGTAAGAATGTTCTCCGCTGTTACTGAGCGTCTGCCCAGTGTCTAGCTCTTCACCCCATAGTTCTGCCAGGTAGATTGGATCACTTCTTTGTTCTTGAGAAAACTGAAGCCTACAGGGGTCAGTCAATAGGCTCTTCCCTCACAGATTGCATCCGTTGTGAACCTACCCCTGTCTGAACTCAAAGCCAGACTCTGCCCAGCACAGCCAGCCACCTTTTGATTACTGTCAAAATTCTGAAAGACACAAATTTGATTTTGATTTAATCTTTTCTATTTCTTTCCAGCTCCAAGTACAGCCCAGTATGGAATTACCGGGAGCGCTGATGTTCTTTCCTCCAGCTGGTACCTTGTGTTGACACTGTCCTCTTTCACCAGCATATTCTACCTGAAGAATGCCGTACTACAATAGATTTAAAGACCCATCAAAGGCTTTTAAGCAGTCTGTGAAAGTGCTGATGGCTGGATCCAATCTGGTAGAGTTTGTTAAAAGCAGCGTGGGATATAATCAGCAGTGCTTACACGGGGATGATCACCTTCTGTGGAATCGCTCATTATGTAAATACTTTAATTCTACTTTTCTTTTGATTAGCTGCATTACCTTGTGAAGCAGTACACATTGTCCTTTTCTAAGACGTGAAAGCTCTGGAATTACTTTTAGAGGATATTAATTGTGATTTCATGTTTGTAATCTACAACTTTTCAAAAGCATTCAGTCATGGTCTGCTGGCTGGCAGGCTGTAGTTTACACACACGAATATTGCAGTGAATATGTGATTCTTTAGGGCTGCAATACACCATTCCGTTCCCTGTTTCAACAAGAGTCAATCCACATTTACAAAGATGCGTTTTTTTTCTTTTTGATAAAAAAGCAAATAATATTGCCTTCAGATCATTTCTTCAAAATATAACACATATCTAGATTTTCTGCTCGCATGACATTCAGGTTCCGGGAAGGAGCCTTGTAATATAAGTGGCTGTAAGGCTCTGCTTCTTCCTGTAAGCTCAGCATGGGTGTGCCTTCATAAATAACACTTTTCTCTTTGCCTCCAATGAATATCAAATGTTTTACTAACTCCTCTCCTACAATTTGGACTCAATAATAAAACCAAGGCAATTAAGTTAACCTCACCCTATCTCTGAAGAACAAAGGAGCCGTTGGACTGTGTGCATTCATGACCGGAGAGGTCTGAGAATTTTACCCCACAACTCAGTTTTCATGATGAGAACCGAAAATGTACCATATGATTTCTGTAGTTGAAATCACATGTTGGCTCCACTATGGGAAAGAATTCCCTTTGAAATGACAGTACTGCCCACTCCAGGGATAGCCCACCAATGCAGCATCTGTCTTTCACTCTCAGAAACAAAATCTTTAACATGGCTAGTCAGAATGGAAGTGAAGTGCTATCACCTAATGTTACATGCACACACACTTGATTTGTTTTTGTGATAGGGAAGTGAGTGTGACAGAGACAGTGTCCCCGCAGACAGGGACACTTGTATATCTTCTACCTGGAAACATAACTCGGCTGATAGGAATGCATGTTATATTTTTAAAAGTTCCAAAATGTACTATAACAAATATTGTATATTAAGATTAAGCCCTGAAGTATCGAAATCTTCAGTAAAGTTTTTCTAGCCATTTCAGCTCAAAGTAAAGCCAAAAAAGAAGAATCACCATGTTTACTTCTCGTTACATGGGATACATAAAATGTAATCAATGAGCAGAACATACCAGTCATAAGGTTATCATACGACAGATCAATTAATCAATGATTGTGAATATTACATTTTTTCTATTAAAGAACAAATATTACATTTTTGAAGGAAAATGCTGTTAGTTTAACTATTATATTACAGGAATAGGCTCATGGTTTTACTTTTGACCAAAGAAAGACCATAGCCTTGAAAGCCATTTTACAGGTTTGATGAAGTTGCCAATTTCAGCACACCTAGATTTCTACAGTTACCTTTTGCAAGTCACAACAACAATAATGAACCGATTAATAAAATTAGACACAAAACTTTTCAAGAGGTTATTTAAGAGAAATAACATTTTACCCAACAAGGGATGGCTTAAATATTGTGATTTTTTTCAAATAAAATTTAGACCCAAGGGACACCATCAATCTGTTTTAATTAGAAAAATGAATCATAAATGAAGGGATATAAATATATAGTCTTCACATAAAATGGCAATAATATGACATAATGCTATTAAATTTACTAGCTGTGGTAAATTTATGACATTTTTGACTGATATTAAAAGCAAGTTTTACAAAAATTACGGCATTTAAATTTATTATGTATTTGCTTCTAAAAATGTTCTTTGTGGAATTGGTGAGCAAATTGCAAAGTCCTTTTTCTGTATTGCAGCTTTAAAGCAGCCACTCCATTAATCTACTTACTAGAAATAGTGGTGCTACCACAAAAGTGTTGACCGTCTGTACCATCATGTGGGGAAAGAATCAGATCAAGAATGCATATTATACAGTGACCGTTTTCCTAGAGTTAAACAATACCTCCTCTTGTAAGGTTTGTAGGGTAAATGTGAGGTAAATTGAGGTATAAACTATGGATGAACCAAATAATTAGTTCTAAGTGTTGTCATGATTCCGAATTCGTGGAGTCTGGTGTTTTCCATAGGGTGTGACAGAAGTACAGTCATAGCTCCGTAGCTATATGTATTTGCCTTTATGTTAGAAGAGACTTTCTTGAGTGACATTTTAATAGAGGAGGTATCTGCTATGTCTTTTCTGTATCACAGCAGCATTCCTAGTCCTTAGGCCCCTGGACAGTGAAATCATGAGTATTTATAAGTTGAATATTGTTCAAATAAGGCTACAGTATTTGCTTTTCTGTGTGAATGTATTGCATATAATGTTCAAGTAGATGATTTTACATTATGGACATATGAGAAGTCTGATTACTCCATCTTATCAGTCCTGACTGTACAAGGTTGTTGCAATTTCAAAATAGAAGTCTTATACAAATGATTTATCTTTTGATCTCTACCATTTTTTAAACTATTCATTTTAGCGTTGTGGGATTCCTTTTGTTGCCCCTAAAGTTATTTTTTTTTTCAAAGAAAGAAGAAAGGAAAATATAGAGCAGTTGAGAGAGGAGAATAAAGAGAGAATAATATGAGAGAAAAGGGGAAGGAAAGGAGAAAATGTAGAAAGATAGGAGAAGGGAAGAGAGAGAGGGAACATTGGGGTAGTTAACGTGTTCATTTGCATTCTCGGCTTAACCACAAATGCTGTAATTATGTTTTACAATGATCCTATTCAAAACAGAAGTCCTGTGACACCATTAAGTGCTTACTGTGTAGCAATTATATAATGAAAAGTACTGCCCAAGCTGCAGCATTGTGGACTTCCTTTGAGACACTAAGATTTGAGAGAGAGAATCTCAAACATAAAGCCACTTTTGGGGGGATTTATTACTTCACCAAAAAAGTAATGCTTCATCATAATGTTTCAGCTATATCTAGAAAGTAGACTGGAGAACTGAGAAGTACCAAGTTAATTCAGGACAAAAATATATGTATACATATATAGAAATACCCTTACGCGTGAAGTCAGAACACTAAGAAATGGAATTATCAAAGCCAATCATCTATATTGGTCAAATTACTGAATAATTGTTAATTTACCCATAGTGCTTTGTGACACAGCCAAAAGTTACCTATTTAACCTTTTCAATAAAAATTGTCTTTTTTTGAAATCCAGAAATGATTTACAAAAGAGGTCAGGTTTTTAACTATTTATTGAAGTATGTGGATGTACAGTATTTCAATAGATATGAATATGAATAAATGGTATGCCTTAAAATCCTTTCAATATGTATTTACTTTAAAGGCTGGGAAAAAAGACTCTTTCTGTCTTTTAGTAAAACATCCATATTTCATAATCTGATGTAAAATATGTTGTACTGTTTCCAATAGGTGAATATAAAGTCAGTTTATCAATTAAAGTATGCATTTGACTCATTTTAAAAATCTATCAGTTTAAAAGATACAAAGAGATAGAATTTACATGGGCTCCTTCTGTCCCTTTCTTGATTGTCCTACACTCACACCCCTCTGGTACACCAAAGCAACACCATGTGCAAATTTCCACTGCTACAATTTCTAAGGGCTCCACATTATACAATATTTCTCAATTACTCATTCCTGAAAAGTCTGATAAACTGTACATCTATGCTAAAACAGAATTTTTGGTGATATTTTATTATAAATTATTTAGAATTTTCACGCACTGAAATGCAGCACAGGCAGCAATAGAGATTAATGGTAAAATTCCGATGGTCTCACAAGCTGAAAGTTCAAACACCTGTGAAAACCAGGCTGTGATGTCTTAAGAGTTGGATATGAAAAAATGGACCTTATGGACATCTCTTGGGCATTCAGATACAATTTTGTTTAAGCACCTTGCTTCAAAACAGATCATATGTTTTGCCTGACAACCCTTAGTCTATGAGTAGTATAGCATGGGAATAGTGTGCTATTCCTAATGATTTTTGCCTTCTTTCTGCTATCTGCCCATTTGCGATAAACAATCAAACAAACTGACAAAATAGGCAGGATAAACAAATAAACCTTGCAAAGGTTCAGTTTAGTTTATAAGAGCAATTTTAAATGCAAGTGTTATTACTATTTTGGAAAGGCATATACAGCAAACCTCCCCCACAAAGAAAGTCAGACAAGCATGTCGGGATTCCTGTGTCTCCTTCTTCTCTTTGAACTTCTGTTCTGAACCTCATTACGTAATGCAGGCAGAACATCACACACCTGGAAAACTTGCACAAGAGACAAAGCGAGTTTCTCTCTGGAAAGAACACAGACACTTCAGAATCACATACAGGTATCCAGAAAATAACCACTCACTTCAAGCTGTCAGAAAGAAATAAAAGAATATTTTAAGAGAAAAACAATCCAAAATCAGCATACTCAAACACCAACCAATGGGTATACTTCTTGAGAAATTCCCAAGAAACATATCTTTGCATTCACATGCACTTTGACCATATAAATCCAAACACAGAAAATATTTAGGAAAATATTTATCTCTAATGGGAGGAGAACGTTCTGCCAAGCAAATTAAATCTGGAAAGAAAGAAAACAGGTAAGTTTTCAATCTTCCCCCTTGGACATCACTACCTTTGCCCTAAGGCTAAACAAGATTGTCTTCCGGCCTCCTTTCTTTCTTTCTTTCTTTTTTTTTTTTTTTTTTTAATTTTTTGAGGTAGGGTCTCACTCTAGCCCAGGCTGACCTGGAACTCACTATGGAGTCTCAGGGTTGCCTCGAACTCACGGCGATCCTCCTACCTCTGTCTCCCGAGTGCTGGGATTAAAAGCGTGCGCCACCACGCCTGGCTCATCCCGGCCTCATTTCTAAGGCATGCTCCTCACCTATGAGACAGACAGCAGCTGGACTCGGACTTCAAGGACCACCACTACTGCATCTTTCATTTTACAATACCAAAGCACTTGAAAGACACAGCTACTATAGGAAGAAACACTCTCACCATTATGAGAAAAATGTGGAGAATACAAATAAGAAACAGAAATGTGACTTATTGGTGGAGAATAAACTACTAAGAGAGCATTTGGACCAATGTGGGAAGCAAATCACTACTAGTGTGTGTGTTTACCATTAGTCTCCCCCAAAACAAAAAAGCCCTACATAAGCAAATATATGTGTGTGCATATTTACATATGCTTACATGGGTTTATTTATGCATGAATTTTGATGCTATCCATTTTCATCCCAATGTCCCTAAGAAGGTATGGGACTTAAATCAGGTTGTACAATTCATTAAAAACTCTGGAGAAAGAAACATGAAATGTAATTGACTTTAGACACTCACTTCTTTGTTAAAAATTAGAAGAATTATCTTTCAACTGCCAGGGTAGAGTCTTCATAATTACATGTGCTATGCTGTGCGTGTGTGTGTGTGTGTGTGTGTGTGTGTGTGTGTGTGTGTGTTTGATATAGAGTCTTGCTATCTAGCCCTGGGGCACCCATTCTCTCTCTCTCTCTCTCTCTCTCTCTCTCTCTCTCCCTCCTCCCTCTTTCTCTGACAAATAAATAAATAAAATATTTTTAAAAATATGTAAATACAACACAAATCCCATGTATATCACCTTTTAGTTTTAAAAAGGTGGAAACCATGACTTGATAGATTATAACTGAACATATAAATTAATTCATTGTTGAAGGCAATTATGTGATGTTACAACCAGATGACAGGGCAGTCCAAAACACACACATTTGAAGATTAAATATATGGAAATGAATATGCTAACAGAGGCAGACCTGGTTTTGTAGCGATGGGGAGACTGCAACTGCATCTTGAACAGGAATTTGTTTCTGTATCTACAGACAGAAGTATTTGGCTTCAGTATCACTTACCTACAAACCTGGACAGGAGTTTAAATGCAATGAGAAGTAACAGACCCCACAAAATCAGAATCAGATAACTGCAATTCTAGGAGTACATGTTCTAACAAATACATGGTTTTCATTGCAGCTAATATATTTCCTAAAATGACACAAATATTTTAATAACAATGGGAGCATTGAATTGTTGGTGAAATGGGAATTTTGTATAAATGACAAGAGAGAAGAAGTAACAGTTGAGATTACAATACTTCCTTCACCACGTGCTGTAACACTGGAAGGCACCACCACGAGCTAACTGCTCAGCTTCCAGTCACGACTAAGAAGCCCATGCAGAGCACAGGCTTTGGGGTGTCAGGAGCAATAGGCGGTAGCCTAGCTCTGCAGGCTTGCAGCTTCAAATGCTGAAGGGTGGTTTTCTTCCTCATTTGGGTGACTGGGGGAAAATGACCAATATCTGTCCAAGCAACTCATGGTCTCACCTACTTAACAGCAAATAACTTGTTGTAATGCCCACACAAGTGCAACAGTGGCACACAGTCATGGTGGGGAACCAACTGCTCTTAATTTGGCTAACTGATCCCCTCAGTGGTACGGGACCCATAGCTGGAGCTGGGAAACAAGTCAGAACCATATCCAAACATAACCCCACTCGCCAATATCAGGCTTCCATCAATCATTGGCTACAAGAGGGCCTACACCTATTACACTCTCTATAAAAAAAGTAAGGGTTATCTCATTTGTCCTGGTGCTAACTTACTCTCCGTTGGAGAATCTGCTTCTCTTTTTCAGATAGATGTAGATCCTAAGGAGAGAGCCACCCCATCATACCTCCAAAGAGCCCCAGCTGAAACTAAGAAAAATTGACGAAACAAGCAAGGGTGCTGTTTTCCTGATGAACCGGATACCAGCACAAGGGGGAAGGAGATCAACACAGAGAAAAATCAACTCCTACCAAATGAGAGAGCCAGAGCCTCAGAGGCCCCCAACACCTCATCACTGAAGCAGACCAAAAATGAACCCAACATGACTCGGGGAAATTTTGCGGAAGAGGGGGCGGAAAGAATGTCAGAGCCACATGTTGGGTCATGATATGCAGAGACATTTCTCCTACCCATAACTGTGGGCTAACTCCACAATGCATTACCCATATACCTCAACAAGGAGGGGCCAAGGGGAGGGGGTAGGTCATGGATGAGCCTAATAATGGTACCAAACTGACTATATTTGCTGAATACAAAACTAATTAATAAAGAAAAAAAGAAAAAAAAAACTATCCCTAAAGCTCACAGACAATAAAGAAGCAACAGAGGCATTCGGCCTCTTTAAGTTTGACACCTTCCCTGATTGATGTACTCCCCTTACTCTAGATGGCCTCGAAGGACGAAGGACCAGGGACCATCTGAGTGTCCTCCCTTAGACAATCCTGGCTGAAGAAGCCTATTCTGAACAAGGACACAAACAGCTAAAAGTTCCTTATCTATGGTACCTGGTACAATCTATTTTTCTTAGGATCTTCCTTATAAGTTTGAACTCCAACCTGGCTTCAGCCTTCACCCCATGGGAAGGCTGCTGTCCCTTGCTGTTTCTCTCAATAAACAGTCTGTCGGTAGAAAAAAATAAAATAAAATAAAGTATGTTACTAAAAGCAATGTGGTAGAACTTTGAATTTCCTGGTTTCTTCACTAATTTTGACCTTTCTTACATCCAAAAATTATTAACTTTATGCTAACCACAGCCTCCCGCTATTCTGCACTGCAGTTCAACAAGTACTGAATTAATAGGAAATTTTCTTTTTTTAATGTTTTTTATTGATTATGAACACATTGAGTATAGCAATATCACATGTTGGTATCATTCTTTCCCTCATCCCCACCCTCTTTCCGAAGAGGCCCTCCTTATTAGGGTCACAGATTATCCCCATGGGGATTGTGGGTCATGCACTGTGGGAGCAGCAGTCAGTTGTTGGGGAGAGGCAATGCTTCAGGAAATGATGTCCCAACTTGTGGATCCAACAATCTTTCTTCCACTTCTTCTACAAAATTCCCTGAGCCACGTTGGGTGTGTTTTAAGTCTATTTTAGAAAATGTGGGAATTTGCCGGGCGTGGTGGTGCATGCCTTTAATCCCAGCACTCGGGAGGCAGAGGTAGGAGGATCGCCGTGAGTTCAAGGCCACCCTGAGACTCCATAGTGAATTCCAGGTCAGCCTGGGCTAGAGTGAGACCCTACCTCGAAAAACAAAACAAAACAAAACAAAACAAACAAACAAAAAAAAAAAAGAAAATGTGGGAATGTACTTTGTAAAAGGACTTGTAAAATAATCTTTGAAGACCATAAGATGCTGCCAGGGATGGTGGCACATGACTTTAATCCCAGCACTTGGGAGGCAGAAGTAGGAGGACTACCGTCAGTTGGAGGCCACCCTGAGACAACATAGTGAATTCCAGGTCAGCCTGGGCTAGAGTGAAACCCTACCTCAAAAAAGCAAAAAAACAAACAAACAAACAAACAAAAAAGACTGTAATCTGCTAAGGATAAAGAATAAAGTTTGCAGGCTGGAGAGATGGTTGAGTGGTTAAGGTCTTGCCTGTGAAGCCTAAGGACCACAGTTCGAGGCTCCATTCCCCAGGATCCACTTTGGCCCAGATGCACAAGGAGGTGCATGTGTCTGAGTGCGTTTGCAGTGGCTGGAGGCCCTGGTGCACCCATTCTCTCTCTCTCTCTCTATCTGCCTCATTCTCTCTCTGTCTGCTGCTCTCAAATAAATAAATAAAAATAAACAATAACAACAAAACGAATAAAGGTTGCCTGATTGTTCTCAACACCTAAGTCCACAGAACTCCTGCACAGTTTCATTAATGTAGATTACAGGTGCCCAGAAACTCCACATCTCCCTGTTATATGTTTGAAGAAGGACCAAGTTAAAAATATAAAGAAAGAAAGAAAGAAAGAAAGAAAGAAAGAAAGAAAGAAAGAAAGAAGAAGGAAGGAAGGAAGGAAGGAAGGAAGAATAGCTAATTTTTTACCTGCTCCTTAAGAAAGGGTTGCCAGAGATTTGAAACTACTCCAAGCCGTTGGCATTTCTGAAACAAAATATATACACAAACACAAAATCACATTGCCCATCTGTGACCTGGAAAATCAGCTTACAAACTGGCCGTGTGACCTTCTGGAAAAGAGAGAGAGAAAGAAAAAAAATCAAAACAGTGCTAACCACAGTTTCTGTTTAAGTTTTCTTTGCTCAGATTGTAGCACAAGGAACATTTTGTGACTTAAGCAGAAGTGCCCACCTGCTTAAATACTGACATGCAAATTAAAATACTGGAATAAAATCTGTTTCTGAAATACATCTTTCCTGTTGGTAGACAACTAGTTTATGTTTTGTAAAGTCTTACTGTCGAATTCCTCTAAATGTTGACAAGATTGAAGACTGAATTTAGCTTTAAAAGAAAATTGGAATAGATTCTATTTTCTGGAAATGCATATTTCTTTAAGTAGTATGTGTTCAAAAGTTCTTCTCTCACAATTCAAAATTCTCTCTCTCACACTCTCCCTCTTTCTCTCTCTCAAATAAATAAATAAAAATATTTAAAAGTACAATAATTGAAGGAAAAGATGAAATCACATCTACATATATATAATCTTCTGTACTCAAATTCTTTGACTACTCAGGAAAAGCTGTTGAAAAGTTCATCAAAATCTTGTATTTTATTTGATGTTGTCTTGAAAAATATAAACAAAATTGTTAGAAATCATAAAGCTAACATTTTTATAGACTAAACTTTTAATTTGAAAAGAGTTTATAGATAATTAGGTAATAAATAGCTGATTAGAGAGATGATACATAATAGATAGATGATAGGTGATAGACAAAGAACTTTATCTCCTCAAGATCAAGGGGAAATTTCTAAACATCTTTTGCTTAAAGTTTTTCTTTTGAGAACAGAAGTCAAGACTAGCAGACAAAAATGTCTTCCTCATTCGAAGTATTCCCAATGGCATTTAAAACTAAACCTAAATTTGCAAGCTGGCTCTGCTGTGTCATTTTAATATCAGATTTCTTAGGAGCAGTTTGGCTTTTGAGGCAATTGTCTATCTGTAGTTTAAAGCAGAAGAGAATTTGCATGCAGCTTAATATTTTGGTTTTGGTTTTGTTCTTCTACTCAGTGCCTGTAACACAATCGCTTGAGAAAACAAGTCATCAAGATTAACATAAAAACTAATTCTCTTTAGAAAAGTATCTTCATGGAATATTTCAAACCAGACTGTTTTTTAAATTGAAATTATAACCATGTTATTTTGAGCTGTGATAAGCTCTAAAGACATGCAGATGTTCAAAAAGTGTGAACCAAATTCCAGATATTCATCACAGATAAAAACCAATCTAGATTCTCTGGTTTTATCTATTAAGGGTTGATGTAAATGGTACTTTGATGATGAGAGCTAAAGTGTTGGTGATAAGAAGCCACTAGGATTGATTGGGTGGCCTACACATGCCTTATTGTCTTACAGGTCTTTTGTTGCACACTAAAAAGAACAATGCGAGACTGCATTGAAAAATAGGCCTTCTGATTACCATAAAGTACCAGGAGTTTTATCTGGAAAAAGGTAAATGAGGGCACTGAATTTACCTGTCACCCACACGTTCAATCAATTTCCCTTCTGCTTTGCCCTGTATCATTTAGATCGACTTACAATATGACACTCATTCATTCATCCCTTCACACGCATTTGTGGAAAGCACATGTTGTCAGACATAATGACAAGGGACTCAGAATGTCATGGGAGGAAGAGGCACATAAATAAATGATTACAACACAATTCCACGCTGCAAGTGTGTACATGAAGTGTTTGGGGAGCAGAGAAAACATTGATTAACTGTCAGAGAAAGACAGGAAAGATCCCACAACAGAGGTAACATGGATACTTGATCTTGGTATGTGACAGTTTCATGCTGATTGTAAATTGTGATAAATATTTGATAAAAATGAGCCTGAGTCCTCATTTGGAACAATGTATGTCAAGAGAGTGAGATTCATTTTAATTATGCCCCACACACTGCCACTTGTACCATCAAATACAACTAGTTCTTTCTACTCCCTGTTGACTCTACTCCAATCAAGTTCCTGCCCCACCACTTGTTGAAACTTGGTGTTGTCACTAATCTGCACGTTGCTGAGTCCACATGTCAAACAGTTCTGCTCAATTTGGCCCATCAGCAGCAGAGGATGTGGGCAGATCACCCTTTCTGAGTGTTTTCCATGGAGCCTGCATGCCTGTCTTTCTAATTACTCCTTTATAGGATTCTTCAATACTCCTCTCTTCTTCCAAGTAATTTCATATCAGAGGACAGTCCTTACACTGCACAAAGCATCTTTTGCTTTCTGACCAGGGCAGAGTCCCAATTCCATTTCAAACTTATGTGAAACTCTGCTCAGTTTTAATCCTACCCAACACTATTTGTATTTATATTTCTTTTTGTAAACAATTGTTTTGTTTTGTTGCTTGTCTTTTTTAAGATTTATTATTTTATTTTTATTTATTTATTAGAGGCAGAGAGAGAGAGGAAGAGATAGAGAGTGAGAATGGGCATGCCAGGGCTTCCAGCCACTGCAGACAAACTCCAGACATAGACAACACCATTGCATCTGGCATATGTGGGACCTGGCAGATTGAACCTGGATCCTTAGGGTTCTCAGTCATGTACCTTAACCACTAAGCCATCTCTCCAGCCCTATATTTCTAATTAGGATTATTTTCTCTAATAAAAATCACAAAGACACAGAGAAAGGTTGATCTTGAAGGTAATGCTGTCACTTCCTCTATAACATGTTCTCTTTCATTCCAAAATTTTATAAAATATTTCTATCTATTTTTAAGAGTACTACAACAGAGTATCATACAATGGGCATCTTACAAACACCATAACATTATTCCTCACAGTTCTGTAGGCTGTAAAGTCCAAGATTAAGGTAGATGGTTTCATAGACGATACCTTCTTACTGTGTCCTCACATGGAGTTAGGGGAAAACTTAGCTCTTTAGGTTTCTTTTGTAAGGATGCCATTAGAGAAGGTGTCTTCTGACAAGATGTATACTCAATCTTTGCTAATCTAACATGCTTATCTTGAGGGTTAGGACTGTCACATGTGATTTGAAAGTTTATTAGTTACTTTCTCATTACTGTGAACATACATCAGACCACAAACAACTCAAGGAAGAAAGGGAGATTATTTTGGTTTAGTTTCAAGAGGACTTTCCTTCATAAAGGGAGAAGGTAAGAGAAGCTAGTTCATCCTACCATCAGACAGGAAGCAGAGAGAACAGGAAACAAAGCTGGGACATAGCCCCCCCCCCCCATTGACAACTTTCCCTAGAAAGGCTCTGTCTGCCCAAGGTTCCACAATGTCCCTAAACAGTGTCACCAGCTGGGGATCAAATGGTCAAACACCTGAGCCTGTGGGGATATTTGACATTCAAATCACAACAGGGGGATACAATATTTTCATCCTCATGGTCATCATCTACCAGAGTTAAGCTTTGTGTTGGTACACCTACTACAAGTTTTCTTCTGGAAAAGTAGATTAAGAGAGAGAGAGAGAGATGGCTTAGTGGTTAAGACGCTTGCCTGCGAAACCTGAGAACCCATGTTCTACCTCTCCAGATCCTACATTAGTCACGTGTAGGAAGGTGAGGGAAGCACAAGGTCACACATGCCCACTAGGTAGCACAATTGTCTGGAGTTCGATTTCAGTGGCTGAGGCCCTGGCATGCCAACTCTCTATCTCTCCCTCACTCTCTCTAAAAAAATAAAAAATTAAAAAGTTAAAAATTGAGACAGTAATTCTCACATGGCCATCCTCATAAGACTATATATTATCTATTTCCATTACTCAACAAATCATATTTTCTTCTGATTTCAACTGAATAATAAAAGGTTCAATATTTTTAATCACATATATTTATAATGTTACCAGAGCTACTTCAATAGAGTTCTATTGCCAAATAACACATTAGGTAGTATGTTAAGCATCTGAATTCAAGAATTTTCCTTGTTGAAAGGAGGTAAAATGAAGTTTATTTTCCCTTTAATAAGCATGGACTTGGAAACAAGAGCTAGGATTGCTTCCAAAGCTCAGGTCTTAACACCCACTCAATTTTATCCTCTTTATACATTTTATTTTCAGTGGTGACCCATAGATTTCATGACTCTAAATATCTAATTTTGTCAGCTCAAGGCATTTTCAATAAGCAATTTTTTTCTTCACTTTGACAATAGCATAGGAAGTCTCCAGAGATTACACAAACATTATACTATTCATTCCATTTTTAATTCATTCCTCCAAAAGATGGTTCCTAATAATTAGAAAACAAGAACTAAAAATGATAAAAATAGAAAATATCATGATTGTAAACTAAAGCAGAGGTACTGGAAAATGTTAAGCATTTGGGCCTGATTTTTGGATAGGTCTTAACTAAAGATTGGCATATTAGCTGAATAGCTCAACAGCGTTCTATAAATGAAGGGCTTTTTTTAAAAAAAAAAAGTAAAATCTAGTATTATTATATGTAATTATGCTTATAAAAGAAGAAAAGTGGGAAGGGGAACAACACAAAACCAATCAACACAATAAGAATTTTCCTTCTGGAACCCAGGGTGAGGAATAGAACCCCCAGGTAAGGGAGGTTGGTGGATCAGACAAAAATGCCCAGTAGAAGGTGGAGAAAGATTAAGCCTTAAATTATGGACTCCAGTTTATGAATCCCAGGGCAAAATCTGGGTCAACCCCCTGCAGCGAGCAGTTGGCCAGGGTGAGCCATGTGATTCCCAATACAATTCCAGGCCTTTGCCAAGCACTTAGTTACCAGGCAGAGCTGACAGGTAAGACCCTATTGCTGAAGACACCACAGAGTACACCAAGAGTCAACCTGGAAACAGAGGAAAACCCCACGGTGCTGGAAAGCGCTGTGGGAGCTGTTGAGTGACAATGATCAACAACAGCACGAATAAGCAAAAGACCCTGAAAGCCACACAACCTGCCAGACAGACAGGATCAACACACTCATGCCATAGTGGCACACAGCCCTTGTGGGCCATCAACTGCCCTCCGATTGGACATGAGGCCCACTCAGCGAGACAGGCATTCATCTGGCCTACTAAACCAGGTAGAATTTCTGAAACTCCTTTGATTCAATACCAAAGAGCCAGAATGAGGTTACTTTAAAACACTTGTGGATCTCACAGTTTAAAAAGCATTCAGACAAGAAACATAACTGTTTCCAAACATGGATATTAACTTGTGAGCAAAAATTTAAATATTGGGCTAGAGCACTGGCTTAGCAATTAACGTACTTGCCTGAGAAGCCTAAGGATCCAGATCAATTCCCCACTACTCACATAAGCCCAGGTGCACAAGGTGGTATGTATGTCTGGAGTTCCTTTGCAATGGCTGGAGGCCCTAGAACATCCATTCTCTTTCAATCTGCCTCTCTCTCTCTCTCTCTCTCAAATAAATAAATAAAATATTTGAATAAAAAGGAACTATTGAAAAGCTTTTAAGTTCTATCAAAACTAATAATTTAAATATATACATGCAAAAACATATTGCCAAAGATCTAACTGATCCTAGATTTTATGATGGAGGGAAAATTTGGCTAGTAACTGCCACCTGGGTAAAAACGTCACCACAGTATTGGCAGCAACAACATTTAAATATGATCTATGGGTTTGTCAATTCACCTGCAACATTGGAAAAAAGTTGGACAAGATTCTGCTTCATGGAAAATGAACAGTCTAAGTTGGACTACAATTTGGATTACTCTACATCTAGGGTCAGTATATGTCTTCCTATCAGGATCGAGATGTGAGTACTGCACGCACTACAGCTTGTTGCATCCACTCAGTTATACTCCCTCACGTGGAAATCACCATCGACAACCCGCAAATGTCTTCATGTGCTTCTATCTTAAAACACTTGATTTATGACCACAAATTTAATCTTTATTTTATTTTCACATTATACAAGATATTCTTCAATTTCTCCATCCATTTGCAAATGTATAAATCATTCTTAGCCTGTGGGCTATTCAATAGCAGGTGGTAAGTGGTATCTGATCCATGGGACATCGGTTACTGACTCTTTCTCTCTATCATGGCTTATCCAAGACAGCCTATGGACCTTGCCAGTTAGTAATTGCTCCATCTTTCTGAGTGCTCTGTTGTGAGTAATAAATCATATAACCACTGTAGCTAGGATGAAAATTTATCAGAACAGAGAGCTGAAGGAGTGCATTATAAAGATATTTTACTCATACATGCAAATAAAGTAGGCTTATTTAATATACATGCTACTCATAGTTAGAAAGAAATGGCAGAAAACAAATGATGATCATATTTGTCCAAGGTGAATTGTAGAGGTGTCTATACAGTGGAGCCAGGAAGAGAATTGAGCTGGCTCTCCTCTTACAGTGTTAGGATGCTGTTTGTGAACTAGATTCTGACACGGGCCGAGGAAAGTCGTGGTTAATATCCGAAAACATCACCACTGGTAAGATGAAACCTGGTACGATAAGAAAACAGGAAATGAGCATGGAACTTTTTCAGAAATTACTTAAGCTGAAAACGGAGTGCTAGACCTATGTTGGGTGGATAATAAGACACAGAAATTTTTGGAAATCCGAGGCATCTGGAATATTTTCATCCTTAGGCTGCATAATTAACAGAGTTGTGGCTTTCATTAATCAGTAAAACCTTTAAATCTTTTTACTACTCATCAGTATTCAGCAATGACACTTTCTGGGGACACCTGAAGCAATGGTGACTTCTCCAGAAAGGTTTGTCACTAAAAAAAAATCAATGAGGACAGACCAGTGAGGACACTATAAACAGGTGGACAGCCATGATTTCATCAGGAGGATGTACAACTCAAAGATCATTGTTTTCATCCATTTCAAAGATCAAGACACATCATGGCAGATGACAGCTACACTTCATACCCCATGGAGACAAGAAATACTACCCCGCCTTAAGGACAGTAGGGCTATGCGGTCTTGTAGCCTGCACAACCACATAAGATGCCATAGCTGATAACCTCCTGTCTTCTCCTGGCGCTTGGGCCAACACGAGTCTCAGCAGCACTGACGTCGAAGCATGGCGTCACCCCACATTCTTACATCCATTCATCTTTCCTTCCTCTGTTGCCATGGGTGCACAGGGAGAAGAGCCGGAGCCCTCAGCACAGTTGAGCATCAGGTCATCAGGTCCGCAAAGGCAGCCAGGGCCGTGGCACAAACCCACCACTTCCAACTCGTCTTCTCCAGATGGCAACGTGCAGAGGATTCCAGGAAGGCCACCCTCTGGAACAACGGGAATCGTAATGTTTTCCCTCATAGCATTCGTATGTCATGAGGAAAAAAGATATAATGTAGAACTAAAACAGCTTTAAAAATCAGTGTTCATATTAAATGAGTGAGATTTCCACCCACTGAAATTTATTATTGATATCAGGAAACTGATATTGCCCAAAATTTTATTTATATGACAAGGTTATTTACTACATGCAAACTTGCAGGTCAGCATTTGTAGAGGTGACCGTCGACGCGGAACTTTTACATACAGGATTTTGGACTGCAGGAAAACATGGTTCAGTGGAGTCAGTGGGCTTCCAGTAGAACAGTAAATAGAATCATTTAAGTTGTGTTAATGGATGTAAAATGATTCCGAATTTGAACCCACCTAACCAGTGTCTAAGCTCTGAGCTTTACAAACTCTTATCTGATCACGATCCTTGAAAAATACAAAGCTCTAAGTCAAGATGCTGCATGAGCATGCCAGTCAAGCACTTTACCTTGTACTCTCACATTCACGTTATTTTTAAATCAAGTAGGCAGCTTCCTCCACAATCTCCAGAATACGTGGTAGTCCTGCCTACCCTTGCCCACTAACCCACTAAATCCATTTTGTATCTCTGACCTCTGGCATTGTTTTAAGCCACCTCACCTGTGTAGTGTGCTAGAACAACAAGGGAAAAGTAACAGCATCCATTTCATTCCTTCTCTGCTTTCCTGCCTCTTGTAAATTACATACAACACATAAAGAGAGAGGATTGAATGAGAGGAAGAGGAGAGGAAGAATAAGAAACAATGAGTTTCCATACTTGAGAATATTTTTGAGTCATTTGCTTATTATGTATTTTTTGGTCCCTCCATAACTTTTTTTGCTCTTGTCTGCTAAGTAATATAGAACTTTAAGAAAGAACTCTATAAAAATTAAAGTTCATGAATGCATCTTTTGGATTAATTAACTGTACAAACACAGAGCAGAGTGCAAATCAGTTTGGGAGTCCCCTAGGACACTGTTAAGCCAAACACTGTGGCAGTTATTTTCACTAGAATGAGATACAATTTTGTTTCTGTCTGCTCATTCTGTCTGTGATTCATAAGAACTCAGACACCATTGTATTCAAGTAATAACTTAATATACTACTTGAAAACATGATAATGGAAAATTCTGATAAATTAAACCAATATCTATTGGAATTCAAGTTTAGGGAAAATGCCCCCATGTGATAATTATAAAACAAGTTGTTGGTAGCAGTAAAGTTTACTCGTTACATTGTGAGGGTGATTTCACAGTCTTGTGGAAATAATTTCATTGCTATAAAATATAATTGCATTTTTCACCCAATATGAACCTTTTCACAAATGAAAGAATAAATACAGAAAGCCACTTTCCTTCCTTTGCTTCTAGCCAAAGGCAATCAGCAATGGCATATGGTCTGAGTATTAGGCCATCATATTTTTTAAATTATTGTACCAAACTTTGGTTAACATCAGATACCTTGTTCAATAAAAGCCTGATGTGTAAAATTAAGATAATTCCTGCACAAGTTGAATATCTTAGACTTCATAGGCAGTATTTTTGATGAAAATTGTAACAATTTTTGTGTGTGTCATATGACACAAAAATGGTCGTTAGCTGAATGTCATTTGTGCAAATCTTCTAAGATTAAATAATTATTTCAATAACCTTACAATTATCTTTCAAATAAAAATATAAAGATTATAGTCATCTTTTAAAAACTAACATATACAGCTAGGAATGGTCATATGCATCTGTTATCCTGGCACTTGGGAAATGAAGGCAGGGGTTCAGGAGTTCAGTCATCCTTGGCTGCCTAACAAGTTGAAATCAAGCCTGGACTACATAGGACCCTGTCTCAAACAACATAAAGAAGAATAAAATGCCATACAGACAAAATAGTCTAGAAATAAATAAATCTTAATCTTATACATTCTCTGTGTCTTGTTGTCTTTATTGGAAAATAGATTTATCTAATAAATGACCACAAGTAGAACTTGTGTATAGAACTGAGTATATGAATAGGAATTACATGATAATAGGAGACTAGAATTTTCAGTAACGTTTTCTTCTTGCAATAGTTTTCCAGCCAGTCTACATGTACAGCAATTTTCT
This sequence comes from Dipus sagitta, assembly GCA_036346955.1. Lineage (NCBI taxonomy): Eukaryota > Metazoa > Chordata > Mammalia > Rodentia > Dipodidae > Dipus > Dipus sagitta. Next base: position 59,964,063 of record CM070788.1, read on the forward strand.
TTACCATATTACCAAGGTCCCCCCTTTTTCATGGGAGATATGCTCTATGACTCTTAGTGGGCAATTGGAAAAACAGATGTGCTATTTTTGTCTTAAATACACATATCTATGACAAAATGAAGTGCATAAATGTGACACAGTAAGAGATTAACAATAACCAGGAATATAAATGGATCCTCTCCTTCCTTCTCTCCAGTATTTTATGGTGGAGTGAGATAAATGAATGATGGAGGGATCAGGGCACACCCTGGCTGCCACTTATTGGTCACTTGAACAGACCCTAGCATTCCCCTCAAGCCCTCCACTCATCTGATAACTGATTAGATACAAATTGATGGGTTGGTAATGTATACACCATGGACATGTTGGACATAGGGATAACTTATATCCTGTGCGAAGTGGGGAAGAAGATCCCATGTTCCGTCATGATACTCAGAATGATACAGAATTTTAAATTATGAATTGTCTTTTATTTAGAATTTCCTGAGTAATATTTTGGAGCCAGAGTTGGTCACTGGCAAGTGAAATAGCAGAAAGCAAAGCTGGGGATAAGGTGTGATTACTGCAGACTTTATAGACCCAAAGATCTTTTGACAGATGTTCATTATCATCTAGGAGTGGTGACTTGTGGGAAAGTGACCAACTTTTCAAAATGCCTAGAGCATATAACAACCACGAGATGCCACATTTATCTACTGTAAATCACTGGCAACACAAAACACAGATCTTGATAAGGATGGGAGCAAGAGACTCTTACTTGCTGGTAAACAGAATGCCAATGGTGTGGGTATGGCCATCTCAGTGATGGGTACACAGCTTTGTGGGAGTTTTTGTTTTGCTTTGTTTTGTTTTCACAAGAACTAACCACACTGTCATATCCACTATCCATGCTCCTTGATATTTACTCAAAAGAATGGAACACTTATATTCATAGAAAAACCTGTGCAGGCTATTTTAATAGCTTTTTTCTTAGTTGTCAAAACTAGGAAACAATGAAGGTGTCTTTCAGTAGGTAAAAGGATAAGTAAACAGGGAAAAGTCCAGAAAAAAAAAGAATAGTAATCCACACTAATAATAAATGAGTAATCCATTCAGGAAAAGGCATAGAGGAAACTTAGAGGCGTATTATCAACTGAAAGCAGTGAATCTGAAAAAGAACATATTCCATTTATTTATTTATTCATTTATTTGTTTATTTATGAGAGAAAGAGGAAGATAGAGAGAATGGGCACACCAGGACCTTCAGTCTCTTCAAAGGAACACCGGACACATATGCTACCTTGTGCATCTGGCTTATGTGGGTCCCGGGAAAACCTAGGCAAGCGCCTTAACTTAATGGCTACGCCATCTTTCCAGCCCAAAGCTACATTCTAGATGATTCCAACTGGAGAACATTCTGATATAAAACAGAAATTGGCTAGGCAATCAGGGTAACAGAACCCCAAAAGTAATGATTTTAGATTCCTGACTAAAAGCAGGAAATGGCACTAGGCTTGCAGAAACCTGGATGTGACACCCTCCAGGAAAGATCTCTAGATTAACCTTGCACCCTTCCTAGAGGACAGAAACTCTGATCTTTACCTAAAATTACAGAAAAGCTGTAAAATCTGGTCTCTCTCCATAGTAACCTGTGGACCTGGTCTTCCTCACATAGCCACTCCCCATAAGAAACCCAGACCTGCGTCTGGAGGTGGGCTTCTCAGCCCTCTCTTGCCTCCCTGGGGAAGAGCTCCACCTTGCTTCCTTCTTTCATGTTCTACACTTAAGCCCCCTTCTCTTCATCCTCCTAAAAGCTTTAAATTGCAATAAAATCTTGCTGAACTTTATCCTCTGATCTGTGGATTTCATTCCTCAAATTCATATGACAAGGATCCAGGACCACCCCAAATTATTGGTGCATTGGTGTACAAGGACTGCAAACTGTCTGTATCAATTCCAGGAAAGGCAAAAGTCTAAAGACAGTATGAGGACCAAGGGTTGATGAAAGGAACAGGGAGGAGATTTCAGGCCATGACAGTATTCTATGTAATGCTTCTGAGAGTGACTGAGATAGCTTTGTTAGGCAATTAGGGTGGCCCCAGAAAGTAAAAAGGCAGGAAATTCTGCCCTCACAATCTGCACTTGATAGAGATCAAAGGGTGATCTGACTTCTTATCTCTTGTCTAGTTCCCTAGACCTGTTTTTCCATACCTGTGTCATGAACCTCTAAGCATTCCTCTCTGCTGGCTGCTGACAAAAGGGGACAACCCCCGTAACCCGTACTTCCCCACGGGCTCTTTACCCACTCCTACCCTCCACGTGGCAGGCATTCTCTATACTTTCTTTTCTGTCCTCTCTAACTTTTTAAAGGTATTTACAGGCCCACAGTGTGGGCTCTCAGACCACTTGGGTGTATTCCTTTTCCTTCTCTTGGTTCTGTACTTCCCTCAACAAATAAGATAATTTAATAATTATCCCTCTCAGTTTGGTTTGCCCAGTTTTTTGGTTAAATGCAAACTCGGGGTTCAAGCACTTTCCTCAACCACTAACATCCTGTTTTACTACAATAGTGAACACATACTAGCATACACCTGGCAAAACCCTTAGAACACACACCGTCCAGTAAGCTCTGGATGACAGTGGGATATCAAATTAGGTTTATGTGCCACTATTGTGCATGTGCTAATGGTAAGGAAGACTTGGGGATAAGGGACAGGGATGCATATGAACTCTCTGTGCTATTTTTCTGAAAATCTGTCATAACTAAAGTTTATCAATTAAAAAAAGTATGCTTGGGGATGAAGAGATGGATCAGTGTTAAAACACTCACCTGCAAAGCCCAAGGACCCAGGTTTGATTCCTCAGTATACACATAAAGCCAGATGCACAAAGTGGTGTATGCATCTGGAGTTTGTTTGCAGTGGCTGGAGGGCCTGGTGCACCATCCTCTCTGTCTGCATCTCTCTTTCTGTGCTCACAAATATATAAATAAAAATACTTAAGATAAATAAGTAAATGGCATGCCTGGAATGCTCTATGGAGGATGGGAAAAAATGCCAGCGGGTGGACCACAGTGGTGCTGCCTGGGTCGTCGGTACCATCGGTGACACAGAGCGCAGCTCACGTATGTAAACCCTTCACCTATGCTGGCAAACTCCCAGGCAGATATGAGCACCATGAATCCTCTAATGGAGTCATGCAGGAAGAACCAAAGGTATCTTTATTCATCCCATCTCTATGCCAAGTTCAAGCTCTTTGCCTGCGAGATGGTGCCATGCCTATTCCATAGCCACTGTGTGAAACTGCTGTCAGTCAGCTTATGAAGGTGAGGAAGAAGAAACTGGATCACATTCGGGGCACCTGACTTACAGGCTGGCATAGGCCATTCCTTTGCACTATGGGCCAAAATCATGTCAAGAATATACCCTCATCTTCTTGACCTACATTCACTAATGAATGTTTCTTTGAATTTGGCAGGAGATGGCTTTGGCTTAAATAAATAACTTATTTATTTCTTAAAAGATTTTAAACTTTTAATTAGCTAATCCAGTTACTCAATTTGGTAATGGGTACAGATCCCTGACTTTGTCTCTTATTATAATTTTATTTCTCAGGAAATTGTAAATAAACTAGGAGGACCTTAGACATCATTTATTCCATGTATTAAACACTTCCACAATACAAAATTATTTAAGTGTGTTCTAATTTAAAACTTGATACATTTGTCAGTATTTAGCAGCTATTAATTTCATCATGGCCCACCAAGGCATAGTTCAGACTGCGATACCTTTAATGACTTGTTTGTATAACAAATTTGGTTGCCTTTGCTCCAGTTAGTTGGTATGGAAATCTAAGCAACACTGTGCACATCCATGAGAAGTGACTCCTAAGAAGACTAAGCACACAAGACAATGGCATTAGTATAACTCATTTTCAGTGAGGCATACTACTCTTTTGGAAAATATATTTTCAACCCCCTCTCATCTTTCAAACTTGGTACTGTTCCTCATCACAGTCAAATAATTTGGTAGGTGAGCAAGAAATATAAGTACAAGAAAATTGGAAAAATATCAGTTTGCTAATTTTCAAAGTAACTATTGTTAAATTGTTATTTAAGCGTAAGAAATCTAATTGAATGATACACATGTGAACACACATATAATAAGTTAAAGGAAAATTAGCGTTTATTTTAATGCTCAAAATAAAGGGCCCATAATAAAAATAACTGGAAGTATGTCCACTTGCATGTCCAGTGAGTCAGTGGAGAAGGAAGTGAAGTGTGTTGCTGAGGGCATTAGTACTCTGGTGGTCATTAGCACTCTGGTGGTCATTAGCCACCATAATGATAACATCCGAAACAGAATCTTAGCAGGGACAAAAATGGGCTTTTCAAATGAGTGTAATTTATCCCTTGACTGGATCCAACAATGCAATCATATCAGTAATGACACCAGATTTTAAAACTCTTCTTACATGCAAACAGAGAATCAAAGTATAACGCAGTATTTAATCTGTAAACAAATCATATATCACTTGTTAAAATCAGAGATTTGGACACCAGGTTGGAGAGAGAGAGATAACAGAGTAGGCTAAACACATTTTTATAGATATTTTTAATTTTGCTTTCAGCTTAGCTTGGTTATTGTTCAGTATGAAAACAGCCCCCTTAACAATAACACCAGATAATTGAGTTATAAATAGATGTAAAACAGTGGGACGTGGTGAACCACCATATGTAGCTTTTACAAATTGCATGAGATGACTTCATTATTAGCACACAGTTTGCCCCATGATCATTATCAATCATTCCAGTGATGAGATAATAATGATGTGTTATGATATTATCCCCTGTCCGTTGTTACAGATTTCTAGTAGGGCTCAGCAGGTAGAGAAAAAAAACTTTAATGCATTTGTATCTTTCCTTTAGTTGTGTGCTCATAGTAATGACTTTTCCAAACTTTTACAAAAGCAAGAGAATAAACAGGACATCTTCCAAAAGGTGCACTGAGACATCAGCTCACCTTTGTAACAGCTGCTGATCAGGATTATCTGAGCCAATTTCCGCCATGCACTTGAACTCTGACCACTATATATGTGTGCTCACAGAAGAAAGGAGGTGAAAGGCAGAGATTTCCCCATTGTTGAGCACCCAATGCATGCCAGTTGCCCTGGAAGACACATACTCCCCTTGATCAAACCACTGGTGTTACAGAGAGGAAATCCCAAAGGTCAACAATGAGTGACAGGTGTGGGTGTGTGTGGGGGGGGTTGGGTATTCTGCCCTGGACTAGTTGGCTCTAGAATATTTTTGGCATTTTCCATTATCGCTTTCAAATAATCTACCTTAGGGCTGGAGAGATGGCTTAGCAGTTAAGCGCTTGCCTGTGAAGCCTAAGGACCCCAGTTTGAGGTTCAATTCCCCAGGACTCAAGTTAGCCAGATGCACAAGGGGGCGCATGCGTCTGGAGTTTGTTTGCAGTGGCTGGAGGCCCAGGCACACCCATTCTCTCTCTCTCTCTCTCTCTCTCTCCCTCTTTCTCTCTCTGTCTGTTGCTCTCAAATAAATAAATAAAAATGAACAAAACAATAATCTACCTCAGTTAAACTGGGGAGGAGGTCAATCACAAAGCTAATAACTAGTATTTACTTTCACACACCATCATGCATGAAGCTAGCCACCCAGAAGTTCATTGCAGACACTCCTGCCACTTCTTGTGAATGGAAGGTTTTAGATTGCTCAATGCTTGGCATTGTAATCATTATTTGTCAAAATGTCTGAGAGAAGAGCTTTTTCTTCTGTATACATTTCTAATTCATTACACAGCACACTATTAGAAATATAATACATTATCACAAAATAAAATGAAAAGGTAAAGCAAGATACACAGAATATAAGCTCAATTGTGTTAATGATTTAATTAAAATATAAAAAACCAGTAACAAACAAGCCCACTGGCCACATGTTTAGATATTGCTGTAATGTCATTGTGCTATAAAGAGTTCTACATGCCCACACACCTCTGTTTTTGTCTCACTGTGGACTTATGAAGAGTGTTTCTCAAACCAGCTGGAGTCCAAGGACCATACTATGTCAGACGTAGAGAACCTGATGGAAACCAATCCTAGTGCTCAGCTGTATGGATACATTCTCAGACAGTAAAGCTCACAGCATCCTTTATCCTAAGCCACTGTGTTCGGAAAGTCCTAGAAATTTACTAGTTTGCAGAAATGCTGCTGTTGAAAGTAAGTGGAATGCTTCAGTCATTTTGCAATGGCCTACTGCACCATAATGGGTACTGCATTCTTTGTTTCTATGCTCCTTCACCCCCAGGTTCACTTCTCTGGGGATAAAAACCGGTTAATTTATATAGTGGACAAGCTGATCCCAGTATTTTAAATTTTTATGAGACTCTGTCTTAAAATTAAGTTTTAGTAGGTTAGTGAGATTTCTCAACAGTTAAGAGCAGCAGCTATGTAAGCATGAGGGCTTGAGGGCAGAAACCACCGAGTTCAATTCCCCAGAACCCACATAAACAAGCAGACATGGGCATGTATAATCCCAGTCCTCTGAGGAGCAGAGACAAGAGAATCACCGGGGCCCAAGTGAACAGCAGTACTGAGTTTAGAGGGGGACTCTGTCACAGGAAATACAAATTTGAACAATAGGAGACCCTTGACATTCTCCCTTGTCCTCTACATGTATAAATAGGCCATGTATCTGCACACACACACACACACACACACACACACACACAGAGCAAACATACTACACATGCATATGTAAACATAATTAAGCTTCAGAAGCCAAGAGTTTTGAATGTGTCGTATACCTTCATTACTTTAGAATCATCATTTGAAAATTAATGTAGAAATCCTTGTCAGTGTATGTACTCAGTTCTATAAGCCAGCACTACTTATTCTGTAGGCAATTTTCTGTTACAACTTTAAAATACCTAACACAATGGAAATGTGATATGAATAATTGTCATATGAAAACCATATAATTATAATATTATATATGTATAATTTTAAGGCCCATGGTTGACTTTTATAAATCTGACATAATTGACATTGAACTAAAATTTGCATGAAAATACCTTAATAACTGCAGTATTATTTCCACCATTATGCATAACAGTTAGAAGGTCAACAATAAATAGCAGGTAACTTGTATGTACCTCTTTCAGCTTCAATAAAACATTGTTAGAGCTGATCATTATGCTACTTTTAGAGTGATATGCTATCCTTTTTGGCTGTGATTCTTTGTAGTCAGGAATATATAACAACAAATGAAAGTCAAATGTAAATTTCAGAATTTAAATGGAATTTCTGCTTAACCATTCTATTAGCACACGTTACACAACCTTTGATGATCAAATTTTCATCTTCCACACTTAGGGTCAAATAGTAATAATTTTTATATAAATATTTTACTTATATATTTATTTATTTATTCTGGAGAGAGACAGAAATATAAAATGGGTGCACCAGGGCCTCCAGCCACCGCAAGTGAACTCCAGATGCATGCGCCACCTTATGCATCTGGCTTACTTAGGTATTGGAGAATTGACCTGTTCTTAAGCTTTATAGGCAAGTGCCTTACTTTCTAAGCCATCTCTCTAGCCCCAATAAGTTTAAATAATAAAAGAAAAGGAAATATAATTATTTTGCTCTGCAATAATATACATGACCATAGTTGTAATAATGAAATAAGACTAAATACACTATAGAATAAGAACATTGAGATTTAAACTACATTTTCATTTTTTTGTGATTTTTACTAAAGAGTAGTCTGATTAAAAAAATCGACCAAGAATTTTTATTGATTCCAATTAATTTTGATGTTTAAATTATGTTATTTTTTCATTGATTACATTGTAGATGTAAAATTTGAACACCTTAAATAGATAGGTTGGCTGATTATAACCATTTAGGAGATAAATGTACTCCTTTTCCGGGATTTCTACAGATGTCCAGGGAACAGTCATCTTAAATTAGCAGTAGATTTTTGTTAAAGAACACAAAAGAATAACTGCTTATAATCTTGGCTAATGAGATAATAACAACTATCTTACTAGTATTTCATCATTTTTAAAAGAAATAGCATTTGTGCATGTATTACCATTAGCAGAATGACTTTTTAATGAATATTGCAATAGCTTATATCAGATAATCAGACTGAAGTTCACTCTTTCCTGCTAAACATAAAATTCAGCAACATGTTTCTGTCTTGTCGACACGTTTGTTCTACTTCTTTAAAGAGCTGAAGCAGAAAAGCATTGCTTTCTCCTAATGATGTGTTTCTCTATGAAGTACCTTTTTCCTATTACTGTGATCCACAAAGTATTTTTATACAACTTACACAAAGAAAAATTTAATGGTTTAAAATTTTATTCATTACAAAATTTTATTTCTTCAAAGGTAACTATATTTACTTGAACAAAACATGAAATTATCATGAAAAAGGTAATAAATGACTCGAGTGAGTCATTGTATGAGAAGTATCCCTGTTTGACTTCCAGAAAAAAAGAGTCATGGTAAGTTTTGGTTTGGGAGCAACAAACAAACACAGATCTACTCCAGACAGGGCACAGAGAACAGACCAAACAATTACACCCAAACAAAGTTTTGTGAACCAATGAACTTACTAGAGTTATTGATGGGCACACAGACAACTGAAGGCTCAACCCTACCTGGTTGATGACCCAGGAAAGCTGCATCCCTGAAACTCTGCCCAACTTCTTACTGATAGTTTCCTGAGTCTTATGACTACCTCTCTTCTCCTCACGAGGAAGCATTTCAATTCAAAGAAAATGCTTACACAACATGGGGAAAAACCAGATTCCAAGGAGAGAAAGAGATGAAGAGCATCAGGAATTTTAAAAGGGGTGACATGTTGAGAAATAGAAAGTTTAATAAGTAGGAAATGGCCTGAAGTTCCAAATTCAGCTCTCCAGGGTGAAGAGGAACCTAAAAGCCAAGAGTGCTTGTGGGAGTGAGCTCCAAGAGAAGACTGCTCACTAAGAAGACTTTCAAGGAAAAGTGGAAGAACCAGCCAGGCGTGGTGATGCACACCTTTAATACTAGTACAAGGGAAGCTGCCCTCAGAGGACTGCTGTGAGTCCAAGGCCAGCCTGGGCTGCAAAGTAAGTTACAAATCATCCTGGGCTAGAGAGAGACCCTGACTCAAAATAATATAAAGCATAAGAGCTATTCCTTATCAGAGATGTATAAATGACAAAATAGAAACACAAGGAGCATGAGAAACAAGGCAAAATAGATCCTAAAAAAGTTTAAATTCTTCAATTCCAGAATAAATGCTGGACAGAGAATTCAAAAGAGTCATTTAAAAAATATATTGATAACTTTACAAAGGATTTCAGTAAATGGATAATAAAGAAGACAATAGCATAAAATATTTAGAAGAAAGCTTGGAAAAGAGAAAACTAAATGAAAAGCAATAGACTAGGTCAAGTAGAACATAGATTATCAGAGCTTAAAGACAATGTTGATAATGTTGATATGACATTCAAAATAGTAATAAATAAAAAGATAAGAAGTCATGACCACAAGTTTCAAGACCTCTGTCATATGAATAAGAGACCAGATTTGTACATTTTTGGCAAGAGAGTGGTGTGGAGATACAGAACAAAGGCATGAAAAGTTCCTTCAGTGAAAACATCCCAAAGCTAGGTAAAGATATGGAACTCCAGGTATAAGATGTGCTTACAGTCCCTAATAGACTTGACAAAAGAAAAATCTCTCCAAATCATATTATAAGTAAAATGCCAAATGAACATAGCAAAGAAAATGAAAACTCTAAGAGAGAAGTGTCAAGTTATTTACAAAGAAATAACAATAGTTGGCAGAAATAGTAAGGGGAGGGATACTATGGATTGGTATATTCAAAGCCCTTACAAAAAACAACTCACCAATATTATTAGTTCCAACAAAGTTATTCTTTAAAATCAGAGTACTGTGATCTCCTGAAATAGCACAAAGTAAAGCAGTTTGTGACCACTGAGCCGGAACCACAGAAGACACCTCAAGGAGTACGACTGACAGAGGAGAGGACCAATGTCATCAAACTCAGGAGGAAGGAAGCCGCATTGGAATTCTACAAGACCAAATCAGAACCAGAAGGAACCAAACATCACTAACTCAGAACAATTATACAAGATAAGTAATAGGGAGGACATGAAATATTAAAAACAATTATAAAAGTGGGGAAATAGGAATTAGCACATACTTTTCAAACAACCCTAAATGCAGAGAGTATTAATTCTCAAATTAAAAAACAAACTGATGATTGTGGTGAAAGCATGATCCAACTATTTACTCCCTGCAAGAACAAACCAGTTCAAAATTACTAGAAGGAAAGATAGAATCAAGATAAGAGCTGAAATTAATATCATAGAGACTAAAAGAATAGTACATAGAATCAAGGAAACAGAGCTGGTTCTGGGTACAGATAGTGATTTTAAGCGGTTGCTTTTATACTTAACATAGCTCTTCTAGCAAAAGATTCCCTGTCAACTATGATGACACCCCATGTGATCCCCCCTAATACATTAATCTATTCCCCATTGTTAATGACCTGAAGTTAGAATGGCTACCAAGGGTGGAAATACTTTCCTGTATCTACTGTATACCCAGGTAAGCATGTCTTTCAAATTCTATAAAAAGAAAATGAAAACTGATAGCAAAAGTAGATGCACCTGTTGCATTTATTGTTCTCAGTGCTGAGACAAAATACCCAACCAAATGCCGCTTCTATAAGGGAGAGAAGGATTTGCTTCAAGCAAACATTTTTCTGAGGAAGGCTCACTATGGAGGAGAAGGCATGGCAACCCCCTCACATCACGTATCAGCAGCAGAGAGACAATGGCAAGAGCGAGCAAGCTCTGGCAAGTGCGCTGGACTAATTAAACACAAGATCTTCCCCAGCCACACACCTTCTTCAACAAGGCTCTACCTCTGAACGCCTGGACACTGAGTACAAAGCTGTGTGGGTGTTTAGATGCAAACAACCACAGTGTCTGCTGAAAAGAACTACTTCACAATAAACCCTTCACAGATGATGTCGACACAGTTCTAACACTTCCAGGGAAATGACTCTTAAAATTTAAGTATAAGTTTTCGACATATAGTAGTGAGGACTCAAATTCTATTTTTTGGAAAGATATTTACAAACTATGGATCTTCATATGTAAGGACCTTTTCTATCTGCCCCAAACGTCGTGTTGTAAATTCATAGCTTCTCTGTTAGAATATCCGCAGAAATTTCTTTTCATTACTGCATATAAATCAATGTTTCTCATATAAATTATTAGTGTTAGCTATAAAATACCTTATTGCTTTTCTGAGACCCACAAATTCTCAATTTTCCAAACAAATGGTATTAGTTTAAATAGTCATTTGTATAATTAAGAGCATTTTTAAACTCTTCTTGGGCTGGAGAGATTGCTTAGTGGGTAAGGTATTTGCCTGCAAAGCCAAAGGACCCAGGCTCAACTCCCTAGGACCCGCATAAGCCAGATGCACAAGGGGGCACAAGCAACTGGAGTTCATTTGCAATGGCAGGAGACCCTGAAGTGCCCATTCTCTGTCTGCCTCTTTTTCTCTTCTGTTTCTCAAATAACTAAATAAAAATAAAATATTTTAAAAACCTAAAAATAAAATATCTTCTTCAGTAAATGTTTAAAATGGTGCCATTTAGAATTTAAAGTTTTATTTATTTATTTATTTATTATTTTGTTTTTTTGAGGTAGGGTTTCACTGTAGCCCAGGCTGATCTGGAATTCACTATGTAGTCTCAAGGTGGCCTCGAACTTGTGGCAATCCTCCTACCTCTGCTTCTCAGAGATTAAAGGCATGCACCCCATGCCTGGCTGCTATTTGGATTTTGATGTAAAAAAAAAAATGCTACAGTGAGGACAAGAGTTATTCCTGACATATCTGCTCCACAGTTCCCAGTTACATCTGCATGAGAGACTCTAACTGGAGACAGAGTATCCAAGAATATGCACCAACACAATATAAATTGAGTCTCAGATTTATTAGAATTATAAAAATGAGTGCATCAGCCGGGCATGGTGATGCACGCCTTTAATCCCAGCACTCGGGAGGCAGAAGTAGGAGGATCACTGTGAGTTCGAGGCCACCCTGAGACTCCATAGTGAATCCCAGATCAGCCTGGGCTACATTGAGACCCTACCTCGAAAAACCAGAAACCAAAAAAAAAAAAAAAAAAAAGAATAAGTACATCAACTATATTCGATTGGTTTGATATTGATATTTTAAACACTTTTGAGGTAATATCATTGAACTTTCTGAATAATTTTAGCAACTTTCTGCATCATCTTGGCTTTATATTTTATACCAAATTGTCATATTTAAAGTAGAGCTCCAAAGTAGAATATATAGGAAGAAGGAACGAGTCCAGTCAGGTTGCAAATGTCTTTATGATGGCCTTAGCTTTCATAATGACGGGCTCTCATGCATAGCTAAAGACCAAACCGGCCTCTGTAGCTGGGTTTGAGAATCTTCTCTCCTGAGCTTCCACAGAAGGAACTGAAGACCTTTGATCTCTGTGTTCTTGTTCACTTTGCTTTCCCATTCCTTGCTCCCTAACCTCAGCCATCAAGGTTGGGTCCTAGCTTTGAATATGTTAGTGAGACATGAAGGGTGTTGAGATCTTTATTCTTGTCTCCTATCTCTCCTCAGAGAGAGTTGAGACAAGCCATCTCTAACCAAAATGCCCATCCTAAATTCTCTTTGATTCTCCACAAGAATTAAAATTGAGAGGAATCAGGAATCATTGATAATGATTCTCTTTGACGTATAACTTGAATGTCTCACACAATCATCCCACAAATCTTCATCAAGTTGTGCTATGAGCAGCACTCCACTGGATGTTGGAATACTCAGTTGTATACAGCATTGCTATGGCCTTTGTCATTGTAAACTTTAAAGTCTAGGAAAGCTGGTCACATTGAATGAATAGGTAAAAGTGAGGTGCCTGTCATTAAGGGAGGAGGACAGTTTCTGGAGAATGTGCCACACAGAGTGATCAATGTGCCTATAGTAGTTACCTTCTCATTGCTGTGATAAAATGCCTGGCCAGAACCAGCTTATGGAAAGAAAGGGTTTATTTTGGCTTAAAGATTTAAGGCAAGGTTTCATCATGGCAAGGAAATTTTTGTACAAACAGATACAGGTGTCACATCTCCACACAGCAACAGGGAGTTATCAGAAAGAGTGAGATAGCTATGAAGACCCAATACCAGTGGACTAATAAACCACAAGGCCCGCTCCCAGCAACAAACCTCCTCCAGCAAGTCTCCACCTCACAGACTGTATCAGCTGGAATCAAGTATGAGGCTTAATCACAAACACATGAGGTTGTAGGGAGCAATCCACACTCAAACTATGATAGAACTTTATAATATGAAGTGGGGTACTCCCGAGGCATTACCATATCAACAAAATGGCCAAAGAATGCACTGGAGAGAGTGGAGAGCAAAAATAATAACTAGAGATTACTATTAACATTAGAACAGAATCTAGATTAAAACAAAATTAATATAATTTGTCTTTCACAAAAGAAATGAGATTTCTTTTATAATTACCACTCAATGGTGCAATTGTTGGTTAAACATTTTTTCAGTGAAACATAAAATCTAAAATCTAAGTTAAATTATATCTTAACCCCAATTCTAGCTAAAAGAAAGAAAGTTTAAAAATGTACACTGACATATTTCTGCAATACAATCTCCCTTACATTATTTTTTTGAATAATGTGTAGACAATTGCAATTATGACAATTATAAGGAAGTTTGAACTTTATAGTTTTGCTCTCTGTATAGATTATAAACTTATTTGGCTTCATGATGTTTCTTAATCTGTAAATCATTGAAATAAAACCACCTTAGATTTAAATTTGATGTGGAAGAAAACTAAATAACAAAAAACCACTTGGAGAGGCTTGTGTAAGTTTGGACACTATTCATAGATATCTTGATATATACATAAAATTTCATGCCAAGACACCACTTCAAGGACTCACTAGTTCACTCTTTCATGGAAGTTATTAGTGCAAGTCTGGGTCTTTATGATTTTACTCTACTCCAGTACAATTATCACACTCTGGGTACATGGATCAATAGCCTCTACATGGTCTTCTAAATTGTTTAATGAAGTTAAAATAGAATGGCAGTATCTGACCTACTTAAATTCAAAATATTCTCAAAAAAAACAACAACTTTTTAAAAACAAGAATCTTGGTAGTGCATCTAACATTAATGTTTGACTGATATGTCTAGATTTTTCTGAAACCCTCAGGATCTAGACTAAGACAGAATACATATAGTTAACAGAAGTAATTGTACTCTTTTGAATTTTAAAGAACATATTTAGAATAGTTTGAAACTGGTGTGTCATTTACTGACAAAAATTCACAGAACCGATCTTTCCAACATCTGGTTACTGGGAAGAAAGACTTGATACATTTCTGTTGTGAAAGAAACCACACAGGATAAACAAGTCAGACACAGCGAGGGATACAACAGCAGCCAGCAATGAGATTCAGTCTTATTCATGACCAGGTTGAAAATATTTAAGTGGCATTTTCTTCCATGAGTACCCCAAGAAACTAGAAACATGTCTTAAAATTGTTATGTGAGATTTCTTTAGAGTAGTAGGATGCTATGAAACTGGGGCTTCCATATAAGAAATTTCAATTGTAACTTGCATGATTTTTGCTCTCCTTATTTTCATTTCAGTGTTTAACAAGCAGAACCCTAAAAACACATATCATTTGCTTTTCTACGTTTAAAGGGTGTAACCTTGAAACCATGTGAGTTACACTTTAATTATATGATGCTACCAGCATGACTATAAAGTGAAACTACTCAGTAGTGAAATGTACAAGCAATACAACATTGCACACTGTGAAGTGTAGCCAATATTACACAGTATGACTCCTCAAGCATTTGAGAAATCACTCAACAGAATTATAGTTTTTAAGAGAAGAGACTTTTAAATATCAACTAAGGTCAAAATTTCATTATGGTGCATGAGACACAGTCAGACACTATTCATCAGTTTAGAATATAAATCCTTTGTGACAGCTCATAGCAGTTCAGGCAAACATTTGCATAACACTTCACTTAACATAGATCAAATTCATAATAGAAAGAATTACTTTAGTTCTGCCAAATGCCAAATGATTCCATTATAGCTAAGTCATCTTGGTGAAAAGGAGATGGTGTGGAAGAGGTCTCAAATTTGTACTTTAATATAGATTTTTCAAGTATTAGGAGACAAAAAAAAATACCTTAGAACAAAAGCAATGCCAATTTTGGTTTCTATAGTGATTTTGTTTTACTGTGAGAAATCAAAACCTGTAGCACCAGGTCTGAAATGAGCTCTTTATATGGTGCTTTTTACTTGTTACATATAACAAAACAATCAATATTCAAAGGCTGAAAGCCCAGTATGGTGGCTCATGCCTTTAATCTCAGCACTCAGGAGTCTGAGGTAGGAAGACTGTCATGACTTTGAGGCCACCTTGTGCTGAAGAATAAGTTCTGGGTCAGCTTGAGCTATAGTGAGCCCCTACCTCAAAAGAAAATAAATAAACAAACATACAAATAAATAAAAACACTCAGTGGCTTGAAATCATGCTGCATTATCTCTCATGGTTCTGAAAGTTGAAGGAGTCCTTCTTGTGTTGTACCTACCTATTAGCTTCTGCTCAAGGCTACCATCAGTAGTGGAAGATTCAAAAAAGCCTCCTCTCATATACACAGAGCCTTCTCATTGACTCATGCCTGGGGCCTCTTTTTTGCTTATTATTGCTAAAACTCAATGTGATTTCATATCTGGGCCTCTCCACCTAGTCTTCCTCCCCATCAGAGGAGTGGGAACTCACTTTGCAGCTTGATGACTGAGCTCTCAATAACAGCAATCTGGGAGCGATGCCTCACCATGAAACCACACACAATGCCTACACACAGCTCATATCACCTTTGCTAATGTCTCATTGAATGAAACCCGGATTTAGCCAAGATCCCTGTGTAAGAGCAGTGTAGAACATAAAGGCTAGGGCCCAAGCCCATTGTACCCCCAGGATAACTGACGGCCTCACATGGACCCTCCATGTGAAGTCTCCTCACAGGGTCTCCATTTGTCTCTTTCTCTCTGTGAAAAAGAAAAAAGAATTTCCCTTTTTACATTTAACACAACCCCGTCCCCACAATTCTATAATAAAAAATATTGCTGGGGAAATGGATTTAATTTTTAGAGAAATAATTGTCATGTTTGTCTTCTTTTTTTTTTCTTTTTTTCTTTATTAGTTAGTTTTGTATTCAACAAATACAGTCAGTTTGGTACCATTATTAGGCTCATCCGTGACCTACCCCTTCCCCTTGACCCCTCCTTGTTGAGGTATATGGGTCATGCATTGTGGAGTTAGCCCACAGTTATGGGCAAGAAAAATGTCTCTGCATATCATGACCCAACATATGGCTCTGACATTCTTTACGTCCTCTCTTCTGCAAAATTTCCCTGAGCCATGTTGGGTTCATTTTTGGTCTGCTTCAGTGATGAGGTGTTGGGGGCCTCTGAGGCTCTGGCTATCTGATTTGGCAGGAGTTGATTTTTCTCTGTGTTGATCTCCTTCCCCCTTGTGCTGGTATCCGGTTCATCAGAAAATCAGCACCCTTGCTTGTTTTGTCAATTTTTCTTTTTAATACAACCTAAAGCATATCTAAAATCAAATGATAAGTGACTTTTAAAAATAAGTGAAATAATTACTACATGTTCATGACTGCTTTCTTTTTCAAACAGGTACAACTATACTTTTCTAAGAAATTGTTCCTAAACAAATAGGTCCAAATTTACATGTCCTGTGTTTCACAAAAATCTCATTAACTCATAAAGGGCTCCTCTTACTGTTCATGAGAACTTTGGATAAGAGCAACAATACACATAAAAAGTAAACAGTGAAAAGGCAAAAATATAAAGCTGTGTATAAAAATAAAATGTGAGCTAGAGAGACTTCTCAGTGGTCAAAGGCACTTGTTTCACAAAGCCTGACTGCCTGGGTTCAATTCCTCAGTACCCACATAATGCCAGATGCACAAAGTGGCACATGCAACTGGGGTTCATTGGCTGTGGCAAAGGGCATTGGTTAGCCTATACATCCTCTCTCCCTCTCTCCCTCTCTCTCTCTCTTTCTCTGTATTTTTTAATCAAATAAATAAATTAACATTTAAAAAAAATAAAAGGATAACTAAGCTCAGTGTTGAAGGCTTCAAAGAGAACAGCCAGAACCAGACATCTGCATCAACTGTAAGTTTACTTAAATGCATGGATAAAATTATATTTCATATAATCAAACCAAATATTAAATAAGGAAATGAACAAACCAAAGCTTTGACTACTGGATTAGGCTGCTGACTTTAGGTCATTTTGGAATAAATACACGGTGTGACATTTAGTACTGTTGGAGACATTAAGAACATTCCACAAAGCCTTGGGACTATCTATGCCTGGGAGTCTGAAAGAAAATACTCCCTTAAGTGCTGGGGATATAACTCAGTTGGTAGGGTGCTTGTTTCGCATACACTAATCCCTGGGATCTATCCCTAACACTACATAAATTAATCACCTCATGGTGAAACATTCCTGTAATTCTAGCACTAAGGAGACAGAGGCAGGAGGAACAAAAGTTAAAGGTCATCCTCAGCTAAATAGGCAGTTTGAGGTCACCCTAGGCTACACAAGTAAAATAAGCAACAATATAGTCCCTTAACACAGGCTCTAAAGGATATGGTTTCTTTATTTATGGACTGAACTAAAAATAAACTGAAACTTCTTCAATATTACTACAAAGAAAGTGGCTCAACTTTGATTATTAACAGACTGGAGAAAAATATCTTCCTCAAGAATGTCTACCCTAAGGCTCTTTTTCAAAGAATATATCACCAGGTGGTCATAAAAAAAAATCTTTAAGTGATGAATTTAATTTAGTAACCTAGGAATGGTGACCTAGATTCCTGGAAGAAGTAAATGTTCTCCAAAGCAATTACTTAAAGGATTTTTACAGATGAACTTCTTAAAAAGTATAATTTCACAGTCAAACATAAAGAAAAAATAAGGTTTTATGAGTGAGAGACAGATGGTGAAGTCAAATAGCAGAATCATACTCAAAAGGAGTTCTGAAACTATAATTATCAAATTAGACCAATAAAAAAGAGAAACATGAAAATTGTCAATTGAAATTTAAGACATAACTAATATTAAAACGAATGAGCAAAAATTTTACAAAAACATATCTGTTAATTCTTTTAAAAATAAACAATGGGTTTATAGAAAAATAGATATAACTCAGATGATGTCACTGAGTTGGAATTGTGATCCTAAACACCAATCACAGATTTAAAAATGTAAGAGAGGTTAGATGACATAAAAAGTCTGTTATATTTTGTTGCAATCAGGTTCACATTGCTGGCAGAAATCATACAACCAAGAGCAGCTTGTGAGAAAAAAAGGTTTATTCTGGCTTACAGAGTCAAGGGATAGCTTCATGATGTCAGGGGAAATGATGGCCTGAGCAGAGGGTGGACATCACATCCTGGCCAACATTAGGTGGTCAACAGGAACAGGACAGTGTGCCAAACACTGGCAAGGGAAAACTGGCTATAATACCCATAAGTCCACACCCAACAATACTCTGCCTCCAGGAGGCATAAATTCCCAAATCTCCATCAGCTGGGAACCTAGCATCCAGAGCACCTAAGTTTATAGGGAACACCTGAATCAAACCACCACATTCCTCCCCTGACCCCCATATACTGATAATCATGCATGATGTAAAATGCAATGCAGTCAGTCCAACTTTAAAAGTTCCCATAGTTTTTAAATCAATCCTAATGATATTCAAATATCCTCATAATGTAAGGTCTTTTAACTAAGCCATAATACCAACCCCTCCAAACCCATAATGCTGCCCTTTCCATGATGGAAGTGGTCCAGTGTAGTCAACCTGCCACCAAGTTGCTGGCTGGTCACCCTGAGGAATACTACCTTATCAGTGGCTCAGAGTTGGTCCCTGCTGCTGGAACATTTGGAACATCAGCAGCCATAGATAGGTCAGCCTTTGTTGGTGGAAGTCCATGATGTTGGGCCCATGCATAACCTGCATTCCTGCCACCATGGCCACGTTGTTCATGGGCCCATTGGGCAATGGCAGGGGCGGCTGAGGAAACAGGTTAGCCACTATCCACAGAATGTGTCAGATTACCTATTTTATTATTAAAGTCATCCTCTGATGAGGTCACCTTCTAATGAGCATTAAAATGGGACATAAGTATCTTTATATCCTTTGCCCATTCTGAGAGTTCTATCCACATACATCTTCCTCAAATGTCCTTCTCACCAATTTTCCAACTGTACTCTTTCCAAGTCCCAAATCATCCAGCCAAACCATTGGACACAGCCCATGAATCAGTGAATAATTGCACATTTGGCCATTTTTCCTTCTAAGCAAAATGTACGATCATGTGCACTGCCTGAAGTTCTGACCATTGTGAAGACTCCCCTTCACCGCAGTCCTTCAGAGTTGTCCCAGAAAGAGGATGCAATGCTTCAGCTGTCCCCTTTTGGGAGATGTCCACATAAGGTGCTGAACCATCTGTAAACCATGGCCTAGTCCTCTCCTCCTCAGTCATTTGATCATACAGCACACACCACGATGCCATAGGTGCATGCTTGGGGATAGAAGGCAATGTAAAATGTAAGAGTGGTTAGATTTTTTTTTAAGTCTGTTATATGTAAAGTTTGGGCTTTGGAATGAAAGGAGGAAAAATGAGGCAAAGGTTTGTTTGAAGACATAATGACTAGAATGTTCTTGCACCAATGAAAGATCAAATATACAGATCCAAAGATTACTGTGCATCCTAAGTAGGGATCAAAGCAAGCTCATGGCTGAGAAGAGAAAGGCTAGAGGGGTCAGGCAGATGCTTTAAAGAAGGATTTGAGCTTGAGTCCATTTTTGTATTCCATTACTGGAAGCTTGTAGTCCCACATCTGACGAAGCTGACAGGAAAGCGCGAGTTCTGCCTTCGTTAACACCAGCCCAAAAGCTCAAAGTAAGCGTGCCCTGACCCTGCAGAACCCTCATGATCTACTCACCCATTTGTTGGGAATAGGCTTACACTCATTACAGACAAAACCTCGCCAGCTTCCTTTTCCTGTCCTCTGAAGGTAATTTTAGGGCGGCTTGGGCCCCGGCTTTGATCTCTACAAAAAGCCTCAGTGCCAGAGACATGTGCTTTTACATCTTCATGGTAGGTACATGTTGTTATTAGTCTCAACACTGAAAACAAATCATGGTGACAGTTGATACTGCCTACAGATAGTGACTACAATAATCTGAACCCTGGGAAGTGCATCCACATGTTGACCCAGCGACCATTGCCACCGAAGGCTTTCAACCCTCACATCCACTTGTTTGCTGATTCTGCCCAGGCTGAGATATTTCAGGAGATTTTCAGGTGTGTAGCTGTCTGGAAAATCAGGCCTTTGATCTGTGCAGAATCATGCTGTATTTAAAAGTCCCATCAAGTCTGTGTTAGATTTAAGCAGCCCAAGTTGGAAGTTTTTAATAGTTAGTGTTTAGGGCAGGAGCTATGGGATTGTTACCCTCTTAGTCAGGAGCACTCCTCAGCATTGGCTTGTTTATCTTGGGTTAAAGTGTGCCCTGATTCCAGACCAAGACATGATGGAAACTGCAGTCAGAGGAAAGCTCTTGCCCAGTGACTGTGGGATACCACAGAGTGTTAAGAGGGACATGAAAACTCATGCAGTATTGTTTGTGATGGCCTGCACAAGGCAGTGATGATAAGGTGGGCTGGCATGATATCAGCAAAGCAAGTGAGTTACTACAGCTCTACAAATGCAATGTCAGCGCCAACAACCCTCCCTTTCTCTCCACAAAGGTCTTTATCCTTAGAATCAGGGAGCAAACACATGGTCTTCCTGTGTACCAGCCAGGACATCAGCACCAAGAACAGGTGCTAACCCTAACCCTGAATTGAGGCTCTCGGGAATGACAAACTTATAAACAAATGGTCAGGGTGCAGAGGTCCAACATACATGTAGTAAACACCAAGAAAGAATGGCTGGGACATTCCGCAGTGGTTAAAGCTCTCACCATACAAGCTGGAGTATGCCAATTCAAGCGCCAGACTTCAAGAGAAAAATGTCAACCTATGGCCCCTTCTGTAATCCCAGCATGTTGATGCTGATGGGGTATACTCTCCACAACCCTTTCTGTCTGAGCGTGGCATGGCCATTCACCTCTTGACCGGTCAGTGGCAATGATCCCTAGAATGAGACTCACAGAAGATTGGGCCCAGCACCTTTCTGTCATTGAGGAAACGAGGAGCTTACAATGCTGAAACATCTCAGAGGATTTGCACAGTTAACAGTTGCTAGGGGGAAGGGTCCACAATACCCTTACCCTTCCCATGGGTATCTAGACAGTAAACAATTGCTAGAGAGAGAGAGAGAAAGAGACATTTTCATTTTCTTTGGGGGTGTAGCAGCCCATAAGCTACCTATATAACCCCTCACCCCTGCTCCTGGCAGTAACTCCACTTAAAGCCATTAGGTCACTAAGCTCTACTCATATGGGATTATTTCTTTACTTCTCTCATTGGTATCCTGAGATGAATGGATGTTTGTTCTTGCCACCTCAGAATTATTTAACACATACTCTGCTTCTTGTCCTCCAGAAAGTGAACCATCTCATACCCACACACCTGCTGACACAATGCTCTACCCCTGTGCATGGGGCCAAGTAACCAGAGTGACCTCTGAGTCCATGAGATAAAATAAGAATTCCTTCCTCCTAAATTATTTATCTCAGGTATTTTGTCACAGCAACAACAAAGCTGACTAATCCATACATCCCCCTTGTAATATGAGGAGAGTTGCTAGGCATAATTGGAGGATAGAGCATTATGCTTGACCTTTATTGAAATTATGGTCTTGCCTAAATTTTCTATAATCATTGGATCTATTTTTCTAAAATATCCCATAGTGGTCATGACTAGTGTGACCCAACAATCAATAAATTAGAATTAAAATTAAATCATTATTTGGCACTTACAATTGGCTTAATAAAATGGGATCCTATGATCCTTACCCCCAGATATAATAGTTCACCCTGCCTGATGAAAATTAAAACTATCAAGCCTTCAAAGATTAAAACCCATCATTCAAGATTAACTTAGAGAAGAGACTATCATCTCCACTGCTTCTTTTATTAATAGCCCGATTTGGCCAATTCTTAAACCTACAAAGAATAATTTATACTTCATAATCTATTTTTGTAGTCACCTCCCATACCAAATATCATTAAAGTTATGGACTCTATCCAACCAGAGACTCACAAATCCTGGAAACTTTTGCAGCTTTTGATTTGGCTAACATGTTCTATGCCATGTCTATTTTAATAGCCTCTCTGATACACCTGGTAGAGAGACACAATAATGAGTGCCTGTCTGGCTACCTGTGGAGAGTCCTAAGGTCAAATGGTCTTTTCAG
Organism: Dipus sagitta; assembly: GCA_036346955.1. Lineage (NCBI taxonomy): Eukaryota > Metazoa > Chordata > Mammalia > Rodentia > Dipodidae > Dipus > Dipus sagitta. The sequence goes on from CM070788.1 coordinate 59,986,659, forward strand.
GTAAGATCTTTAAGGGATCCAACTTACCCCAGGAACACAGGTCTGGCTTCACTGAGGAGATGCCCATCTCCATGGAGATCACTGGACACAGTCCCCCAAGAAACACAAATCATCACAAAGTCACTCCAAAAGAGAAGCAGGCTATGGTCTGCATATAGTGTCATGTGGCACATTTAAGATAACCGACAGGCAGTTCCATCCCAGAGACCAAGAAGCAAGTACTTATCTAAGTTAATGGCAGTGATAAACAAAAATAATTTCAAGTCCTTTTGGTAAAGATACCGGAGATAACATATTCTTCATTAGCATGTTTCATTTAAGACTGTACTGCAGTTATACACAAACCAATCCACTTTGAAAAAACTTCCTACAACAAAATAGTGTAAAAGCCATCAAGTGAGATGCCAGAAGCATTTCCTCAGGGCGTCCCCACGGACTCCCTCATCCTACAGACTTCAACAGTCTCCTCAGGAGGCACCCAAGATTGTCAGAAGTTACACATATACTTCCAATGATATCATATATTTTAGATGTAATTTATAAAATACATGACTCATAAGTACTTTCTCTAAGTCTGTGAGTTTTCTTTCTTAGCAGTAGTTTTCAAAGATTAGAAATTTTAAATTTGACTAAAGTTTAATGTTTTTATTATATGGGTTATGATTTATGGTTTTGGCATCATATCTAAGAAATTTTAGCCTAAACAAAAGGCACAAAGCATTTTCTTGCTTTTTTCATGAAGATTTTTTTTTTTTTTTTTTTTTTTTGGTTTTTCGAGGTAGGGTCTCACTCTAGCCCAGGCTGATCTGGAATTCACTATGGAGTCTCAGGGTGGCCTCGAACTCACGGCGATCCTCCTACCTCTGCCTCCCGAGTGCTGGGATTAAAGGCGTGCGCCACCACGCCCGGCTTCATGAAGATTTTTAGCTTCAGATTTAATTATATAATTTTTCCTGCATATATTTTTTTCATGATATCCCACCAATTCATATGTTTATGTTTTTTTTTCAGCGCATTGTCTTCTTTGGACTATCAATTATGTTGAGGTGTGTTATTTAATTTTCAAATATTTGGGAGCTTTCCATAGGTCTTTCTATTACGTATTTTTAATTTTATTTTATTGTAGCCAAAGAATATACTTTGAATAAAATTGAAATTTTAGAAACATATTGACTTAAGTGTTGTGAACTGGAATATGATTTCACTTCATAAAAGTAGTACTTTGTGAAATTGAAACAAATATATGGTTTCTTCAGGGGGTGTTAGGTTATGACGTTGGCTGACAGTGCTGCACAAATGCTCTGCCATGAATAATTTCCTTTTACCTGTGGTGGGAAGTATTAAAAAAGTTATTGATGTATTCACGTATAATTATGAAATATCTTATGTATTTATCTGTCAACTTTTGTTTCATGTACTTTAAAGTTTTGTTAGCAGGTATACAAACATTTAGTTCTGTGTGCCTGCTATGAAAAACATTAAATAAAACATACTAAGATGGAAAATGCGGCATCTTGATAAATGAAGAGTAGAACCAGGAAATGTGGCTCATGCCAGTAATTCCTTCATTAGGAGGCTGAGGCAGGAGAAATGATGTGCGCTCCAGGGCAGCTTGGGCTTTGTCAAAAACAATTAAAAAAAAACTTAAGGGCTGGAGAGATGGCTTAGCAGTTAAGCACTTGCCTGTGAAGCTTAAGGACCCTGGTTCGAGGCTCAATTCCCCAGGTCCCCCGTTAGCCAGATGCACAAGGGGGCGCATGCGTCTGGAGTTCGTTTACAGTGGCTGGAAGCCCTGGCGCACCCATTCTCTCTCTCTCTCTCTCTCTCTCTCTCTCTCTCTCTCTCTCTCTCTGCCTCTTTCTCTCTCTGTCTGTCACTCTCAAATAAATAAATAAAAACAAAAAATTTTAAAAAAATTAAAATGAGTGATACCATCACATGTTCAAATTTTCCATACTGATCCAAAGAGTCAATGTAATTCTAATAAATGGATTCTATGTTAATTAACTAGTTATTTTATATTATGTAGAATGATTAAACAGCCCAAAATAGCCCAGCTCTCTGAAATTCAAGCAGAAAAGAGAATTTTCCCTTCCAGATACTATCACACGCTTAGAGTGCCTAAAACACTGTAGCATTGCTCAGGAATAGAAAATTACCAATATAGCAAAATGTAGAACCAAGAATTTGACTCATGATTATCTGAACTTGATTGCAAGTATGCTGTCCCTGAGATCATGAAGAATGTATTACTCATTCACCAGCAGTTGGAAAATCTGCATGGCTGCAAACAATTCATTATTCCTCTGCCCCACATGATCAACCAAAATGAATTCCACAGCATTAAATTCCTAAATATGAAAAGAAAATTTAAAAATTGGTGAAAACAATATAAACAAAAGTCCCCTGGCTTTGGAATAGAGAAAAACTTATTAGACCTTTAGCTGTAGTCATAGAGCAACACAGAGATAAAACTTAACCAAATAAAATTAAAAGTTCTGGGAATGAAAATTCAAGGCATAAATAAGAGAAGGTCTTTGAAATACATATACCTAGAAAAAATGTGCATCACAGTATATAATGTTTACAGTGACTGGGGAAAAGAGAAAGACAAGTATGAGGAAAAGGACCGAGAGACACTGCTGCAATGTCCATGTCTGCGTCCTTGCAGTAGGAGCATGCTTGAAGCAACTGCCGGCGTGACGGTGTGCTAGGTGGGGTGCTCCTGAGGGCTTCATTTCACAGGTGAGGTCGGGACCCTGGGAGCAGAGGCCACAGCCTTCCTCCCCTTCTTCCACCAGAATACACAGTGAGAAGGCCCTGCCCTGAAATGGGCACTCCACAAACGCCAACCCTCCCGTCACCTCAGTCTTACGCTTTGCACCCCAAAATCACAAGAAAGGGCTTTCTGTGCCCTGTGATCCACCTTACTCACTGTGCTTTCTTCCTGCAGCTCAAATGAGCTAAGAGCAGGCACTCTTCAGAAGAGACCTGAACACTCAATGAATATGGAACACATTCAGCTTTATTAGTAACCAGGGAGATTCAAGTGAAATATCCAGTAAATTAACATGTCATACTCATAGGTTGGCTAAAATGTAAAAGTACAATAACTTTGGAAAGAAATTTAGCATTACTTTACAAAGTTGAAACTGCATGCCTTATGATACACAATTCTTTCCTAAATGTATATTTGAAACAATCTTAGCACTTATACCGTGGACTACTAAACAAGAATATACAAGTACCAACACTGTTGTAGAAGCAGAAAATAACAAATATAGAAAATATTGATTAAAGTATGAAAAGAAATTGAATTTGGGTACATATACATACTGGAAGGCTATAATACTGGTAAAAATAAATAAATTATCACATGGAGAACTGATTTATACCCCAGTCCTTCAAGCAACTCCATTTGCCATATATATTACAGGGCTTCATTTGTTTCATTAACTATACGTTACCAAGTTAACAAGATAAACAAGTTATAACCATAGTTATTTTTAATTTTGATGAAAGAAATCAGTATAATACATTCATGCTTTTTAGCATATATGTAGAAATGTATGCCACTTGCATTTTGCAAAAAAAAAGAAAGGAATTACCTACTGGTATGATTAAAAATGAGAATGATTAGGGAACAACAGGTCTCTAAGACTTTCTAAAGAAAGAGAATCATTACAAAGATCTTCTGAGGCCAGAGAACAATGCCCATTCTAGAAAGGGGAAAATTCATAGTTTGTTATGAATATGCAAACAGGAATGTTAAAGGTAAAAATATAGCACTCTGAGAACCAAATACAATAAAAGGATGAATATGTGACCTGTGCACTATGGAAAAATCAACTTAATTATGGCTTGCTACAATAGTTCCTCATTTTGAATGAAGTCCAGCTTTAATTAAAATCTTCCCATTCGATCAGATGGACTTGCAGATGAAACTGACTGAACCAACCTATTGTTCTTATTCAGCTTAATGTACCACATTTCTGCAGTAAAGAGACATACAAAAGAAAGCATTTCACCTACTCTTCAAAGAGTCTGTTGTGATTCTAAATTTAATTAAATTAGATGTGTTGCACATCATTTATATTCCTGAAAAGAAAATCTCAAGCAATATCTAAGAGACTGCTTCCCCCACTCTCCCATCCCTACCCACATCTATCATGACCAAAGTCAAAAATCACAAAAGCTCTGTTGAACTCCTGTTAGCTCTTTTGGTAAACAACAGGCTCTTTCTTGTGAAATAGTCTTTATTGGTTTCCTTGCAGCTATCTGGAAAATATCAACAGAACTCAATCATCAAACTGTCTAATATATGTGTTAAGAGAATGAACAGACTTTCTAAAGAGCCCCTCTGAAGCTATGAAATGCAGCCTTCCACCATCTTTATTTCTCTCTTTGTTCTGTGTTTGTGAAATCAGTGTACTTTGTGCACTTCACTGGATTTCTTCCTATGAACAAAATTAATTTCAAAATGGTCACTTATAATTCCTATGCTTCTATAATTACATATAATGCAGTTACCTCAGAAGAAATTGAAATACCATTTTGCTAATACATTGGTGGCACACACCTGTCACTACAGCAACTTGAGATGCTGAACCAGGAGAATATCAAGCTTAAGGCCAACTTGTCACATCATCACAAACAAGTACATATCTTTTGTCATTAGAGAGCAGTATCCCAAGATTTCTACAAGAATCTCCCTATACATGTGCTAAGAAAATCATACATTCTGTTGCTTTTAATCTATCCAATAATGGAGTAATTTGTTATGCAGCTCTAGATGACAAATGCTAATGTGATCCTTGCACAGGCATTGGGCAGGCTGAGGAGAAAACTATTCTCAGTGAGTTGGGAAATGTCTTCAGGAAATGTTTGAGGGAGAATGCTGCCTTTGGGGAGGTGATAGTGAAGGCTTGAAAACAGCAAGGTTTGTGACTTTGAGCCATGGACCCTGAGCTCGTGGGTATGATGAGGCCAGCTAGCCAGCAAGCCATGAGGATCCTTCCTTCTTTGTGCTAGGATAACTGCATGCACCCCCACATCTAAAATTTTATATGGGTGCTGTGAACCTGAACTTGAATCCTCAGGCTCGCCTCTACCTACTGAAGCACCTCCCTAGTCTCTATCATGTCTTTATAGTGATACAGCTAAAATTTTATATGGGTGCTGGGAACCTAAACTTGAATCCTCAGGCTCACCTCTGCCTACTGAAGCATCTTCCCAGTCTCTATCATGTCTTTATAGTGATACAGCTAAAGTTTTATGTGGGTGCTGGGAACCTGAACTTGGATCCTCAGGCTCGCCTCTGCCTACTGAAGCATCTCCCTAGCCTCTATCATGTCTTTATAGTGATACATCTAAAATCCTCTCTTCTAATGTGCTTCTAACAAACTATACCTCTATCTACAAATAGATGTGCATATATTATTTCCAAACTCAAGAACTCTATGAAGAGCTATGGCACATCTTTTTCTTCTCTTATTGTCTACTGATCGAATAAAAATAACCTGTTTATACCAAGCCCATCTCTGCCATCCCTGGAGGTGGGCTGGGAGCATATGTACATTACTGAACAATGGATGGGTACTGATCTGCAGTTGCCTGGTTGGAAATTTTTCTTCATAAAAGTTTTCTCCTTTTTTATCTTACTAATTGTCATGGGGGTGGGAAATGACATGACTGCAGACAGTAAACATGTCATCCATTTAAAAACAAACTGCATCATGCCCACCAGCCACAAAAGAAGGTCAAATGAACAACCTTTGAGTCACACTGCCCACATTCTCTACTACTGGAATATTTAGGCCATGGTTTTTAATTGTGTCTCTAGATACAAAAGGGTCAGGGTAACATTTTTTCAAAGTGATGCTTACCACTTAAAAGGATGTACTGGGAGAACCATGAGCAGCTCAACAAGTCCAAACTTCAACAAGAAGACATCTTCATTATAAAATATGTTGTATTTTTAGTAACAATGTAACATTTTCAAACCTACAAAATATTACTGATATCTAAATCAATGTACCCTTGATGAGTATTGTAAAGATGGACATGATTGTAAATAATTTTTCATTTGTCTTTAGGGAAGAAAAATAATGCAAGAGATATAAAATATGTAAAGGAAATAAGTATACTTTATTTTATTTTATTTTATTTATTTGCAAGCACAAAGATACAAAGAGAGAGAGAGAAACAGACAGACAGGCAGAGAGGATAGGTATGCCCATAGTTTCTTTTTAAGTATATTAACATGTGTCAGGTGTGATGCACTAGGCTGGGTTACACAAATACAACAGGAATTACAGGATGACCTTTGAGTTTAGTAGGGAGATGGTCACATACACCGTCACCACACATTGTAACATGTATCAAAATATGCTATTAGTTAGTAAGACTAATGTGTTGAAGAGGCATCACATCTGACTAATTGCTAAGTCACATTTAGTGTTCTGACTCTGATTTCTGGGAGTCTTTATACTGTTTTGCATTTTATTTATTTATTTGAGACAGAGAGAATGGGTACACCAGGGACTCTAGCCATTGTAGATGAACTATAGATGCATGTTCCTTCTTGTGCATCTGGCTTATGTTTGTCCTAGGGAATCGAACCTGGGTGCTTGGACTTTGCAGGCAAGCACCTTAACTGCTAAGCCATCTCTCTGGCCCCATGCTACCATTTTAATTATCAAGTTATAATATTTCCAAAATGTCAAAATTGAATTCTATTCTTAACTTTGAAATACAGCAACTTTTCTCTAGATTTTTCATTGTCTGATATTATGTTCCTGACTCACAAGTTATACTTTCTATACATATCAGTCAGGATCACATACCCATTTTCGACATGCTCATCTCTGGAAGAGCTGAAGCAAGGACTCCCCTCTCCTCATGTGTCATATAAATTGGGATCTCCCACTTTAGAAGAACGCTTCCTAAGTCACTCATCCTTAGATTGTGGGTGAGAAGGGCCAGCACCTGAACACCAGCTTGTTCACATGAATTGTTTGTTCTCTGCTCACAAGTACCATCAATGTGCCAAATACCTGCATCTGAAAATGGAGGGACTGAAGAATATGGTACTTTCTGGGGCACCAAAGTCTTCAGCCTTAAATCAAGATAAGATAGTTTTAAATATAGTGAATGATAAATAATTACAAAACAACCAGGAAATCTGGCTGGCCATTCTGAGAATTTACAGAACACCAAGGAAGTGGGGAAGGGTAATGTGAGCATGGCATGGCTAAAAACAAGCAGTTTTAGTCTTTCTTTTTTCAATAAGCTGGAAAGATGCATTATGTTTTTAAAGGCTAGATGCTTGGGGGCAAAACAAATGACTAGCATAAAAGGGCTAAGCCAGCAGATAGAATCAACCTAAAAAAAAGTTTTGGGTATGAAGTAGAATGTGAACTGTGTGGCTATCAATAAAATCCTAATATACTACTTCTTCGGTGACAGTGGGGAGATTTCAGGAGTACCAGGCTGGGATCCCAGGAGACACAAAACTGATGCATGCTAAATGCATCACAGCTGAATTATACCCTCAGGTAACTTAGCAAATAACGAATTACAGTCATCTAGCTGAAGCTGGAAATAAGGAACCCGCCCAGTCTGCCCATCTTTCCCATTGAGCCTAATATTGATGGCATTCTGCAGAAAAGAAAATGACTGCACAGCTTACGATGCTATTCATTTCTCAATGATTCTGTTGTAACCGTGCTTACATGTTTGCGTGACGTCCTGGATCATTAAAACAGTCTCTGTGTGTGTGTGCGTGCACACACACAAACACACACACACACACACACACAGACCCAAAGAACAAAGCTATCTGTTCACAATGGCAAATAAGAAAATGGCAAGATGTTCTCTGCAGTCTCTTCATGCTGGACACACTTGGAAGACTCACCATGGAATATTGGCATGATTTGTCCAAACCATTTATGAAAAATACATGACGGGCTCCCAGTGCTCAGGAAGCTGAGGCAGGAGGATTTTCAGGAGTTTGTGGACAGTGTGAGCTACATAGCCAATACTGTCTCAAGAGAGAGAAGAGAAAAAAATAACATAATGAGCATGCATTATGTATACTGTTTAGACAGTTTGGTTTACATATGAGCATTTTCTCAGGGCATACTTGCTGAGATATGCATGTAATATAGTGTGCTGCTTTCCATGGACAGATGACTAAACCCGTGCTCAGAGTTTACTGTGGCATGCAAGAAATGACATTAAAAAATTGGTTGGACTGCAAGAAAGAATGTTCAGTGCCATTGGACTGATACAGCAAAATGCAATGGTGCTTCATGGCAGGGAAAGAAAAACATTTATTCATCCCACAGACACATTTCCTCCAGGATGTTCCCACAGGCCCATGGGAAGGATGAGTAAACAAGAAAGACAAGACCCAGCCCGTTTGTCCTTTTGCAAATGTTTTCCCACTTTATCTTCATGAGACCAGGTGACCCAGGTATATACATAGATGCCTCCCTGGAATATCCAAAGAACAGAACTTAGGCTAACAGGGAATTTGTGTCTCTAGGTCTCTCCTCCCTGGGATATCCCCCAAACTACTAGCACATGATATTGAGGAACCAGTCCCATTTGTTTATGGCTTTTGTCTGGGATAGGATTTTAAACTCCAAATAGAATAGGAAACTTTCCAGAACTGATGTCAGCTGTTACTGCACCTGAGGACACTTCCTGTTGATTTCCAAGAATGAAGGAAATAATGATTTATTCTAGGAATAAAGGACCAACGAAAAGTGGTAAAACCATCTCTCGAATGGGTCCCAACTCTCTGAATCCTTCATCCTAGACTTCATCAATGAGCAATATCAATATTAATGTGCCATACAAGGAAAAGCCCGCTTCTGTTAAGACTGTGGTACACCGTGCTCAGAACTGACACACTTGAATACGCAATGCTGGATACTTTAAGGTAGAAAAGATGATTTCATTTTAAAAATACTTTCAGCAATGAGAATCAAATCAAAATTCATTTTCTAGATAGCATATGGATATAAGGTAACCAAATATTTAGTTCCATCATAGTTGTAGGCAAGCTGGTACTCAAGAGATTTTCAAAGCTATCCATATTGATAAGAATATTGTGTTTCCAAATGCATCCAAGTCCCTGTAAATATAAACAGCGTCTTTCCTACAATGCCTCTTGTGTAGCACAAGTACTAGCCGTTCATACTTTACTGAGCTCTTACTAAGAGCCTGAACCAAGTATCTGAACATATTATGTCTGTTTCTCACAGCAACTTTCTAATGTTCTCAATGAAATCTACCTCTTTGATACAACATTCCAAAGATGATAAGTGACTTCTCTCTTCTAGTTAAAAGTAGATAGACATAGTAAGAAGGCCCATCCCCTGATTCCAGCTTCCCAGCTTCTCTCACCCAGGCTAAGGACAGGGTCTGCTAAGGCGCCTGCAGTTCTCTGGCTATGTCTCTCCAGGTACCTGAGTTTATCTAAATCTCGCAACATGTCCAGCACCATTTTTGTTCATTTAATTCTTACCACAAATAGGTAAGGAAAACATCAGTGCTCTCTATTTTACACAGGAAGGAAGGCTTAAAGAGGATGAGCTCATTTGTAAAGGGTACACAGACACCCAGTGGCAGACCAGAGACTGGAATCTGGGTCTTTATGACTTAACATCTCACAATCTAGCCACTAATCATACCTCTAATTTTTTGGAGGACACATTTATTAACAGCTTTTTAATCCTTAGGAATGGTCCAATCATGCAGTTTCATTTTCATAAAATAGTAATAATATTGTTTTTCCAGTAAGTTTTTTAGAAAGGTGAGAAAGAGGGAAAGAGGAAAGGAAGAAAGAGGATGAGGAAGTTGAAGTCGGGAAGTTGGACATGCACCACAGCCTCACTCAGATGTAGACGTGCTGAGGACCCACACACATCCCACTTCCACTGTGCCAATCTGGCTGCCACAAAGGTCTTGCTATCCTCCCCAAATACCCTCTCTCTAGACCTTCCTGCTCCTTGGTTGCCTGCCCATTTCATTGTATCTCTGGTCTTTGGCTGGTTTGTAGCTTGGGGTCTGATTTACCTCCTAAACATGACAGACTAAGTTAGTTTTCTCTCAGCTATGTAAATCGCAGTAGCATTTATGGGCCTCTAGTGGTCCAAACAGGCAGTGGGTAAGGTGATCTCTGCTATAGCTGGCACTGAATTATGATTAATAGATAGAGAAATCAGCCTGTTTAATTAGAGCCTATGTTCATCAAGGCTATCACCTATGTTCAGCCAATTAGGAGTTCTCAGCAAAGGCCATGGAAGGAGAGTAGTAGAATAGTGGAAGGGGCAGACAGAGAGAAGAAATGAAGAAAAGGACGGCACTCCCTCCAAAGCTGGGCACCCTGCCTGCCAAAGGAAGCAATCATCACACTAAGGCAGGAATGTTAAAAGCTGCTTCTAGATTTGCTGTCAGTGGTGAGAATTAAACTTATTTTCTTTTGTCCAAAGTGAAAATATGTTTAAAATAAGAAATTTCTCAGCATCAAAAGGGATAAAAGGGAACAAAATCCTTGCACAATTAGAGAGAAAGAATCTTCACTCTTAACTCTTTCAATAAAGTAAAATTATGTTTATTGCTGTGTTTAGCCTACAGTGCCTATAAACTGTGGGGGCTCAGCAAATATTTATAGGGTACATAAAGGAGTTCCAGGTGTGTCCAACCTTTTGTTACTGTGACAGATGTCATCTACAAAGCTCACATGCAAGAGCAGTATAATCAAGTTACAAAAAATAAACCACAAAAAAATCTTTTAGTAAGTTTACAGTTTTGTATTGGACCAAATTCATGTCTACCCTCATCCACATGCAGCCCAGGGACCGTGGGTTAGACATACTTTATAGACAGGAAGGGTCGCAGTGCATACATGTTATCCCAGCACTCAGGAAGTGGAGACAGGAGGATCTTGAGTTCTGGTATGAGCCAGCCTGGGCTACATAGCAAGAACAGTGAGGAGGAAGAGAAGAGGAGGAGAAGGAAGAAGTGAAGGGAGGAGAGAAGAAAACAAAAGCAAACGAAGAAATAGCAAATTGTATGACTTCTTTGTTAAAGTAGTATTTAGAGGGTCTGGGAGATAGCTTAATGGTGAAAGGTGATTACTTGCAAAGCTTACCAGTCTGGGTTCAATTCCCCTGTATTCACATAAAGCCACACTAAGCGATGGTGCATTTATCTGGAGTTGGTTTGCAGTGGCAAGAAGCCGTGGTGGGCCCATATTCACCCACTCTCTATCCCCCAAGTAGATAAATAAAATATTTCTTTTAAAATATTTTCAAAAATTGAAGACATTCCAAGAATTCTGTCCTTTGTACCTTCAATAAAATGAGAAAAAAAACATGTAATCATTGAGAAAGACCGAACTTATCTGAAACATGGCATCTTTACAAACCCTGAAATTAGCTAAGTTTTAATGAAACTAATTTGTAATGTGAATGGCTGGTAGAATGAGAATTTTTTCTCTCTTCCATATAAATGAGAAATTGTTTTTTACCTAACTCTACTTACTGCAAAAGGTCTTCTTTACCTACTAAATAGTTTCTTTTTTCAAAACACTCTGGAGAAACCATTGAACCTTAACCTGCTATTTAAAGAGTAGCTATGCTGCTCTGTTCTGGCTTTGTAATCACCAATTATATGATTTTTTTTCTCAACTAGGAGAAACACTTGTGGGCTCCTCTTGATTGGCTTTTGTCAGGTGGCTTTCCTGCATCTTTAAGTAGCACGTCCTATAAGAGTTTTAGTTTTTCTTAGTTTGTGCTAATGAGAACATCTATGTGTTTGCTTATTAATAGATTCAGATGCCTCATTTGTGTATTTGAAAGCAAAGCCCCAATTTAAAACAAAACAAAAAGCAAGGCTGGGGAAATGGCTCAGTGAGTAAAGTGGCTGCCATGCAGTCATGAGGACCCGACTTCAGATCCCCAGCGCCCATGTAGAACCATCACCCTGGTTTTCATTCTCTCTGTTTCTCTACTTCTGAGCACTCCTTAAGTATATTTTCAAGGCTTAATAATTGTCTCCAACTTGGTTCTTCATCTTGCACTTGGCTTAAGAGTTCTGCATTTGTGTTTCCCAACTGCTTGGTGTTTTCCGACCCCAGTACAATTCCAGATAGCCTGGCTTCATGCTCCAACACATAAAATCATTCTCCAGATCAAGTCAACTCCCATTCCTTCTTCATTATGCTATCCTGCAACACTCACTGAATTACATCATTATCTATCTAAGTAGCTACAGACATGTGGTCAGGCCCTCTGCTCCTACTGTCCCTCACAGTCCATTAACCTACATCACCCTCAGTTTTCACTGCTGGAGCATCCATTGCAGATTCCTGGGTCCACTTCAGATCCAACTGTCCTGGTGTCACTGATGGGAGCAGTGGTGTTCCATCCATCCACCTTTCCTTTTAGTCTCTGCCCATATGCATTTCCCTTACTGGGGTGATTGTAAGGGTCCAACAATCACTGAAGAACCCAGACTCAAATAGTATGTAAAAACAAAGAGCATTTATTCTGCAGAATCAGCCAGCATGTGGGGATCAACCATACAAAATGGTAACCCGAGAGGAGCATGCAGGCTCCTTTTAAGCACGACTGAGGGAATTCCAGGTGGGTCAGGTAATCTTCTGACATGATTGGCTAGGCAAGCAGTGGTTACAGTTGTACATCTCTGATTGGTTGGGGCAAAAGCATGCAAAAGGGACATGTCTGGACATGTCTCCAGGAGCTGCCTCAGCCCTCAGGGCACAAATGGCAGCTTTCCTCCCTGGCCCCATGTCAGGGTCACTGCTAATTAACAGCTTGCCCTTTGTTTGTGGTTTTTCCCAGAAGTCTTGCCTATGTCTCCTGGAAACTGAAACTTAGGCCTAGTTAGAGCTGAAGACTGTCATGGTGTCAGTTTGGTCCCTTCAGTGATCTCTATCTTATTTAATCTAGTGCTTTTTGATAGGGTCTTTTTACAAAACTACATGAGCCAAGAGCATATGAGTTTGAGTTCCTTCCCAGGAAGCAAGGTTCTTGTGGAGGCAATGCTGGGAGGAGCATCAAACCCAGCTTCATGTGGTGCCAGAAGGCCTGCTCCTTCCTACACTTAACTGGGCTCAGTGTGCACCCCTCAGCTTCTGTCAAAGATGCTATGGAATCCTCCCGCATACACACTGCCTGAGAATCCTCTCCTCTTCCAGGCCATGAAGCAGCCCCTCTGTTCCCACAGCCCTGTACTTCCTACCTCAATTTGGGTCTGTAGCTGTGTCTGTAATGAACTCAACTGTAGAGGAATTTACACACTTTCTTAGGGGGCTTCTAGGATCCAAATGAATCAGGGAATGCAGGCGGACATCTGCTTGTGTCCCTGAGCACACCATCAGAGGGATGAGACAGCCGGCCTAGAGTAGTTGGAGGACTTCCAGCCAGTGTTTCCTTCTGTCTCATGCTGGCACACCAGGGAGACACCTCCATTCAGTCAAGATGCACACTGCCACACACAGTTTCCCTAAAGCTCGTGAGAGCAAAGGGAAATTGATTCAGAAACCTGACTCATGGGTCAGATTCTGTTCCTACCTGGTGAGTTCTTCCCTGTCCAACTGTGTGGCCCACTTCTTCATGGTAGAGGTTCTTTCCTCCCCATCAACTCAGTACTTCAGTAGTTTTAAACATATTAATCCTCATTGAAATTCAGAATGAGAACCAAGACAGGCCTGGAGAGTACTAAAAATTCCTTTTCTACTTGCTGTAAAACCCACCTCTCCTAAGTGGACAAGGGGTGCACAGAAATGTCATCGAGTCCAAAGGATAACATTGTAGAATCCAGAACTATGCTAGAAAAGTCCAACGTCTGCCTGAGGCAGTAACACACACACACACACACACACACACACACACACACACCAACAAAAAGCAACAACTTCCCAGTTCTCCCTTCTGAAGATGCACATCAGCTTCTGGACAAAGCCCATCTCCCACGGGTGGTAAAGAGCTCCTTCTCCACTGGCGGAAAGTAGATATCCCAGCAGGCACTCTGACGCCCATACCTGCACATCATCGTGCCAAGGCCCTGCCTCTCGTGCATTCCCACATCCTTTCTATAATGAAACACAGGCGTTTCTCTTCCCAGCTCTCTCTGCAAAATTCTTTAGGCTTCCACCATCCCACTGAAGGCATTCAGGTAGTACAAGTAAATTATGTTTACACATAAATATAAACATTCTAGCAGGTAGAAAGCCAGTTAATATCCATCAATGCTTAAGGAATAAAGATTCAGTCTTTCCAGAGTTTTCCCAAGATGATTCCAATATCCTTTTGATACTAACTCCTGGGCCCTTAAAAAATGACTACTTATGCTGCCATTATAGTTCAAACTTAGAGGAAACATTGTTTTCCCTTAAAGGAATAGTGCATGTTTCACAAAAAGCATTCTCATCCTTGCCTATGGCAGAGACCACAGGTCAGTGACAACACTCATGTCCCCAAATCAAATGCCCAGGCTGGGCTCTCTAGGCAGGCACTGAGACAGACTGAGTGTGGATATGAGATGTGGATTAGGGAGACATGTGGGGAGGCAGGAGAAATAAAAAGGTCCAGGGTGGAGGAAAACACGGAACTGAGATGTAGGCCTAACACACATCACAGGATTCCTCATAAGTGCTCACCTGCTATAGGCTGAAGATGGTGGAACCTCTACCACTTGCTCATGAATCACTGCATAAGGATGACTTTGAGCAGGTCATGATCTGTACTTTGTATAGATGCCCCCCAATATGTTCAGTGTTTTATTAGCTTGTAGTTTGCATCTGCTGCCACATGGCAGGAGGCAATGTCACTGGGCGGATCTTGGGTCCAGCCCTAAGGTGTGGTGGTGGGTCTGAGATTTCAGTCTAAAGATATGCAAAATGTGCCTAGCTGGAGTTCCTGAAGTGTGCTGTGCTGTGTGGCTTTTTGGCTTGTGCTTCTCTCTGCCTGGTCCTGAAAGACAGGCCAGCTTCTTCTGCCATTATGGAACTTCCCCTGGATCTGTAAGCATCAATAAATCATTTCCCCCATAACTGTGCCTGGTCTGGAAGTTCATCTCAGCAAACCTGAAGCTGTCTGCTACAGGGATCCATGGTGACAGCTGGCAATGGGAAATCTTTACATTGTTCTTGTACTCAAAAACTTAGACACCATTTTCTGTGATATTTTCCTGTTTGAACCTTCAAAACTATATGCTTCTAGCCACGCAAGGTGGCACATACCTTTAATCTCAGCACTCTGGAGGCAGAGGTAGGAGCATCACCATGAGTTCAAGGCCACCCTGAGACTACATAGTGAATTCCAGGTCACTCTGAGGTAGAATAAGATCCTACCTTGAAAAAAAAAAAACTATATACTTCTTTCAGTTTAAAATTCAAAAGTGTTACTAACATTTAAACAGCTACATGCCAATAAAACAGCACGTTCAGAAGCTTTATGTACTTTTTAATTCTTTCCTACTAAGCAGGGGCTGTGACCATCTGACCTCTGATGCAGCAAATTGCAGATTAACCCTATTCTGCAGCACAAACTTTACCCTGTCTTCTTGCTCCTACCTCCCCTGATTTTTCTGCTCTCTCCCTAGTCTGCGTAGCCCCTCCTCCCTGCCTCACCTTGTTTCTCCTTCCTTCCCTTCTTCCCTCTCAAAATTAACCTAATTTGACCATTATATAGTTGATGTCTTGATCCATCTTTGTCCAAGAAAATATTCTGCAAAAATAAACATTATGAGGGAAGTCAGGCCGAAAGAATAAGCCCACTTTTCTTCTTCTTCTCTTTATTTGGATTTTAAGATAAAAAACTATATCCCACAGTCTCAAGTATGGCAAGCACTCCAAATAGCTCAAGGTGTCAAGGAGTCTATCAGTAAATGTCCCCAGTGCTCTCCACCAGTTCCATCCTGGTCAGTGGTGGGGTCTGGCTTCCTTACCCTCTGAAGGGAATGAGGAAAAACTATGCAGGCTCCTATCTTAAAACAACTTTTTGTTTTTGTGGATCTGCGTGTTGGCTGACACTGCTGGCTGGGCTGGGAGGGGCTCATGTGAAAGTATGTGCTCCCTTCATGAGGGCTTGGGGTGACTCTGCTCCCCTGTGTAAATGGAAGCTCCAGGTGGACTTGGAAATAGACACCTGGAGGAGGTGCCCCTCACAGTAAAAGCAGAGGTCAACTGGAAAGAAACATCCCCAAGCTGAACACAAAGTCTCAGGAAAGGGGATTTCTCTACCCAGGATGAGGTCCAGAGATGGGGTGGATACAGGATCTGGAGCAGGGCTGGGGAGACGGCTCAGTTAGTTACCTTGCTGCACAAGGCTGATGTTGGGAGATCAGATCCCTAGAAGGATTCACATGAACCACATGTTCCACTGCACCCAAGGCTACGGGAGGCAGAGTCAGCACGATTTTGGGCTCTGGGGCCAGTTAGTCTAGCATTCAGAGTGCAGTGATAAACAAGAGAGAGAGAGAGTCTGTCAAAGTGGAATGTGAGGACCAACACTCCATCCTCTGACCTCTATACATTCACGGTACCATGTGTGTGCCCATATACATACATGTACAGCACACATACACACACAGTCACTCAAACTAACATTAGCACCCATCCTTAAAGGCCAAAAAGTTGAGTCCAATCCAGACTGGACTCAAAATCGAGGATCTTATGACCATAGCTTCACCAAGAGATCCATGAACAAAGGGTCATTCTCCACTTTTCCTTCACTCCCTGCACTTGACATAATGTACAGTGATGGGTTGGGAACAGGCTAATCACTCAGCAGTTATTAGTTATCAGCAACCTGGATACAACGTCCCCTCCACTCAGCAGTTACGAGCTCATGGCTCTCTGAAATCTGAAATGTTCACTGGTGAGGTCCTTTTTCTACCCTCTGAAACATATCCTCTGCACATCTGATGTTCTTTTCTGTCTCTCATCATCAGTAGCTAGTTCTGATAAGAGCTCAGGAAACACCCTCTTGTTTGATGGCTGAGAAGTGTTCTCAGACTGATCCCTGCATAGCAGTGCTTTCCATCTCTTTAATAGTGTCAGTTTATGTCTGTCCAAACTGGTTCTTTCATCAAAACATTATGGACCATCTATGTATCGGATACTAATCAAAGCCATCTGTCAAAAGTCACACTGAAATTGCTTTTGCTGTAACTGTTTCTTGGATTTCACTACAAATACTTTGGGCCTGTCAAGCATCCATGGGCCTACAAATATATGTTTATAAAAATTGTTTTATTCAGTTGAAAGAACAAATTGTCAGCCTAGTTATTTCAGATATCTTAACAACAGTTCTGACCCCATTTTCTTGGTTGTGCTGAAGTACCTAGGTGGTACTTGGTACTCACTAACTTAGTT
The DNA here is from genome assembly GCA_036346955.1 of Dipus sagitta. Classification (NCBI taxonomy): domain Eukaryota; kingdom Metazoa; phylum Chordata; class Mammalia; order Rodentia; family Dipodidae; genus Dipus; species Dipus sagitta. The sequence goes on from CM070788.1 coordinate 60,004,078, forward strand.
TATAACCTCTGCTTTTAGGCTCAATCTTAATTTGAGGGTCTTTTCCTGACTCCAGTGATCTTTACATAATAAGGAACATGCAGGTACAGTGAGAGATACAATGAACTGACAGAGAGAGAAAGAGAAAGATGAGTTTGAACATTTATAGTGAAAGGTGGAACTGTGAAGCCAGGCATAGCACTCTAAACCTGTAATCACAGTACTCACAAGTTTGAGGCATCAAACAGGCATGGTGGCACACACCTTTCATCTCAGCACTGGGGAGGCAGAGGTAGGAGGATCACCATGAGTTCGAGGCCACTTTGAGACTATATAGTGAATTCCAGGTCAGCCTGGGCTATAGTGATACCCTACCTTGAAAAAAAAAAGCTTTCATTCTCCAGCTTAAAAAGTTATGAGCTCTCTTCCTTCCCTCCATAATCGTTCTTTTAAACTAGCCAGTTCTTTTCTAGGCTTATCGCCTTCCTGTAGGCAGATTATCAAATGCAGTTAAAGACAACCAGCCCACTCTCTGTCCTGGAGCTCGGAACCATCTCTCCCCCTTGACAGTTGCATCCTGTAAGAATTTGCTCCCAAACACAGTCCACTGCCCAGTTCCCAGTATTTTAGGGTTTGCTAATTGTCTAACATTTAGGATTTTTTTAGCATCCTACATCTAGGTGTCAAATTCTGATCAGCTCACCATTACCACAGACAGGCTGCATTTAAAAATAAGCTCAGTGCTTAATATACCAGTCATTTCTGCGCACGGACCAACTTGCCATCTGGAATTTTCTCGCTGATCTGGGCTCGGCTGAACAGGGCCACTCCACTCCAGGTCCTAAAAAACAGACACCACATATAAGAAATTTTAATACAAGAGAAACTACAGCTCTGTTCAGAGGGAAATAAAGGATTTCTTAATAAATCTTAATAAATAAAAATAATAAACCTAGCACTTACATTCATAATTGTAAAAAGATATGATTGGAACCCTATGTGAGGGCATACCAGGAAAACACTGATATGAAAAAAGGCAAATAAGCCAGGCATTTTGGTGCAGGCCTTGAATCTTAGCACTTGGAAGCTAAGGTAAGAAGATTGTCATGAGTACATGGCCACCTTGGGGCTAGTATAAGTTGCAGGTCAGCATGGCTACAGTGTGATCTTGCCTCAAAATAAAGGCAAGTAAATACATGTATATAGAAGTGAGTAGGTTTTATAAACCAGTGAGGTACTTTTTTATTCTTGGGGATAAAATGCAGCAGAAAATCTTCCATTTTAACCAGTTTAAACTGTACACTTCACTTACACTGACTACAAATGTAGTACTGTGCCACCATCACGACTACTTCTGCTTTTCTATCCATGAAGCCACAACTCCTCATTCTTCTCCCCCTGCAGTCTTGGTAGCAGATACTGTACCATCGCTGAAGTCGCCTAATGTAGACACTCCATTCACAAGGGCCTCTATATCTAGTTTACTTGACTTAGCATAATGTTTCATGATTTGTTCATGGTGTGGCATGTATCTGAATTTCATCCTTCTCACGGTGAATATTCCATTGTAAATATACCTATTTCTCTGTCAGGGTACACCTGTGTTATCCTTCTGGCTTTGAGAATATTGCTTCCCTTATTATTGGTATGCCAGTAATCTGTTTGAGTACCTATTTTCAACCCCTGTAAGTGTACAGCTATTAGTAGAATCTGAGCTAATATAATAATTCTTTTTTCAACATTTTGTGTACATACCAAGCTTTGTCTCCATGGCTAAGTCATTTTACCTATCCCCCAATCCATGCAGAAGGGCTCCATTTTCTCTACATCTTTGCCAAAACTTGTTACTTCCCATTTTTATATTATAGCCAATCTGAGGGGAATAAAATAATACATATGATTTTGACTTCCTTAATAAAGTAAAAGTTAGATACTACATTAACATTAAAAATGGAAAGAGACCATAAAATAAAAAGAATTATAATTTATTTATTAAAAAAAACTGTACTGCAGGACTGGAGAGATGGTTCTTCAGTTAAAAGTGCTTCCTATACAAACATGAGGGGCAGAGAGGACCTGACACTGGCTGAGTTCAATTCCCCCAGGAGACACATAAAATAGCTGGGAGTGGCCATGCATACATGGAATCTCCCTTGAGAATCACTGGGGCTCACAACAAACCACAGTTCTGCATTCAGAGGAGGCAATATGGCTGGAGAGATGGCTTAGCAGATAAGATACTTGCCTGCAAAGCCTAAGGACACAGGTTCAATTCCCCAGATACATGTAAGCCAGATGCACAAGGTGGTGCATACATCTGGAATTCATATGCAGTGGCTAAGGCCCTGGCCTGCCCATTCTCTCTCTTGATCTGCCTCTTTCTCTCATAAATAAATTTAAGGTAATGTAATTAAAAAAAAAAAAAGGAAGAGATCACATCTCAAAAAACATGTGGATGAGCAATAGCACAAGGACATGCAATGTTCTCATCTGGAGTCCCTAAGCTTGTTAGTGCCCCTGTCATACCACACACCCACCACCACACATCCTAAACATGAAAGACACCTTCTATTGCAGAAATAGGGGGAAAGGCTAAGATGTATACTATAAAGACTTCAAATTTACAAGAATGCAAAGACAGACAAGGAACAAAAATTTGGCTTGGCATCAATGCAAATACAGGGCAGGACTCTCAAAAATACGATGTATCACATGTTTTCAGGCATTCAATTGCCAGATATTCACAAGAGTGGTTTCTAGTCATAGCTGGAACAGAGGAAGAAAAGCTGTAGACTCTCCTCTAGTTCCCTGTAAATATCTATTAAAGCTTTAAGTCAGCTCCCATTGTCCAGAACCACTACCTTATTCATATGGAAGTAGAGATGCTACTACATGTATCAATAAAGCTTAATTTGGCATTATTTTTGGAAGATAAACTTTTTAAAATAAGGTGATTTCCTATCACCATAACAATAATTTAATATAGTATGTTATAATCATTCCAAGAACTACAATGTAGCCACTAAAGAGAGTGGTTTTCCTTCTTTTGTATTTTGAGAGAGAGAGAGAGGGAGAGAGAGACAGAGAGAGAATAGGCACACCAAGGCCTCAGAAATTGCAAATGAACTCCAGATGAATGTTCCATCTTGTGGACATGCCCCACCTTCGGCACATGCGCCCCCTTGTGTACATGCCCGCGCTTGTGCACATACATCACCATGTGCAAATGAACAACCTTGTGTACATACACCCCCTTGTGCACATATGCCAACTTCTGCGCATACACATCCTTGTCCACATACAACACCTTGTTCAAATTGATCACCTTGTGCACATACATCACCTTGTGCACATACATCACCTTGTGCACATATATCAACTTGTGTGCATACATACCTTGTGCACATACATCACATTGTGCGCATGCACATCCTAGTGCACATACAACACCTTGTTCAAATCAATCACCTTGTACACATAAATCACCTTGTGAACATACAACACCTTGTGCACATACACAACCTTGTACGCATATATCAACATGTGCGCATACATCACCTTGTGCACATACATCACCTTGTGCACATACATCACCTTGTACGCATATATTAACTTGTGTTCATACATACCTTGTGCACATACATCACATTGTATGCATATATCAACTTGTGTGCATACATACGTTGTGCACATACATCACATTGTGCGCATGCACATCCTAGTGCACATACACCTTGTTCAAATCGATCACCTTGTACACATAAATCACCTTGTGAACATACAACACCTTGTGCACATAAACAACCTTGTATGCATATATCAACATGTGCGCATACATCACCTTGTGCACATACATAACCCTGTGCACATGTACCACCTTGTGCACATACACCACCTTGTGCGCATACACTTCCTAGTGACCATACAACACCTTGTTCAAATTGATCACCTTGTGCACATATACTGCCTTGTAAACATACAACACCTTCAGTGAATAAACCACCTTGTGCACATACATAACCTCGTCCACATACATCACCTTGTGCACACATATCACCTTGTGAACATACGCCACCTTGTGCGCATACGCCACCTTGTGAACATACACGACCTTGTGTGCATACATCACCTTGTGCACATACACCACCTTGTGCACATACTCCACCTTGTGCACATATACAAACTTTTGCACATACATCACCTTGTGCGCATACACCACCTTGTGTGTATGCACCACCTTGTGGGCATACACCACCTTGTGCATCTGGCTTACTTGGGTTCTAAGGAGTTTAACTTGGGTTCTTAGGCATTGCAGGCAAGTGTCTTAACCAGTAAGCCATCTCTCCATCTCTATACCCATTTGTGGGGAGAAATTTCCAGAAGGGAATGAAGAGGGTGAAGAATGGGACAAAGAAAAATGCTGTTGTGTCTCATTCATGTGTATAAGACTTAGTGGGAGGTATTAAGAGGGTCTAATAAGTTCTCAGTCTGTGTTATCTGTAAGGGAAGTTGTTACATATGGCAGAAGAGAAAAGGAAACAGAGGTAAGGTGGAAGAGGAAGAATGAGAAAGAGCACTATGAAAGAAGACAGATTCAGAGTGTGAAATATAAAATTGTCATCAGAGTAATTATTAAAATTTGTAAGTTACAGGGATAGAGAGATGGCTTAGCAGTTAAGGTGCTTGCTTGTAAAGCCTAAGAACCATGTGCCACTCTCCAGATCCCACATAAGCCAGATGCACAAGGTGATGGTAGCACAAGGTAACACATGAGTACAAGATAGCTCATGCATCTGGAGTTTGATTGCAGTGGCTGGAAGCCCTGTAATGCCAGTTCTCTCTCTCTCTCTCTCTCTCTCTCTCTCTCTCTCTCTCTCTCTCTTTCTCTCTCTCTCTCTTTCTGTCAATTTTTCCCATAAGAAATAAAAAAAATGTAAGTTACAACTAACAACTCAGTTAATAGAAAATGACTCACTTTTAAAATAAATATTCCAGGGAAAAATAAATGCACAGTTAAGAGTCCAGAAGATTTCTTAAATAAAATAAACAGACATGTTCTTGTCTTTTTTTTTCTTTTTTATTTGAGACAGAGAGAGAGAGAGAGAGAGAGAGAGAGAGAAAGAAATAAGGAGAGAGAAAGAATGGGCATACCAAAGTATCTAGCCACTGCAAGTGAACTCCAGATGCATGTGCCACCTTGTGCACTTGGCTTATATGGGTACTAGGGAATTAAACCTGGGTCCTTGAGCTTTGGAATAAAGCATCGTAACCACTAAGCTATCTCTCCAGCCTGACATTTCCTTTCAAAAAACCAAGTTACTCAGTGGTTAGATGTCAGGTTAGAAAATGCCAAGCATGTTGGTTAAAATAAGAATAGTAACTAAAAGATAAAAATAAAGAATTTCTAGCAATTAAGCTAAAGAAAGAAAAGAAGTGAAAAGATATAGCATTGATTCTATTCATTTATTCCTATAAACAAGTGTTTCTGAGTACTTCATCATAGTATATTCAGAACCTGGTTTAGCTAGTTTCTGCACATACAGTAGATACAGACGAATCCACCTCTCAAGTATTCAGAAGAATTACAAAATTCAAGATCTTCATGCAAAGATCATAAGTATGTAATCACAGTATTTGATAAATCCATAACATAAAATTGCATTGTAGAAGAGTACATGGAAAGAATGTAAGAGCCACAGGATGGGGAGGAGGGCTTTGTGGCACTATCATCGAGACATGAGCTGGGTGACACATTCACAACCTCATGGTGGTGGTTGTTACCTCCATAAGTCCTGCAAAACTATGAGCTTATCAACATTAAGACAGATGATGAGGAGGGCAAAAGGAATGAGAATTAAACCCAGAAGGACTTCTTGGAAAAAGATGGGGCTTCAATTGAACAAAAGTGGAGGAAGGGGAATAAAAAAGGCTAGTAGAAGAGATTACAGTATGTATGTGTATTAAAATTCTCAATAAAATGATTTTTTTATTTTGAAAAGAAGATATAATTTACCAAATGCTGGCTACCTGTGGGGAAAAACAAATAATTATATTTAAAGCAAATCATATGTTGATTTAAGAGCAAAGGTTTAAAATATTTAGAAGGACATGTAGGTAAATTATGTTCAGAATACTGGGGTAGAAAGAAGTTTTTGAATAAAGTATGAAAAGCACAAGTAATAAAGAAACAGGTACATTCTGATTATCATGTGATACTTTGAATAAAGTGGATATATGATATAGACAACAACTGGAAGATGTCTGCCATGACACTGAATGACCACAATCCACAATATGTAAAGGATTCACACCACTCAGCAAGCATCCAAACTAAATAATAACAACAATAATAATACCTCCATAAGAAACTGACCAAATAGTAAGGGAATTCGTGGAAAAGGCTATTTAAGTGATTGTAGTAGACAGCCTCAGGTCACTGAGATCAACTTCCGGACCAGGCACAGTTTGGAGGAAAGGATTTATTGAAGATAGAAAATTCCATAATGCGGAAGAAGCAGGCCTGCTTTCACAGGTCCATGCAGAAAGAGAGGGAAAAACCCAAGGCAAAACCCCCAAACCACACCATAAGCAAACACACTTCAGGAACTCCAGGCAGAACTCCCACACTTTGCATATCTTTACACTGGAATTCCAAATCCACCACCACACCTTAGGGATGGACCCCCAGAACCACCCAGCGACACCTCCAGCCAGGTGGCTGCAGATCTAAATTACACACTGTAAAAATCCTGAATATATTGGGGGTCATCCATTCAAACTACCACAGTGACCAACAGTTATCAAAAGCTCATCAACATTACAACTAATAGCATGAAAATTTAGCTGCTACTTTATCGTATCAGTTTGGAAACATCTTAAAGATTTTAAGTTGGTGAGGACAAGCCATATGCTTCCAGGCCAACATCAACAGTCTAGTGAAGTCATTAAGACCTAGAAGCTTCACGTGTTGATGTGTGTGCTAGAATCTAGGTGGAGCCTCAGACTTGGACATAAGGAGATATAGGGAAGGGCATTATGGCCAAAATTGAGCAGCATGTCATCGGTCCCGTGGAGCCATTAAATGTAAGGACCTTGGTGTTACATGTGGAAGAGATGCTCCCGCCATTCTGGAACTTGCCCTTCGGTGTCTAGGCAAGCTGAAATTAAAGTTCCATCGTATGTGAACCAGGATGTGTTTGGTAGCTTGTTATCAGAGTAGATGATGACAGCTTAGCTGATAGGAGAGATGCTTACTGCAGAATGATTAATGACTACTGGGAAGAGTCCATCCACAGGGGCTGTTGGTGAATTATGAGGTGGTCATAGGGTGTACTGCTATTCAAGAGCTAAAATTAATGCACTCACCTTACATGTATCAGAACAAGTAAAACTCAAGATATTAGAATTAATTGAAAAATATGCCTCCACATGGTTATGCTATTTATGTATGCTTATCAAAACATAGATAGAACACACTTAGAACACACTTAATCTTTTGAGTTCAGTTTCTGTTTCTATAGTGTTGTTGTTTTTTGATCACATCAGAGAAATCATTTATTCTAACCTGTTTTATTACTATTTTATGCAAGAAGGGAGGACAAACATAACCAACTCACTTATGAGCAAACATATCCACAATTTTAAAATTGTATTTAATGCTTATAGAAAGAGCTCTTAGAATTAAATGCAAATTTTATCTTGTATCCTATGCCTCTCTGAAAATATAAACAAAACAAATTATGTCATACTAAAAGATCTTTGCTTTTAGACTCAACATCTGAATGGTCTTTCATTAGATGTCCATTCTTCTCTACATTCGAGCATCTTCTGTGAAGTCAAATTACAGTTAGTTGAAGGAGCATTTCCAAGAAAAGCACACTGAAAGAACCACAGCCTATGGTGCGAGGCTTTTAAACCACTTTGCAATTGGTAGAGCCTGCCTACTCTTGTAATTCACTCTGGGAACGCTCTGAGACAATTTTGGTACACCTCTTCTCTATCTCTTCCTCCAAAGCATTTAGTCTGGAGTGAGGGCTCAGGAAGTCTCTGCTATTATCTCCCGAACATCACACCAAGCTGCTGGTCCTACTCTAGACATTTGGACACTGGTTCTTTTAAGGCTTTCAATGCACAGGCAGTCAGTCACAACTGATGTTGGAGTGACAGTGCACTTTTCAGGTGGAAATCATTGTAGAAATGTATATGTTGCTCTGAATCCAAAATCTTGAGAAAAATCAATAGGGGAAATGGAAAAAAAATATTATGGGTCACTGATAAAAATAAAAATGTAGCAGTCAATGTAGGCCTGCTTGTAGTTTCTATGGAGTGTGTGAGTGCACACGTGCGCTCCTTTCTGCAGGTCTCAGTGAGTGCTTGCAAATAAAATGGTTGCGAATGATGACAGCACATTCATAAAAACCCTGTGATTGGTGTTTCAAGAATTAACGAGCTTTGAGAAACAACATCATATCAGCTACTGATGTAACTGAAGTCCTACGGATTATCACCAGGATATGGCTATTATATTATTGTAACACTTCCCAACAATTAACTCACACTTTGTAGTATTTGAATATTTGCTATTAATAAAGTTCCTTTTACATACTGTGCAAGAAGAGATGTAAAATAAAATGTGGATATTGTAGAATACTGTACTGTGAAACCAAAACTAATATAATGTATAAAAGTGTGAAAGTAGTATTGATGTCAATGTCAAACCCAGGGAATAAAAGAAGGAAGAGACTCCATGGTGGAATGCGGACCTTAAAAATGAGCTTGTAGAACTTAAACTTGCTTAGAACATATTCAGTGTAATCAACATCAATGAAGACTAGAGGGAACTTTACTATAACTATAGCATTTCCCACAAGAGTGAAGGTCAAGATTATCATATAAGGTAATTAGTCCTTTGTTTTAACTTTTTATTTTTAGGATAAGTATGAAATATAATTGAGTCAGGTATGGTGGCTCACACCTGTAGTCCCAGTCCCCAGGAGGCTGAGGTAGCCCGATCACCAGGAGTTCGAGACCAGCCTCAGCTACAGAGTGGTTTTCAGGTCAGCCTTGGGCTAGAGCAAGGCTCTGCCTCCCAAAATTGACAGATATTATAATCATTCGACATCTTAAATAATTTTTATTCTGCTTCATGAATGAACAACTAAAAAATATCTACAACAGTTCCAGCAATGGGTTATTAAATGATATTGAGTCATAATGCAAATTACTAAGAATTTCTGTAACATTTAATAGATACCCTCTGAATAGAATTAGCCCTTAGGATAACCTTATCACACAAAAAGAATTCATAATTTATTTTTGTGTATACTTGTTTTTATTTAAACAATACATAGGAAAAATATAAATGATATGATTAAGCCTTCCTACTAATTCTGATTTTTTTTATTTGTGATTCCCAAAGATTAATACCTACTAGCAATCTGGAACTATTAACTCAATAGGAAGATGTTTTTGATTGGATGATGCATTTCAATTTTAGTAATGTTAGGTTGTGAAAATTGTGAGTCCCAGGGTCAAATGAAGTTATCCGATTATAAGAAAATTTTACTATCCATCCACATCTGTAATATTCAGTGGGCTTTTAGTCTAGAATGTTCCAGATAGAGCACATTAGTAATTTCCTAGAATACTACCTAGTCATGTCTCTCTCCTTTTCCTATGTCTTCTTTCTTTCTCTCATCCTAATAAGTATATTTCCTATTAATTATTCTCTTATATTTCCATCTTGTCTACTTTAGTCATCAATAAAACTTAATTTTCAGTTTTTATATTGTTAAGTAAGTTTTAGCTAGATGAAAATAGTTGAAGAAAGTATTTTCCCCTCTTTCTATTGTCATTTTTCTTCAAAACATCAGATGGTAGAAAAATAACTATCCAGAAAATACTTTTTTCTCTGTTCATTTTTAAAAATGCTACGTTATCACTAGATCTGGAAAACAAAGGTAGGGAACTTCAGAGATTACAGTTTAGTTTCTGGTATGATCACAACAACAACAACAACAACAAAATCCTCCAGAATAAATTTTTTTCCCTTCCCACAAAGAGACTCTTTTCCAGTGTTTCCTGGGATCTGGGTGGCAGTAGATTTGGGGGTCAATAGAAACCCTATTACTATAACAAAGCTTACACAGTTTCAGAGGTTTTCCTGGTCACCTCTTGGATTTTGCTGTTTTGTTCTTGTGCAGGGGTTAGAAATTGAACCCAAAGCATGCTAAGCAAGTGCTCTACCTCTCAACTAAATCCTCAGTGCTCATGAATGAGGGCAGCACAGACAGCACAAAGAATACACGCACTTATTAATCAGTCTTAAGTATCCTCATGTGCCTATTCTCCACCCATCTCATCAATGAACAAAAACCCAAGAACAGCTTTGCTAATTCTGGATTCATTTCAGTTGTTGCTGGTCTAAGAACTCTGGTCCCAGTCCGAACACCCACTTGCTTTTGCAGGTCTACAGCAAGCCACTTGGGCTCATTGATCATCCTCTAGAGAGGGAGCCAGGTAGATCTCAGGAGAGGTATTTGAGCTTCCTGATTAACACCTGACAAGTGCTTTGGAGATTCACGGGGTTGTCAAGTTGACGAGCATTAGTGTAGACACCAGCTGAGTCATGCAGTCCAACCAGAAGATGGGCAATCTGCAAAAACTTAGGTCAGCAGCAAGAGTTCTTATTAGAGTTCGCCTGCTTTCAGAAGTGTACGTTTAAATATTAACAACATTTGAGGAGCAAACACCCCCAGAGATAAACATATGCTTTGAATTCTCAATTACTGAGGCATCTTCCTGTGCCTCCTCCACAGTTTTCAAGTTCTGTAACAAAGGACTGACGGTCAGGCTCAAGGTCACTGAAGCACTGTGGTTTTATTGGATGTGCTAGAGAAATGTAATTTAGGACATTAATATGTGCGTACTAAATAAAGCCATGCAGACTGTGGGAAAATTTATTTATGATGCTGGAATTTTACCAGTTGTGAAAATAAATGATAGAATGTGTGCATCTCCAGAAACAATGTAAACTCAGCTTACTTCGAAGCAGTAGAAGAAATCTGAACAACTCTGTTATTCTGTGAGAAGGGTGATTTCATTGACGACAGCTTTTCATAATTTTATGCATTTAGCTAGCAGATAATGCCCCTATTATTCATTTTATTGCTGTTCTGGACTGCACTCCTTGTTTGAGTTTCACCTTTTACTAATAATTCTTCAGGAAGTGTATGCTTACCGTTTTTAATATGGCAGTTACTACTGGCAGCACCTAGTTGAAACCAGCAGAAATACAACTCTCTTCAATATCCCTACATGACATAGGTAATATTTTCAGTTTAATCCAGGGGCATGAATTGAGCCAGGAACAGCCATTTCAATTTCTACTGCAGTTTGTTTAGGCTTAACGTGGACTAGCTACCATCCCCTCTCTCAGTGAACCATATTAAATTGCTTGCAGAGGCCTGCTCAGAAAGCAAAAGGCATGGCTCTGCTACTCTTGTGCCGGGCTTTTGCCTAATAATCATGAAAGCTATGAGGAGAAATTCACCACAAATATCCTCACACTTCTCCAGACCACCACTCAACAGCCAGCTTCCTGCAGAAGAGTTAAATAGCTACTAAGATTACTCCCTTTTTATATAACATGTATAGAGCTCATATAATGTGGATGCTATATGTATAGTATATAGTATAATATCATCATTGATATTCTGCTAGTATGATGTGGATTTTGTATGCATAGTATATAGTATAATGTGGTCACTAATATTCATCTTGTATAATGTGGATGCTATATGTATAGTATATAGTATAATATGGTTATTGAGATTCTGCAAGCAAAATGTGGATGTTGTATGTATAGTATATAGTATAATGTGGTCATTGATATTCTGCTAGTATAATGTGGATGCTGTTGTTTGTATAGTATAAAGTATAAGGTAATTGATATTCTGACATGGATGGTTGGGGGAACATAATTCCCTAATTTCCACAAAAGCATGTTTGGATTAGTTCTTATTACTTCTTTCATATGTTTATAGTTAACAATTAATATTTAATCATCATTGTCTCAGCTTGAGGCATTAACTTATTACCCACTTATTAAACAAATATTTATTTATACTACTTACTATATAGCTAATATTTTGCTTAAGATTGTAAAAAATGCTGCCAGATGTGGTAGCACACATCTTTAATTCCAGCATTCAGAAGGCTGAGCTATGAGGATCATCATACGTTCTAGGCCTCCCTGGGGCTGCAGAGTGAATTCCAGGTCAGCCTGAGTGAGAGTGAAACTGTACCTTGAAAAAAAAGCCATTCCTATGTCCTCTTGTATGTTTATTTTCTTTATGACATGTTGCTGTTAGATCATGTGTACACTATGCAGAATAAAACAAATTTGCTTTATTTTTCCCATTGAAGACAGCTCAGAACAGAAGGGATAAAGAAATCATTGGTTACTGTTCAGCCATGCTATGCAATGTTGGAAAATTATACTATTTGTCTTTGAAATGTGTCTAGTTTCAAAGAAGTCAAACCCTTGCAAAATTCCTGAGAGCAACCTCTCTTCCCTCTTCTGAGCATCTGTCCTGTAGCATGTACCAACTCACTGAAGCTTGGGATTCCCTGAAGGGCTTTCAGTACCTTCATAGTGCTACTCTTTCATACTCAAAGCCCCTTGGGGTGAGGCTGTTAGATGTATCACCTGTTCAGCTCCACTCTCTCCTTCTTAATGCAATGATCTCTGTTCCCCATTCTGCTTCAACAGGAATATCTTTTGAACAGATATTTTATTCCTCTTTTGTTGTTCCAATAATAACCAAAGACTCTCGATGGTCTTCTGCACTTAAAACACTGACAAGTCTTTAAGTGCATATTAAATTTGCCCTAAAACCACTGTGTATGTTTCCATGTAATCAACTTAAAACTTTTTAAAAATGAACATTCCTGAAATATCCCATGAGATATGAAAAATAGGCACAACTTGGAGTTTTTATTTATTTTATTTTTTTATTTATTTATTTTTTTTTGGTTTTTCGAGGTAGGGTCTTACTCTAGCCCAGGCTGACCTGGAATTCACTATGGAGTCTCAGGGTGGCCTCGAACTCACAGCGATCCTCCTACCTCTGCCTCCCGAGTGCTGGGATTAAAGGCGTGCGCCACCACGCCCGGCTCACAACTTAGAGTTTTTAATGTTTAGATTGTTTTTAATTTGGCAGGAGAATGATAAAACTATCAGCAGCAGATTTATCTTTGGAGGGACTTTGTTAACATTAGTATCTAAATAAGCTTACGTTTCCAAACATCAACTAAAAGATTTCCATTCAAATTGAATACCTAAATCAAGTCAACAGGTGTCAGTGAGCTTGATTAAACGCATAGAATTCTTTAAGAGTTGTCTAAAACTGTGTCTGTTTTCAGGATATTTATTGTCTTGTAAGAAAGACAAGACAACTTCACTTATACCTTGACTGAGGTTAAATCAGAGTCCTAAGCAAAAGGCAAATACTCCATCCTAAGGGAAAACAAAGCGCTAGGTAAGAGCCCCAGGAAAAATAGGTTTAGACAGAGGATTTGGAACCCGAATAGAGTTTCAACAACTGGGTCTGTCTGCATCATGTTATACCAAGAAAATACATTAAACAAAAGCACAAAGGCTGCATGGTGTGGGCATATTTGGAAAACACCAAGCTGGTAATCTAGTTGGATGGCATGAAGGCTTATAAAAAGTAAGAATGGGAAATGAAATCCACACTGGATCAGAAACCTTCCTTAACTACCTAAATGTTATGTCATTAGGTGATATGTTGTTTTGTATTAGCCCAAGATCATACATGAAAATTCCACCAGACCCACAATCATTCAAATCAGTATTAGAGACAACACATAAAACTTCTAAAATTGCATGACATCTTATATAATTAATCCTATAAAATAAGTATATCTAAGTTGAAAGAATAGAACTTCACATGTCTGTTTTGGGGGAAGCCAACTCTCTCTGACTGGACTTGAGGCCAGCTCCATGGGATGGAATTCCTGCCTGGTACAGAAAACCTATTCAAAAGCCTATGCCTCTGAAGGTCATAAGCCCTAGGAGGGGAACTACTACTGTTGTCTGCCTAAATGGATATGCCATTCCCACCAAACCATCCTCCAAGTACTTATATTTGTGCCCATATATTAATGGTACTCAGTCTTGGTTAGAGAAGCTTCTCTTTTCAGATGGTGATGACCCCTGTGGTCATTCAAAACCCACCACAATGCCGAGAAGTGACAGTGGAGTGTTCAGCACTAAGTGAGAAATCTCTATCACAACCTAATAGGCTCACAGACCATTTCACAAGTGATAGTGGAAAGAAAGTAAAAGCCAAAAGAAGAAGAGGGGTGCTTACAATAATTTCTTCCAGACATAAAGAGGCCACAATATTCATGACCTAGCAGTGGCTGATGACACCTAAGGAAGGCCTGCATAATGGGAGGGAAAAAATGGTAACATCAAAATAGAAGAGATATTAGTTAGAAAGAAGAAAGAATTCAATGGAGGGAGGATTTGTGAGGAAGGGGGAATTTTGTAGAGTATATACACTAGTGTTGAGGATCTTAAAGTCATACTGAAGTTTAAAATAAAATGACAAACTTTATGTAAAATGTGAAGCAAGTGCACTGTATATCATCATTAAAAAAAACTATGTCTAAAAATGTACTGTGTTAGACAGAAGACAACAGATAGTAAAAGAAGAAGACACAGATAATAAAAAAAGATAAGCAGCTAAGGGCTGGAGACTGAAGATGATCTCAATACTTGCATGTTTGTTAAGTGAAAGGAATGAGGTAGAGGAAGAGTAGAGAAAGGATGGAACAAGGGGAAGCAAGGATGGAGCAAGGGTGGAGCAGGGGTGGATTATGGATGGAGCAGGGGTGGAGCAAGGGTGGATCAGGGGTGGATCAAGGGTGGATCAGGGGTGGAGCAGGGGTGGAGCAAGGGTGGATCAGGGGTGGATCAAGGGTGGATCAGGGGTGGATCAAGGGTGGATCAAGGGTGGAGCAGGGGTGGAGCAAGGGTGGATCAGGGGTGGATCAAGGGTGGAGCAAGGGTGGAGCAGGGGTGGATCAAGGGTGGAGCAGGGGTGGAGCAAGGGTGGAATAAGGGTGGGGCAAGGGTGGAGCAAGGGAGGAGCAGGGGTGGATCAAGGGTGGAGCAAGGGTGGAATAAGGGTGGGGCAAGGGTGGAGCAAGGGTGGAATAAGGATGGCGCAAGGGTGGAGAAGGATGGAGTATAGGGAACCACAAGTTGCCATCTGGTCTGGGCCCCCAGCACCAGCAAGATCCAGACAGTCTGAGCTTCTGGCACCACAAGCCTTCAGAATCTGAGAGCTGTCATCTGAACGGGAACACAACACAGGAAGAGCAAGTGACGCCCAGACTTTCCTTCCCCTGCCACCAGGCCCAGCAGAATCCCATGGTCTTTGTCAAGATGAAGTTGTGTTCTGCGCAAAGTTCCTTCAGTACCTAGAATGTGAGGTAGGAGTCAGGATGCCGGAGATGTACTTAAGGTAAAACAAGGTCTTGTGGGTCAGCCTTAATCCAACATGACTTCTGTCCTTATGAGAAGAGATAAGGACATAGACATAGAGAAAGGACATGGGACACACTGTGAGAAGAGGGTTACTTGCAAGCCAGGCAGACATGCTGTGTGTCAATCATAAACCTCTAGCTTCCAGAGCTAAGGGAACATGCATTTCCATTGTTTAAGCCACTGGCTCTGTGGCCTTTGTCACAGATGCCTTGCCAGTGTCATAGATACAGTGACTCCATCAAAGTAAGAGATATGGTGACTCTTTTCAAGATAACGAAGAGCAGTCATGGAAGGAAGAGTGGTAGAAGCATCTTTTTTTTTATTTGGGACAAGCAAGAATAATCACTCCTAGATCCAGTATTTAAGCTCAGATATTAAGCACTAAGGTCTTTAGGTAGGAAGGAAATGGCACCAGGGGCTAATCAGAGCAATGTGAATGCCTTGAGCATAGAAGTCCAGAATGCTGCTTCAACTCTATGATAAATTCTTCATTTTTCCACAAGTACACTGGATCTAAACCCTGGTTAACAATAAGTCTACTTGACACCATCTCCCAGACCCAATCCTATCATTTATGTGTATCACTCCACACTCACACCCATCCAAAGGGTGAAGTTCCAGGGTCTTGCTAAGGCTAAGTGCTTAGGAAGGGTCTCTTTTAGTAACTGGCCAAGCTCAGCAGGGATAATATTGAGACAGCATTTTTTTTTAATCTGCAGGGTCTTCTGGCATTTGAAGACTCAGTTGTTTTCATGTTATACATTCATGTGAAATGCAGAAGAAGTGTTTTGTGTCTTGAAATTAGACTCCAGTAGGGACCACAATATATGTCCTGTGAGGTCATACCCCTTCTGATGTCATTACCATAGGGACTTAGTAAGTCCCTCCCACCAATGGCACCACCAATTCCATCTCTTGAACATAGTAAGAAAATAAACTTTCTTCTTTCCCCTTCTAAAATATCTTCAAAGCATTCCTTCTTCTCTCCTTCCTTAGATATCTCTTCACAGTGTTTGGGGCTTTGAGAGAGACAGGAAGGGGTGTTGACATTGAGGAGCTCCAAAATTAGGTCCTGAAGAAAGCCTTCATATCAAATAGGAGTCTGGCTGTGTACCCAACATGAAAGTAACAAGCTAATAAAGAAAAGCCAAAATTAATAACTTAATAAGGTTTTTATCTAACTGGCTTGTGCTAACTTTTTCTGCCAAATACTAATGCTTTTAAACAAGATTACAGTTTAACTAAGACCTGGTCATTTAGCTCAGTTAGTTAGTCTTCTAATATTCTGGACTTTAGTTGAGTACTTTTGAAAAAAAAAAAGTAACATATGAGCTATTTAAAAAAAGCCAAGAATTTGCTGGGGGAGCTGGCTCAGTAGCTAAAGTGCTTACCTTCAAAGCCTACCAACCTGGTTTTGATTCCCGGGTTCTGATGTAAAGCCAGATGCACAAAGAGGCAGGCACATGTGTCTAGAGTTCGTTTGCAGTGGCTGGAGGCCCTGGCACTCCCATTCTCTCTGTCTGTCTGTCTTCTCTCGATCTCTGTCTGCTTGCAAATAAATAAAACAAATTAAATCAAGTATTTCAACCCAGGGGCTGAAGAGATGCTCAGTGGTTAAGGTTCTTGTCTGTAAAGCCTAAGAACCCAGGTTTGATTCACCAGAACCTACATTAAGCCAGATGCACAATGTGGCACATGTGTCTAGAGTTCATTTTCAGTAGCTAGAGGCCCTGGCATAACCTTTCTCATTCTCTCTCTCTCTCTTCTCCCCCCCATAAATATATAAATAAATAAACATAAATAAAAGAAAGAATTTCAAGCCACCAAAGAGTGAATAAGTTCAAATGCTATAAATATAAATGTTATATTAATTTGGAAACGTATTCCCCAATGAAATATGCTATTATCTTAAACAAGTGTTGATGCAGAGTTTATAAAAGGCATATTCTCCAGACAGTCCTTACTATAGGAGAAGCTTTTATTTTAAGGTTAAAAACTGATGGAATTTTTAGGCTGTCATAGGCTATGGTTTACCAGCTGCATTCTGCTTTTCCTTTCCAGCAAATTCTTCTAATTATACACTGAAAGTTCTTCTGGTGAATTTAAAATCTGTGCTCAGTTCTCTTATCTTTAACATTTCATCCTCTAAACTGCCTGCCCCATCCATGCCTCTCCTAATACCTCCTGCTAAGTCTGAGACTGCCTGAACAGAAGCTTGCACAATAAGAAAAGGAAAGGAGACTGCAGTCTTTGATCTTGAATGTCTAGTTTCTATATACATATTAAATACAGAAAAAATTGAAAAGTGCTCTATTTTATAATATAAACAATAGCAATTCTTCACTGGGCTTTAGAGAGTTGTAAACTTTGATAATTCTATGTGGGGCAATGTACTTAAAAAGTAAGAAATAGAAAAGCATTGTTTGCAATAATACTGTATTTAAGCAGACTAAGGAAGGTTGCCTGGAGCAGGTGACAACTCACATCACTAATAAGTCAAATCTTTAGCTGTTTTGAGTTCTAAATATTACAGGAGGTACATGACACCTTAAACCCAAAGATCCTGAAAATAATTCAGCAGTCCTTCATTCAAGATGTTCATTCCCAACATCCATGCTAGCAAGAGAATACTGTCTGGTTAATCCTGCCTCTCAGTTTTCTTTCTTTGATGGTTTCTCCATGGAAATCTGACTTGCCGGGGAGGATCCATTTTTGAACTATTCTCCCATCCAAGTACTAAGCATGTCCAATCCTGTTTATCTTCCAAGATCAGACAAGATTCAAAACTGCATACTATAGACTTGGATCATTCTCATTCTCTTCCTCTACAGTTTTTTTTTTTTTTTGTTTTTTTTTTTTTGTCTTGAAAACTTACTCAAAGTAGGAAATTTTACATACAAGCCTGCTGAGAACTCCAGTAACATCAGGCTAGAAGCAACAATAAATTTGCTTGAATTTTCATAAACTACTTAGGAATTGGTCTTTCTTTAATCAGTCATTATTCTAGACAATAAAATTAAGTTATGGGGAGTTTTTCCTGCACCTAACATGATTAAATAATTTGGATGTGTTAAAAGAATTAAAGTTTTCTGGATTTACACTAAAGAACTGGGAGATCTGGAAAGTTCCTCTGAAAGAAAGCAAGCAAGGTGAGAAGTTGTAGAAGAATTCTCACTTAGAAATTAAGAATGTGTCTCAGTTGTGGTCACGTGGCATGTAGGAAGCCTTTACATTACATGAACTGTGCATGGTGGCACATGTCTGTAACCCAACCACTCTGGAGGCGGCAGCAGGAGGATGAGAAGCTCAAGGTCATCCTCAGGCTCATAGAAAGTTTCTTTAAACATTTATCTCAATAAAAAAAAAGCAGGTCTCAGAAAAACAGAGACAAAGCGCCACATTCCAAAAATGACATAGGGAGAAGCAGCAGAGAGATTACCGTCCACAGGCAGAGACTAAACTTAGAACCTTGTCTTTTCCAGGCACTGTAGACTTTCAAACGAAGTGGGAAAAGGAAAGATGTGTGATAAGACTTGTCCCCAGGGAAGAGAGGGACTCCAGTCCAAGCGTACCACTGAGGTGCTTGTACTAGGAGCCGCGGCACTAAGCCTGGCTCTGTCACTGTCTCCCATTGTCCTCTCTGTATCTCAGGAGAGCATCAGACAGACTTCTTTATCTTGTTCCTAGCTAAGGATGATTGGGGGTGGGGCCCAGGGAAGCCGGATCTCCCCCCTCTGCTTCTAAGAGCACCATTCTCAGGGAACCCACACGACTCACAGGACATATCAACCATGGCTCTGGTTTTCCAAGCCCTGAGTTCCAGAGCACCAGCTCCTTGCTTTTCCTTGCCCCGTAGGAGTGAGTCACGAGCCTGGCTACTACAAACCATCCTGTGTTGAGCTTTCTGTTTCTCAACTTCCGCTCTCACACCTTTTCTGTGCTCATTTTCCTGTGATACACTCAGGGTACTTACACACTCAGCAGCACTTTCCTTTTTTGGCCTGTCTTTAATAATATTAAAGGCATTTTACATCCTATCTAATCCTTACAAGCTCCCAGGCAAGGTAGTAATCATTACCTCTGTTTTGCAGATGAGAAAATCTGAAAGTCAGCAAGTTTAAAGTCTTCTCTCAAAGTCAGAGCACTAGTGAGTGGTAGAGCTCTAGTTCAAATTCAGTTCCAAAGTCACCCTAATACACTCTGCTTGCCAAGGGCCAGGGAAACATGGGGCTGCAGGCAAGGATTCTTTCAAACAGGCATTTAATCCTCATCCTAGCCAACCTGGGCCTGAGTCGTCAGTAAAGGGAGTTCTGTTCCCACTGAGCAGGAAAAGTCCAATAAGAGAGACATTCCAGAAACACAGTCAGATTCTGAGCACTGAAGTGTGGCCACCTTCACTCTGGACCAAAATATGGGCCAGAAAAGTCAAAACTGAGGATGTGCTTAGAAGAGATTTGCCTGAGATTAGCTCCTCTTGCAAGCACATTTTTTTCTACTTGTCTGTGCATGTGCCCGTGCAGGGCTCCGTATGCTTGCCTGGGGTGGCCAGAGGGGAAGATCACGTGTCCCAGTCCGTAGGTCACCTACCTGTTCTTACTTGAGCGGGAGTCTCTAGCTGATCCAGAGCTTGATGTTCTTTGATGAGCCCCAGGGGTTCTCAGGTCTCTGCTCCCTCCAGGGCTGGGGTTATGCCCTGCCACTTGTGTATATCCTGGAGTCTGAGGCCTCCTCAAGACCTCGTGCTTGCACAAGAAGTGCTCATAAGCACTGAGCCATCTCTTCACCCCTTGTACCTGCTTTTTACTTTCGTATTTAGTAATGTTTTCCAGCCTCATCAACCTCTTTCTGACTGAAAAGCACATATGAAGTGGGTATTATATTATCTTAATGGTAAATAATTAACTATATATAGCCACTGTTTTAATTGATTTCTGATTCCTTTAATGAGAGTTCTGCTAAAGTTACTGGATTCTAAAATAGAACTTTTTAACAAGATGACAAAGTAAAGTAGCAAAAGGTATTTGCAAGATCCTTATTATCCTTATCCTTAAGATATCTTGCTAATCCACCCTACATCCCCAGGTGTATCTAGAATGTCTCACTCTTCTCCACACAGCCTGAAAGAGAGAGAGAGAGTTAGGAGGTATTTATGATTCAGATTGGCCAGGACTCATTTCATTAGGAATCATGGCTTCTAAATGTCAATAAATTTTCTTCCAAATAAATGTGTCATGTAGGTTGTTATCATAGACTCAATTAAAAGAACAGATGTACATGCACACTCAACCCTGAAACTCTCCTGGGGTTGCCAGACTAGATGAAATAGAGGTTGTTTTAAACACAAAAAGTACCATTGTGTATCTACCTCACAATGCATGAATCAACCAGACAGCCAAGGAGCTAACTCAGGAAGTACTTGATGTAGAAGCACGAACTTGGATGTCCTGTACCCACATAAAAGCTGGGCATTGCAGCTGCCTATAACCTCAACACTGAGGAGGCAGAAAGAGGAGGATCCCTGGGGTGGCTGGCTAGTCAGTGTAGTCTTGTTGGTGAGCTCTAAGTTCAGTGAGCTCTAGGTTTTGTATCCAAAACTGAGGTGAAAGGCAATTAAACAAGACATCAGATGTCAAGCTTCACCCTCCACACGTGTGTGCACACATGTACATGTGCACAGATGTGCATTTTCACCCACACACATGTGCACACACATGAGCATGCATACACACATGCAAAAAAAGTGAGGCAGATATAAGAAACACCATTTTATGGAAACACTGCGGGGGGGGTTGCCCAGATCTTCTAATTTCTCTAAACAAAACTGTGCGGTCCCCTTTCATGTGCTACAGAACACCTGGTGGCCAATTGCTAGGTGGAGGATAATTAGCCCCTCCAATTATCACCCGTTTATTTTCACCTGTTCCACTAGCATTTCCCTAGAATTGAAGCTTGTCTAATTAGTCTTTTCTGACCCATTCCTCACCGTCAGACTCAAGAAGTAGCCCTTTCTCTGTGCAATTAACCCATGGAAAGCCAACCTCCCTGCTTTTGTTCAACTCCAGCTGGAACCATTAAGATCAAATGAAGAAAGAAACATCATGGGGCAAGGTGAGACAAAGTACAAAGTCCTGTCTTCCTCCTCTGCCAACATCCGAATCCAAATTACAGAAGCCTTAAGCACATGACATTCAGTCAGACCCACACACATGTGCTTTTTGTTCAATGTCTTGAAAGACCAAATAGTACTAGCAGAATTCTCAAGTTCAGTTCTCCGAAATGCCATAGGAAATAGGATATTTAGTTTCTACCCTAAAGGTGAAACAGATCAAAGAGATTTTAAAATGCAGACCAGGGGGCTGGAGGGATGGCTTAGCAGTTAAGGTGTTTGTCTGCAAAGCCAAAGGACTCAGGTTTGATTCCCCAGGACCCATGTAAGCCAGATGCACAAGGGGGCAAATGTGGCTGGAGTGTGTTTGCAGTGGCTGAAGCCCTGACATGCCCATTCTCTCTCTCTCTCTCTCTCTCTCTTCCTCCCTCTTTCTCTCTGTCAAATACATAAAAATAATTTTTTAAAAATGCAGACCAGAAGCTCTACTTGTAAAACCCCTGCAAGAGGCTATAATCACATCTAACAATCTCTTCTTTACACTATATAGGTAGTCTGTGGAGTTTTTCAATTATTTATGTACATGCACAGAATTCTTATTTTTCTTTATTAAGCAAGTTAACAGAAAAATCCAGGGAGTTTTTGTACAAGGTATACTCATCATTCAACAAACAGGGTACTTACTTTGTACCAGCCTCTGTTCAGCAGCAGGAACAAAGGAATGATAAAGGCTCATGCATTCTTGAAGCTGAAAGCCTGTCTTCAAAATATAGAGCACACACACTCAAACGTGTGGAGATACCAGAGTTCCAGCTGTCACCAGAACACGTCAATCAGCAGAGACAGGGAAGGGTTCTTTCACTTGTACTTTCTTCAGAGATTAGAATTCAGAGAAGGTGACAAGCTAATACTTGAGGAAAAACAAACCCTTCTGCCTCATTCATCCATGCCAGAATATTCCACGGGCACCGGAATAGAGGCAGTCAAGCCCTCTAGTGCTCAGTCAGGTGGTTAGCCTCGTTCCTGAGACTCGTGGAGTTCATTGTCATTTCTGTGGACACCAGGGTTCAGACTTGAACAGTGAATCTAGTGAGTGTCTACCAAGTTCAGCCGGGGCTGGAGAGCTAACTCGGAGCAAATAAGCCACTGAGAGTGTGAGTTCCGTGTTACTGTGTACATGCAGATTCTTTGCTTCTGTGCAAGATACAAAGTGCCCTCGTGCTCTCCATCCTTATCAAATACAGTGAAGCCACACAGGAAACTGTGGTTAATATATCAGGAATGTGTTGGGCTGCCATTGTCCATATTTCTCAAAATCGCCCCAAATCCCTCAAGAACCACTTCACTTCTCCACAGGGATTGGTTTAGGGCTAGGCACTAGACTCAGTATGAGCCAGATGAGAGCAGGGCTGCATGTTCCCAGCTTCAGAAGAGCTGAAGCTGTAAGTGGATGCCACCATCTTCAAACATCTGAGAATAAATGGCAAGGGTAAGGCTCAGAGCTATAAAGTAGGAAAAGGAGCCCAGCTGGCCCATGTAAGACATGGTGAAACAGCAGGGTCTCTGTCCTATCAAATCCCTGAAGCCCCTATAATTGGGCTGAGGTCAGTGGTAACCAAGCTGCTCTGCCTGATGGAGAATTCACTGCCCATTGTGACTTGCACATAACAGCGTAAGATGCACAGTAATAATCTCTGAAGTTATTAAGAGGAGCTGCATCGTACCACTTTTTAAACTTAGAAACATTCAGGTAGGGAATTGTCTGTGATCTATCCATTAAGAGTGTTTTACGCTTTCTTTTGACCTATAGAATCAGTTTCTTTCTGAACTGTAAATGTGCAAAAGTAAACCCACTGAGTCATACACCTCCATGAACTGCACTGCCAAGAACTTGACTGCCTCATTCACATACTGTACCACGTAAATTTCCTTTCACACATTAGCTATTATTCTGTCAGGCTCCATGACTTTAGGTTTGCTTCCACATTCCACATTTCCCATGCCTCTCACAAGCTCTTATGAGCTGTAACTAGACAATGGCATTGGTAATCCCATGATAAATGAGAAGAGTCACCCCTTTCAAGGAACAACTGGACTCTGAAGGAGAGGAGACTGTGATGTGATGAGGTGACCAAGAATGGAAGAGAAGTAGCTATGAAGTTCTGGTCTCTGGTGCCAAACCCAACACTGCTCCACTCTTCCAACACATCCCACACCCAACCCACCACCAAGCTATACTCTTCCTAAAACTCCCACACCCAGCCACCAGCAAGCTATACTCTTCCAACACCTCCCACACCCAGCCACCAGCAAGCTCCACTCTTCCAACACCTCCCACACCCAGCCACCAGCAAGCTCCACTCTCCCACACCTCCCACACCCAGCCACCAGCAAGCTCCACTCTTCCAACACCTCCCATACCCAGCCACCAGCAAGCTATACTCTTCCAACACCTCCCACACCCAGCCACCAGCAAGCTCCACTCTTCCAACACCTCCCACACCCAGCCACCAGCAAGCTCCACTCTCCCACACCTCCCACAGCCAGCCACCAGCAAGCTCCACTCTTCCAACACCTCCCATACCCAGCCACCAGCAAGCTATACTCTTCCAACACCTCCCACACCCAGCCACCAGCAAGCTCCACTCTTCCAACACCTCCCACACCCAGCCCTCCAGCAAGCTCCACTCTTCCAACACCTCCCACACCCAGCCACCAGCAAGCTCCACTCTTCCAACACCTCCCACACCCAGCCACCAGCAAGCTCCACTCTTCCACACCTCCCACATATACACCATACCAAAACACATAACGACATATAGTTAATTCAAACCAGGAGACCACAGAAACAGGGAAGGAAGTTAGGAATGACACAATTTAGGGTAAATAGGAAACTACTAAAAGAAGACCATGAGGAATATATGAGTTGATGGGAAGTTTGAACATAGTACAGTAAGCAGAGGGATGACTTCAAATTTGCTTTCTGCAATATTGTCACTGGGGCCAGAAGCTTAACAATGGATGTCCCAATTCATTTGATTTGGTCACCTATCTGCATTGGAATAAGAGGGGAATGCATAAAAATAAAATGTATTTAATTACAGTTTAGCCAGCTTGCCCTTTCCAGACTCACGGAAGTCATACAATTTATAGGAGGGGCCATCATGCAAAACAAATGCCAAGAAACATACAAGTACATAGCTTCCGATGGGTTGAGGACCTGCCAGCCAGAGATATGCTAGAGAATTGGGTAGCTCTGTTGGCACCAGGACTAGTTCGGGGCAGCAGATTGTACTCCCAGTATGGTATGATGCTGGGATGGATGGAAAAAGTCAGCAAGATAAAGGCTAAGATTTCAAATTTCCCACTTTAAAGGAGCAGAGGTTCTTTAAAAGCATTCTGGAAGCAAACTTAAGTTCATACCAAGAAGTGAGCAAAGACGAGTGGGAATGAACCAAGCCACAGGGTTATTGAAGCACTAACTCTAGTGTTGTTGGAAGGTTTGTATTCATTTACCACGGTTAATATCGACCTTGAAAAGAAAATACCAATTATATTTTCAGAAGTGTAGAGTACCCTAAATGGAATTTTGTCAAAATTGTAAAAACCCAATCTCAAGTAGTATAATTTATTTCAGAACTCTAAGTCAATTAAAACTTGGAAATTAATTTGAACCCTTTTAAAATACAAATATTTGCATATAATTCAATTGACCAATTGGTCTGTGAAAAAAAGCCAAAGTGCTAACCAGGTAGCAATAGCCCAGACCAAAATCAAACACTGCCGAACAAGGCAAAAGAAACCAGCCATCTTCTATATTTTCTGAATAGATGAGATGTTCACTATGTGTCTGTGAGGTACAGAGGACTTTCTACGTGTCTCATTCTATCTTCAGTTTAGCTCCCCAAGAAATTTTATGGTCTACATTTGATATTGAAAGTGGGGTAACTTTCATCACAGTGATTATGAAAATAAAACTGAGATGCAGAGAATGAACTTTAAAGCAAAACCTTAATTGGAAAGAAAAATATTGGGGTGAAGAGGTTGGAGGAAAGAGGACAGTCCTAATTGTAGGGTACTCAGGATGTTACCCACAGGAAAGACAACAACCATTTTATTGGGTTTGTAAGAGTGATCAGAAATGTGGTAGTATTTATTAGTCATAGGATGATATTATTTATCTATCTCTCATTGATCTATCTATCTTTCTTTCTATCTGGTTAGTTAAACAGTCTTGGGTAGTCCAGACTGGCCTCAAATTTACTGCCTGGCCAAGGAAGCCTTGCATTAGTGACCCTGCTGCCTTTGCCTCTTAGGTGCCGGGCTGACAGGTATGCACTCCCATGCCCAGCTTGGCAATGGTGTTTTAAAGAAAAATCTTCCTCAAAGTTTGAAGACATTTTCTCTTGTAAGATACAGCTCAGTTTCCCTCCTGTCTCTGGAGATACTTACTGTTTGTTTGTGGTGTCCTTTTCTGTGGGGAGGGGTATTTAAGGTTAGAGTCTACTGTCACTTGACTTCATGAAGGTCCCCAGGTCTACCTGGGAAGAACGAGTCACCATAGATCTATGGGATTCTAGGGATCTGTTTCATCACTAACATTTTCCTGTTACACAGCAGTGCCCAGGGTTGATCAGTGAGCAGCCTTCCCCATCCCTGGAGACTTGACAACACATTTATTGTTAGTTTATCAGAAAATAAACAAAAAAGTAAAGAAACTTTTAAAATAACTCATGAGAAACAAAGCAAGTGAGAAGTTAACATAGATTTCTTCTGAGCCATAGCTTAGAAAGCAACAGGAAGATGAAACCCCAAAATCCTGACCAACAGAAAGGGTGAGAGAGAAGAAAGAAATAAAGGAATAAGGTGCTTTAGTTTACATTGTTGGAAACAATTTTAAGCTAAGACACTGGAGGCTAGGGGGAAAACCCAAGAGATAAGTTTAGAACCACCTTTTGTATCCATTACTTTCTCATTACTAGCACAAAGTAACTGACCAGAAGCAACTTATAATAGGAAAGGATTTATTTCTGGCTGACAGTTTCAAGACGATGTTTCATCATGCCTGGGAAAGCATGGCAGGAGCACATGGTCAGTGAGACAACATCACATTAGCATGAAGGAAGTACACAGAGAGGAAAGAGCAAGTGGTGCTGGGCTTTAATATCTCCAGCCCCACCCCCAGTGACATAGGTCCTTCAAGCAGGCTCCACTTCCTGCAAGTTCCCCACCTCTTTGCATAACCAAGTGAAAATTAAGTGTTCAGACACATTAGGCTACAGGAAACATTTTACATTCAAACCACCATACTATTTCACGTTTTTCTCTTGGTCTAAGAATCTTGTTTTTCTTGAGTGAGCCGGTGTTACCTCCTCAGCAAAGCACATGACATTGGAATTGGCCCTCCTCTAAAGCAAAAAGCAGGAAGGTCCGGGACTCAATGTCAACAAGAGCCCTGGCAACGTTTTGCAGAAACCTAGGCACAACATCTGAAGTATCTTCAACCTTCCCATTTTCAATTTCTGTCCAGCAGTACTGTTACAGGATCCACTACGTCAATGTGCAATCAGAAAAGGAAAAGCAACAAAAGGAAAACCGAAAGAAAAGAAGCATCCACATAAAGTAAACAAGGTGGAGGGCCTCATTTCTCATTTGCTAACTGGCCTCTGCATTGCTGCTGGCTGTGACATCAAATGATTTAATGAGTCCAATTTAAAACGGTCTTGTCTGTGTAAGATAGATGTCTTGGAAAACACTTTTTAAAATCTTGCAGCTATAGCAAAAGGTGCTTCACTGTGCCTTGAGAGAAATCTGCACTGCCGTTCCACTTGTTTTTCTAAATTTTGACTAGCCCAAACATCAAGCTAATAGGAACTAAAAGTATCATATTCCCATCTTGCCCATGAACATTTTCCAGTAGAAATGGCTAATTAGATGCTTTGGGAACTAGCTCCAGAATCTGTAAAGACCGATCAACTGTGGGGAAGTGATTAGCCGACAAGTCTCCGAACTATGGGCTTCTCTTCCTGTGCATCACTTAAATGGGTCCCAAGAATGATGCTCTGTCAGAGTGGACAGTGATAAGGGACAGAAAGTGATATGCAGTGACAAGGAGAAGACCACACTGGCAGGGGTAAGCCAGCGGTGGTGTGAATCTGAAATCCCCCATAAACTCAAGTGTTTTGAGTGTTTCCCAGGTAATGGCAATTCAGGAGGTGGAGGCTGGAGAAGGTATGTTGTTGGGGGAGGGCTTAAGGGGGTTAGAGCCAGCTCCCTCTGGCCAGAGCTGGACTCATCATCCTGCTGCTGAAAACCAAAAAGGAAAAAATCCTCCTTCTATCAGCTGCTTTTGGTCAGGTGCTTTGTCCCAGCAATAAGAAGGTAACTACAACACCCAATGCAGAATGTGGTAGTTGATTTCAGAAAGCTGATCAATGTTTAAGATGGGACAGTTATAGCTTTCTGAAATCTGTTTCCCAAGTTCACAAATACATGTCTTCTCCATGTAAAATCTTAGGAAGGTTTTTAAAGTGATGACGGGGTCTAATGTTATCTCTAAGTGCATAATGCTTCCCTTCATAGAAAGGAAAATTGAATCATTGTGTTTATTCTCTGATAATAGATAAAGTATGTTGTACAGCTTCTGAGAAGGTCAGGGAGTTCCAATTATGTTGAAGAATCTGACTTTGAAACTTTCTGGTTTCATTCCTACAACATGACTGAGTCTAAACTTGACAAGCCTACATGGGAACCCTCACTGTTTCAAATGCCCATATGCAGCCATCATCCAGAACTGGCAATGAAAAAGCAGACTGATGAAAGTCACTTCCATGTTTCAATTTTCTAAAAATTCCTAGGAATCCGACAACAGAAAAGCTTGCATACTGATCCTGAAGGGAGCATGCACTAAATAGAACCTAGAAGTCTGGCAAGCAGCTGTGATTCAGAGCCATCCTCATAATGAAATTATTCAGGAAGTCAAAAAAAAAAAAACGAGAAAAATAATGTCACAATATTTTTGCATTGAAAGGGTAATTAGCATATACTGCATACATTAAAGTAATGTAGACAAACAGAGAGAGCCCTAGAACCAATACCGTTTGAAGCCAAGTTTCAGTTTAGATAAATATGTCTCTGCAAGGGGGAAATGTAAACCATTTCTCACAGAGATCCACGGGTGCTTTGCTTGACTTCCGTAGCAACTTCAAGGAAACCACAGGAAGGGCGTGGGTGGAAGAAAACACCACGCACAAGAGGAGGGGCCTGCCTGCCGTCCGCTCTGCAGAGGCCTCAGGCCTACCATGCCCAGCTGGGGTCTTGGTCCAGATCTCCAAGCAGCCTGTGGCAGGCTCTGTTTGTGTGGCCCTAGCAAAAGGCAAATTTCAAAATGTCAAATGCTGTATGTGAGCACACTCCTCACTTGTCTGTTTAGTCTTAAAATAACAAAATCAGGGGAGGGGATTTACTACTCTGAAATTATCAGTTTAACCACAAGGAGTTCCTCAATCAGCTAATAAGTATGATACCCCAGATGTTTTGTCCTGTGTGAAATATAAGTACAATATGTTATAATGCAAATGTAAGATTAATAATAGATGATTTCCTAAGTCCTGAGGTATAACATTTGAATTATCTTTATCCATTTATGTAATTACAAACATGCCATTAATAATGATGTATTATTAATTCATTATGTATACATCTTAGACAATCATAGTAATATCATTAATCATTAATAAGAGATAAATTATTGCAGCCATTTATTGTAATGCAAATATATCATTAATAACAAACAAACACTTTCTACATGAAGCCATGGCTACTCTCCGCCTCCTTCATGTGGGTACAACTTGTCCAGTCTATTCCACTGGAAACTTTGGTCCCAAGTTGTATTATTTTCACTCTGAACTTACTGCTTCTATATGAGAACACTCTTTTACTCTCCGCGATTCCTCACTGACCTCACTGTACTCTTGAGTGGCTGCAGAGCATGAGCCACTTTTGGAGGATCTCTCTCTGTTCCTTGAGGTTCTGTATCCTCAAAGCTGGGCTTTGTTCTTTGCAATTATAAATAATAAAAGTTGTCTTGGTTGTCTAGAGAGCTGCAACAAGCCATTCATTTGCTTATTGTTGACAGTTTCATGATATTTTTCTAATGACATCTATTTCCTCTTATACATGACTTCCTCCTCCAGAAAAAGAAGTTAGTTGCCCTCTCGTCCCAGCTGTCAGAGGATTAAGGGCCCAATGACTCACTGTGATACTTTCTGTAACCCAACAGCACGGCAGAACGGGTGATCTAAGTAAGTGGTAGTTGGCATGATAGATTAATCAGTTTTCTTGTCTATAACCCTAGAGGTAAGTGCTTCTCAAATTTGTTATACTAGAGCTAAATTCATTTAACTATCAAAAACTGTGCTTTTCCCTGGGGAATAGTCTCAGAATTCCAGTTTGTCCTTCTAGACCAGTTATATTGCTTCTCTCTAATACCCAGGCAACTTTTTGTCCTGTGGTAAAAGCATCCATGGCACTAAATTGTGCTCATCATAAAGCAGTCAAAATTGCATTCACATTTTGTCAACAACATTTCCATAACTCATTTGCAGTTGATTGGAGTCACAGATTTCTGGCTGATAGAATTCAAGGCAAGTATGGGAATGCTTCTAGAAACCTTCTGGAAGACACAGATTGCCCTTCCCTCCACACATGATCTCCCTTCATATGAGGAGTAATGGAGCACTGAGAGGGAAGTTCCACCCCGCTTGAGCCGGGGGCCACCTACGAGGACATGGGAAGTGTAATTTTTGTTTCTATTGCTTGTATCCTAACTTGGAGACAATTGATTTAATTTCTTTCAGAGAACATCAGGACTTGTTGGTTTCCGTGGCTATTAGCTGTCAATCAGACAGTTTGGGAGAAACAACTTTAAGTATATGCTGCTAAACTTATTGTGTATAGACTTTAAAGCTCTAAATCAAATCTTTAGTACTGCACTGGTATTCCCGGATTGCTTCTTGGATGGTGAAACCAGTACCCCTCTCCCACAGGAACTGTTCGACAGCATTATTCTCCGAGAGAAACTTGCTTCTTCCCGTAGTGCTGTCCTGTGGGCTAGTGCCAGGTGACTGTGCTTTAGCTAAGTCCTTGTTTCATTTTTAAAGGTTTTCTTTATCATATCAGAGACTATCTAATCGAACTACATCATCCACCTTTCACCCAAGAGAATATATCCCACTTAGAGAGAGCTTGGGTCTTATTTCTCTTATCTCAAGGCATAGCCTATTCAATATCAACACATCTTTTCAAGATAAGAACCAGAGTATAGGGTTCCTGGGTTGTTCATGTACTATATCAGCTTGATTGGCCACAGGGACCCAAGTGTTTGGTCAGTCCTCATTCTGAGAGTGTCTCTAGTGGTGCTTTTGGATGAGATTAAAAGTTAGATCAGAAGCCTACTACCCCAAGGTGCAGGTCTCATCTAGAGAAGCTAAGGCATGGCTAGAATGGAAAGCTGACCCTCCGAAGGTGAAAGGAGCCCCTGCCACTCTTAGAGAAGGGTGCTGGTATTACCTCCCCTGGGCTCCAAAAGAAATAGTCTCTTTCTGGGTCTCAGGCCTGCTGGCATCCAGCTGGGTTGTATACCATGGGCTCTCCTGCATCTCCAGATTGTGGCACTTCTCAGATTCCAAGTTCATGAGCGCCAGTTCTGAGAGGGAGGGAGGGTGGATGAAGCAGAAAAAGAAGGTGGAGGGGAAGAGAAAGAGGAGGAGGAGAGAGAGGAAGAGGCAGGATGGAGGGGAGGAGGAAGAAGATGAGGCAAAGGAGAACGGTTTCTATC
This sequence comes from Dipus sagitta, assembly GCA_036346955.1. Taxonomy (NCBI): domain Eukaryota; kingdom Metazoa; phylum Chordata; class Mammalia; order Rodentia; family Dipodidae; genus Dipus; species Dipus sagitta. The sequence goes on from CM070788.1 coordinate 60,035,581, forward strand.
AGTTTTATTCTTTGGAGAATCCCCAACACTCCCCAACTCCTTCCCCCACTTCCATGGAGAAGGCAGACTCCAGGAGTACGTTGCCAGGGCTTGTGCTCTCAGGAAAGCCCTGGGGCTGACACACAGGCCTTAGCATTTGGCAGCTGCACTAACTGCAGCATCTGTCCTGGTGCAGTGACAGGTGAGTGAAGGCTCAGAGTAAGGCACGTCTGGAATTGGGGCTAGTTACCATTCTGCACATGGTGCAATGAATTCTAATTTATATACATAGGCATGGGCTTTTGGACTACATGGGAGAGGGGAGGGCTGCCCCATGGCAGAGCAAGATGGCAAAGGTTTGAGGAAGCAACCTGAGGAAGAGTGAATCCCAGAATGGCAACTTCACAACAAGGTTTGGGAATCAGTGCCTAAAAGGTAGAGTGAGGAGGCAGACACGGAAATATCATCCTCCTGGCAAGGCAGTGGCGGTGTGCACCCCAAGGGGACAAAGGGCCATAGGTGGAGAAGCGCTCCTTCCTGGTCAGCTTCACATTTCAGTGCCCAAATCACCACCAGGCCATCCAAGTCAGCATCGCATAATACATTCTTTGTCCTCACAGATGGCCATGTAATGTGACGTCTACAGGAATATCACGGCCTAAGAAACAGTTAGACCCAGTGACTGCAGCAGAAATGCAAATGAAGTGGTATGCTAGAAGTAAATAGTAACTTATGTGCTTATACAAGAAGCCCTTTAGAATTTCCGAAAATGTTTGGGGCACAGGTGAGACTTTAAAAAATATAGGGATTCCTACATGAGCTTGGAGCTGAAAGCCTTGGGTACTGGATTCATGACCTTACTCATACCCACAGATTGGAGAGACATTTGGATGTTGGTGACAGGTGTGCCTTGTGGGCCCCACACAGTGGTGTGCTAGATGTGATGCCTATATATGAGGAGGGTTTGCTGTTATGAATACAAAGAGCTAAGGGATTTTTCCCATCATGTCTCAGTTACTTCCACTCTTACTTACAAGATGAGAAATTAACAGGGGACAGGATGCAAACAGCTTCTCACTTTATCTTCTGTACAGAGCTTCCTCCTTGAACCTTTAGTAACTGATGAGTATGTAGTAAGCCTTTGAGGAAACATTTCTCTGTTGTTTACTCATACGAGCCTATGACCTTCTGTTTACTATTACACTCTCTTCATCTGAGCTCCTTTCTTACTACTGACATGTAAAACTTGATGGGATATGATTTTCAAAGCAGAAATGTACAAGGGGATGATATTCTGCTACTGTTTCATGAATGTTGAAGATTTTTCTTTTTTAGTTTTTCTTATTAGAAGTGGGCCATCAATAAACATGTTTGGCACTGATATGTCTAGCATGGTACTAGGTTCTGAGAAATGATGGGTTAACAGGCCCTGCCCAGTGCCAGTTTCCATGAACCTGTAAACTAGTGAAGAGTACAGACACACAAGCACATGGCATCCACACCTACAACATGACAAGCAGGAGAAGCAACATGACAGTGTGGTTGTGGTTAAGCGTGCGAGCCTCAGAACCAGTCCTTTGGATTCACACCTCTCATCTCTGCTGTTTGCTTATTATCTTTCCATTTGTTGTGTGAATTAGTAGGATAATGCACATAAAAGTACTCATAACACGCTAAGTAATTCTTAGGCACCCTTGCCAACCCTTCACCATCTCTGATATCATCGATTTTCAGATTGCTATCTATACACTATTTGTACCATATACTGTTATTATAATAATTGGTTGTAATGATGCTATCACTAAGACTGCTTTCAGGGATCATTTCTATAGTTCCTAACCCTATCACTACCACCCTAAAATCTATACTTCCAGCAACACAGATGCACTTGTTGTGAGGTTTTCTTTCCATTTCTTCTCAAAATTCTGAGGTAGAGAAATTTTCTATAAATATTACTCACAGGAAATGTACTGCCTGACAATCTGAAGACCCAGGATGCTACAGTGGTCTTTTTACTTCTAATTTAGTGACCTGAAATCATTATCTGCTCACCAAAACGCAGGCCCTCCTCTCTCTATTTTCTATTGATGCCCATAGAGAGTTCCAGGGCAGGTTCTCTGGTGCTTAACAAGTCCAGTGGTGGTACTGTCAGAAGGGTAGCTGACATTAGTATCTTGTTCAGCTCAGTGGGTGGTACGTGATCTTTGTACCTGTGTCTGCAAATTCAACAATCCCAAATACCAAGAGATGCCCAGAACCATCTTAGAATTAGTCTATTCTCTACAATACACCTGGATCTTGCTTCAGTTATTCCTTGTCTTAAAACATAATATTCCTGTTTCAACCTCTACTGGTGTACCTCTCTAACTAGGAAATCAAACATCAAGGAAAAAGAGTCATGCTGCTTCTCTTTGTTTGGAAATTTTAGCATGCCAAAACCGAAATCCTGGAGGGAGAAGAAGCTGCCTCACTATAACTATAAGTTGTGAACATGGAAACATTATAACCCTAATCATAAAGTTGAGAAGGTCAGTCTGGTCTCCACACTGTGCTCTAAACATTTTCTGACCATAGAACTGTAATTACAGAAAATTGATGAGGGAGAGAAATACAGGTATAGAGCATACTGTGAGGATAAACACACAGTCTGGAAAACTCAGGAGAGTGTTTCCTGGGCTTGAGGAGAGGGAAGATGAAAGGGTGCTGCATAAATTTAGGGGTAACAAATAAGTAAGGGACACCAGAACTGTTCTATAGCTGCACCCACATCTCCACTTGGATTGAATTTAAGTTGGGCCAGCACTGGAGAGGTCTTTAGGAGTTCAAGGAGGGCTACCTGTCATAAATCTCATTATGATGCCAGTACAAGCAAGGCAGGGAAAGGTCTAGAACAGGCAGACATTATCTATGCCAGGGTCCATTTCAAGTTAGTGGCTGTTCCAGAGCAGATGAGGAAGTCAACAGAAATGGCAGCCATTACTGTCACTCATTACTCTGCCATGGGTAGTGGGTCTTTATCTTTGAAGTCACAAATGTTACATCTACTTGGAAGGACTGGCAGGAGCACCACCCTTGGCTCTTCTGCTGTGCTTATGGCTGTGAAGCACTTCTTAAAAGCATTCCAGTAAAACAATGGTTGGGCAAGTATTTCCTAAAGACATCTTCACAGTCTCATCTTGTTGCAGTCAGGTTCATGTTGCTGGCAGAAACCACCTGACCAAGAGCAGCCTTTGGGAAAAAGGGCTTTATTTTGGCTTACAGACTTGAAAGGAAGCTCCACAATGGCAGGGGAAAATGATAGCATGAGCAGAGGGTGGACATCACCCCCTGGCCAACATCAAGTGGACAATAGTGAACAGTAGACTGTGCCAAAGGGGACACTGGCTATGACACCCATAAGCCTGCCCCCAAAGATACACTCCCTCCAAGGAGGCATTAATTCCCAAATCTCCATCAGCTGGGAACCTAGCATTCAGAACACCTAAGTTTGTGGGGGGCACCTGAAGCAAGCCACCACACATCTCATCAAGCCCCATCATCCAACACTCTTCATTGTTAGACAGCTCATTACACCCCACCGCCTCTTCTCTAGAGTACAAACTTGACAAAGTTAGCCCTCTTCTGCCTTCATAGCATTCATACTAATGACAACAGCTTGTGTTTCATTTAATTTCCTCAACAACCTGTAAGAATTTGCTGTGTTGATGCGTCCAACTCTATCTCCAGAACACTTCCTTTGCTTTCACACTCTTCCAATGCCACAACTCAAGTAGCAAACACCACTCTTGCCCAACTTCCATTCCAGTAGAAGAAACATACTACATACATACAAATAAATAGAACCATGGTCCTTTGGAGGCAGAGGCAGGAGGATCACAAGTTGAAGCTAGCCTAGGTTATACAGTGAGTTCTTAGCTACTCTGAGATATATGAGAACCTACTTAAAAATAAAAATATAAATAATTATAACCACAAATGCACTTGCAGGGCTGGGGAGATTACACAGCAATTAGAGGCCTGCGTTCAATTTCACAGTATCCATATAAAGTCAGACACACAAAGAGGCACATACATTTGGAGTTCCTTTGCAATGGCAAGATGCTCTGGCTTGCCCATTCTCTCTCTCTCTCTCTCTCTTTCTCTCTCATCTCTCCCCTTCCTAATAAATATATAAAAGTATTTTAAAGGAACATATATGCAATAATGAACAAGATCAAAGAGAATGAGTGGATGGCAGGAAGATGCGTGAGCAGAAGGCTTTGTGGCCTCCAGTGGTCAGTAAACCTGTGATGTGGAGACATTATGTCAATGTTGGAATGAATGGTTCTTGTCACTGGGAAGTTCCTGGCTTACCTGACAAGCCCAGGACAGAGGCTCCATCTGGAGCCCATGGAGGAGAGGCTTACATGGGCAGGAGCACTCAGATCATGCAGGTCTTGGTTTTAGGCCCTTGTATAACGATGGTCTTCCTACTCGCAGGTTCTGAGTTATGGAATTCAAGTCATCAGAGATTAAAAAAAATACTTGAGAAAAACATATTTCTTCAGCACTAAATGAGTACAGATGGGTTCTTGTCATTATTCCCTAAACAATATAGCATAGCAAGGGTTTACTGGTCATGCATCTTGTATTAGGTACTATAAGTAACAGATATGACTTAAAGAATGTGAAATAATAGACCTACATTATATGCAAATACTACACAAGTCTATATGAGGAATGTGGACACCTGGAGACACCACTCCAGGCACAGTAACTAGATTTGCAGATCGCGAACGCACTGGCCCTGCTTTCCTTCTGGTAGAAGACAGACCACAAACACAGACTAAGAATCCAAAAACTGGAAGCCATGGACTCCAAGGGACAGCTGGTGATTTAATGGTGTGGGAAGCTTGAAAACACTTACCTACAACCAGAACATAACAATCTAAGTGAATTGACTTGCTAAGCTGGAGTGTGACCTCTCCTCCTCAGTCCCCAAGCACAGCCCTTGGTTGAGTGCCTGGCACACTGTATGTTAGCATGATCATTGGGGTCAGAGCAGTCTTCATTGTTGTTCTATTGATAAGGAAGCAGGAACCTTCAGATCCTCAAGAATTTATGAATGTCATGGCCAGTATAACAAGGTGTAGTGTTTGAACTCAGGATCTAATTCCAGAGCTAAGGTGCTTGACTCCAGAACCTATATAGTTTATAGCAGATATCAGAAGGCCAAAAAGTCTTTCTTGTGAATCAATATGCTAATAAATATATAACACTATACTAGTTTGGAAGTAAATTAAAAATGGAGTCAGATAGAGACCATGCTCTCAAGTTGCTTTAAATTTAAGATAATGTAAGGATTATAAATTAGTTAAATTCACAGATAAGCTACAAAAGACAGACTCACAGTTTTTAAGCAAACATTTGTCTCCTGTAACCATACAAAAAATATATATGTATGTTCTTTAAAATGGTAACATAGTAACCTAAAGGGGCACATATCATGTAACACATCTTCTGGTGAGAGAAAAGATTTCACCCAAAGCCTTGAAAGACGGATAAATTTAGACAGGTGATCATATAGGGACAATATAAAGAGAAGCACCAAAGTAGGAAGCTTAAGAGTAACTCATGACATAGTCAGTAGTTCAGTTCTGCTGGGGAAAAGATCATGTTGGATTAAAAACAGATGGAAACCTGGGGAAGGAAATGGAGTGACTATATTTTTGGATAAGTAGTTGTAAGGCAGGCATGCCTCGTCTCCTTATAACTGTCTAATGCACTTCAGCCAAAATTTGAGGAGGTACTAAGGAGGCCTGGGTAATGCGATCTGCACGTTCAAACAGCTTCTACACTCATTATCGTCATAACTATCATCACTGTCTTCTATTGATGAAGAATCAGAGACCTTCAGATTCTGAAAAGATTAAAAGTGGAGTCTTCAAAAGCAGTGGAGTCTTGTGATCATCACCCGCTCTTCATAGCTCTTCGTGTGCTTGTTTGATGGGTGAGAGAGAGTGGACTGACGTCTGGTTCACTGCTGGGGTCTGTGCTGCGACTGAGGCAAAACCCAGCACAGCACCCTGCTTATGGAGGGCCTTAGTAAGTCAGCCGAATGAGCCAGCCAATGGGTTGTTCAGTGCTTCTCTTGATTTCTGCCACAGAATTCCTATTTGATTGTTAGGAACGATGTTTTACACCCTCGTGCAGTACCTGAGAGTAGTAGCATCAGCAAGGGCTGCACTAAGAAGGACTTGTAAGTGGACTGAGCCAGCTAGGCCCTTCCTCTCAGCCTGCAAGATGAATCCTCAGAGCCCAGTGCACTCCAGCCCAGCCTGGTGGAAACGGCAGAGGACCTGGGGAGATACGAACCTGTCATCAGCACAACGGTGAAGGAGATAGACACTGAGGACACTCAACACCTACCAAACCTGAAATCCAGAGGCTCCTAAGAGCCCATCACTGAAGTAGACTTAAAACACACCCAGCATAGCTCAGAGAATTTTGTACAAGGGGGGGCGGAAAGACTGTTAGAGCCACAAGTTGGGACATTATACACAGAGACATTGCCTCTCCCCATAACTGATGGCTTCCCCCAAAATGCACCACCCACAATCCCCATGGGGATAACCTGCATCCCCAACGAGGAGGACCCCTTTGGAAAAGAGGCAGGGATGAGGGAAAGGATAGTACCAACACGTGTTGTTTACATACTAAGTATGTGTATAACTAACAAAAATAAATTTTCAAAAGAAAATCTTCAGAGCCATGCCCACAGAAACAGATGATAAGCGTAGGTTTGTGGTTGTGTGTCCCACAGTCATGGAAAGCTAAAACAAGGAGGCTGGGGATTCGCCTTGGCTTGCATCACTGGTAAGTGATCGGGATAAAAATGTGAAACAAACCAGGCATGGTGGCGTACACCTTTAATCCCAGCACTCGGAGAAAGAGGTAGGAGATTCGCCGTGAGTTCAAGGCCACTCTGAGATGACATAGTGAATTCCATGTCAGCCTGGGCTACAGTGAGACCCTACCCCAAAAAGCAAAACAAAACAAACAACAAAAATAAAAGTGAAACAAATCTGATCCAATGTCAAAGGTTCTTTTCAATTTCCAGAAATGTTAAGATTGGGGAAAATGTGGTGAAGATAACATGTTGAAGTGTTGTGCAGCTATTTCTTCTAAATTTAAAATTCCCTCCTGGTGAGAAGGTTTGTAACATATATAAAGCCAGTGAAACTTACAAGGCTAATGAGGCTCAAATAGTGTGGCAAGACTCAGAAGGCCTCTCCCTGAGGTTACATATACAGTAAACACTTGCTGGGTAAGAGAAGACTCTTCACTGGAACTGCCTACACCTTGGGTCAGGAACTCCAGTGATGTAGCTGTTAGGACTTGTCACCTATGCTGGGGTCATGGGCTCTTTGGTGACGCAGCTGCCTGGGTTCCTGATGTCCCTGTAAGTAAGCCCAATAATTTGTCGGTTTGGCCACTGAAACTTGAGTGGAATCATTTCTTTGGTGTGTCATTGGTGATCTATCTGGGTAGATCAGACATTTGTTCACTCTCCAGGAAAAGTCATGAAGCAAGCTGTTTTGTTCCATTAATAAATTAAAATAGAAGGTTATGTACCCAGAGTGAGGTAGAACATGTGTTTATGATAACAAGAGAAGAAGTCTAGACTAAAAGGTACAGATGGAGTAATCACATTGCGACATTGCAGTATGTAAAGACAAGAGCATAAAGGAAATTATCGTGGTGGAAAAATTGTAAGAAAGTTGGAAGATCAACAGTTAAGTGTGAATCAAAGTCAAATGAGAGGAGAAGAAGCGGGGAGGAAGTATTCAGTTAAGAGGAAAACTGGAAGAATAGTACTTTGTGACCTCACAAGAGAAAAACTGGAAGAATGATACCTTGTGACCTCACAGTGGTAGCCATTACTTCTATAAGACCTGGAAATTATTTAGCCCATCAACATTTTTAGATAGATGATGGAGGATGGAGGAAGAAATATATTTTAAAAAGAGAATGAGAGCTGGAGAGATGGCTTGGTGGTTAAGATATTTGTCTGTGAAGCCAAAGGATCCAAGTTCAATTTCCCAGAACCCAAATAAAGCAGATGCACAAGGTGGTGCATATGTCTGGAGTTCATTTGCAGCAGCTAAAGGCCCTGGCATACATACATACATATTCTCTCTCTCTCTCTCTCTCAAATAAAAAAATAAATTTTAAAAATATTTGTAAAAAAAAAGAATGAGATACCAAAAGTACATGGAAAGAGGAGCTGGTTCACTGGACTTGGGATGAGGGAGAAGGAATAATGAGAATAATAAGAGGAGCTTATGATCAAATTGCATTATGCTTATGGATTAAGATTCTCAATTTGAAAACAGAGTAAGATACCTTGGAAGCCAAAGAAGATGAAATTTCTACATATAGTAGTATTCCATGTCACAAAGGCAGCAAATAGGGGGAAAAATTGTGAAATTTTTGGGAAAAATGGTGAATTGTTAGAAAGTAGTTGTTCCAAGAAATTTCCATCTATTTGTGATCCGTGTGCTGACAGAACAAGGGACAGAATGATGCTGTCTGCTGTGCCACACAGATTGGCATAATCAACTTGGCTCAATTGCGCTTACAATCATTTAGCTACCGAGCATCTCCACGTCCAGTGGACGGAGTACAACTGTGCCAGCTCACTCCCCTGCCCCCACTCCTCTCCTATGTTTCCAGCTTCGTGACAATATGGGTTACTTGCTCACACTTAGAAACAAGCTATGAGCTCATATTTGCCCAGATCTATAGCTTTGCACCAATTCTAAGAGTAAGCATAAGTTTTCACATGTGGACTCCTAACTACTTCTTATACCTGAGGACAGCCATGATACAAAGAACTCATAAGGACAGTATCAATTGCACAGTGTGTTCTTGTGAATTTTATGGCAATGTGTGCATTTTCTTGCTCTCAAATGTGCATCCAGTTTTTCTACAACATGGCTGGAAACTAGTTTTTAACAGAAACACAAGCTTGTGATGAGCCATAGCCATCTTATTTCTGCTTAAATATGCATTTAATTATATTCAACTGGATTAAAACTATAATTTCTCAAAATTCTCTGGTTTGAGCCTGAAGCAAATATAATCCAACTTTTTCTTTTAAGTTTGACTATAAGATAATGGTCTCCCAACCTGAAAGTAATGGTCAGGGATAAGGAAAAGAACACTAGAAAAATACACACTATTCCAAATCACTGCTTGCTCCCAAACTGTATTAGTTGACACCTAAGTAGAACTATTCCCCATTGATTCTAGACTGTGATACATCTATATGATGTGGTTACCAAATTGTGGAAGAATTTTTAAAAATCCAGACTTGAACATTGATTTCTTTTACACAGAGGTATATTTGAAAAGGACTATGAGAAATAGCATGGATGCTCAATCAAGACAGGTTTCTGTCAAAGCCTGAGGCAAAAGGTAAGACCATATTGCTGAAGACACCACATGCTGCTGACACAGAGCACAGAGAGACCTGGCTGGAATCCAGAAGAGAGCCAGTCCTCAAACAGCCCATCTAGTGCTGGAAAGCGCTATACAAGCTACTGGGGGAAAGTGGCCAACAATGATCTGAGCAACCAAAGGTCTAAGCTACTCAGAAGCAAACAGCCTGATAATATGTGCATGCCAATGCGGTACTGGTACACAGCCTTGGTGGGTAACCAGTAGCTTTCATCTTGGCTAAGAGATCTGCCTAGTGGAAAGGAACCCATATCTGGAATTGAGAACCAGATCAGAATCCTATGGAGACAAAGATTATGCCCTCCAGTGTCAAGCTGTCATAGTCTTTGACTATAAAAGGGGTTACATAGATCACATTCTCCATGAGTTAATAATGTCTATCCCATTTAAACTATGCTGACTTCACTCTCCATTGAAGAATCTGTTTTACTTTTTCAGAAAGTAGCCAGACCCAAGGAGATAAACTACTCCTCACATTTCAGGCAAGGGACAGCTGAAACCACAGAGTAATTGGGGAGAAGAGCAAGAGTGCTGCTTCCATGCTGAACCTGGTAATCAGCACCAGGGTGAGGGAGGCAGACACTGAGGACACTCAACACTTACCAGATCCAGAGACCCCTAAGAGCTCATCACTGAAGTAGACTCAAAACTCGCCCACCATGTCTCAGGGAATTTTGCAGAAGAGGGGGCAGAAAGATTTTAAGAGCCACAGGTTGAGACATCATGCCAGAGGTATTCCTCCTCCCACAAAAATGCTGCTCCCACAATGCATAATGCAGAACCCCATAGGGAATGCCTGCAACCCCACTGAGGAGCGTCCCTGGAGGAATGGGGTCAGGGATAAGGAAAAAGAGTGTACTAACACATGATGTGTCCATATGAAATATGTTGTTAATAATACCAATGATGATCATAATAACAATTTTAAATAAAATAAAAAATTAAAGTCATGTAATATGATATGTTTCAAATAATAATAAAAAATATTTAAAATAAGAACAATAAAAAAGAAATAGCACAGATACATGATTTGATACCCCAAAATATTAATGTCAATGTGTGAAGTTACTTGACAGAGATTAAGCAAAGCATTTAGAAGCACATCTGGGGAGATGGCCCCGTGGGTGAGAGCACTTGATGCTCCAGCATGAGGACCTGAGGCTGATCCCCAGCCACTACATCAGAAACAGGAGTGGTCACACATGCTTGTAACCCCAGTGCTGAGGGGTAGGCGGAGACAGGGGGATTGCTGGAGACCCATGGTCCACCAGTCACATTGAAAGTGAGGAGCTCCAGGTTTAGGGAGAGACTCTGTCTCAGGAACCTAATGAGGAAGAGTGGTAGAGGAGGAGACCCAGGGTCATCCTCTGGCTTCTGCACACATGCACACACATAGATACCAAACCTCCATCTCTCACAAAGCACCATAGGAAGTTGCCCTGAGAAAAGACTGTCATGTGATGACTGGAGATGCATCAGAAGTAGCGCTGAGACTGGCTCACAATCATTACTTTGTCAAACAATTTTGTTATTGGTAATGGGAATTTCATGAGAATGAGCCATCGCTTGAGAAGGTCTTCCGTCCTAGCAAAAAGGCTGCAAAAAGCCCAATGCTGGGCTGGGAAGATGGTTCAGAAGTTGAAGATGCTTGCTTACAAAGTCTGCCAGCCCAAGCCTGATTCCCCAGTGTCCACATAAAGCCAGATGCACAAAATGGTGCTTAAACCTGGAGTCTTTTTGCAGTGGCAAGAGGCCTTGGGATGTCCATTCTCTCCTCTCTCTCTGTCTTTGTCTCTGTCTCTCTCATTGCAAACAGATAAATATTTTTTTTGAGCCTAATGTGAATCCTGGTTGAGAAAGGCACTGTTCATGCTCATCCTTACTATGTGATAGCATGTGAAGGTCTCTGGGAAGCCCACTGTCTGGTTTCCACTGTAGTCTCCCATCTGAAGGGATGTATAAGAGAGAGGTGATCTTTCCTGAACATGAAGGTTTGTCACCCTCAGCAGCCAGAGAAGGACATTAGTGTTCAGGGGAATGCCTTTTTGTGCAGAAATCAAGAGTAAGCCAGCTGGGTGTGGTGGTGCACGCCTTTAATCCCAACACTCTGGAAGCAGAGATGGGAGGATCACCATGAGTTCAAGGTCACCCTGAGAATTCCAGGTCAGCCTGGGCTAGAAAAAGTCCCTACCTCGAAAACGGCCCTCCTCCACCAAAAAAAAAAAAAAAAAAAAAAAAAAAAGAGTAAGCCAGACTTGAAAAGAAATCTGCTGCTTTTCCTCTTATAGGGGGAATCTAGATTTATATGTGTATTCATATGTATTATGCACACATATATATGCAGGACACGAAAGTGGAAAGGTGACTATTAGAGGGGAGGAAGAGGTCTGAAGAGGGAGAGAGAAGAAGACAGAATAATAGAATACACGTGACATGAAGACAGAAGGAGGAACTATTTGGGAGAGAGGAAGAGTACCAACAACAGGGAAAAGGTGGGAGAACAAACTGATCAAACTACAAATATATTTACATATTTAAATATATTTTAAAACATATATATGTGTTTTAAAATAGACTGTTAATTAATACAAAGCCTAGTACTTTTACTTAAACTATATCTCTGCCTTTTGCTGAATTTTGTGTTACTTCAAACAGGATTTGTTTTTGTACCCAGAGTCTCTCTGACCAGACATCTTGGTTCTGAGAAGTGGCAGAATTGGCCACCCATTGTGATATTGTGAAAGAATCCAATAAGCAGAGATGAGTGAAAGGAAAAGTGGAAATAAATCTGGGGGGAAGGACAACAGTCCACCAGATGATCTCAGTTCTCCTTTCAAGGTACCAACAGTAGTTCCAGATCTATCTAGAGGAAGAATAAGGGTGGGGGGGGGGCAAGTTGTTTGGTTAGGAACATGGCCAGGCTGGTCATTATCTCAGGCTGTTTTCTGAGGGGTCCTGCGGTGCCAGGACAACACTTGTAGTGGGAGTTAGTGACAATTTGGTGGGGTTTTTGTTTGTTTGTTTTTTAATTAATTTATTTTACTTATTTATTTTTTTAAATTTTTTTTGGTTTTTGGATTTTTGAGGTAGGGACTCACTCTAGCCCAGACTGATCTGGAATTCACTATGTAGTCAGGCAGGCCTCGGACTCATGATGATCCTCCTATCTCTGCCTCCCATGTGCTGGGATTAAAGGCGTGCCCCACCACACCTGGCTGACAATTTGGGTTCTTGTCATGGAGTTGTTGCCCGTAAATTGCATTGTTCCTAGAATCTGAAATGAGCTGAGGAGAAATGGCTCAAACAGTAAATAGGTCAAGAAAAAAATGGAATTGGTTAGGTTAGGTCAGTGGCTGTAGCCTTCCTTGAAGTAGGAGACCCTGTGACATTTCTCTTTGACTCTCAATGTCAGATTACTTATATTAATGTTGTCATTCAAACTTACTGATTTTATGTCAGGTCCCATTAAGTTTCTTCTAGAATTTTCTTTTACTTTTTAAAGAAAGTTTAAGACCGATAAGACATGGTACTTCTTGCATGCTTCTAAGCCAAGAGGTTGTATTTTCTCACTTGGTTTTATTGAACCTTTCCAAAATGCCTTCAAAAGAGAGGATAAAATGACATTCCCGCCTCATCAGCTCTTAAGATAAGCTTTTTACATATAACTTTAGGAAGCTGGTTCTTGTGCATTGTTATGACCTTTATGTAAGGCTCAGGTAACTTTGAAAGAGGCAGAAACTCTTGTTGCCCTGAGAGTTCAGTGACAATATAAGTTGGGTCTGTAGTAAATGTCTCACTGTTTAAAATCCTGCATCTGTGGCATTGCTACATTTCACAGCAGCGGCTTTGCCGCACAATTCATTAATTACCACTGCGTTTCAACTGCTTAGCTACCATTTTTCAAGCTTGTTAGTTTTTTGGTATTTAAAATAACACAAATTTTCTCCTTCTTCTGCTCTTCCTCCTCTCCACCCTCCTCCTCCTCTTTCACCCTCTTCTCTTCCTCCATGTCCTCTCTTCTTCCTTCTCTTCCTTCCCTTATCCTTTCCCTTCTCCTCGCTTTCTCCTTCCCCCTTTTCCTCCTCTTTCTCCTTCTCCACATTTTTCTCTTTTCTTTCTCCCCCTCTACCTTCTTCCTCCTACTCTTCCTCCTTTCTCATTCTTTTGGCAGTGTGGGAGTTGAACACAGAGCCTTGCACACCCTAGACTAGCTCTTTACCACTGAACCACATCCCAGGTCCATAAGAGGTGGCAAGCATGCAAGAGAAGTTTATTTCATTTTTTTCTATAAAACAGTAGGACACAAGAACTGCTCAGTATTTTGTATCCAGTGTGGACATGAGAACAATGAATAAATGCTTTTTGTCTTTTATGTTTACAATTTCATTTTGTATGGTTGTTTTGCATTATTGTCATTAATTCTTCTTAAATCAGCTTGATAGGTCATATGTATATTTTCTCAGTTTGAAATTTTCCCAACAGTTAATGTTAAAACTGTATCAAATCCAGAATATGGATAAAATCCAGTCGTCCCTGTTTCAACAAAGTGTATTTCTTTCATTTAAAAATGTCTGAATCCTGATTACTTTTTTCAAACTCTTCAACATGGTATGAGCATTCCACCTCTCTTTTCTGTTCTTTGGAATGTGAGCGCAGAGGTACTTGTAACTGGCTTATTAGTAACCCATGTCAATATAGATTTCGTGTTCTGTGGAATCTCCACTGCTTTCGCAGTTCTCATTGAACACCTGGCCTGCAGCTCCTCTTCCGTGAGCAATGACCATCTTACCACAGACAGCTTATACCAAGCAGCAAGCACAATCTTCCCATGTTGAAATAGCCAATCCAGGGTCTCATAGTACTTCTCATCATCATATAATTTTCAAAATGTCTGCTTGAGAAGTACTTTTTCTAAATGTATGCTGGTTTTCTCTGTAAAATTACTGGAAAAATATTTTTCTATTATTTAAGTAGTGTTGAATAAAATTATTTCCCATGAGGCAGACCAAGTGAAATAATTCCGTCCTCGTTGAATGCAATTACTCTAACTATAAAGCAGTAGCTGACCTTTATAGTAGTAAAAATTGATTTTTTAACCATTACTTTTGTCCTTTTTTTTTCCTTTTATTTGTTTGCTTGCTTGCTTGTTTGGAAAGTAGTGTCCAACCTTTCCAGATTTTGTACTTCTAGTGAGATATCCTGTGGTTGGCGCTTCTTTTATGTTTATTTACTTGTTTTGTCAATAGGGTGTTTCTATGTAGCTCAGGCTGGACTTGAACTTCAATTCTCCTATTTAAAACTCCAAAGTGCGACTTCTTTCTCTTTATGGTTTTCTCATTGATGTCTTCTGTTGTGATAGTGTAGGAGCATTTTTGGAATGCGCTCTTTCTGCCATTTTTCCTTACCTCAGCAGATGCTTCTGGTTTTCATTCTAGACCCACTCTCATTGTATTAGAATTGCATTTTCAAATGAATACTCAGTGGCACTGAGTTAAGACAACAATATAAACAAATGTTTTTACAGGGCGAAAACTTCATTATTAATGAACACTTGTGAACTTATGTCCCTGCACATGTCTGGCAGCTAGAGGAACTTTCCATAGACTAGCTGCCCGCGTGGCTTTTCAGCCCCAGCTTTTGCAACAGTGCCTCCAGACCCTGGGTGGTAGAGGACACTTGCATATTATGATACAACTTGTAGCCCTGTACTAGTGTGCGGTGTTGGCACTGTGGGAGGGATAAGTACTCCTTGGAGGACAGAGAAGCTTGCAATAACTTCATACATACATGGGCATAACTGGAAAGCGCTGAACCCAAATCAAGGGCATATCCAATTCTACTTCCTCATGCCTGCATCCCCCCAACTGCTGAGGGATCGCCAATGATACACAATAAGGGGAAGGTTACATGAGGGCAAAGAAGGAGTTAGCATCCAAAAGAAAGAGGATGTGATCATAACTGTCTTACTGTTACAAATTAGAGTAAATGTAAGGTCCTGAGTGCTTTTACTAGATGTTTCCCAAAGCCTTGGTAAATGAAATGTCTGAATGCTTAAATCTACCTCTGAATAGAAATTTCGGCCCAGCATTTATGTCCCAGTTCTTTATAGAAAGGTTGAAGCATAGTAGAGTCACCTTCCCTATCTTAGTTCCTCCCTCTAACATCACAGAAGACTGTCTATCCTGGCAGCAAGGTATAGCCTCTGTCGGTGTGGCTGTGTTCTTAGTACCACCATACTGGTACAACCCAACACAATTGTGATCTTGGATCACAGTCATTTCTTACTTCTCTGTACCTGCACCATTGTGCCCTCTAGTTCATTCACATAAGAGCTACAAGAAGCCCTTTCTGTCTCTCTCTCCCCATCTCTCTCCCTATAAATGAATAATAAAATTTTAAAAAGCAAAGGTACCTCATGTGCAGACTCAGTTCCTTCTCTTGCTCCCTGTGTTTTGACTTATGCTTTTCCTCAGATGTCCCTTTCTCCTCTAAAGTGAGCTGTGTCCCTACCCAGGTTTTACTGCATTCCACAGAATCCATGAGGGAGGACCTCAGGAAGCTGGCTACCAGTCTCATAAGACATTTAGAGAAAGCAAAAATTACCCAATAATTAAGAGTTATTTTTTCACAATTGTAACACCTAAGGGCAAAGGAAATGCTTGTTACCAACAAACTATATATATAAATCAAGGGAACACGTCTTCCCTCTCACTGGCCATACCGTTCGTATCCTTCAAGAACACTGCCTGCTTTCCCTTGAATGATGCAAGTGTCGCCATTATGTAGAGCAGGGCAGTCCTCTAGAAGACCGCTCCCCAGGTTAAAACAAGAGAAAGAAAAACTGCTTTGTGACCACTGTTCCAACTGGGGCCCTGCAAAATTTTCCACTATGGAGATCTGCTTGGAGTGGGAGTGCTGTCAATGCTATTCATCCTCACGACTGTCAGAAGAAGGAACATTTCCTTCCATGTCTTTCATATGAGAAAACTGGGGCTTAAAGAGGAAATGTAAATTTCACCTGACCACACAGCCTGACCACAGTAATAAAAAAGAACTATATATATATATATATATATATATATATATATATATATATATATTCCAGATCCAACTTGAACTGTGTGTTCTTACCCAATAATGTACAAGAACCCCTTCTATCAGACACTTTGAGGTGGTTGTCAAGTTTCAAGAACTTTTGGAGGTATTTGTTAAAAACTGTTATTAGCAAAATAAATAAATAAATGATATAAACTTATAATTAAATAAATTATATTAAATTGGTAGTTAAAAAATATAAAAACCACATTGCTATATAATTATCCAATCACCTTGCTATGTTATTTCCTAATATTCTTGCTTTTAAGTTTATATCATTTCATCTATATGGTAGAAAAACAATATAAAGGAAGCTTGTTCACTCATGTGTTTGGCAGCAAAAACAGCTGTCTGAAGATTTACATATCCTTAATGTGTCATACACTAAGGACTTGAGCCAATAAGAAAACTTGCTGTAACTTCCCACCGTAACAGACTAAAAACAAAAATCATCCTCCATGGACGTCCAGATGCCTAATGCACTAAATGTATTACTTAATGAGGTTCAATGAAGTGGTAACTTGTTGTGTCTCTTAAACGGTCCTCCAGTGTAAGGGAAAATTTAATAATTTGAAAACATCACTGTGTCTACAGAACCTGACAGAAAGAACAGAAGGGAGAAAGTGTTTGCTTTGTCTCATATCTTCAGGGATTCCAGTCCATCATGGTGGGAAGAGCTCACGGAAGTGAAATCATGTTGGGGAGATTCCCTCACTTGATGGCTGCTCAGGAAGCAGAAAGCAAGACCAGAGCCAGGGGCCTAGAATAACCCTCAAAGGCCTGCCCCCAGAGACTCATCTCTTCCAGTAAGGCCCCAGCTCCTAAAGGTTCCATAGCCTCCTAAAATAGACCACCAGCTAGGGACCAAGCATTCAAAACATGGGCCTGTTTTGGATATTTCAGATTCCAGCAATGACAACAACAAAATGAAAACACACTAATAAAACTTTCTGTTTAGGCTACAGACCACAAAAAAGGGGGCTGGGGAGATTGCTCAGTGGTTAAGACGCTTGTCTGCAAAGCCTTATGACCAGGGTTTGATTCCTCAGCACCTACTTAGAGCCAGATACACAAAACGGCACATGAATCTGGAATTTGTTTGCAGTGGCTAGAGACCCTGGTGTGCCCATTCTCACGCTCTCTCTTTCTGTCTCTCTTCTCTTGCAAATAAACAAATAAAATGTTGACACAGAAGAGACTGCTCTAGACTAAATGTCTACTCCCCTTTGCAAGTCCATACTGAAATATAATTGCCAATGTACTGCCAGTGAGAGCTGAATGCAGGTGAGTAGGCCATAAAGCCTCAACCTCTGCTTGTGAATTTACTGCCTTAATAAGTACCTTGTGGGATTCAGGTGCAGTGTGCATGTCTGTAATCCTAGTACTAGGGAGAGTTGGGAAGGTGCACTATAAGTTCAAGGCCAGCCTGGACTATAGTGAGGCCCAATCTCAAAAAGCCAGGGCCTAGTGGGAGTGTGTTCTCTCTCTTTTCTCATCTGAGTTTCTGCCAGGTGAAGAACCATGATCCCCTCTCAGTGGGTGTGGAGCAGTGACAGCTTCCCACATACCTACACCTACTCAGAGGCTGCCCAGACTTCCAAACTATGAAAAGTCAATTTCTGTTCAATCCTTATAAATCAACCAGCCTCAAGTATTCAGTTACAGTAACACAAGATGAATCAAGACAGAAAGATGTCAAAAAATTTTGATTATTTGTCTGGTATGTATATGATAGGTACGTGAGAATGTTCATGTGTGTTATCAAGGGCATGCACCTAACACATATGTGTAGAGGTCAAAGAACAAGTTTTGAATGTTGGTCCTCACTTTCTACCTTGTCTGAGGTAGGGTCTCTCACCCCCTATTGAGTTTTCCAGGCTAGCTGGCCCATGAGCACCCAAGGGAATTCTTCTGTCTCCACCTGCCTTCTTGCTGAGCATGCACTGGAATTAGAGAAATCAGTGCTAGAGTGTGGAGTTTTCTATAGGTGATGGCATGCAAACTCAGGCACTGAGGCATGCACAGCAAGCACTTTATCCACTGAGCCATTTCCCCATTCCCCATGGAAGGATTTAAAATCATGTGTCTATCCTCAAAATATTCAGATACTCAGTAGGACTAGCAGAACTGAGTCCAACCCTCCTCTCATCGATTGACTAAATTTAGTCGGAAGAACCAAAAGCATTATCTTATGCTCCCACCTGAATACCTGAATGGGATATCTTTATTTACACAGTTGAGTCATTCAAGTGGCCTATAAAATTGAAATGAGTCCATGTGACAGTACTGTTGCTCAAAGATGTTTAAGAAAGTATGGATTTTTGAGCACTTGACATATATGAAGCATATCAAAAGTGAAATATTTAGTATTGTTCTGAGGTTTCCTCTGAATCACAAGTCTTCAACACTGCACAGGTAAGTCTTCAGGCAAAAGGTAACAGAAAGAAGTGCAAGCAACATCTGCAGTGAGTATGAGACACCTTCCTTCCTTCCACTCTGGCACAGCGTGGGTATACAACACCTTCAAAACCCAAGGTTTAAACTAGGCCTTCTTTTTGCTAACTTGGCCTTGCTTACAACAGGTCTAATTTTGAGCATTTCATAGAAGCATAAAATTAGGAAAGCTGCCAAGATGAGTCATCTGGTTTACCTCATTAAGTAGGAATATATGGATACCAGCATTTCCCAAAGTTACAAATGGTGTTTATAGGAATCACATGAAAAACAGCATTAATCACATGAGTTGGAGAAGTAATGGATTCCAAACAAAATTCTGTTCAGAACTTTTAATATGAAAATGTTTATGCACTTAATGATTGATGATAGGGGTGGGACAGAACTTTTACTATGAAAATGTTTATGCACTCCGTGGTTGTTGATGGGGGGGGGGAGACATTTTCTTCAATGGTGTACTCACTGCTAAATTGCCCAAGCTCCTGTCAACAATCTGAAATCCATGTTCCTGTACGCAACCCTCATAAAACTCACTGGTTCACCAAAACCCAAAATGGAAGAAGAAGGAGGAGGAGGAGGAAAAGGAGGAAGAGAAGAAGTTGAAGAAGAAGGAGAAGGCCATGAAAATAGAAAGGGGCTGGGAGGAAGGAGACCAGCGGGAGTGTGAAGGGATCAAAAGAGAGGTAAATAAGGTCAATTATATCATATGCAGGCATGAAAATGTCGTACTGAAACCAATTATGTATGGTTAGTGCATGTTGATAAAATCATTTAAAAAATGTTTGCTATGAGCTTTGGGGAGATTTTTTTGGGGGGAGGATCTAACATTGTAATTATTAAGTCGTAGATTACCTTTAAAGACCAATATTCTACCCAGTTCCTTGGTGATATACACTGAATCAAACCAAGAATATGTCATGTTTTAATGAGTTGTCAAAAGAAAAATTAATCCTTTGTGAAGCGGCTGTCCCCATTTTGTTGTTTTGATTTACCCTGCATATAGCATCTGGTCTCAGTGCCTAGCTGTGCCCTTGTAGAGTGGTCCAAGTTCTATTACCGATCACCACATTTGCCAGGCCATGAGCTGATTTCTTACAAATGATGACATGAGATTAGGATTATTTTTATTAAGCTAATGATTAAAAGATGGAAAAAAATAATTGAATTTTTTGTTTTGTGTCTTAATTTTTAAATTTCTTTTCTAGTTATCAATATTTATTTCATTTTACAAAAATATCCATTCTCAGAAAATATGAAATTTAACAACTGGTTCCTTACCAACAGAGTTTGAGAAGGACAAGTTTTATGAGGAAGGTCAAATTTTATGAGGAAGAATTTATTTGGTAGTTGTTGGTCGTCTCTTTTCTGAGTTTTTACAGCAATCATGGTGGCAAGCACCTTCAGGAAGTTGAGGGTGCAAGAAGAATGAGGATCACTGTCTTTGGGTGTCCCTCTGCACAACAGCTGGGGATCGCTCCCCTCCTGACTCTTCAGCTCTTCTCTGGTAACATCCTGCTGTAGCTGGCCACAGTATACCATGCCCAACCCTTCATAAATGTGAAAAGCTCTTCCAAACTCACCCTTTAAGTATATTAATCATTTTCCACCAGCCCTTAACTGAGTTAGACCTCCATCACTTCCACACTAGGTATACAGGGCCACACCTGGGGTTCTAAAAGTAAGGCTATTCATTCTGAATGGATCATTTAAAGGCTAAAAAAATTCTCAAAGCTCCATTAGTTTTGGGAGATGAGCAAGCAACAGATGATCTTCACAGAAATGAAAACAAAGGACTCTTGAGCAGTTACTCAGTGTGGAGAACGTGGAGAACACTCATGTGAAGACAGATGCTGCCCTGGGCCTCTGTGTCCCCCATGAAATAGTCACCAGGGATTCAGGCTTAGCCAGAGCTCAGTGGCCTGATTTTGACATCACTTCTGTACCCTTACCCCCCAAGTCCCCTTTCCTACTCCACATAATCCTATCTGGTTTGGTAAGAGGGAAGTAAAATATCTGCCCAAATGTTTTCATTTTACATATGGTCACTGCTCAGTTGTTCTCATTTTTATCATTCCAGAGATAATGGAAAATCTTCCAAAGTATATGCAAAGAAATGAAATAAAGTGTGAACTGCTAGGAAACCTATCGCTATATCCTTCCATATATTTTCTGGCCACATAAATTTTGATAGATTCTACTTTAGAATAATGGTGATAGTACATGTCTTTATTTCTCCTCTCTTTCCAAAGTGTCCTTGAAATAACTGTAAAAGAGATAAATTTATAAAAACATTGAGAATCCCATGATAAGCTAAAGGTTCTCACAACTGAAAAATCAAAGGTAAGTAAATTAAATCCATAAGGAAATGTACTGGAAGTATATGAAACTTGGTATATGAGGATAAAACGATAGCAGAGGTGAGGACTCTTCCAGAGAAACCTCAGCTTTCTGAAGTGACTGGAACAGACACCAGTAGCAAGAGGAGAACAGCTGTCAGAAACCACAGCGAACTGGTGATGCTGGGAACATGCCTGAGGTCGGGCCAGTTTAAGGCTTGCCTGTACTGCCTTCAGTCCTTCAGCACTGACGAATAGTTTAGCAATGCCTCCCATTAGACTAATTTTCAAATATTAGGCATATCTGCACATGGCATGGACTTCTAAAGTGAGGGTCCAGAGGAACATAAGGAGGAATGACTTGAGGAGCCACCTGCCAGGTTGAATAGTATTGCTAGATGTCAGTCAACCTCACAGAGGGTCTTATGCACCCAGTTGGGAATGCATTTGTGTTTGTTGTGTGGCAGAACCAGTCTGCATGCTCAAGACTGTCTGTAAACTGCCTTGAAGATGAGCTTCATCAGCCGCATCATGATCCTTTCTGACAATTCAAAGACTGGTGTCAGAAGTGGGATTGATTGCAAGCAAGCTTCTCATCACAGCATAGGGAATACCATGCAATGTAACAGTGGTCACATTGTGCAAGTGCTGATCCTAACTATCTCCACATAAAACCCATCTCTGTCGCTTAGAAAGTATGTGATGATAACCTCTAACATCTGAGTCTTCTCACATCTAAACTCAGAAAAATTATTTAATCCTCAATGTCTTTATAAGTCAATGAGTTAAAACATATAAAGTCCCACAGAAGGAGTTTTAAAGTTTTTATTATTCTTTGTTTATTTATTTGTTTTTTGGGTGTTAAACTTTGTTTGTGGGTGTAAAAGACTTTGTTTTTGGGTATTAAAAAAACTTATTTGTTTTTTGGGTGTTAAAAATTGAACCCAGGACCTTAGTATGTTAGGCAAACTTATTATAGTAACTTTAACACAAAAGTAATCTTCTCTCTCTCTCTCTCTCTCTCTCTCTCTCTCTCTCTCTCTCTCCCTGTGCTGCGTGTGTGTGTGTGGGGGGGTCTGGGGGTTGGAGGACCTATTTCACAAGCCATGGAAAAAACAGTCAGTCCATCTTGGTCTGCTAACTGTAGCTGGGTAAGCTCTGTCTTAAGCATTTTGTTTTTCATTTTCCTTTGAAGTAATAAACATCCATTCTTTTTTGTTGTTGTTGTTGTTTGTTTGTTTGTTTTGTTTTTGTTTTTCAAGGTAGGGTCTCACTGTAGCTCAGGCTGACCTGGAATTCTCTATGTACTTTCAGGGCAGCCTCAAACTCATGCTGATCCTCCTACCTCTGCCTCCCGCATGCTGGGATTAAAGGATTAATGGCCACCACGCCCAGCCATTCTTTTTCTTATAAAGAAGTGGCAGCTTCAAAGTCCTCTGACTCAGGTGACCCTAGGCCAAGCAAACCAGGACTTGACCTAGGTACTTCTGGTGTGCAGCCCAGTTTAGGATCTAGTTCTGCTTCTGTATGGTAAGGTGCTGTTGGGGGTCAGGGTTTGTCTAATAGCAACCACAGCAGAACTTTCACTACTTTGATGGGCCCTACTACCACCCCAGCTGGCTGATGAAGGAGGTGGTTTCTTTGGCGACCTCCCGAGTAAGGACGTTTTCATGCTCCCAGGAAGCCAGCTACTTATAGAACATTGTTGGTAGGCTCAATGTGGTGTCTGGTGTTGATGTGTTTCCTTGAAACTTTCTTGTCTCCATTAAGAAAGATGGAGAGTCCCTGTTTTGAAGGCCCCCTCCCCAATACCCTGTCCTTTCTTATAACTCACAATTCATTCAAGAAGAGACTTGAAAGATCAGTGCAATACTTGTAATTTGTGTAAATAACTCCATCTTTCAGAGTGGTGCCATATCTACATTTGATATGCCTGTCTGTATTTCTGTAGGATGTATATAGTTTAGGGGAGTTTTGTTTGATTTTGTTTTTTTAGAAAAGTCAATATGTCAGTTTTTATTTATTGCTTGAAAAAAGATCATTTGAGGAAAAATAAATCCATTTTCAAACAAAAGAAGAAATGGCAGCTTCAACATGGAAATCTTAGTCACTTATAAAAATAAATATAAAAATAAAATAAAATTATTTCTCCACAATTTGTACACTTGGGGAAAACAAGTACATTGCCAAATCTCCGCTTATTTCAACAACTGGGCCTAGTCCAACAGAGTCCTGTCTGAAAAAAAGTATACCTGTGAGAACAAATTATTTATCCTTGGTGGATGAATTATGTAAGCAATGCTACATGTTGTTATCCTCAGGAATCTGTATTGTTCTAGAAATAAACTTATAGGTATCAATTTCCCAGACATTTTCTGTCTGAGTTTCTTCCTACTTACACGGAAGAGGAGAGGTGGTAAATTGATATTGTTGAATAGAAGGAGGGCGTATACAGGAGATGGGAGACTGGATGGAAGTCAGTATGATATCAGTAAGCATAGTCTTAGGAACGTGAGGCAGGAGCAAGCACAGAAAAGGAATCTGGTGTCAGCACTGGGCCCACAAGTATGTAGTCAGTCTTTCTGTCAGGGAGATAAGCACTCTCCTTCAGTCTACAGACATGTGTGTAAGTACATACATGCGTATGCATATTTTGCTCACAGAATATGTTTTCTATGAGATAAGTTTTTACTGCAGCTCTGTGAGAAGACACGTAAATAAAAGTGAGGTGATTTGATCTTGAAAGCTATTATTGAGTGTAGACTATAATTACATAGTAAGCAAAACTTCCATGACAGTAATAAAAATCTAAAAGCGACTGCACATCCGGGTTCTCTGAAGGAACAAAATCAATAGAATAAATATGAATTATAAAAGGGATTTATTCGATTTCAGGATACAGGCTTGGCAGCCCAATAGTGGCTGTCCTCAGGCTGGAGTGTGAGACCCCAACTAGCCGCTCTGCCTCAGCAGTCCTAGTCGGGCATCGGAGGCCAGAGGGTTCCTGGAGAGCCGCTGGTCTTCCATCTATGCTGGAAGGCTGAGGAAGCTGGACTTGATTCCTAGCCTGATCATGTTGACAACAGAATTCACACACGGGTAGGTTAAAAATCAGACATTTAGACTTTCACTTTTCAGTTTCAATAATCTGATTCAGCCTTATCCTGGGTTCCACCGCTTGGCATTTTGTTTTGGTGGTTGCTGTTGTTTTAAGACAGTCTCATTATGTAGCCTGGATTGGCCTCAAAATTGACATCTTCCTGCCTCATGGATACTGGGAACAGAGGTATGAGCCAGGAAGCCATCCCTCTGGCAGTCTTAGAATACAATCAGCCACGGTCCTCAAAGGGTGCTCCTTTTCTCTGTATTAAAAAAAAAATAGTATTAAGTGTATATCTAGGGGCTAGAAGTAGAAGTTTTCTTTTTCTCTTTAAATAAAAGTAAAAATCTTATGTTATTTTCAATAGAATTGAGTTTGGACTTTGGCCCCAATATGAGTTTTTAGTAAATTCCTTTCTTGGCTGGTTGTGATGTTACTCACTGCTATACTACACTGCTTTTTGTCCCGGATATTTAAAAGCCACATCCTTTGTTCTATTTTGATCCTTGGCTCCAGCACTCAAGAGTTTTCTTCCTAAACAGTTCTCCTGACCAGAAGGCTCATGGTCTAAAGAGTAATAGAAATTATCCCTTGTTCTTAGAGAATTATAAAGAAAATGCAAGCTGAAAACATCTATTATTCCATGTGGAATTCTATACAATTAGAAGACACTAACAAGAAAAGCAACAATTCTTTGAGACTTTTTGCTAAAGCTAACCTTTAAATTCTCATTTTATAGGCACTTGACAATATTTGCCTTTCACCTGGGGTAGAATTGCAATAGAATATGTATATGCAAATGCTTGTTAGCTCGGTGTCATTGAATTGGTCAAGTTTTTCAATTAGAGAATCAGGTAATACATCTAAATAATGCAAAATCCACCAGAATGTCTTATAACCCAAGAGTTCAAGTGGAACAATTTCTACAAGTCACAACACCTTGTTCCACAAAGCTCAGTTCAAAATAGGAAATAGCACACTAGATTAGAACATGCTTCATATTCAATATTATTTTTAAACTATATTGAAATATTCTGTGATCCCTTTACTAAGTACAGACCTTTTGTCTATCCTTAGTGCTTTTCATTTTCACATAAGGCAAAAACAAATTTCATCGGGTTTAGAAATACTCTCACTTCAAATATCTCTGGCAAATAGCACCAGTGTCTGGCATGTGGATTAACACTTCTCTCTCTTCAAAGGACTGCTCTTCCTCACTAAATTTTTCCTTTACGTAATTGGCTGATGCCAGATGACCACAACCACAGAGGCACAGGCTGGGGTCTGTCTGTTCTTTTCTCTGCTGAAGCTTCCAGCTCCTTGGGACCCATAGACAGCTTTGAAGTCGCCATTATATACATATCTAACCTGGCGCTCACCCTGGGTACCCCTGGGATCCACCCACAGACACTTGCAGCTTTGCTAGATAGGTCGCGGATAGGTTAAGGTTGTCGCTTCCATGGTGAATTGTTGTGTAGAGTTACGGTTTGTAGATTTCCCTGTGTCTTTGCAATAAACGCTTCTGCCATGGCCGACTGCAGTCACCAACAGTCAACAAATTGGCTTCCATTACTCCTAAATAATATACAAGAGGTTGAACAACTGACAATAAATATTCACAGGTAAAAATAGTTAAATGCAAAATGTTTGTTTCCTTCGATCAGGGGAGCGAGAAGTCAGCAAAATGCTTTCCAAATTCCGTGTTTGCTCTCAGTCCTTCTCTAAGGCAGGTGGACACGCCAGTCCCTCAAGCATTCTTCACAGTAGGCCCGCTGCCTTTGTGTCTTCCTGTCCACGATGGAAAGTATATGTGGCTGTCTTGATCTACTTAAAGGAGTGTTGCTGTGCTCCGCGGACATCCTCACTCTTGGCTTTGCTTAATGTTGCAGGTGGGGATCTTGTGCCAAATAACATTTCAGTGCTGTCTATAAATAATCTGATTTTTATCCTGAATACTTCATCCCATCATATTAGTGAGAAATTCAACCTCAGTTACTGGTAGGTTGTCTCCCAACTCCCAGCATTGGGTCTCATTCCAGACCCAAGCATAAGCATGCTGACCACTTCAGACATCTGTCCACCATGTTTAGAGCTGGGTTTTGCTGCAGCCACAGGATGCCTTCAAGTCACCAATGTACATTGTCATGCTTTATGTAGTGAAGGGGTCAGAAGCCATAATTTGACATGTAACCCCCCAGATCACCACATGGACAGTTCTCTTGAGATCCTGCCATTCTATTGGGCCCTTCCAAGGAAGAAGCCCTCTCTGTTCAAAGACCCCTGAGGATCTGTCTCTTCCCTCAGACCTAATTCAAACTCCTTTTCTCTTGCTGTGATTGTTTGAATCAGTTGTCCCCCATAAATTCATGTGTTTCTAATACTTGGTCCCCCACTGGTAACACTTTGGGAGGTGGAACACTGCTGGAGGATGCGTGTTGTTGGAGGGCAGGCTTGGGGTTGTTATAGCCAGCCCCCCACCCCACTTTGGTCAGAGCTCCTCTCACTCCCTTGCTGCTGTTTCCCACCTGCTGTGGCAGATTCTGAGTCCAGCCTTTGCTCGGTCATCTTTTCCTACCATTGTGAAGTTTTTCCTGGAGACTTTAAGCCAAAATAAACCCTTTCCTCTCATCCGCTGCTCTGGGCTGGATGCTTTGTCACAGCAACATGAAGGTAGCTCCAACACATAGAGAACCTTCTGTTTTTCTTGGCTTCACAAAGTGTCGCCAATTTCTTCTCTCCAAACTTGATTATCCTCAGCAGGCAAGCAGAAGCCAGAAACCCTTGCCAAGACCCCTTCCTGTGGCAGGGAATTACTGAACTTGTCTGCTCCAACGAACAGAAAGCAGGCAGTTTCCAGGAGAAAAATTAACATCTCAAAATCCCAATGAATGTCTCAATGGTGTTCATGCTAGCAAACTTTCTGAAAAGTATCTTTCTTCTTCTTAAGAATATCTATGTTACCGGCGTGGTGGAGCACATCTTTAATCCCAGTACTCAGAAGGCAGAAGTAGGAGGATCACCATGAGTTTGAGGCCAACCCTTAACTACATAATCAATTCCAGGTCAGCCTGGGCTAGAGTGAAACCTTACCTCAAAATAATCAAACAGCAACAACAAAAAGAATACCTGTGTTTAGGAATTCTGTTGCTTCAAACTAGCAGGTCTCACCTTATTACTGTACACTTTCCTCAACTTGATAGTTTATGTACATTTCTGTCTTTTCTGTCCTTGTTTTTTGCCCCATGAAGATGGCATTCTGCTTAAATAAAGTGGGCAGCTACTTAAGCCATAACACAAGGGATGCTGGGAAAGCCCATCCCATTCAAAGATGCTCATTTTTTGCAGTGATGTCCTGGATGCCACCAGTAGAACAGCAAGACTTTAAATGAAAGCATAGCTACAAGGTACATGAAAATACCAGAGAGTTGAGTTCATCCATCTAACAAATATATACAGCTAGGCTCCTGCTGGAATCACCTGAAGGTGTGAAACTTTACCATTCATGCCTGTGACCATGGATGGGAGTCTTGCCCATGAGCTCTAGTTGAACCCCGTCTAGGGAAGGGGCTTCACTGCCAGCCAGCTGCTTGATCTGCCCTGGCCCTTAAGGTCGCCACACTCTCCTTATGTACAGAGGCAATACTTAAACTCTCCTTCTTTCCGTCTTGATTGCCTGGGTCAACTCCAAACCATGTCTCACCTGGGTGACTCCAGTGTTCCACTCGGGAATCTTCCTTATAAGTTTTGCTTCTCTCCAATGCCTTGGGCCACAATACAGCAAGAAAGGTCTTTCTACCACAAATTTTGTCAGTGTTTCTTTGCTTAACACCCTTCCGTGATCTCTCATTTCTCATAGAAAAACTGCCACATGTAATACAAGGCATATCACAGTAGATTCCACTCACCTTTCAGTCTTCAAAGCACCTGGTGAAGAGCTGGACCAGCTGGAGTGCTTGCCCTATTGTCACATGTTAGAAACGTCCATCTTTCTACAGCCAGACCACCCTGAATGGCCCCCATCTGCTCTGATTTGGAAGCTAAGCTAGGCCTGGTGATTATTTCGATGAGCTAAATATATTATTCAATCCCCAAATCCTTCTAAACAGCAAAATGCACTTCTGGTAGTCAGTGCCCTTGAATGTAAATAAAAACATCCTCTACACCCCCCTCAATACACTCATTTGTTATTTCTACAGAAGAATTTAGAATAATCATAGAAGGCTGACATTAATCTGAATTTCTAAAACCAAATGGCATTGTGCTGTTCAACAGAGTGAGTCATTTATTTTATTATCTAAACTCTGCATTTTTAATGCATGTGCCACAAAGTTCTCTGGCTCAAAATGCATGCAAGCTGAAGGAAGAGAAGAAAATGGGAACATTTTAATAAAATAATTCCACAATCTTGCTTCTACTTGGACACAGCTGAGGTGAATTACCAAGTAAATGTGTTTTGCATATATTTTTCTTAACATAAAAAATCAATCTTCCTGTGGCCCACAGAAATAAATATTGAATGAATCATTCTTAAAAATGTCCATCCTAAGGCATGACAAGACGTCCACTGGCTTGAGGGCCCTCATCTCCAGTGTGCTGGCGCAGCCCACCCCTCCTGGCCTTCTCTTCTAGAACTCAGCGGTGCTTCCCTCTTGCCATTGTTCCCTGGTCTCTACTTAGCACAGGGGACACCCTTCACGGGGTCCTCCATGATCCAATCTAAAGCAGATGCTCCTTTGTCACTCTTCTTGCTTCTTATTCTTCTTTCACCGCTTCATTGCATATCTGTCTGCTCTATTTTATGATATGTTTGCTTTATTCATTGTATATTTATTCTGTCCCTTTAGCTTCCACAGCAGGAACTTTTGTCTTTGTTAATTTGTATCTCCTGGGAATCTACACTAGTGCCCATATAGAAGGTTCTGAACAAATAATCGATTTTTTAAAAATGAATGAATAAGTGTATGAGTATAAGAGAGTTTTCAGTTACAGCTCTGTATTCTTGCTATAACTGTATTATGTTATTTGTCACCATGGCTCCCAGCTGCCGTACTCTGTTTGAATATATCTAAGAGCTGGATGAATGCCAGACTCACCAACAACTGCTGCCCAACACTCAGGTACAGAGCAGTCCTCAGCACTGGGTCAACACTAATGTTATTCACAGTGAATTCATGTTCCCTTTCATGATTGTTTATGATTATACTTCACCACATCCCTACCAGTTTCATGGGGAGCCCTCTCCACATTTCTTCCCAGTTTTATGGCTATTTCTCCCCACACTTCTCCCCAATTTCATGAGGAGCCCTCCCCACATTGGGAAACAATGAAGTTCCTACTCTGGGTAGAGAAGGCTGTGGCTGATGTGGCTCTAATTAACTCAGAAAACAAAACACGTGAACTTTTCTCCTAGCTGAAGAAACTCCAGAGCTGAAACAAGTGCTGACTGTATGCCAGGCACTGTGTTGTCTTCCACAAGCACTGTTCACATTAAAAAAGTACAGCAATCCCCAGGTAGATGCAGCTACACATGAGAGAACTGAGGCCAGGAAGTTAAATAAATCATACAAAGTCACTCAGAGATGACAGAATCATAACCACAAATAAATCTGATTCCAGGACATACATACTCTTAATATAGTATATGTCCTTTACCCCAAATGAGCAAAATTTAGAAGAAATGCAAGCTATATTCAAAACCAAAGCAGTTAATAAAAATAAATAAATAAATCTTCCTATTCCTCATATTTTAAATACTTATTTCCCATGTGCTGTTGCACAGTCTACTATTGTGGTAAATAAATTTCCTTAAGCAGAACAGTTCTTTCAGTCTATTTACATCTAAAATTAAGTAAGAATGTTAGGGTACTAGGAAAATGACAGTGTTAAAGTGCTTGCTGCACATGCCTGTCCACCGCAGTTTGGATACCCAGAACCCATGTAAAGCCTGACACAAAGTGCTGCACACATATGCAATCCCAATTGTGGCAATGGGAGACAGAGCCAGAAGAATCCAAAATCTGATGAGTTTATAGTCTGGCCTTTCCACAGCAAAAGAGACCTGTCTCAAATAAGGTGGAACTAACACATGAAGTTGTCCTCTGATCTCTATATGTACATTGTGTAACACACACACACCCATAAACACATACCTATCATAAACACACACACACACACACACACACACACACACACTATATCAATTACTTTCTCGTTGCTGGGACAAAACATCTGACCAGAAGCAGCTTATAGAGGAAAGGGCTTATTTCTGACTTGTAGGTTTGCAGGCAAATTTCATCTGGTGGGGAAAACCTGGCAGGAGCAGACAGCTGGCCTCACATGCTCACAGCAATAAAGCAGAAGCAGAGAGAGCGCAGTGAGTATGGCAAGTGGAGCTGAGGTATAACAACCCAAAGCCTGCCACCAGCGACCCAAGCCCTCCACAATGATCCTACTCCCAAAAGCTCCACACCCTACCTGGACAACACCCACCCTCTGGGGATTAAGCAAACATGTGAGCCTATAAGAGTCATTTTACATTAAAACCACACACACACACACACACACAAGATCAGGAAGCACTCAAGAAACTACTGAAGCAAATGTATTGTATAAAACATAGGAAACAGGATCACTGAAAAATCTTAACCACCATTTCACAAAGAAATAACATAAAACTCCCAACATCATCAGTCATAATAGTTTTATTAAAAGCTATAAATGCTATGAATTTGTATAAACTACTTACAAATTGAAGATAATTTCCTGGAAGAAGAGATGAGCATGCTGGTTAAAGAAAATAAACATGAAAGTTTCTGGAAATGATAATTGATTCTCAGGAAGAAGCTTGATGGAGGTGGTAAAGAGGAAGAAGGCAGTGGCCCCACCTCCCCCAGGTACACCATGGCTAGCCTTCCTACTAGAGCTTTTGGACAGGGAGTAGGGGCAGGTGTGGTCGGCGAGGGAGGGGTCATGACGCCTCAGAAAACAAAGCCAGGAAAGGGATGTGACTAAAGGCACTGCTGTGTCTGGAGAGTCTGTGCCAGCCTATTTGCATGGCACTTGACAGATGTAAAGAGAGTTCAAAATAAATAATGCAGCTTTTGGGAGGATTGAAAATGCTGTCATTTTAACCAGGGAGGGGAAAGAAACAACTGTTACGCATCTTATAGAACTTTGAAAATAAGAAATCTGTGGGAATTTCCCAAGTTTACAACAATCAATAGAGGTCAAAAGAAGGTAAAATAAATAACTAAAATTTAGCTCTGTCATCATAGGGCACAAAATCTGTGAAGGAATTAAATCTGACCCATGAACATGAAATATAGTAATGGCAACATCGGCACACAATGAAGGTGAGCTGTCGTAGGTTGTACCCTTTGCCTGACTGGAATTAAGAACAAATTCTGGGAAGAAGTGAGACAAAGTTAGTTTAGATCTATAAACTGGAGTGAAGTTATGGAAAGTATTTAAACATTTTAAGGAATTGCAGTATCAGGTGGTCTGTCTGGGCATTTCTCCTTTACTTCAACTGTCTCATGAACATCTGAGAGTTATGATTTAAAGCCCTCCGTAGTTTTACACCTGCATGAGCTCTCAGACTCAGCAGGGTTTGAGACAGGCACATGGGAAGTTACATATCCCTGAATGGAAAAAAGTCACCCTAGTTGTTTTCTTAGTCTTTAGTGTGCTATGGAGCCCCAGGTCCAGGACAGCAGCTCCCTTGGCCTCCCAGGAGTCGGCAGTATGTGTAGACAGCACAGAGGTGACACAAATAGCAGATGTCATCAATCCACAGATTACGGCATGGCCCACCTTGTAAGGCAAAGCTAACCCACAGAGCTGGCTCCAAGCTATCAGGATCTCCCCAGAGAATACCTCCAAATGAAGTGTTCTGGAAGTTTCTTTCTTCTCGCATTTAGTCATGGGTGAAGGACATGTCTCCCAAAGGCTGATCAATGCAAACATTAGAGGCTGGATGCCAGTATGACAGGGAGCCCTCAGAGAAACCTGGCAGGTGGCCTCTGCCACCATGAGGACCTGACATCAACTGCTGCAACTGTGGGACAGTGCTCATGGGGCTGCTGTGAGCTGTGAGACAGTTAGACAATGAAGTTGTCACTGTAACCAGGAAAAGGTCTAAGGATGATAAGAAAATGAACTACATCAAATCTGTTTTATGGTATTTTGATAGAGATTAGAGGAGCACCTATATAATCCCTAACTTTAGGATGGATAATGAAAAGACAAGCACTGTCTTGTAGTGGCACAGACTTTCATAGATGCATGGAACATTCACAAGTATGAATATCTCTCATACAGGATGAAGAAGAAAGATTTGTCCCACATTTATGGAGGTCTTGTACACAGAGCATGGCTATCTGAGTGATACCATGAATGCCTCTCCATCCAATGACACTCTATGATAGTAACCACCCAGATTTGCAGTCCCTAAATAATGGAGTGTATGTTATGCTTGATCTTATTATAACTCTGGGAAGGTACTATCGTTATCTCTATTGCATAAATCCAAAGCCCAAGGCTCAGAGGGCTTCATTGACAAGTCTGACAGCCCACAGAAAAAAAGTGGAACTCACACTATATCTTCCTGACGGACTGAGCCCATTTCTGGTGCCACACTGCTTGGCTTATAGACAGAACCCCATGGAAAACACATCTCCATTTTCCCCAACAGCATGCATCAAGAAAATGGACTCATTAAAAGGAGTGATTGTTCACGGACCACTTCATGTAGCCAATGAATACTGGTCACCTACTGTATGAGAAACAACACTCCAGGTCTCAGAGACATAGCAGCAAGAACCATAGACAGATTTACTGCCCTTGGGGACATGGACAGTGAGCAGAAATATTGAAGTAGAGGTCAATTTAAGTTCTAAAGGGAAAATGAAGTAAGGTAAGGAGGTGGAGGTTCTTTAAGTAGGAGTTATTAGTCACCATGTGGCTCTCTCTTCATATGAACAAATCCACACACACAGATAGTTACACTCAAAACTCTGTGGACAGTACTGGAGAGATGGCTCAGCAGTTCAGGCAGTTGCTTGCAAAGGGTGACGGCCTGGGTTTGATTCCCCAGTACCCACATAAAACCAAATGCACAAAATGGTGCATTCATCTGGAGTTTGTTTGTAGTAGCAAAAGGCCCATTCTCTCTCTCTCTCTCTCTCTCTCTCTCTCTCTCTCTCTCTCTCTCTCTCTCTCTTCCTTGCAAATAAAAAATATCTGTGGACATAGTAACAACCCCAGCCTCACAGATCCTTAGTCTATAAACTATGGCCAGTGTTTTTAATGGGTAATAAGCAAAAGAGAAGAAACTGAATATTGACTAACAGAAAAATTGATAGACTCTGTGTTTGTGTGTGTGTATGTGTGTGTGTGTGTGTGTGTGTGTGTGTGTGTGTGTGTGTGTTGGAGGGGAAGGGTGTATGTGTGCCACTGTGTGCATGTGGAGTTCTGAGGACAGCCTCAGAGTGCATCATCTCCTCTCCTTCAAGCAGGATTGAGACAGGGTGTCCTTTGATGTTTTTGCTGCTGCATGAAGCCCCTTTAACCAGTGAGCCTCTTGTGCCAGTTCCATAAAGACTCCTTTGAAAAGTCTTAAGATTATGTCAGTTGTGTCAGAGCTCCATCTAGACTTAAACACAAGTCCTTATTGACAGATATACATGTCATAGAATAGTTATCCAAGTCTTCACTCAATAAATGCTATTTTCATGGTTAAAAAATTAACTTCTCCAAAAATCAGTGATCAAAAGGTAATCATTATCATGATAAAGTCATGATTGGCCATCTGCCCTGTGATCCAGCAGAGATGTTGCATGGATAAGCTCCACCCTTCCGTCCTTGGGCACAGCACTTTAAGAGCTAGTATATCCTGCTTACAGGTAGTGATGTTGGCCCTGGGACAAGCCACACTAACAGAAACACATGTACCCTTTGCCATTTTCTGAGCCTTCCTCATTCACATGATCCCTTTCCCTCCCATCCCAGTGTCTCCTCAGCACCCACAGCACTGCACGGAGGCTGGCTGTCCGCAGCACTGCACTGAGGCTGGCTGTCCGCAGCACTGCACTGAGGCTGGCTGTCCGCAGCACTGCACTGAGGCTGGCTGTCCGCAGCGCTGCACTGAGGCTGGCTGTCCGCAGCGCTGCACTGAGGCTGGCTGTCCGCAGCGCTGCACTGAGGCTGGCTGTCCGCAGCGCTGCACTGAGGCTGGCTGTGCGCAGCGCTGCACTGAGGCTGGCTGTGCACAGCGCTGCACTGAGGCTGGCTGTCCGCAGTGCTGCACTGAGGCTGGCTGTCCGCAGCACTGCACTGAGGCTGGCTGTCTGCAGCACTGCAGGGAGGCTGGCTGTGCACAGCACTGCACTGAGGCTGGCTGTCCGCAGCACTGCACTGAGGCTGGCTGTGCACAGCACTGAACTGAGGCTGGCTGTCCGCAGCGCTGCACCGAGGCTGGCTGTCCGCAGCACTGCACCGAGGCTGGCTGTGCACAGCACTGCACCGAGGCTGGCTGTGCACAGCACTGCACCGAGGCTGGCTGTCCGCAGCACTGCACCGAGGCTGGCTGTCCGCAGCACTGCACCGAGGCTGGCTGTCCGCAGCACTGCACCGAGGCTGGCTGTCCGCAGCACTGCACCGAGGCTGGCTGTCCGCAGCACTGCACCGAGGCTGGCTGTCCGCAGCACTGCACTGAGACTGGCTGTCCACAGTGGCAGCCGTGCTGACTCTTAAAGCTGCTCTTCTCATTGCCTGCACCTTCCCCAGGAACCTGTGTCGTGGAGTAGCTCCTGTGTCCTCTCACTCCTCAGTGCAGCCGACACCAGTCTTCACTCACACATGGGAAAATTAATACTTATTCAGTGCAGGTATGACTACTGGGTGCCATCACTCTTCCTTCTTCCACTGTAACATGCTTTCTACTGTCTGAGTAGTGGAGTGTGATGGCCCAAGCCTATAATCCCAACACTCAGGAAGCTGAAACAGGGGGATCAACATGAGTTCAAGCTATGTTTTGACATGGCATTTCACTGTCTTTTAAAATGTAATAACCACCTCTATTTCCATGAGCCCCGTATTCATGGGTTCAACCATCTGGGGACAGAAAATGTTCTTTTACTGCATCTGTACTGTCTGCACACGACATTGTCTTTGCCATGGTTTCCTAGACAATATGGTGTTACAACTGTTTACATTACATTTTCACTGGATTAGGCACAATAAATAACCTGGAGCTGGATGAAGCACAGGCAGCAGGTGTGTAGGTCATATGCAAATGCTGCCAAATTCTGTCTAAGGGAGCTGAGCAACCTCAGATCATGAGGCATGAGGAGAGGAATCTTGGAATTCACTTTCCCTCAGAGACTGAGGGATTGTATGAACTTTGCAAAGAACCTCATTGTTTACAAATTCCTTGCACATTACATATCACAGTGACAGGCCAATGGGGGATATAAATAATGACTTATCACCATTCTCTGCGAATGTGTGAACATTATGTAGCTACATCTTTCAAAAAAGAATTAGGGCTCATGGGAACCCACTCCTCCGAGAGGAGCTATTGTCAGTTAATGATTGCTGGGAGAGGGGAAGTCATGTTCTTTAGTGGTGTAGCCACTGGTCAGTTGCCAATATTCCAGTACATAACACCCCACCCATGTTCATGCAAGCAACCTTAATTTAACTCAGTGTTTCATGAAACTTTAAAAAATGAACAAATGCGAAAGTAGGGAAGGGAACAGCTGAGAAGAAGAAAGAGTTTAGTGGAGTGAAAGTGGGCTAGGAGAGGGCAATGGAAATGAATGTGATCAAAATATGCTAGGACTTGTAGGACTTGTCAAAAATATTTTTTATAGTTTATAATTGTTAAACTTTGGCCAGTCTAAAAAATAAAGTAGGAGAATAAAGCAGGCATCAGCCTATATATTTAATTTTTTAACCTAATAATTATTATCTTTAATCCTTTCTTAAAAATAGAAGTACAATGCACACCTTTAATTCTAGCATTCAGGAGGCAGAAGTAGTTTGATCGCTGTGAGTTCAAGGCTACATTGAGACTACATAGTGAATTCCTGGTTATCCCAGGCTAGATCAAGACCCTACCTTGAAAATTCAAAACAAATAAAAAATAAAAGTACAGGCTGTAACAGGCATGCTTATGATTAAATAATGAAAAATAAAGATTTTTTTCAAAGTTGGGTTTTCGCTAAGATTTTGTTTAAAATACACACAGGTTAGAGCTAATCTGGTGGTAGTGTGATCTGGTTAGATCAATGTCTGGTCTGTAGTGTTGTCAAGTTGTATTTCCCTGAAAAGATTAACAATAGTTATGTTAACACAATTTTAGACCTTGTCTAATCTCCACAACAACTACGAGATGGAAGTTTTGATCCTCAGTTTACAAATAAGATAATTTAGGTTCAGAGATAAGTGGACTAAATTCTCAAGTGGCCAGGTCATCATCTGGGTGGGGGTGGGCGCCTCCCCAGGCCAGTGCTATTAAACACTCAAAGCTCAGCTCATTATGGGCCAGAGCCCAAGCCTTTACCCATCTCCACAGATCCAGAGGACACAAGATTCTCCCAGAGCAACAATGATGTTGTTCATTCATTTCACACTCTCAGAAGAGATAAATACTAAGATTGTCCAAAACGTTTTAAATGTTAAGTATGTTCCACCACTGGTAAGAATGAGATGAACCCATTCTTGCCTTCCTGGTAAAGGTTCTTCCCTCACATGACGTGTCCTAAAATTAATATGGTGATGCTCTCGTTTCCTCATGATCTCACCTTTGGTCAACCATGTTTGATTACTGTAGTATGACAGGAATTGTCTCATTGAACTGAGTACATTTATCTGAAGAAATGTCATTCTGGCCTGGACAAAAGGCACTCAGCTAGCTTTGAAAATTGCTTTCTCCATCTGTTCAACTCTATGCTATTTAATTACCCTGAATCTGGTGAAATTATCTACCATAATTCCTAGCTTAGAGGTAGCCACCTCCTGGCCCATCGTTAAGTGATGTGGATCTGTTATGGATGTTATGGATGTCTGTGGGTGTACATGTGTAGATACATGTGTGTGCACAAGCATATACAGTCCTAGGGGGCAACCTCCAGTGCCATCCTTATGAATAGTATCTATCTACTTTGAGACAGGGTCTCTCACAGGTTGGAGCTCATCAACTAGGCTACAAGGCAGCCAGTGAGTTGCAAGGACCCAGCTGTCTCCACCTCTCCACAGCTGGGATCATAAGCAGGTCCACCATGCCTGGCATTATGGTTCTGGGGGCAAATTCCGATCTTCGTGCTTGCAAGCAAGCACTTTACTGACGGAATCATCAATGCCCTTACTTGTTTTATTTCTCTAACAAGTTTTTCTGACTGTTGTTTTAGTCATACAAAAAACTTACAAGCCGTTTTTTAAAAATACTTTACAGATTGACAGAGTTGGCAGTCCTCGCATTGTGCTCGTTTTGTAGGCAGTATGCATCATCACCACCATAAAGAGCCCAAAACAAACACCAAACACTGCATAAGGAATACTTTGCCTTCTAAAATGATGCCAGCACCAAGGAGCACATCCTTGTATGCACATGCGTAACTTCCATTATTGTTAATGGGAACCGTACATGCACAACGCCCATTACTGCTAATGGGAGCTAAGTGCACGCACAGGGGAGAATACAGTAGAATCTGTCTTAGAAAATCACCCAAGAGACTAGCAAAAACCAGTTGCCTACTACAGAATGGCTTTAAATTAAAAGCAGAACACAGCTGAACTTAAACCACAAGGGGACTATCTGCACTTGGGGAGCCGTGGGGATTGACTTTTCTCCTCTAACTCTATTCCAACATCTTGTTTGCCTGGATTTTGTTCTTGAAAGCCAATGACCTTGTGATCTTGTGAGGAGATGATCCAGAAATAAACTTCATACTTGTGTTGACTCAAATGGTAGGCTCAGGGATGCTTTGTGGGGTGGGGAGAAGGGAGGAAAAAGGTGTCAGGATGGTCAGATTATAGCATGTGTAAAATACAAGCCACATGGCTTCTTTGATGACACTTAATGAAGCAAGATGGAAACAGTAAAACCATATTATCATGTCAATTTATATCTTTGGTTCACCAACCCTTACAAACATCTTCTTTCTCACAATGTCATTGTAAAAGTCAGTGGAAGATAAATCAGACATGCTTTCCACCTAAGCAAGTGGCTGCCATATGCTTTTGGCATTTGGGGGCTTTGTAAACACAGCCAATGACTACATCTCAAAACTGTAGCATTTTGCTTTGGTCTGGACTCTTTATTTCATAAGTAAGTATATCATGGAGAAAGCAGATGTTTTCCCAGGACCATGCAGTACAAATCTTGGACCCCAAATCCTGATTTTTCTAGACTCTGGACCCAATGACATAATGTTCACACACATAAAGACTTCCAAAGACTTTTCTTTGGTTTTTTGTTTTTTGTTTTTTGTTTTTTTTGTTTTGTTTTGTTTTGTTTTGTTTTGTTTTTTTCTTTTTTGGCATTACATAGGTCTCTGGTGACCAAATGCACAGATGGG
Source organism: Dipus sagitta (assembly GCA_036346955.1). Taxonomy (NCBI): domain Eukaryota; kingdom Metazoa; phylum Chordata; class Mammalia; order Rodentia; family Dipodidae; genus Dipus; species Dipus sagitta. The sequence goes on from CM070788.1 coordinate 60,074,628, forward strand.
TGGATGAGTTGCTAACTCCAAGGGGGATGATTCCTGAACTCTACAGAGATGGAGACTGAATTTTCTGCATGTTAGTGAAGTAATTGCATGCTCCAGTTATTTCCAAAAATAGTTTCAAATACAAACCTCAACAAGGGTTTTCTTTTAAAGAGGTAGAAAAAAAACTGAGTACTGGAAACAGAAGACTCATTGCCTTGCACTGAGAAAAGACAATAGGAAATACTGCATTGTGCTCAATGACTTTTCTGTTCCTCCCACTTCCTGCTTCTTCTCTCAGTGAGACTGCAAGAGCAGCAGGAATAGTTATTCCCACAGCACCTTTGCCTCATATGTGACACACGTCACTTTTTGTTAGCTTCATACACAGGTGTTCCCAGCTGACTTTGTTGTGACCCTGACTCACCCCGCAATGGTCAGGAGAAGAAAGAAAGTATCAGTGGGATCTGGGGTTTGTTTATAAGGTGTACCAGTGCTTAAAAAGCCCACATTAACTTCCCTCTTACTCTTTCCCAGGAAAGGGTTTCTTGATGTCTAGGCTTTGAGACACTGACCCTTACTGGCTTGAATATCAGGCATAATGGGTGCAAATCCTAGGAACCAGAAGAAGGAAGGGTCTACCTTGACCCACACATTCTATATACCCTGGTGTAGTGGTTTGAATTAAACGTCTCGCACATGTGTTTTGAATACTTGGTCCCCAGCTAGTAGCAGTTTGAGAAAGTTATGGGGCCACTGGGAGGTGAAGGCCTGCTGGAGAAGCTGTGTTGCTGGGAATGGGCTGTGGGGAAATGTAGTACAGCTCGAGGCCAGGGACACAGACTACTTCTTTTGAGCTGCTGTGGCAATATGGCGCCCCCTGGCCGTCTGCTCTCGCCATACTTCCCATTCCATGATGAAAACTCCCCTCAAAACTGTAAACCAGAAATGAGGCCTTTCCTTCCATAAGCTGCTTCTGGTCAGGTTTTTTATTTTTTTTATTTTTATTTTTTTGTCCCAGTAACAAGAAGATAACTGCTACACATAGTTTATAATCTACAATAACTTTAATCCCTCATATATAGTTTCTTGAAGTTGATGGCCTTGCTGGACCAAACCATGACAGTGATGCAGCTTGAACGGGAGTCATCAAGAGAGAGGACAAAGGAGGGTAACAGGGAAGAAAGAATGTCATGTAGAGAGAAAGCAAGGGCAGAAAGAGAAGGGATAGAGGGAAGAATAGATGACAAAGGAGGGTAACAGGGAAGGGAGAATGTAATGTAGAGAGAAAGTAAGGGCAGAAAGAGAAGGGAGAAGACTTTGAAATTCTAGCATTCAGTTTAACAAAGTGAATGATCAGAGATAAAAATCATACTGAAGAGCTGGGCATGGTGGCGCACACCTTTAATCCCAACACTTGGGAGGCAGAGGTAGGTGGTTCTTTGAGGAATATACTGGTCTCTAATATAATAGGTCTAATATAAATTCAACAACTATTAGATAGTGGTATAATCTTAATCTTGGTATAGATATGTACAAACACTCCAAATCAAGGAAGGGCAGAAACATTGCAACTACAGTCCTAATTTTTGTAACTAGTCACATGGCCTTAGCTGGTATTTGTAACTGCCTTATAATACCCATTCTGTATTTCCTCCACCTTCAGCAAGCACCTCAGCAGGTCTTGGTTCTTTACCTGGAGAGGTGATCATACCTTCATTCCTGAAGGATCTGGGCCATTTATCACATTACCTCTATTGGGTTGTTGCAGTCATCCACTGACTTTTATAACAGGGCATGGTAACACCAAGAGGCGCTCTAAAGGATCTCCTGCACTCCAGACGTACTCTTCCTTACCTCCATTGTGGAGGAGCAGTCCCAGTTCCCCCTGGTAGTCTGGATCAATCACCCCTGCTACCACTGTAACTCCTTTCTCAGCCTGTTCACTCAAGGACTTCAGGATCCCAAAGTGGCCAGGGGGAAGTCTTAGTTTCTAGTTCAATGGAATATTCTTTGTGCCTCCAGGCAAAAGCACTCCTCCCTCTGGCACCAAGACCTCTAGGTCAGCAGCATATAAGGTTGTGGGAACAGGAAGCAAGAATTTGGCTAATGAGCCGGCCGTGGTAGTGAGCGCCTTTAGTCCCAGCACTGGGGGCAGGGCAGGGGGAGAGGTAGGAGGATTGCCATGAGTTTGAAGCCACCCTGAGACTCCATAGTGAATTCTAGGTCAGCTTCAGCTATAGTGAGACCCTACCTTGAAAAAACAAACAAAAAAAAAAATTGGCTAATGGGTCACTTGGGGTGAGGGTAAGTAGGACCATTCCCATTTCCACCCCTTGATTCCTGGACCAGTGAATCTGGGCTATAGGAGAAACAGTACAATACATAGGAAAATGATTCAGAGCATATACAACCTGCTGGAGGACACTGCCCCAGCCCCCCAAGCTAGTGCTGCCGGGCTTCAAGAGCCACACGTTAGGTGCCAGATGCTGGGCTCCGAGAGCCCCACATTGGGCACCAGATGCCGGGCTCCGCCGGCGGGGCAGGTAGTGCCGAGGGAAGGACCAGGCCCGCTGGTTCCTCCCGAGGGGTTGAGGAGGAGATGAGCGTCCGACGACTCAGACCTCTCCTGGTCACCGGAGAAAAACCACACTGAGTCGGGAGTCTTGTCGAAGCAGGAACTCGATTTATTGCTATGAACAGTTGCCTATATAATGTTGGGGATGAAGGCGGGGATTTTAGGACGGTGGGGAAAGGTAAGGGCCAATAGTAAACTGTGACTATTGAGATGATAATTCTAAATCCCCTGTGGAAGTAGCAGGCAAGAAGCCATTAGGCATCTTGCTGAGTCACGTCTGGCCAGAGGCAGATCACCAAACTTTAGCTAGGCTCAGGAAGTTCCGCTAGGCCTCACACCTGGGCCTTTCAGAGGCCAACATAGTGCCACCTAGTTGGTGCAGTATCTCTTTCTTTAAAAGGCCATTCCACTGTTCTAGCAAGCCAGCTGCTTCAGGGTGGTGGGGAAAAATGGTAAGACCAGTGAATCCCATGATCATGAGCCCACTGCTGTACTTCCTTGGCTGTGAAGTGAGTTCCTTGGTCGGAAGCAATGCTATATGGAATACCATAATGGTGGATAAGGCATTCTGTAAGCCCACGGATGGTAGTTTTGGCAAGATCCTTAAGTGAAAGAAAGGCAAATGCATACCCAGAATAAGTGTCTATTCCACTAAGGACATAACACTGCCCTTTCCATGATAGAAGTGGTCCAATGTAGTCAACCTGCCACCAAGTTGCTGGCTGGTCACCCCAAGGAATACTACCATATCAGGAGCTCAGATTTGGTCTCTGCTGCTAGCACATTTGGCACTCAACAGCAGCCATAGCCAGGTCAGCCTTAGTTAGTGGGAGTCCTTGTTGTTGGGCCCATGCATAAGCTGCATCCCTGCCACCATAGCCACGTTGTTCATGGGCACATAAGGCAATGACAGGGATGGCTGAGGAAAGAGATTGACCACTATCCACAGAACAGGGTCAGCTTATCTACTTGATTATTAAAGTCATCCTCTGTTGAGATCACCTTCTGGTGAGCATTATCATGGGACACAAGTATCTTTATATTCTTTGCCCATTCAGAGAGTTCTATCTATATACACCTTCTCCAAATGTCCTTCTCACCAATTTTCCAACTGTGCTCCTTCCAAATCCCAGACCATCCAGCAAAACCATTGGCTACAGCCCATGAATAAATGTATAACCACACATCTGGCCATTTTCCTTTCCAAGCAAAATGCACAGCATGTGCACTGCCTGAAGTTCTGCCCATTGTGAAGACTTCCCTTCACGACAGTCCTTCAGAGTTGTCCCAGAAAGGGGCTGTAATGCTGCAGCTTTCCACTTCTGGGAGGTGCCCCCATAATGTGCTAAACCATCTGTAAACCATGTCCTAGTCTTCTCCTCTTCAGTCAATTATAGGGTACACTCCATGATGTCATAGGTGCATGATTGGGGATGGAAGGCATTGGAACAAGAGTAATAACCATAGGCATATTGGGCAACTTCCTCATGTAACTTACTTGTGCCTTTAGGGCCTGCTCAGGCCCAGTTACATATATACCATTTCCACTTGCTGAAGGACTGCTGCTGTGCATATCCAACTTTATGAACTGGTGGGTCAGATAACACCCAGCTCCTAATGGGAAGCTCAGGTCACAAAGTAACTTCTTGGCCCATTGTCAAACATTCAGTTTATACTAAGGCCCAATAGCAGGCCAAGAGCTGTCTCTCAAAGGGAGAATAATTGTCTGCAGATGATGGCAGGACCTTGTTCCAAAATCCCAAAAGCTTCTGCTGTGACTCACCTATGGGGGCCTGCCAAAGGCTCCAAACAGCATCCCTATCTGCCACTGACACCTCAAGTACTATTGGATCTGCTGGAACATATAGCCCAAGGGTCAGAGCAGCCTGGACCTGTTGAAGAGCTTTCTCTTGTTCTGGACCCCACTGAAAATTAGCTGCTTTCCGAGTCGCTTGGTATATGGGATACCCAAATATCTAAATACCCAAATGAGGAATTTCCTGTCTCCAAAATCCAAATAGGCCTACTACATGTTGTGCTTCTTTCTTAGTGGTAGGAGGGGCCAGGTGCAACAAATTGTCCTACACTTTAGAAGGAATATCCCTGCATGTCCCACACCACTGAACTCCTAGGAATCTCACTGAGATGGAAGGTCCTTGAATTTTGGATGGATTTATTTCCCATCCCCTGATGAACATATGCTATACCAGCAACTCCAAAGTGGCTGCCACCTCCTGCTCATTTGATCCAATCAGCATAATACCATCCATATAATGGACCAATGTGACACATTGTGGAAGGGACAGGCAATCAAGATCCCTACAAACTAAGCTATGACACAGGGCTGGAGAGTTAATATAACCTTGAGGTAAAACAGTAAATGTGTACTGCTGACCTTGCCAGCTGGAGGCAAATTGCTTCTGGTGGTCCTTTTGGACACATATGGAGAAGAAAGCATTCTCAAGATCAATAGCTGCATACCAGGTACCAGGAGATGTGTTAATCTGCTCAAGTAAAGAAACCATATCTGGTACAGCAGCTGCAATTGGAGTCACCACCGAGTAAGTCTCCCATAATCCTCCATCATTCTCCAGGATCCATCTATCTTCTGAACAAGCCAAATAGGAGAGTTAAAGGGAGACGTGGTGAGAATCACCACCCCTGCATCCTTTATGTCCTTTATAGTGGCATTAACTTCTGAAATCCCTCCAGGGAGGTGATGCTGTTTTTTTATTCACTATTTTCCCTGATGGTGGGAGATTCAATGGCTTCCATTTGGCCTTTCCAACCATAATAGCCCTCATTCCACAAGTCAGGGAACCAATGTGGGGGTTCTGCCAACTCCCAAGTATATCTATCCCAATTATGCATTCTGAGACTGGGGAAATACCCACAGGGTGAGTTTGAGGACACACTGTCAGTCTAACCTTTGCCAAAATTCCATTGATCACCTGACCTCCACAAGCACCTACTTTAACTGGAGGGCCACGATGCTTTTTGTGTTCTCCTGGAATCAATGTCAATTCAGAGCCAGTATCCGCTAGGCCCCAAAAGGTCTGATTATTTCCTTTTCCCCAGTGTACAGTTACCCTAGCAAAAGGCCACAGGTACCTCTGAGGAAGGATAGGTATAAGCTTAATTAATATTGAAACTTTTGGGGTTGTAGGAAGGTCCGTTCCTCAAGGAGACCTGGCTACACCTTCAATCAAGGGGTTCAGGATATGTAAACTGGCTGAAGTCTGGAAACTAATTAAAAGGTGTTGAATCTTTGTTACTATAATTCTAAGTAGGCTTTTGTTCCTTTGCTCTGGAACTTTTCTTCTTATATAGATTAAGCAGGAACTCAGTAGGCTTCTTATGTATTTGACTTCTGTGAACACCATGATTAATCAGCCAGTGACAAAGGTCCATATGAGTCATACCTTTATGCACATTATTTTTCCTATGCTATCTGTTATGATAAACATGCTTACCTCACGTTTGGTGATTCAGTGCTGCCACATGGCCCTTGTTACCCCAAGATCAAGTTAGACCCATTGCATCTAAGTCACCTAATGCAGCAACTTCAGCTCCCACTGTGATGTCTTCTTTACATAAAAGACCAATGATAGGGGACTTTAAGTATGCTGGTGCTCCCCTCACAAATCTGTTTCTTATTGTCTTAGTGAAGGGCACATCTTCTGGATGCTCCCATTGTGGGGGCAAAGATGAACATACATGGTAAATCCACTCCAGCATTCCAAGTTCCCTGAACCTTTAATCCCTTCATCAACATTAAGCCAGGAGATATCAGGCAGCTTGAGCTCATTCACAGTAGGCCATCTTTGGATCCATACTTCAGCCAACCAATGAAATAAACTTTTGGCACCTCTTCCAACTGCATGAGCTGCAGCAGTAAATCTAATATCTCTGCTCAATGTACCCATTTCAGTAAATTCAGCCTGATCAAATCTTATGTTCCTTCCTCCACCATCCCACACCCTTAAAATCCATTTCCACACATATTCCTCATGCTTCTGCTTGTACAAGTTAGAAAGTGCCTGAAGTTCTTAGGGGTATACCTCAGCTCCTCTTGAGTCACACTTTCTATCTCACCTTTAGGGGCATGCCTAGCCTTCTGCCTTGTTATAGGCCTAGAGGCAAAGATGGATGGGCACTGAGAAGCATCAGCACCTCCCGTAGAGAGGCTCATTGCTGGTTCCTCAGACAAAGAAGGAGTAATTCCCTCAGTCAAGGGTGGGGAGGGCAATACTTCAGGGTGTGGAGGTGGGGGTACAACTGCTAAGGGAGGAGAGGTCACATTTTCATGCAAACAACTTTTTCAGAATCTGAGAGTTCAATGTCCCCAGATTCTTCAGGGTCTTCCCACACAGCATCATCCCAAGTCATAGGACTCCACTCTTTTCCAAGCAGTGCCCTCACTCTAACTTCTGATAGCCTGTGAGGCTGGGATTTCAGTTTACATTGCAAGGTAGCCAATCTCACAATGAGAGCTTGAATTTGGTTTTCTGCAATCTGAGCCTTGTTCTGGCTAGAGGAAACTTCAGATCATGTATGTTGGTCTTAAGCTTGGGATTTCCCTTTCTGAGCTTCTGTTGTTCCTTCAACAGTTTGTCCAGAGATGCTAGAAGCAACCAACCAGCCTCATCATTTGTCTTACTTTCCCACAAATATTCAAATGTTTTAAATAGAGTCACTAAATTCTTTGCTTTGCACACGACTTGACTCAGGATCACCAAATACATCTATCTCATGGAGTTCTTTAAATAGTTCACACCATGGATTATTAATGCTCTCCTTATTTCCAGTAAAAGAGCTCTCCTTATTACCACTAGGGCCTTTAGTAGCACTGAAGTTGGAGAGCCAACCCCAGATAGCACCAAGCCTACCAGACATATCCATCCTTAAAATTCCGTTTCTCTAGAACCACTCCTAGTACCAAAATCTGTATTAGTCAGAGTTCTCTAGAGGAATAGAACCACTAGAATGGACTGTATTAAAGAGGGAATTTATTGGATTAGTTTACTGTAGTCCAATAGCAGTTGCAGACCCAAGAATCAAGAAACCCAATAGCTGCTCATTCCACATGGCCAGATGCCTCATCAGTCCCAATCCAGCACTGAAGGCCTGTAGGCTTCCTGAGGAGCTGCTAGTTTTCAGTCCACGTGGGTCTTCAGTTGTTGCTGGTCTTCAGTCTGCACTAGTAGTAATCCATGCTGGAAGGCAGCAAGTAGCTCCAGCAGCCAAGTGGAAGGAAGGAAGGGCTCTTTTCACCCAGAGCTTCCTTATATAAATTTCCCATCTGAGGGGGGCCACCCACTCTGGGGGAAGGGCTCACTCTGGAGGAAGGATTTTCTCCTTCAGTTAATCCTTCCTGGAAGCAACCTCAGAGACCCACCTAGAAGGGATTTCTGTGGATTACTAAACAGATCAAGTTGACAACACCTTAACCATCAAAGGGTTTTTTTTGGTTTAGGGCTTCTCTCTCTCTCTCTGCTTGGTCCTTAAGGAGAGGCCAACTTCTGCCATTATGGAATTTTCCTTGGATCTATAAGCCTCAATAAATATCCCTTCCTCCATAACTATGCCTGGTTTGGAAGTTCATCTCAGCAACCTGAAGCTGTCTGCTACAGTGGCCTTGGACTGAGTAAGAAATTATTTCTGTTTTCTACCAGAAACAAAGCCCAAAGAATAGAGACCTGACTACAGGCAAAGAATGACCCAAACCCCACAGCTTACACTGTGGTTATCCAGAGAGCGAAAGAGCTCTGTTGCAGGTGCAGGACCCTCACTGCGTCCCCAAGGCTACTTGCAGGCAAAAGAACTAGGGCCTGAGTTGATGGTCTGAAGTCCTGAAATGACAGTAATTACCACAAGCTAGCAGCTGCACTGAGCTTCTTTTGCATATATTCCACAATATATTTCATCTATTTTTTTCCTCTCAATCAAATGTGATTACTTTGAGGATAATAAGTATGGTTACTCTCCAGCCCATGACTGGAGATAGCACAGTGGATAAAGTGTTTGTCACACAATTCTGTACCAGAATTTAGACCCCCAGACCCTATTGAAAATCTAGAAACTGTAGTGGGCTACTGTAATCCCAGTGCACCTATGATGAGAAGGGAGGGGCAGACAGGAGAATTTCCTAACAGCTCATGAAGTGAGTACTGAGCAATGAGAGGCCCTGCCTTAAAATGAGGGGCATCGTTGCCTCTGAGGTCCACACGCACACTGCAGTATGCCCTTTCCCACGTTCACACTCACTCATAAGCATACCATAAACACAAAAAATAACAAATTCATTTATTTAAAACATCTCACCATAGCACAATATAAAACATTATGTAGAAGCTTGGTTAGTATTCATGTGGTTTATTTGCATATATTTACTTACCTACATTTTAATAGATTTAAAAACCATGTAGACCCAAGCCATGCTGAAGAGGTCCAGGCCAGCTCATAGCACATAGTTCACATATTAAAATAGTTGTAAAGTTGATCATTTGCATAATTAATTAATTCTTCTGAGTATAAACAAGTGCCTGCAAAGCCAAATAGAAAGAACAATTTATTCTTTAATAAGCATGAAATTCTGCCAAATAGTGCTGGAACACTTAATAATCATGTATCTGAAACCCATCTTGAAGCTCTTATAAATGACAAAGGAATAGAGCCTTAGTCCTCAGGCACATATTTGCAGGTGATGCCATCTACAAGAAAATGTTGAGATAATTGTGCTTTGTTTTCTAAGAAATATTGTCTTTTACAGTTCCATTTAATGGTTTATTTTTCTTTGATTTAGTCTTGACATTTTTCTTTAAATAATATTAGCATTGGAATTAAGTATGCAGTCATTATTTATGTATCTCCTTTAGAGAGATTAAAAATAAATCTCTCTTTCTTGCAGGAAGATGGCCCTGTTTCTTCCCTCTTAGGTTAGCTCAGGTGGTTTAATAAGTGGGATTAGCATCCGGATCTGATATTTTGTAAACAAGTGATTTTGTAAGTAGCCAATTTTATTAATCCATTTTTTATCTGCAACTTTTTTGTAAGAATCAAATCTGATGATATCTGACACAATTATTGTCTAGTACAGAACACTACTGAAAAGTTTTTTTTTAGTAATGGTTGCAATATAAAATGCTTTTTTGTTTAATACCCACTGTAAGCTAGGAGTTCAGCATACAATATTACTGGTCCTTATGCCAATTATGCAGTGTATGTGTTGTTACTTCCATTTAGAAATGAGGGAAAAGAGGCATTAAGAGATTAGCTAAGTAATCTGCCCAGGCTCAAGCAGTGGTAAAATGAAGGAGTCCAAAATTTGAAAACAAACTGACAGTGTCAGATGTTGAAAAATAAATACTCTCCTGGAGTTAGGATGGGTTGATCACTGAAGCTTAAAGTCCACCCACTTCCACCTGGGCCTCCCCTTTCCATCTTCAATGTCATCCATACACCTTCATAACACCTTCTTCTCTCTGACTGGAGGGAGGGTCATGGGAGACTCTGCATTACTTTGGCTCTTATCTCTTGAAGTTTGCTTCATGCTTTTCCATGCTATACAGGATTTGTGTGATGTTATTTATCTAAGCTTTAGTCTTCCCAGGCAATGCAAGGACATGTACAGATGCAAGTAATATCTCAGGTGACACAAGGTTAGGAGAGCTCTGGGTACAAATGTTTTGGGTACACACTTCATGTCACAAAATGACCAAGAGCCACAAGAAGGACACAAGATGCATAGATGGTAGTTCTAAGGATAGACACTTCTGCTTTCAGAATGGATGTGCATTTACACTCATATACCCCAAATCTTCTGATAATGTCCCCACCATGGGTCATAGGCAATGCAAGGATGACTTGAGAAAATAAACTCAAGTGTAAAAAGAATGAATTGTTCAAATGGGAGGGGAAAGCTGTGAGCTACATAAGTCCTCATCAAATCTTACTCTGTGAAGGTGCTTTTTACCATGGAGAAATCTAGTGTTCACTACTACTATCAATGGGATCCAATGCCACGTGCAAAATGTAGCTAATTGGAACAAATAATCAGACAGATCTAGGTTGAAGGTCATTCTGTAAAACAATTCATTGGGACTCTTAAAAACTAATAATGTTGGGACTGGAGAGATGGCTTGGTGGTTAAGTGCTTGCCTGTGAGGCCTAAGGACCATGGTTCAAGGATCAAGGCTCAATTACCCAGGACCCACTTTAGCCAGATGCACAAGGGGGCGCACGCATCTGGAGTTCATTTGCAGTGGCTGGAGGCCCTGGCATGCCCATTCTCTCTCTCTCTCTCTCTCTCTCTCTCTCTCTCTCTCTCTCTCTCCCTCTTCTCTGTCTGTTGCTCTCAAATAAATAAATAAAAATAACCAAAAAAAAACTAGTAATGTCATAAAAAACAAAAAGCGAGGTAAGGGTACAGAGGACCAATAAAAACACGCTATGGACAAAAGAGATCTATAATGAAGCCAAGTGCATGCTTTATACAGAGCAATGGCTCACAATGTGAAAATAGGGGAACAATATGAGCATGCAACCTCGATTCAGGGTGTGCATGGCAAAGACATAAAACTACTCTCTCAAAGAGGTCGACCCAGCCCTTGTTCACTGGGAGCATCCCTAAGAGAGAGCTCCACCCCATGTTCATGGTAGCATTATTCACAACATTCAAACGTGACAACAAGCTACATGTCTTCCATGATTAAATGAGTAAGGACAATATACGTGTGTGTGTTTGTGTGTGTGTGTGTGATGGAATAGTATTCAGCCTAAAAAAAAGTTTGTCACTTGTGTTGACATGGATGAACCTGCATTGGGCTGAGTGAAAACTCTAAACATAAAAAGACAAACATCATGTAGTTACAAGGACATGGGAAATGGTGGCCAATGGGTAGCAATTTCATTTTTAAGATGGATAGTTTTGGAGAACTAATGTACGGCAGGATGACTATACTTATTGTAATATATAGTATACATGTAATATTCTGAGAGCCCATAGTAAGTCTTCTGACTACGCACATATAACCAAAAAGCTATGTGACATGGTAGACATATAGATTCACTTGATGTGGTCATCATTGCACTTGTAAATACTTTGTAACATCATGCTGTATACTTCAAATGTATGCAATTTTTATTTGTCAAGTTCCTGTTAATAAAACTGGAAAAACTTGGGAAATAAACAAAAACTATACTATCAGCATATTATGCAATTTTGCAGTAAAGTGGAGGAAAGATGACTAGGACTTATCAAAAACAGGTAAATAAATGACTCTGTACACTTACAACTTATATAAAGTTATATATGCGCACATGTGCACTACAAATTGATATAAATTCTTAGAAACAATGATGGCTCAGATGAACAGGACTATAAACCTGGGTGTGAGCAAAAATGCAGATAGTCTCATTCTCTGCCTGGGCTCTTCACCATGCACTGTGTGACCTAAAGAGTCAAATGAAGCTAGATTAAAAGCTGCAGTTAGGTTCCTTGGGGGCAGACCTGGTGATCAAGTCTGCTGGAGACTAAAGGGGCAGAAACCAGACTTTGGGCTGATAATGACTCTATTCAATCCCACCTGGGGTTACTTTCTTCTGTTTCAGCAGTAGTGTTGCTTTATAAAACCTTTTGCTTTAGTTGAATTTGGTGATTTTTTTTCAAGGTGTGTGTGTGTGTACATGTCTGTGTTCCTATGTCTAAATGCAGGCATACATATAACATGGTGCGTGCACATGTGGAGAACTTCAGATTTCAGTTCTCATCTTCCACCTTGGTTGAGATAGTGTTTCTCATTGTTCACAAGACAACCTGGCCTACAAGCTTTCATGGGATTCTTCCATCGCCATATTCTTTGTCACTGTAAGGATGGAGGATTATGGACACCTGTCACAGTGTCCAGCTTTACGTGGGTTCTGGGGATCTGAACTCAGGCACTCACCCTTGAACAGCAAGCCATTTATCCACTGAGCCAGGTCCCCAGTCCCTGAATTTGGGATTTTAGTTCCAACTGCTTTGTAAGAAAAATCAATAGGCTTACAAAAGCCCTGCCATCATGGCCCTGCCACTACATGTGGGCTGGGCATTCAGTTTTAAACACTAAAACTCTCTCTTGCCTTTTCTTGGGATCATAAATGGACTAAATTGTGTCTCTCCACAATCCATATGTCAGAGCCCTAATCCCTAGCTACCTTTCTTTGGAGACAGGGTCATTACGAAGTTATTAGGTTAAGTGACATCACAGGGGTATGGTTCTAGCCCAGTAAGATTGCTGTCCCCAGAAGAGGAAAATAAAAAGCTGTCTCTCATCTCTCTCTCTCTCTCTTTTCCTGGAAGAGCACCTCACTCCAAACAGAAACCTCCCTCAACCTTGATATCTTGAATTCTCCAAATTCACAAACTGAGAGAAAAAAAATACTTTTTAACCTAAGCCATATAGTATGTGTCACTCTGTTATGTGCTGATTAAAATAGAGGCAGAATTGAAGGTCAAACCCAAAACCTTCCAAATAACTTACCCATGTAATTGATAGTTCTCAGACTGACATGGCTTCATACTCAGTGTAATTAAGTCACAATGGTAGTGCCTGTGTCATCATGAAGTCATATGTCCTGCTTCCTTTCTCGCTCTGTTTCCTTAAATGTGTGGCTGTCCCTTCTGTGCTTTTACATTTAGCTATCATTGTTTAATATTATTTTCCTCTTTAATAAAGTGATGAAATATGTTATGGATTATTTTCCTTGAAATTTACTTGATTTGTCATTTTGTTTATCAACCAGGTATTATCATCTTGACACAATAAAGCGCCATAGGATTCTGTGAGGTGGACTGGTTCATAGTCCTATACATTATTGTAGGTGTAAGGAAACCATACCTAATAAGATCGGATTTCAGAAACAGTAATATTTACCTCCTGGCAACGATGTTTGGGATGTGTGTGTGTGCGAGCGTGTGTGTGTGTTTCAGAAAGAAAAAACAGATGCCAAGGAAAAAAATCCATCAAACACCACAACTGAGCGACAGTTGAAAACAGGCTAGCCAAAACACAGCCCAGGGAGGGCATGTCTTTCATATTCTGTTTAGTAAATACCGACTTCTTTCATGGGATCAAATCTATAGTTCAGGGTTTATTCTCATTGGACCTTGAGGAGAACAGCCAGCTCACCCAAGAGAATAAATTGGGAGATGTCATTAATGGGAGGCTATAAAGCAAAAGCATGTCCACATATAAGTTAATGTATTACCTCCCTAGGCAAAAATGGGAGTATGTGCTTTTTCAGATGTAACATTTTAATTGGCCCTACCTGATAGAAGGTTAAGTAAAATGTGCCTCATTACTACTCGATTGTGAGACACCCTCCCCGCAACGTGACTGAACCCGCAGGGTGAGTGGGTGCAACCTAGAATTATGAGAGTGCTAAAAGCTGTCTTTAGCAACAGTTTGCAACACAAAATTTTAAGTGGTCCCATTAGACCAACTACATTTTGCTATTTTATCCTGGAGTTTTAAGTACAGATTTGGGTATTAGAAATTCCCATTCCATATAATAATCAATTTAAAATGCCCTCCTGGCAATTATGTCTGATAGTACATTTCTAATAAAATGTCACTCTTGAATGAAGCCTAGCCACCCAGCAGGAAAACAAAGAGCTGCATCTGAACATGCTGTTCTCATATTTTGCTAGGAAGGAATGCTTCCCCAAAACAAGAGACTGTCTTCTCCTAGCCATACCCTTGGCTTCAAATGATCTGCAAAGGATTATCCCACTCATGACAAAACAAGTACCTGACACTGTCAACTAGGAGAAGTCTCTGACCTCTGAAAAGTAAAGAAAAGCTTCCGAACTAAAGATGAAGTCGACACCGGAGGCGTTCCTCTTTCATGGTGAGCTTTTGCACGGCTGTGTCTGCGTTTCCTCCTGTGTCTGTAGATTGGCTGCCAAGATGCAGGGAAACCAGCCCTCACACCTCCGCGGTCAGCAACAAGCGTGTGCCCACTGCGCTGCTGAAACTGCTGCTGCCAACAAGTCTTTCGGAGTCTCCACTTCACGCGCTGGGCATCGCCGTGGGCTTCATTCGACTGCGGGTGCTGGAGGGGAGGAGAGGCGAGGAGAAGCTGCATGCGCGGTAAGAAAAGCCAGTTGTAGACGGAACACAGGAGGGATGGCCAGTCGGTCCCACAGCAAGGCAAGGCAACCGCAGAGCGACCGCGTGGTGTCTGGAAGCCGAGGAGAGAAGGAAGCTAATGAAAAAGGCATGTGAGATAAAAGCGAGAGGCCAGACGTGTAAACTGTGGAAGTCCATGTAATCCGGTTGATTTCACAATTTCTTTCTCAAGGTAAGTTTGAAGGTATGGGTGGGAAATCAAGCAGATAAGTTTGTGTGAGAATGGACGACTTGAAGTTGCCTTGATGATTTCAAACTTTACTGGAAAGCACTGAAAGACTTGTCACCGGGCACACTGACTGCGAGACGGGGAACGGACGGTGCAGGGCAGGGCCGAAGGCCCAGGGCATGGGTATCAGCAGGGCACACTACGTAAACACTCAGGAAGTACTTTTGTGAAGACATGATTTTCTCTTGTAAGAAAAGAGGAAAAAGGAAAAGTCAGAGAAAGACATGGAATCTATCAGATAAGCCAGGATAGGAAAGAAAGGGTGAGGGATCATGGGAGATAAGACTTAAAATGAGGTTTGCAGGGCTGGAGAGATGGCTTACCAGTTAAAGAGCTTACCTGTGAAGCCTAAGGACCCAGGTTCCGTTCCCCAGTACCCACATAAGCCAGATGCACGTGGTGGTACATGCATCTGCAATTCCTTTGCAGTGGCTGGAAGACCAGGCATGCCCATTCTTTCTCTCTGTTTCTCTCTGTCTCTCTTTCTCTCACTCCCTCTCTCTCTCAAAACAATAAAAATAAATAGACATTTCTTTAAAAAAATAAGATTTGCAGTCCCTCTTTCCCTGAGGTATAAAATAATAAGGAAGATCTTGGTTAAATTCAGTAAGTATGAAAGTAAGGTGGTAGGACTTTGAAATAATTTCAATCCAATTGCTTCTCTTTTTTAAATAAACTCAAAACCATGGTCATTTGCTGAAATGGAAAGACGATGGAAGTACAAAAGTCTAAAAACAGTGAGAAATTTTGGAAAGCCTGGTTTTTGGAATGAGAGAATAAGAGATAAGAAACCCCGTAAGAGGAAAGTTTGATGTATTTCTTTTTATTATGAACATGTTGATGTTAATTAGTAATAATAATAATAAGTAGAAAGCATTCATTTTCAGAGCTGTGAAATTTTTCTTTTTAGTAATGCTGTGTCCTAGACAAAGAAAAAAACAAAGAAAAAAAAAACAGATTTATCTGAAGTTGAGGATTTTCCAGATGAGCAGTGCCTAGAAAAACAAGACAAGAGATTTGGGGATAATAATGACAAAATGGGAGCAAAAAAAATGACAACAGAAGTGGGCTGAGAAAGTGAAAGAAAGGGACAGATAAGAGGTACTAATCTGACAGGGATAGGAACAGATCTGCTGACAATCACAGAGAGAAAAGACAAGAAAAGATGGGACTGTGGTCAGAGAGTAAAGTATTTCAAATTAACATTTCAAAATTAAAACAGCTTAGGATGATGAATATAAGTGGGGTCATGGTCTTGGGGATGGGTAAATAAATGTCTGGACACCTGAAGCTGAGAAGTAGAGTCCATCCTGGATACACTGGCCTCACATGACACTGAGACAACACCATCCTAGACACACTGCCTCACCTTATGCTGAGAAGTAGAGACCATCCTGTCCTGAGTATATTCACCTTATTCAGAGTGGGACAGACCCTGAAAATTTGGAGTGGAAGATGGAGCAAGCTGTAATGAATGGATTGTATGAAAGTGAAATCATCATCTGGGAAGCAAATCAGAGATTTAAATCAACCCATAGGACCCTAACCTGTAGATGTGTTGGGTCAGGACGTGGAAGGAAGTGGCCCTCTCTCTTGTGAATTCATCATCATCCCTTTCTCAGAAAGAGGACCTCCCTGGTTGGGCTTATGAAAATTTAATCATCACTTTGAGTTGAGCTTATTGAAACTATATTTGTGGATAATAAATCTCTTTTCCTTTCTCTTTTCAAAACGAGCTGTGTTTTCAAGACAGGGCTATCTGGGAGCTCCACCCCAGTTGCCTCACATCAATCTTGCATGAATACCACCAAAAACAAAAAGTGTGCATGCCAGCAGAAGGTAAGGACCACACTGAGTTCCCCACCTAGGGATGGTCACCCCGATGTGTAATCAATCAACAAGAAAGGTGTGCCTTCTGAAAAGCTCCTCTAAGAGGTCACTTTCCTAGGTGTGATCAATCTCCCCCATGCTGATCATGTTACAGCAATCACCACTCTCACCTAACGGCTTCCACTCCAGGGAGACCCAGATCTGTGTCTGTGAATGTTTTGTGTGGTGTGTCTTGTCAGGTTAAATTACCTTGCAACATAACTCACTGTACACTCACCTTGTAAGTAGAAAGCAATTGGAGATTTTAAAACACCACCCAAAAGCAGTCTGTTTGGGGGTGGAATAATGTTGCACAATTATAAATGAACCATGCCAGTGACCCTCACCACTGGGAAGAGTCAGCATTTCTCAGTTCAGCATATGAAGCGTAGGGCAGGGGCAGGGGGAGGCGTAAAATCATCCATGCTTTGTGGCTTTAAGTTTAGTTCTTGCTGAACTAAGAAATTAGTATTTGTTCTTATGGCCTTTGAAGTGGGTAGAAAGAAAACTAGCATGTAATGAGTACTGTGTTTGTTACCCTAGTATTTCATCCATCTTATCTTCTATAAGACTCAACATAAGCACCAACCCTTTCTGGAAAGCCTTCTCTGCCTACCTCCAAAATCCAATTTGACCAGGCCATTGGGGTAAAGGTAGATTATTATCTTGAACAGTATTCTGGGTGTGTCTGTGAGGATGTTTGTGAACAAGATTCACATTTGGATTCCAGGCAAACTAGAGTAGTTTACTCTCTCTGATATAGTTGGGTTTCACAAAGGATGCCAAAAGATGGAAAAGGAAAAGGGAGGTAAGTAAGACAGAATTGCATCTCTGCCTGACTGTCTTCCAGCTGTCTGAAGCAGGAACATGGCGTTTGAATGCATCCTGGAGCTCACACCGAAAGATGGCTTGGGCCTCTGAAACTTAGACCTGTGCTGGGATGATGCCATTGGCTCTTCTGGGTCTCCAGTTTGCCTCGTTACAGATCTTGGGACTTCTCAGCCTCTATTATTCCATGAGTCAAATCCCTATAAAAAAAATAATTAATTAAGTAACAGTAAACAAGCTAGTACTTTTGTCTGTAGTTCCCTGGACAACATTGACAAACACACACAGGTTAGGGCACCAATGTCACATGGTTACCGTTTTCTTTATTTCACTCTAAGTGGCCTGTTTTTTTTTTTTTTTTTTCCTCAACTGTGAGCTAACTTAGCAGATATCACTCATTTCAGGACTGTGAGCATCTGAGACTGCTGGTCTGCTAATTTGCTAGAATCTGATGACACATCAGGCTCAGGTTGGGAGTGGAAGTTCTCCTCAGCCTGCTGCTCTGTGGCTACAGCAGCTCTGTTTCTTATAACAAGCCTATGTGTGGACTTCCCTTCCTCTTGTAGAGTCGTCCCTTTTGTGATGTCGACAGAGGTACACCCAGAAACATGGAAACATTCAGAACCTTTTCTGGTGTATGTGTGTGTATGGCCAGGACACTGGCCCTTCCACTCATAGGCCACTGGATACAATAGTAACACAGCTATGAGAGTTAATACTGATTGCCAACTTGACAGGATCTGGAATCACCAGGGAGACAAAGTGCTGAGCAAGTCTATGAGAGAATTTCCCCACTTAGGTTGAGTGAGGCATGAAGACCCACACTAACTGTAAGTAGCACCATTCTATGGCTTAGGGACCCAGAGTGAATAAAATAGAGTGAGCTGAGCACCAGAATGCACCTCTGGCTTACTGACTGCAGTAACATAACCAGCAGTCTCATGACCCTGATAACATGCCTTCCTCATCACAACAAATAGTATCCCCTTGAACTGTGAGCCAAAATCAACCCTTTCCTCTCTTCCTTAAATTGCTCTTGTCAGGTATTTTGTCATAGCAACAAGAAAAGGGTGGAGAAACATGACCCTCCAACAGCAAGTCTATGGCAAGGGTGTTTTCAAGAGCTAAACCAGGGGAGTGGGAGATTATGAACTGGGCCAATGTTTCAGGTATGAACTGCTCTGTGGTAACCATGGTGAGGATATAATGAAGTCATGCATGTGTCAAAGAGAACAGAGGCACATGTTAAGAGATAAAGAAATATCCTGAGTGTTCTATGTATTAAAAACCAGCTTATGGGATTGCCCTTGCTACGTAGCTAAGACTGTAAGTCACTGACCTCACTATGCCCTTCGTTTTTTAACATACAACTTGGTTTTACAATAGCCTTATCATTTCCTTGACTATAATCCTCAAAGGACCAAATAACATATGGTAGCTGATAATGTTTAAAAATGATAAAACATCCTTGAAATACAAAATACATGCCTAATTCTAGATAAGTATTTGGTTAAGGTCAGTAAATCTCTCCAATTTTAAGTGATAGAAAGCCACAGTTCTTGTTTTATGGATGAGGGAAATGCTTCCTGGCACTAAAGTAGTTCTTTTCTAACCATAAATCCAAATATTGGCTGAAAAGGTACAGAATTAATGTTTCCTATCTCCTCCATGTAAGCAGGGCCAGAAACTGAAATGATGCTCACTGTGAGGTTTATCATCCTTCAGCACAAGGGAGTCCACATTCAAACTCTAGAGGCTCGGGACAGTACAGAAACGTTGAGGCAGCGATGTAATCTTACCTTTCATTCAAGTAGCAAACCCACTAAGTGGTAGGGATGAAAACATGATGCAACCCAGTGCCATCCTCTGGGGTTAGAGACTGTGAGAGTTACCACATATCTCCAAGAATGAGCCTAAACCTTGAAGTTAGTTACCTCAGCTCCATAGGTTTCCAGAAGTTCATGTGTAATATTTTATACACTCTCCATGAATGAGGCAGAAGAAATTGGAAAGGATAGCTATCAGAAAGGTTGGATCCAGAGAGAGTAGAGTGGACTGATGGTAGCAAAAACAGAGGTGTGTGTCCTGGGGCAGCACACACTCAAATCTAAACCCAAGGCCAGGGCTCCAGAGTTCTAGAGTAGTTCTGTGTGAGATACATCCTACTTCCTCCTTTTCACATGCTACTGGGAGACACAGATACTGAGCACTCAAGCACTTGTCAAGACAGCCTTTTTAGATAAGCTTTGGTGATGGTACAAGACCTAAAGGAATGACACCATTGAGCCTATGGAGACAGGCTTCAAACAACAGTCTTGAGAGCAAACATGTACCTACACACAGTGTCACACGCAATATGGTAAGGGCTCAGCAGTGGGAACACAGAAAGAGTCCCTAAGTCACAAGTTTCACAGAGGACACTGCGTCCATGGACACTTCAAGAGGAGCAGATGCTTACCAACACAGAGAGAGAGGCAGCGATTGGCCACAGTAGCACCTGAGAAAGCTGAATCTGCTTAGGGAGACTGTGCCACAGCCTCCTCGGGGGCAGTGGCTCTGTGAAGGTTAGAAAGCAGTTGGAGGGCTTTCTTAGCTCTCTTCCTTGAGACTAGGATCTGGAGCAGTTATGTTAGAGTCAAAAGTCATTTTAAAAATATAATCACAAGTCATGTAGCACAAGATGATACATGTTGGAATGGAAATACATGAAAAGGGTGTGGCCTAGAGGAAAGTGGCTTAGATGAGCCTTTGCCTCTCTCTTAGAGTGCCAGTACTAAATTTCTTACACTGCATCATTCTTTTTCCTTGTGAAAAGTTTTTGTTCCATGATTCTCCACAAGGCTTCCTTCAGCTTTCCAATCAGCATGTTAATTCACTGTGTTAAACGTCTTGGAAGCCCATATCCTATAGACAGGATCCACAGTCTTTCATAAGAGGCTCCCAGAACTTAGAAGCCAGGGAATTTAGCTAGATGGCAGCAAGAAAATCTCCTTTGCGCAAACCATGTTCATTCCTTCAAGAACTATTTATCCTGTTTAATGGGCATTGGTGCAGGCACTGAGGATACAAGAAGGAGGATGGCAAACATTTTAGCTTCTATGTAATCTACACCCCAACATCTCAGCACGTGGCTCTGTCCCAGTAACCCAGCTAGCATGCAAAGAAAACATGGCAGAGTAGCACTCCAGTGTTGAGGACAATGCAGGGGACAGGATAAAAGTCTACTTCCTCAAGAGTTATAAGCGCATTAGTTAATTTGCTCATTGCTGTGACAAAAAGCTCTGACAGAAATGAGTTTAAGGGACAAAGCTTGTTTCAGCTCACAGCTCCAGGTGACAGTCGATAATGACAGAGAAGGCACGGCAGCAGGAGCTCGAGGATGCTGGTCACATTCCTGCACAGAGAGGAGGCAGAGTGATGAATGCTGCTGCTCAGCTATCCCTGTCCTCTTTATACAGTCCAGGACTCCAGCCCATGGAGTGGGGCTACCCACACTTAAGGTGGGTCTTCCCACCTCAATTAACCCAATCTAGATAATTCCTCACTGGCATGCCAGAGCCAACCTAATTAGATAATTCCTCACAGGTAATTTTAGATCCTGTCACATTGACAACCCAGATTAAGAATGACACACTCATGGGTTTCTGGATAACAATGTAAACAGACACAATAATGAGGATCCATGGATGTGCACTGCTTTTCTCTCATTTTCTCTATTCCTGTGTTTCAACTCTGGTTTGTTTTCCCCTAACACTCACAGAAATAAAATCTGTCTTGAACTCTGCAGTTATTTCCCCATCTTATTATAAAAGAGCCCTGCTGAAATTCCTAATCCTGCTGCTGTGTCTTAATGAGCAGAATCAAAAATTCACTTCTTGGTAACTAATGTTTTATATCTGTTTAGTCACTGAATGAATGGTGTCAATCATTAAAAGAGTTTTAACTGAAGGCTATGAAAGGTGACTGGAACCAATTCCATTCCCCAAGAATACAACGTTTTCCAATTACACCCAAGGAACAGAACCCTTGATGATTCTATCAAATTTCGTCTTTATATACAAATGGAATCCCATCATATACACATTTAAGTTGCATGTAATTAACTTTAGTCCCCCTGAGAGGGAGAAGAAGAGAAGTCAAATAGTGCAGACAATTCCACTCACCATCCCACTCAAGGAGCACAGCCTAAATTAAGTGTGAAAACAACAGTTATGTGTTTCTTCAGCTTCAGGTCTCATGGGTATCTCAAAAAAAAAAAAAAAACAGAGTGTGATTCTAATGTTTAAATATAGCATTTTTCATATAGCGTTGCTGCAAGACACATGCCCACCGCCTCAGCAATGACTGGACTGTAGAAACAGGGCTCTGCTCCACCACCGAACACAAACCTGGAGGTTGGATGGATTGAAAATGTGTGTGTCCATCTCTAAAATGACGTCTTCCTCATATGCTTCCAAAGGTAATTTTCCTTTATGTAACATTTGCCTTATAATCTGTCTCTAAGACTTAACCTTGGTGTAAAAATATTATTTCATCCTGTTGCCAAACTGAGGAGATTGATCCAAGATCTTTGAACCTTATCTCTCTGACCCAATATAGCAGATGTTGCCAGTGGCTTCCCATATGCTGTCTGCATTTGTCACATCTGCACACAACTTTTTCCAGCATCAGATGCTACCTGGGGCTTTCTCTGACCACAAGGGCCTGCACTGCTCATGTGTGGGGCCAGCTAGAAGGGCAAGGGGAATTGACAAACTCTAGTGACAGCCCATACCCGTGACCTAGAAGAAAGAGCAGATGGGAACCTCACTCTGAGGTGTGTGCCTCACAAGTACCCAATGTTCCCCAATTGGGCTCTTAGCAAAGGTATATACATTGATTTCCTCTCCTTTCTTTTCCCTCTCCTAAGAACATTTCCTTTAATCCACCTGAGAAACCAATTGCCCTGGATTCCTGACTCTGAAGGAAGGACTGTAGAGGAGACCTAACCATGATACCCAGGATCCTGTTACATAACATCACACTTAAGAAATGAAAGTGTCGAGCCGGGCGTGGTGGCGCACGCCTTTAATCCCAGCACCTGGGAGGCAGAGGTAAGAGGATCGCCATGAGTTCAAGGCCACCCTGAGACTACATAGTGAATTCCAGGTCAGCCTGGACTAGAGTGAGACCTTACCTCGAAAAACTAAAAAAAAAAAAAAGAAAAGAAAAGAAAGTGTCATAAAAACAACATAAGGTGAAGTTTGTCTAGTCCCTCAAATCATACTGTCACAGAAGTGAATAAATAAGAACACTGGTTTTAACTAATAACCTTTGCTTTGTACAATCTTTGTTATATTCCCAACCCCTATCTCTATAAAAATTCCAAACATTTGGTAGTCCAGAAAATTTGAACTTACTAAAATAAATTGATTCTAACTTGCATCCTGATGCTATTTTCTCACAGAAGGAACACTGGAGATTACCTGGATGTCTTCTGTGTCTAGGGAGATACTTGAAACATTGCTATTGACTCTGCTGTCTCTTGAATTCAAAAAGTACAAAAATCACATCGCAAGTTTGTTGGGTCATGAGTACAGAATATGAATAAATTCTGGTAGAATTGACTCACTGAACTAATTTAACTCATATGCTTAGTGCTTTTCTTGGAGTCAGGAAACTTTAATTTTGATACATACACACATATAAACCAAATAGCCAAATGTTTAATGAGGAAGACCCTTACTATTATTTCTAAATAGGAAAAATCCAGGGCCCTATAGAATTTCCCTCTCAGAAAGGAAGGTATTCAAAGCTACCTTCCCAGAATAAACCTTGAAACTGGAAGACAGACAGAAATGCAAAGGAGACCATTAGAGTTTCAGACAAAACGTAATGCAGCAGGGCTCTGTGGTGCTGCTGAATGTTGTTTGAGAGACTGTACATTTTCATTGTGAAGAAAGGAAAGACTTAAGACTTGTACTTCTGAATGGTGCATTTGGCCATGGTTCCTTTGCAGTTGAATATTTTGTAAATTTTCCTAAAGAAGTTTGAGATGCCAAGATGGGAAGGTTGGCTTAAGGTGACATAGTAGCGCTTGCCTTTCGTTGCTTGAGCTTAGCAAACAGCTCCGAACTGAAAGCCCCAGCTCCCACCTGGGAAATCTGTACTACATCCCTGTAGCTGCCAGGGGAGGGGGCGCTTCCTTCCCTTACACCTCCTCCCCACTGCAAAGGCCTGCACGACAGTTGACAGAGAGCATCCTTGACAGCCTCGGGACCCAAATGACTGACTCTACAATACATTGCATTTTTCCACCAGTGACATCTGGGCCTCTGGCTTGTTTCCTGGCTTGCATCTGAAAGCATTCTGCTCACAGGGCTGCCCTGGGCTTGAGACTGAGTCAGTCTGTTGAGTTTATAGCTCTAAGCATTGTTTGCCACTTGCTTATTGGTCCAGCAATTGTTGGTATCTGGTTTTTAAAAAGTACAATAAAATAGTTCCCTCTGTGTATTTTAGGAAAATAATAAAAACAGATTCAGACAACATTGATTTTATGTAGACTCTAAGGTTTTTTTTTCTTTTTTAGGTAATAATTATTTCATGTTTGGATTAATATAATGCAAAGAAAGATAGGCAATATTTCTCCTAAAGGGAGACATGATCTATCTCATTTGAATGCAGAAAATAGTCTCTAAGTCATTATAAACTGTGAAAGGATGTACAGGAAAGATACTAAAAAGATCTTTCTTTCTATTCTTTAACATTTCACCCATGCAGGAATTGTATCTCATTTCTTGGAGAACAAGGCTTTGGTGTTTATTACTGTGGTGTCTTTGAGAGCCAGATCTCCTGACTTCTGTTATAATGAGCTCTAAAGACAGAGAGAAACAGAAAGACAAAGAGGAAGAGAGAAACAGAATTTTAAGGAAGGCTGTCTTGTCAGAACCAACAGTTAAAGTAGCCTAGCACAAAAGACATTTTCAAGTTTCACCATTTTCCAAACAACATTTGAAGAATATGCCAAAAACAATTCTTTAAAATATGTTCTGTCTGCTCATGATTCCAAGTAGGAGTCTTCAATATTGTAAAAACACACCCACTTTTCATGGCTAAAGCCATCCAGCAGCTGTGTGGAAGTCTATCCCTCGTTGATGACTTTCAGCACTGACAAGCAGTTTGGCTAGGGAAATCAATTTTCAAAAATTAACCTTGAATCAAAAGATATGTAGAAAACACAGACACATACACTCCTCAGTCAATGCCACAGAAATATTATAAACCTCAGAGACTACTTTGGTAAATGGCAGAAATAAACAGACTGACCCTAGAGACATCACCACAGCAACATGACAATAACTATTTGTCTCTCTGGGGAGGGGGGAGGCAACAGACAGGCATAGAACCTTAAACCTATGTGCTTCTCATGACTATAGATCCCATCATAGCCAATCGTCATAATCAGCTCCATAATCAATGCCTATCAGAGACAGGATTGGTGTAGGGATCAAAGTCCATGCATTAGAACAAAAACTCACAGCCCCAAGTTAAAAAAAAAAAAAAAAAGACATACAGAATACTCCTGAGGAAGAAACGAACATTCCTTTTTCAATATCCTGCCAATATGGAGGTTTCAAGCCCAAAAGAAAATGCCTTACATACACAAATACATAAATGGCTAGTAAATACTTTAAAGAAGTATTCAACATACCTAGCCATAAGAAAAATGCAAATCAAAACAACTGTAGGATACTATCTTACCTTAGTCAGAAAAGCTGTCAAGCAAGAAAACAGACAGCAAATGCTAGCGAGGATATGGAGAAAGAGGAACCCTCATGTACTGTTGATGAGAGTGCACAGTAGGCCCAACATAATGGACGTAAGTATGGAGGTTTCTCACAAAGTTGGAAATAGACCCCCCATATGATTCAGATGTATCACTCTTGGGCATATAACGTAAGTACTCCATACTCTACCATAAAGATACTCACACATCCAAGTTTATGGGTGCTGTATTTGCAATACTAAGAAATTGATGGATGGAGAGAAGGCTTAGTAGATAAGGCATTTGCCTGCAAAGCCAAAGGACCCTGGTTCAATTTCCCAGGACCCACATACGCCAGATGCATAAGGGAACACATGCATCTGGAGTTCATTTGCAGTGGCTGGATGCCCTGGCACACACATTCTCTATCCCGTCCCTATAAATAAATAAATAAAAGTTTAAAAAGAGGAAAAATATTAAAAAGAAAGAACTGGAATCAGGCAAGATGCTCATCAGCAGATGAATAGATAATGAAAAGGTGGTGTGCATACACAATGGAAAATGAAGATATGGTATTTGCATGAAAATTAATGGGTTTGGGAAGAAACATATTAAAGAAAGTGACTCTAATTAAGAACAACATATTGTCTCAGATATGTGACCCTTAGCTTGTAATATGTACAAGAATGTGTATGTAGGGGGTAAATGTTAAGTAAACCTATAAAGGTAGAGGTGTCAACAAAAGTGAGGAAAGGGATCACCTGAAAGGGGAAGAGGAAAAATGATGCATATAATTCAGGGAGGAGGGGAGCTGGGCAGGAGAGGGAAAATGATACACACGATACAGGGAGGAGGGGAGCTGGGCAGGAGAGGGAAAATGATACACACGATACAGGGAGGAGGGGAGCTGGGCAGGAGAGGGAAAACGATACACACGATACAGGGAGGAGGGGAGCTGGGCGGGAGACGGAAACGATACACACGATACAGGGAGGAGGGGAGCTGGGCGGGAGAGGGAAAACGAAACACACGATACAGGGAGGAGGGGAGCTGGGGAGGAGAGGGGAAATGATACACATGATACAGGGAGGAGGGGAGCTGGGCGGGAGAGGGAAAATGATACACACGATACAGGGAGGAGGGGAGCTGGGCGGGAGAGGGAAAACGATACACATGATACAGGGAGGAGGGGAGCTGGGCGGGAGAGGGAAAACGATACACATGATGCAGGGAGGAGGGGAGCTGGGCGGGAGAGGGAAACGATACACATGATACAGGGAGGAGGGGAGCTGGGCGGGAGAGGGGAAACGATACACACGATGCAGGGAGGAGGGGAGCTGGGCGGGAGAGGGGAAACGATACACCACGATCAGGGAGGAGGGGAGCTGGGCGGGAGAGGGGAAAACGATACACACGATGCAGGGAGGAGGGGAGCTGGGCGGGAGAGGGAAAACGATACACACGATGCAGGGAGGAGGGGAGCTGGGCGGGAGAGGGGAAAATGATACACACGATACAGGGAGGAGGGGAGCTGGGCGGGAGAGGGAAAATGATACACACGATACAGGGAGGAGGGGAGCTGGGCGGGAGAGGGGAAAACGATACACACGATACAGGGAGGAGGGGAGCTGGCGGGAGAGGGAAAACGATACACACGATACAGGGAGGAGGGGAGCTGGGCGGGAGAGGGGGAAAACGATACACACGATGCAGGGAGGAGGGGAGCTGGGCGGGAGAGGGAAAACGATACACACGATACAGGGAGGAGGGGAGCTGGGCGGGAGAGGGGAAAACGATACACACGATACAGGGAGGAGGGGAGCTGGGCGGGAGAGGGAAAACGATACACACGATACAGGGAGGAGGGGAGCTGGGCGGGAGAGGGAAAACGATACACACGATACAGGGAGGAGGGAGCTGGGCGGGAGAGGGGAAAAGGATACACACGATACAGGGAGGAGGGGAGCTGGGCGGGAGAGGGAAAACGATACACATGATACAGGGAGGAGGGGAGCTGGGCGGGAGAGGGAAACGATACACACGATGCAGGGAGGAGGGGAGCTGGGCGGGAGAGGGAAAAGGATACACACGATACAGGGAGGAGGGGAGCTGGGCGGAGAGGGGAAAATCGATACACATGATACAGGGAGGAGGGGAGCTGGGCGGGAGAGGGGAAAACGATACACATGATACAGGGAGGAGGGGAGCTGGGCGGGAGAGGGAAAAGGATACACACGATACAGGGAGGAGGGGAGCTGGGCGGGAGAGGGAAAACGATACACACGATACAGGGAGGAGGGGAGCTGGGCGGGAGAGGGGAAAACGATACACACGATGCAGGGAGGAGGGGAGCTGGGCGGGAGAGGGAAAACGATACACACGATGCAGGGAGGAGGGGAGCTGGGCGGGAGAGGGAAAAGATACACACGATACAGGGAGGAGGGGAGCTGGGCGGGAGAGGGGAAAACGATACACATGATGCAGGGAGGAGGGGAGCTGGGGCGGGAGAGGGAAAACGATACACACGATGCAGGGAGGAGGGAGCTGGGCGGGAGAGGGGAAAACGATACACATGATACAGGGAGGAGGGAGGCTGGGCGGGAGAGGGAAAACGATACACACGATACAGGGAGGAGGGGAGCTGGGCGGGAGAGGGAAAAGATACACTGATACAGGGGAGGAGGGGAGCTGGGCGGGAGAGGGGAAAACGATACACACTGATACAGGGAGGAGGGGAGCTGGGCGGGAGAGGGAAAACGATACACACGATACAGGGAGGAGGGGAGCTGGGCGGGAGAGGGGAAAATGATACACATGATACAGGGAGGAGGGGAGCTGGGCGGGAGAGGGGAAAACGATACACACGATACAGGGAGGAGGGGAGCTGGGGGGGAGAGGGAAAATGATACACATGATACAGGGAGGAGGGGAGCTGGGCGGGAGAGGGGAAAACGATACACACGATACAGGGAGGAGGGGAGCTGGGCGGGAGAGGGAAAAGATACACACGATACAGGGAGGAGGGGAGCTGGGCGGGAGAGGGAAAATGATACACATGATACAGGGAGGAGGGGAGCTGGGCGGGAGAGGGGAAAACGATACACATGATACAGGGAGGAGGGGAGCTGGGGGGAGAGGGAAAATGATACACAGATACAGGGAGGAGGGGGCTGGGCGGGAGAGGGAAAACGATACACAGATACAGGGAGGGGGGAGTGGGGAGAGGAATCAATGGGGGGAGTGGCGGAAGGAAGTACAGATCGGGAGGAGGACGGGAGGAAAAACAAAAAAAAAGACACTACGGAGGGAGGCGGAGAGGAAATCCAATAGGGGGGGGGGAGGAAGATACACAAGGAGGGGAGTGGGGGGAGGAAAGTCACATCGAGGGGAGCGGGAGGGAAGACACAGTCAGGGGGAGCTGGGGGAGGAAATCCAGACAGGGAGGGGAGGGGGGGAAGTACAAGATCGGAGGGGAGGGGGAGAAGTCACATCAGGGGAGTGGGGGAGGAAGACACATAGGAGGGCTGGGGGAGGAAGATAACGTACAGAGAGGGGGGGAGGAAAGTAACACATCAAGGGGCGGGGAGAGAACTAACACAGGAGAGGAGGGGGAGAGGAACGTACAAGGAGGGAGCTGGCGAGGAAGACACGATCAGGAGGAGGGAGGGAGGAAGAACCACTAGGAGAGGGACTGGGAGAGGAAAATCGAAAGAGAGGGAGCTGGGAGAGAAATCCGATGGGGGACGGGAGGAAGTACACAGAGAAGGGATTTGGAGGCTGGGCGGGAAGAGGGAAAAGGATACACATGATACAGGAGGAGGGGAGCTGTGCGGGAAGGGAAAACGATACACATTAATACAGGGGGGGGGGGGGAGGAGGGAGCTGGGCGGGAGAGGGAAACGATACACATGATCCAGGGAGGAGGGGAGCGGGCGGGAGAGGGGAAATGATACACATGATACAGGAGGAGGGAGCTGGGGCGGAGAGGGGAAACATACACATGATACAGGGAGGAGGGAGCTGGGCGGAGAGGGAAAACGAAACAACATGATACAGGAGGAGGAGCTGGCGGGAGAGGGGAAAATGAATACACATGATACAGGGAGGAGGGGAGCTGGGCGGGAGAGGGAAAATGATACACACGATACAGGGAGGAGGGGAGCTGGGGGGGAGAGGGAAAATGATACACACGATACGGGGAGGGGAGCTGGGCGGGAGAGGGAAAATGATACACATGATGCAGGGAGGAGGGGAGCTGGGCGGGAGAGGGGAAAATGATACACACGATGCAGGGAGGAGGGGAGCTGGTCGGGAGAGGGGGAAAACGATACACACGATGCAGGGAGGAGGGGAGCTGGGGGGGAGAGGGAAAATGATACACATGATACAGGGAGGAGGGGAGCTGGGCGGGAGAGGGGAAAACGATACACACGATGCAGGGAGGAGGGGAGCTGGGGGGGAGAGGGAAAATGATCCACACGATACAGGGAGGAGGGGAGCTGGGCGGGAGAGGGAAAATGATACACATGATACAGGGAGGAGGGGAGCTGGGCGGGAGAGGGGAAAACGATACACACGATGCAGGGAGGAGGGGAGCTGGGGGGGAGAGGGAAAATGATACACATGATACAGGGAGGAGGGGAGCTGGGCGGGAGAGGAGAAACGATACACACGATACAGGGAGGAGGGGAGCTGGGCGGGAGAGGGAAAATGATTCATGTAATACAGAGGGGGAGCTGGGTGGGAGAGGGATATGGGGTGGGAATATGTAAAAACAAACTGTATTTAAAATGTCAGAATCCATGATACCAAAATCTCTCTATGCTAAAGAAAAATAGTTTTCTAAAGAAGAATAAAAATAAAGAAAATGCCTTACCTAGATGGCAGAGTAGGTTAAAATATAGAGTCATGTGATGAGAATGTTAAAATAATTCGTGTTGGAAGATTTGGGTAAAAAAAAGCATCCTTTAAATGTTTAAGGCCTATGAATTAAGTCTGCAAAATATTAAATCTATTGAAGATGAGCCATTTCTGATCCAAACTTGGCTTTATTTCTGAAAACTGTTGCATAAAGGGTCAGGAGTGCTATGCCCAACCTCAGAGAAATAACACAGTGTCTTCAGATCCCCCCACCCCACCTGCTTCCTCTACTACCAACAGCAACAAGCAGTGTTGAACACATTCCAGCAGTATCATCTCAAACGTTTGGTGGTTAATCCAAGTAAAAAGCTACTCAACTCTTCAAGCACATTTCCTTCCCCACACTGAAGTGAATAATTCCAATCCACAGAAATCTAAGAGAGTAAGTTTTTGTCACTGTTCCTAACAGTGTGAACTGAAAAACTAGGCAATTGTGTTCCCTGGAACCTTTCCATAGTCCTATGGCTACACTTGTTACCAGTAGAGGCATATCTCCCCAGTGATTTGGACAGGTCTCTGAAAGGGTTTGTGTTCTAGTATCCAGAGCTGAAAAACGGTCCTCAATCTTGCATACAGCCATTGCATATGGCAGATTAATGCCAAAGTGCCTTTGAACAAGCTAGGTTCATCATCAGAATTTTCCTCTAGTGCTGAGTTATGACCTAACGTGTTTCCGTGCAGTGTCCCAAAGAGATGAAGAAAGGTGGCTGGAAATGTTATATACTGCCCATAAAAGAGGTGTTCTTTCTCATAATTCAGGGGAAAAGCAAGGAAACGATTGGCTAAGCCATCGTCTATTGCATGCTATTGAAACTCCTCTAAATTATTTTGAAGTATAGCCTCCTTTGCATGTCATTTTAACATAATGATATGATTGGATACACATCACCAGAGCCCCGAGTCACTCAACCACTTTGAATGTGCTCGTCATACACAGAGAGTTAAGGGTTTTATGGATGAGAATAGACTGTAAATGAGGTCAGGGTTAAGGTTTTGATTTCCATATGAACTGCTGAACTTGTTTTGTACAGGATCAGAATTACACACTTTTGGTGTGTGTGTGTGTGTGTGTGTGTGTGTGGTGTATGCACATGTGTGCAGATGTGAGTGTCTCATGTGCACATCTGCAGAGCCCAGAGAATATTGGGTGACCTCCTCCACTGCTCATGTGCACGTTTCCTTAAGACAAAGTCTCTCACTGAATCTGGAGTTGACTTCTTCAGTTAGGGCTGACCAGTGAGCCCAGCAACTCTCTAGGTCTCTGCCCCACACAGGACTGGGGTTACAGGCTTGTGTGGCCATGCCCAGCTTTTTTTTTTTTTTTTTTTTACATGGGGATCAAATTTATGTCAGACACAGACTGCTCAAGCTCTCATGCTTATGCAGCATGAGCTCTTATGCACTGAGCCATCTCCCTAGCCCCTCAATCGCACCCTTAATGGTGACAAGTTTCATGTGCTGGCTTCATGGTGAGGCTGGCTCAGAATAGGGTACATCAGTGGTTCTTTTGTTTCATGCCTCAATATTGCTACTATTTTGTTTTTGCATTCTTAGTTCTAGTTGCCCATGCTCCTAAGACAATTATGATATATGTATTTGCAAGTAGTTGGTAAATAGAAGAATTGATTCATCCTCAAATTTAGGGGAGGTGAAGAAAATTCCAGAAGTAGAACGTCTGTTAATATGGCTTCAGACCCTATTTGCTGCCCCATCAGATAAGGATGCTGTATGTCTGCAGTTGGCTAACACAGCTCCTGGAAGAATTTTCAAGGAAGAAATAAATTGTTCTATAAAAACTGTGAGGAAGTTCACTAAGCTAAGGTCCCTGGTCTGCACACTGAGCCTATCTCTGCCACCAAACGTGATAAAATATACTTTGATGTTCTACTAATATTTCTGTTCCTTTGATTGTCCTACCTTCCTAGGTGCTTTCCAAGGTACAGGGACAATTTTTATTTCCTTTGAAATCAGCAGTAGAATTTTCTTAGTTCTCCATATATAGCCTTTGGTCTGAAATAAACTGGAATACTGAAAACAGATTCAGGTACTCACAAACCAGCTTGATACCCCACATGAGCCCATGTGGTCTTCAGTTTCCTCTTTAAGCTACTGTACCAATGGTTCATGTGGCATTTCAAGCTCCCATACCTCTATTTATGTCTTATATTTAGTGACTGAATGTAAGTACTCTACAATGGTAGTGGTGTGTCTCTACACTCATATTGATAATGATATTCAAGGTATCATCTACTTCAGACACTACAAAGACTGGGTAAGTTTCTTCAGATAAGGAGATATATTAGTCAATTTATGTTTGAGCCAAGGCCTAATTTACTTAGCACAGCCACAAAACTAATAACCATTATAGGAAACTAGTACTCTATGTGCTGAAAACCTGAAATGTTTGTGTCAACATAGGAACCCAAAGAACATATGAATTACACTTACAGCATTCCACTAAGGTTGGTCAACCATCCACTTGGCTTTATTGGGGTTTATATTGCAGAAATAGCTTGACTGATGTTCCCCAAAAATCCTAATATTGAAGAGGAAAAAAAGAGTAACTAAAACTCCATTTTGGCAAAAACTTTATAGTTGAAATTATATCCTAATGAGATATTTTTTAAAAGCCTTCTGTGTTCCTGATTTAAGCAGATGCAACCTAAAATTACTCAAATATTTATATTTCTGTCAATGGCTTTAATCCATTTTGTCACTTAATTGTATAAAGCTATCCTCTACAAAATAGTACACTGGTATTTTGAAATAAATTGATTTTTAAAAATGGACATGGATTAAAAATGCTACAGATGGGGTTTTATATACAGTTGTTTGCTTGGTAGATGGAATATTGAATCCCTCACCCATTAAATGTATCCTCACCACAGATTTGTTGCACCTGCTATTTTACATCTCAGTGTATTTGATGCTGAATATTTATGGTCCTTTCAAGATAATATGGACACAGATTACATGATTAGAAACAGCCCAATGCTGACATCTACTGGGTACATAGGTGGATGTATCTGACTCTTTAAAGAGTCCTTATAATCTGCTTAAAACTGTAAATGTATAAGAAACAGAGAGCAATACTTAGCATCATCTTGCTTAATACACATTTCTACCAGCTGCCTATAAAACAAGTTTGTATCTAAACTAAAGATATCACTGTATCTCAAAGGGGTAAGGTTAGGAACACAGACAATCTGTGACTCAAAGACTTAAGAGGAAGTAGAGAGATACTCTATGTTCACAGTGAGGATGAGCTGAAAGTAATATATGTTAGTCATTGATAACACCTTTCAGCCACTAATCCTCCTGTCAGTAAACAGTGTCTTCTCTTGTAAATAGGAAACAGTGCTCCTCTCCCCTCCTGTTTTGATTGTGAGAAACTGTATAGTTCTGTTCTAGGTTCTTTCCATTACCAATGTGGTTTCTCTGGGGTAGATTTTTCATGGTTTCTATGGGTCTACAATGAATTATATCTGCATTTTGGCAAGGTAAATTCTATTGCTAGATAAGTTACTATAAACAGTCATACAGATTTGGATTATGGCCCAGCCTCTCATACTATCTCTAAGTATAAGTGAAGTAATTAATTTAAAAGTATGTTTGTTATGTGCCACATGAGCTCCACACTCTTAAAATTTTAAGCACACAATACAGTAATGTTGATGATGAACACCACATTGTACTGCAGATCAACAGACGTTACTGACACCCATTGACACCTCATGACCTCTTTCACTGAACCCCCAGCAATCACTACTGCAGTCTGTTCCCACAACTTGACTATGCTGCGATGTCACATATGTGGCTTTGTGGTACATTGTTGCCTTCTGTGGCTGGTGTATTTCACTTAGCATAAGTCCTCTAGGTTCACACATGGTACTGAAGGTGGCAGGTTTTGCTCAGTCTTTTCAAGGAAAAGACAGATGGCCTTTCAAGATAGGCATGTTCTGAAAAATCAGATATTTGCATTACAAAAGAATGAAATTTTGAACCTGTGCATATGCCATACACAACAATAGATTACATTATTAAACTTGAGATCTGAAGTTATAAAACTATTAAAAGAAAATATTAGTAGAAAGCTTTGTACATGGGGCCTGGCAAAAATTTCTTGAATATGACACCAAAAGAAAATCACATGAGGGGGACAACTTCAAACTAGAAAGCTTCTACACTGGACTGGAGAGATTGCTCAGTGGCTAAATGTGCTTGCCTGCAAAGCCTGACAGCCTGGGTTCAATTCTCCAGTACCCCCATAAAGCCAGATGCATAAATTGGTACCTGCATCTGGAGTTCAGTTGCAGTGGCAAGAGGCCCTGGGACCTTTTCTCCCCATGTCTCTCTCTCTCTCTCTCTCTCTCTCTCTCTCTCTGTCTCCCTCTCCTTGCGAATAAATAAATTTTAAAAAAGAATTAAAAAGTTTCTAAACAAGGAAAAGACCAACAGAGTAAAAAGGCCTTCCATGTAATCAGTGAAAATATTTTCAGAACAGATCTCATAAGGGATTCATATCCAAACTATACATGGAGTTCCTATAACTCAATAACAAAATAATAGTGAAATATGAGTAAAGGACTTGAACATACACCTCTCAAGAGAAGATAAGCAAACAGCTCATGGTACATAAATAGATACTCAGTGTCACTAGTTATCTGAGAAATAGCAATCAAAACTAGTGAGATAGTCTATCATGCCTGCCAAGATGATTATTACCTAAACACAAACCATGCACACAGGTGTTGGGAACAGAAATGCTGCTTACACTGGGAAAGTTATATGGAAGTTTCTCAAAAAAATCAAAAATAAAATTTCCATGTGATTTAGACATCCTATTTCTGCATATTTGTCAAAAAATCATAGTAGGATCTTAAAACGATATAGACATTTCCATATTCAATGCAGCATTAGTTGCAAAAGTCAAGATATGAAAGTAGTCTGCTCTAGCTGTAGAACAGATAAAGAAAACAGGGTGCAGGCGTGCACTGTAAACTATCACAGATAAAGAAAACGGGGTGCAGACATGCACTGTAAACTATCAGAGGCTCCCCACAAGAACTGACAGCCACTCACATGAATACAGCACAGTGTCTACAAAAAGGTTCCATGGAATGGTGACTACTGCCATCCTCCTTATGTTCAGTTTACCCTATACAATACCCTAAGATCTGACCCCATTACAATGTGACCCCCCCCAAAGCATGTATCCATTGTAGCTAATATGGCACCAGTCATGAGTAAGTGTCCAACAATTAGTTGTCAATCTGAGTTCTCTTTTTGAAATGGGTGGCAATCATAATGTATATGATTGCATAATGCAAAAGAACATATGGCTATATTGTTAGCAAAAGATATCACATACTGGTGCTGGGAGATGGCTCGGTGGGCAAAATGCTGGCATGAAAGCATGAACACCTGAGTTTTGATCCCCCGAACCCACATAACATGCCAGGTCAGCATGGTACCATGTGCCTGTGATCCCAGCACCAGATACATAGTGACAGAATTCTGAGGATTGGTGTAGCCAAATCTGAGAGCTTCAGGTTGTGCACAATACCCTTTCTCAAAGAATAAGGTGGAGAGCTACTGAGAAAGACCATGAACAGTAGGGTATAAATTACCCTGAATTAAATATTAACATCAGACCCATTTCTAGGATACTGCCACCTCCTGGGTCTGGGTTGCCTGCATCCTGGAGGGCACAGCACAAAGTAGGCCAGATCCCCGTTCCCTTGCACCTCCCAAGCCTCTGGTCCTGGTAGGTCCCAGTGTACCTTACTTGGGGAGGCATGGTCCCTCTGTGAGCTGTGGAATCAGGCCATTTGCTCTGGTTTCCTGACTGGCCACCAAGTATCATCATCCCTGTTCACCTGAGTCAGAGGGTGATTGGGCCAAAGAACAAAAACTTGCTTCCTCAATACAATAAAGAGTCTTCCTAAAATGGTTGAACAACAATGCAAAAAAAAAAAAAAAAAAGCCAACAAAAGTCAGAAAACTGAGAGTTCTCCACCAAGGGTGCCTAGTCCTACAGTGGAAGCCTCCAATGAAGTCATAGAGAAATTAACAGACACTCATTCCCAAAATGAAAGCACAACAACCAAAGAGACGCTGATAAAAAAAAAATCACTGAACTTGAAGCAAACTATCAAAGAACCAACAATCATATCAATGAAATTGAACAGAATCATCTCCAAGAGTGTTCAGCTTTTGACAGTAGGCTTAATTTGATTGAAGAAAATGTTAGAACCTTCCAAAGAGATATGAATAAATTGAAGGTAAGTCAAGAAATGGAAGACCTCAACAACTGGTTAATGAAGATTTGATCAAATGCAAGAATGAACTACAGGAAACATCAAGAAAATCAGAACTTGAATTGAAATTTGTACCTCAAAAAAGAGATGGACACAATGTAAAATAACACAACAGGAAACAAAAATCAAAGAGAAATTATAAAAACTTCTCTAGAACTCCTCACCAACAGAGTTACTCATGTGGAAGACAGAACCTCTGACCTGGAAGATAAGACAGAAGAAATTGATTGGGAGGCCAAAAAGCTTTGCTAAGTTCAAAAAATCAAGTGAACAAAATACAAGGGAACTGTGTGACACCATAAAATGACCAAACGTTCAGATCATGGGTATACCAGAAGGAGAAGAAATCCAGACCATCAGCATAGAGAACATACTCAACAAAATTATTGAGGAAAATTGCCCAAATGTTGCAAAAGAGAGCCCCATCCAGATACAAGAAGCCCACAGAACACCAAACAGGCAGGACCAAAGAAGAAACTCTCCAAGACACAGCATAGTTAAAACTCTTAACAGTAAAAACAAAGACAGAGTGTTAAAAGCAGAAAGAGAGAAGCAATTTACAACATACAAAGTCAATCCCATCAGAATTACATCAAATTTTTCAATGGAAACCCTGAAATCCAGAAGGTCCTGGAATGGAACACTTCAAAGTCTGAAAAACCATGGCTTCCAACCCAAGCTACTTTACCCAGCAAAAGTATCCCTCATAATAGATGGTTTAAAAAAAACTTTCCATGCAAAATGTGAACTCTATGATTATATGAACACAAAGCTAAACCTACAGAGAATACTTGAAGAAACACTCCACACAGAACAGTCAAACAACCAATCTCAAGAGCCAACAAGAAGAAGATCACAATAACCAAAATAAACCAGGCTCAAAATAGTACATAACACAAGAAAGCACCAAACCACATAAAACACCTCATCTTAGCAGGGATTAATTCAAACCTCACAGAAATAACTTTAAATATTAATGGTCTTAACTCACCCATCAAAAGACACAGGTTATCAGGATGGATTAAAAAAAAAAAAAAAAAAAAACTGGACCTTTCTATCTGCTGTCTTCAAGAAACCCACCTCACCACTAAAGATAGATTCCTACTCAGGGTGAAAGGTTGGAAAATGATATTGCAAGCAAATGGAAATAAGAACAAAGCACATGTTGCTATATTAATATCTAATAAAATAGACTTCAAACCAAAAGTAATCAAAAAGGACAAAGAAGGCCACTTCTTACTCATCAAGGGAATGATTCAACATGAGCATATCACAATCATAACTATATATACCCCAAACACAGAGCATCACAGTTTATAAAACAAAATCTACTCTACAATAAAACCTACCAAAACTTATGGGACTCAATGACAGCAGTCATAAGGGGAAAATTCATAGCCCTAAATGCCTTCATTACAAAGACAGAAAGATCCCAAATCAATAACCTGACTGTCCACCTAAAGCTGCTGGAAGAACAAGAAAAATGCAACCCAAAGGGCTCCAGAGAGAAAAAAATAATCAAGATTAGAGCATAAATTAATGAATTGGAAACAAAGAAAACAATTTTAAAAAATCAACGAAATGAAGAGCTGGTTCTTTGAAAAGATAAACAAGATTGACAAACCCCTGGCCAAATTCATCAAGCAAAAAAAAAAAAAAACACAGAGAGAGAGAAGTCTCAAGTTAACAAAATCAGAAATGCAAAAGGAGAGATCACAACAGACATCAAGGAAATTGGAAGAATCATCAGGGCATACTTCCAAAACCTCTATTCCACAAAATTAAATAATCTGGAAGAAGTGGATGAATTTATAGACACATACCACCTACCAAAACTAAACTCAGAACAGATCAATCTCCTAAACAAACCTACCATATCCATGGAGATTGAAAAGGTAATACAAAAACCTCCCACAAAAGAAAAGTACAGGACCGGATGGCTTCTCAGCTGAATTCTATCAAACCTTCATAAAAGAACTGAGACCAATCTTTCTCAAACTATTCCAAATAATTGGAGACCAGGGAATCCTACCCAACTCCTTTTATGAAGCTAGCATCAACCTAATACCAAAACCAGACAGAGCTGCAACAAGGAAAGAAAATATAGGCTATATCCCTAATGAACTTAGATGCAAAGATACTGAACAAAATCCTTGCAAACAGAATTCAACAACACATCAAAAGCACTATCCACCTTGATCAAGTAGGCTTCATTCCAGGGATGCAGGGATGGTTTAACATATGGAAATCAGTCAATGTAATACACCACAAAAGTAAATTGAACCATAAGAACCACATGATCATCTCAATTGATGCAGAGAAGGC
Source organism: Dipus sagitta (assembly GCA_036346955.1). Taxonomy (NCBI): domain Eukaryota; kingdom Metazoa; phylum Chordata; class Mammalia; order Rodentia; family Dipodidae; genus Dipus; species Dipus sagitta. The sequence continues at coordinate 60,113,590 of CM070788.1, forward strand.
CTTCAACAAAATACAACACCACTTCATGATCAAAAAACTGGAAAGAATAGTCATGAAGGCATGAATAGGCATGAATTACATCTCAACACAATAAACACTACATGTAAAGCTCCTAAAGCCCAAATAATACTTAATGGAGAAAACCTCAAGGAGTTCCCACTAAGATCAGTAATAAGATGGGGTGCCCACTCACACCACTGCTTTTCAACATAGTACTAGAAGTACTAGCCCAAGCAATAAGACAGGAGAAAAAAGTGAAAGGGATTCAAATTGGAAAGGAAGAAGTGAAGTTAGATCTATTTGCAGATGACATGATCCTATGTGACCCAAATATCTCCATCTCAAAATTCCTAAAGGTGATGAATTCCTTCAGCAAAGTGGCAAGATACAAAATAAATGCACAAAATTCAATAGCTTTTCTATATGCAAAGGACAAAAATACAGAAAAGACATCAGTGAGGCTATCCCATTTTCAATAGCAACAAAAAATTAAATACCTTGGAATAACACTAACAAAGGATGTGAAAGGAATATATAATGAAAACATAAAAACTCTCAAGAAAGAAATAGAGGAGGACTTGAGAAGATGGAAAGACCTCCCATGCTCCTGGATAGGTAGAATTAATATTGTGAAAATGGTAATTGTACCAAAAGCAAGTATAGATTTAACACAATACCAATAAAAATACCAGCATCATTCTTCACAGAGATTGAAAAAATGATCTCAAAATTCATATGGAATGGCAAAAGGCTTCAAATATCCAAACATATCCTCAGCAATAGAAACACCTCTGGTGGTATCATCATACCTGATCTGAAGTAATATGACAAAGCCAGAGTGACAAAAACAGCATGGTACTAGAATAAAAACAGAAACATAGACCAATGGAACAGAATTAAAGACCCAGACCTTAGGACAAGCAACTACAGATGCTTGATCTTTGACAAAGGTGCCAATAATGTACACTAGAGAAAAGATAGCATCTTCAATAAATGGTGTTGGAAAAATTGGATGCCCGTATGTAGAAAAATGAAATTAAACCCACTCATTTCTCTATACACAAAAAATCAAGTCCAAATGGATTAAAGACCTCAATATGAGACCTGAAACTCTTCAACTACTGGAAGAAAAAATATGAGGCATTCTCCAAGATATAGGACTGGGAAAAGACTTCCTGAACAAAACCCCAATAGCCAAGGAAATTAAACAAGTACTCAACCAATGGGATCTCATGAAGCTTGCTTCTGCACAGACAAACATACCATAAGCAGAGCCAATAGATTACCCACTGAATGGGAGACAGTCTTTGCCAGCTATACCACTGACATAAACCTAATATCTAGAATCTACAAAGAACTCAAAAGACTAAACAATCAAAAAAATCAAACAACCCACTCCAAAAGTGGGGCAGAGAACTAAATAGGGAGTTCTCCGAGGAAGAATTACAAATGGATAACACACACTTAAGAAAATGTTCAACATCCCTAACCATTAGGGAAATGCAAATTAAAACAACTATGGCATTCCACCTTACCCCACCAAGGACAGAAAACATTTAAAAATCAAATGAAAACAAATGTTGGCAAGGCTGTGGAGAAATAGGAACACTCATTCACAGTTGGTGGTCATGTAAGCTGGTACACCCACTGTGGAAATCAATATGGAGACTCCTGAAAATGATAAATATAGAGTTACCAACAGACCCTGCTATTCCCTTACTGGGCATCTACCCTAAAAGCTCCACATCTCAGTTCAAAGATACTTGCTCAACTATGTTTCACAGCTGCTCAATTCATAATAGCTAAAAACTGGAATCAGTCAAGATGCCCATCATTGGATGAATGGATAACCAAGATGTGGTATATCTACACGATGGAATTCTACTCAGCAGTAAGAAAAAATTGCACATTGAAATTTGTAGAAAAATGGTCAAACTTGGAACTGATCATTCTAAATGAACTCACACAATCACAGAATGACAACCATCACGTGATCTCACTCATCTGTAGTTCCTAACCTGGATCAGACCAAGTTGCTGACATAACTGAATAGCATCTTGAGGCTTAAACAATAGGGAGGATAGGGCTTGGGGAAGGAAAAGGGTGGGGAGGAACACAAAACTGAACCCAAATTTAACTGGTACAATAGAATCCCATATCCTGGAAGTCAGACTAAAAGGTGGAACCCTCAAGAGGACCTCAAATTTCTCCTTTCTCTCTCTCTGTTTTTTTTTTTTGTTGTTGTTGTTGTTTTTTTTTTGTTTGTTTGTTTTTGTTTTTTTGGTTTATCAAGGTCAGGCTGACCTGGAATTAACTATGTACTCTCAGGGTGGCTTCAAACTCATGGAGATCCTCTTACCTCTGCCTACTGAGTGCTGGAATTAAAAGTGTGCACCACCACACCCGACTCCTTTTTCTCTTTCTTCTCTTTTTCTTTTTTCTTTTCCTTTGGTGCTGGCCTTTCATTCCCTTTACCAGCATGTGGTTTACATCCACAATGAGCTGTTGATCATAGAGACCTACTAGATCTCCTAAAACAAACAAGACAGACTTCTGTCAGAGCACTTGATTACTCACCAGAGGTTAATGGTAAGACCCTACTGATTAAGACACCAAATGCTTTTGGCACAGACCATGGAGAGACCTGGTTGGAAATTGGAGGAGAGCCAGTCCCCAGACAATTAGCCCATCTAGTGCTCGAAGGTGCTACATGAGCTACAGGGGAAAGTGGCCAACATTTGTCCAAGCAACTCAAAGTCTAAACTACTCAGAAGCAAACAACCTGATGTGATGCTCACACAAGTGCAATAGTGGCACACAGCCATGGTGGGTAACCAACTGCTCTTGGATTGGCTAAGAGATCCATTCAGTGGAAAGGAAACAATATCTGGAACTGAGAAACAAGTCAGAACCATATCCAGATAATGATTTTGCTTTCCATTGTCAAGCTCCCACTAACCTTAGACTATAAGAATGTCTAAAGTCTTTTAATTCTCTCTAAATTAATAAGTATTATCCCATTTAACCAGTGTTGACTTCATTCTCCATTGAAGAATCCGCTTCTCTTTTTCAGATGGGAGCTGGACCTGAGGAGAAACACTACCCCGTGCACTCCACCCTGGCCCCACCTGAAACCACAGAGGAACTGAGGGAAATGAGCAAGAGTCCTGCTTTATTAGTGAATCTGATATCAGGGCAAGGGTGATGGAGACACATACTGAGGATATTCAACACCTACCGAAGCAGAGATCCAGAGGCTCCTAAGTGCCCATCACTGAAGTAGAGTTAAAATGCTCCCAGCATGGCTCAGGGAATTTTGTGAAAGAGGGGGCAGAAAGATTCTAAAGCCACAAACTGAGACATTTTTCACACAGACGTTGTCTCTTCCCCCCATAATGCATGACCCACAAGCCCCATGGGGTTGACCTGCATCCCTAGTGAGGAAGACCTCTTCAGAAAAGGGGCATGGAGGTGGGGAAGGATGATACCATCATGTGTTGTTTACAAGAAAATATGTCCATATCTAATAAAAAAAAATCTTAACATCAGCTTATTACTGGTACAACCACATTTTCCTGTAAGAGAGGTAAGAGGTAGTCTGTGCAAACAGACATAAAAGATGCTGCTAGACACTTATCTCTTCCTGAATCTGCATATATAGTAAGAATTAGCAAGGAGCTTTCTTCAAACACAGTCAAATGGAATGACAAAATGTCAGCAAAATATTCCACAGCTCCATCAACTGTATACACATGCCTCAAACCAAGGTTAAGGAAATGTTTTCTCTTATTGGCAGCAGACCTGCGAAGTGACATAAAAATTTCTCAAGAATGATGAGGCAGAAACAACATGGGAAAGTAGATAGAAAATGCCTCTCATCATGGCAGCCAGCTACATCACATTCCTTCCCTTCATCTCATCTTAGCAGTCATGTACATGTGTGCATAAACACACAGCCAAGTACAACACCATGGGAGGAGTCTCTGCTGTCAGCCAGTGCTACTACTGTCTGACTCTGTAGTGTGCAAGGAAGGCCTACGGCTCCCTTGTCTCAGTGTCAGGACTCCCTCACCTCCACAGCCATGTTAGCTGCATTATGCTCAGGGAGAGGAGAGAATGAGGAAGAAGCCAAAACACAATCAGGAAAAGAAAAGACATAGACATAATCATGCACAAATTCTATATGTATTTGAGAATCTCAATCAAGACTTCTTTCAATATTCAAAATAGACAATATTTTTCATTTATAAAAATGCTCTAAAGTTTTGCTCCCTGTTTAAGGGTGTAAATAAGAAATAAAAAACACAGAATACAGGTAAGAGAAGAAATCATATCCTAGCTGTATGAGAAGATGGGTAAGAGAAGATATAATATCCTAGCTATATGAGAATTGGAAGACCTGAATCTACAACCATATTTCTATGTTGGCCACATTGATCTTTTTTAAAAAATTATTTATTTATTTATTTGAGAGAGAGAGATGCAGAGAAAGAGAGAAAGAATGGGTTACCTCTAGCCACTACAAATGAACTCCAGACACTTGTACCATCTTGTGCATCTGATTTTTTGTGGGTACTGGGGAATCAAACCTAGGTCATTTGTGGGCAAATGCCTTAACCAACAAGCCATCTTACCAGCCCTACATTGATCTTTTAACCAGTATTTTTATGTTGGTTAACAACTCACCCACTAATTTACTCCAAATTCTCTATGAAATTCTAGCATAGCTAAAATTAATGTGGTAGGCAGATTCTATTTTATTTTATAGGCTGTTGTACAGAAGGAATCATCTAAAAGGATCAGTCACTGTCTTTATAGTCTAAAACCTCAGGAGTAAGCCTACTTCAGAAGTAAGGGTCCTTCTTGTAACTGTGGATGGCAACATATAAGCCATGTTAGTCATTATATTACCTGGCCAGTGGCATGTATGGACTCATGGAACAAAAAGAAATACTCAGCTCAATTCTCTGTTGTCTTTCAGTAATCTAAACCAACAAATAGAGAGCATGCTAGTTAAAGCAAGCAGGAGGAGACATGGGGCATGGCTAGCCACATTAATTTCAGAGCATTGGAATAAAGCTACATGAATACCTACAATTAAGTACCTTGAAAATCACTGCTGCATTCTCTATGCAACAAGCTCTAGAATTGTGTTGATCCACTCGTGAAAAACACATGATTGACAACTCCTCTCCAGCAAACATCATGGTAGGCTCTGAAGATACCAAGTTGCCTGTGACAAGCATGATTTTTGCTCTTAGAGAGCAGCAGGGCAGTGGTAGAAATGGTGAAGGGAGAGGAAGCTACTGGAAGCCATGAGAATAGACACATCTCGTCTAGGGTTAAGGGTCAGAGGAACATCTATCTCGCTGTCCCCTAAACCCACTACAGAGACTTCTGTCCCTGTACATGCTTCATTCTGAGTAGTTATATTTTCTTGCTTGTTTTTTTATTGTGTTCCTTTTTGTATTTCTTTTGAAAGAGTATACTTATTACACTTATTATAATAGCCCAGTGTGTCCCCAAAAACCTACTGGGCTCAGGCTCCTGTATGCTGGGAATATACATGCATGCCTGTTTTAGCCTAGTTTGTAAGTGTTGCTTTAGGGTCCCATCCCACACTAGTCTCATCTCCTTTCTAAGAAAAGTCCCAACATTACACTCATCCCTGTTTCTCTCTAGCACATGGAGTCACGCATGGCAGGTTTGCATAAAGAGTGCTCCAAGCTGGTCCTGTGCAATGGCCTCTGGGGAAGCCAGAGAATTAGAAATACTTGCTAATGATGATCTGACTTTTATAATGTTTGCAGGTGACCTTGACTCTATCTTTTTGCAGAGGTCATTTCTAAATCTAAAGGCATTGAAGTTTCATACAAATGGTTTGCTTTGAGTCCTCAGAGACACAACAAGTGATGCTTGGCTTAAGAACTAATCCAAGCAGCAAGGGAGGTCACATTTTTGAATATGGGAAATTCCTAAAGGAAAATTACCCACTAAAGAAATCCCTCTGAAAGAGAGATGTATTGATTGGAATTCTTTTGATTGCAAGAAGCAAAATTCAACTAAGCCTAATTTGGAAACAATATAAGCCCACTTGAGAATCTGAAAAACATTAGGGTGAAGAAGGGAGTTGTGTCTAAAGGAAAGCAGACACTCAATGTCACCAGGTTTTCTTCAGATTCTCTTGGCATGGCAATATCATTATTTTCTTGTGTTCATCTTCCTCTTGTTCCTTAGACCTCCTTAACTTCATGGTACCTAAAAAGTTCCTATTTCCAAGTAAGGTCATATTGCTAGGTACCAGGGGTTGGAACTTTTGGAGACATGATTCAATACACTGTGTGTGTTCATGGAGACATAGGCTCAACTCTCTTAGCTCCAAGACCAAATTTTCTAGGGAGGAGCTGTGTTATAGAAAGATGGTCAACTCTGATCCCATCACTTCTACAAGGCTAATCATGCTTTTCTAGCATACTAACTTCTGCTACAACTAGAGATATAGAAACAGCTATTGAATTCCAGCAATGTCCACAAGAATGCAGAGAGGAAATAAGAATTTAAGCATAAATTTGAGTTAGCACAAGTCTATAGAAATAGAAACCTAAAGCCAAAGAGATTCTCTCCAAATATGTACAAGAGGGCTAGAGAGATGGCTTAACAGTTAAGGTGCTTGTCTGCAAAGCCTAACGACCCATGTTCAACTCCCCAGATACCATGTAAGCCACACACACAAGGTACATGTGCAATGTTGCACATGTGCACGAGATGGCACACTCACACAAGGTGGCACACACATCTGGAGTTCAATCACAGTGGCTGAAGGTCCTAGTGTGCCAATTCTCTTTCTTGCTCACTCATTCATTCACTTATCAAAAAAGGCCAGTCTGTTGGTCTTGCCTCAAAAAAAATGTACTGGACTAAAGCCCTAGTTCACATGAAAGACTTGCCAGTTGAGTCAGCTCCCTAATCATTTTGTCCAAACTGGATTATTGGTTAAAGAAAAAAAACTGCAAGTGCTAAATTTCAGCCTACCTAAATGTGCCTTTCAGTTAAAGAAGGAAAATCTCTTCCCATGGTGCCCACCAAGTGTGTGCCAGGGTTGAGACATTTACTCACTCATTCATCAAGTATTTGAGCTAGACATGGTAGCACATGTCTACATTTCCAACACTTGGGAGATTGAGGCAAGAGGTGAGATCAAAGCCAGACTAAGCTCTGTATATTCAAATATATGTGAGTGTGCACATGCATGTTTGTTTGTGTGTGTTTGGATAAACTTTTACAGACAATGCATGTGAACTGACAAACAGACTGACATCCCTGGCCATTGGGAAGATTACACTCCAGTAAAGAGATGAGGGATGTAGAGATGTGGCCTAGCCCCAGAGTAACACATATGAAAGAAATAACAAGCAGGATTGTTATTTCAACTGTTGTAAGAAAGTTTGGTGAAGCCTTACAGGTAAGATGGCATTTGAGCAAAAACCTGAATAAAGTGAGGAGTAAAACATTGAGCAAAAGACTATCACAGACAGAAGAAATAATACCAGCAGACCCAGAAAGTACACTGTTATGTTGGAGGAAATCCAAGAATATGGCTGGAGTAGAGTAAGCAAGAAAGAAATGAGGGAGAAGGGACTGAGAAGGAGGCAGAGTTCCAGTTCCAAAAGTTGTCCAGTAGATACTTTCAAAGACTTGGGTTTCACCCTATAAGGGAGGCCATTTCAAAAGGACCAAACAGTAATGATAGAGTCACTGTGCTATTTTGCTGAGAACAGGTGATGAGGACAAAAGGTAGGAAGAAAAGTCAGGGCAGGTGGAAATGCTATGGGAATAACCTGTACAAGAAATGACCTGGGGTAGATATGTGGAGCTGTGCAGGTTTGATGAGATTCTGGGTATTTTTCAAAGGCAGAGATGATGACATTTACTCATATCAGGTCTGAGAGATAGTATTAAATATAATACAAACATTTGTGACCTGAATACTTGGAAGCATAAGGTTGCCATTTTTTTGTGGTGAATTACAAACTGATTCTAGAAACTGAGGGTAAATCCATGATTTTGACAGACTTGACCATCTCTCAGATATCCAAGTAGAGATTTTACCTAGGTGGGTAGGCACAACTGGCCAGGTTAGAAAACTCAGGCAGGTTAAAGGGGTTAACTCTGGAGTCATCTTCTGTAGATGCTCTTTAAAGTCACAGACTAAATGAGGTCACAGAATGACTGGGTGTGTCTTATCAAACCATCCCTCTAGACCTGAGACATGTTTATCAACAGCTACCTTCCTTGTGTATCCTGCTCTAGGCCACAAAGATGCTGACCACAAAACTCAGAGTCTAACTCGGGCCATGTGACTTCTGCTCTGTGATGCCATCTGTGACATCCCATGGCCTAAATCCTTCCTTTAAAGATGAGCACAAGAAACAGATTGAAGTAAAAGTCCCACCAGTCCAATTTGCCACTCATTAGTGCCGTTTATGATGCCTGGTTGTGGAAGAGATAGAAACACAGGGGTAATGTGACATTCTGAATTATCTCAAGTTGTCACTTTTCTATGTTGGTCCTTATGTCATTGGTAAAAGTAACCAATGTCTGGGTTTATTACTGCAGTGGGCTCCATTAAAGTTTAGCACCTGCAGGGATCAAGCAGTCATGTTGACACTATACTTTTCTTACTGGCACAAAAGTTTGTCCTTTCATTTTATTTTTCCCTGATTAATGTTTTAGAGAGTTCCCCATTTATACTACACCATCAGCCATCCAATTAGGTGTACATATTGATTTTCTCCAAAAGCATCTGCCTATAAAGCAAGATAGATGCTTTTGGGTTCCTTCATACTAGGAAAAGATTACTCTTCACAGTGTACTTTGCTGGTGGCACACATGGACCCGTATGAGCCACTCTGATGGTCACTACAATGCCTTCAGCTCCATCTGGAAGTGTTTGGTAGCATCAAGAAGGGCCCTGGGCTGTATTGGTCACACACTCTTTTTATTTTTATCTTTGTTTTTCACGGTAGGGTATAACTATAGCCCAGGATGACCTGGAACTTACTCTGTAGTCCCATTCTGGCCTTGAACTCACATGGATCCTCCTATCTCTGCCTACAGAGTTCTAGGATTAAAGGCATGCACCACCATGCCCAGCTCATATACTCCTTATACATGAAATAAACAATTTGACTACAAAAGATATTTGGAAATTCCTAAGTCTGTGTTTTCTCTGGTCACTTATCTGAATCATGTTTGAAAGCACTGCAGAGAGAAGAAATACATACAGTTTGTTTCTTGTGCCATCAATGCAAATGAAGTTTCTCCATCACACCCAGGACCACCACGTCCTAGTTAAGTCCAGGGACTGTGTCTCTGTATTCTGCATTGCAAACTGCTTTGATGCAAAGCTAATTTCGTATCTCTTATGTAGAAGAAAAATGTACCGATGTCACTGTTTCTCATGATACCGGGGCTCTCTCGTACCTGTGGTACTGAAACATGATAGATTTTCTTGCTGCCATGGTTCTCTGATGCCATTTATTTAATGTTGGTTACACCATTAGTCACGTAATAATGTCATCATTCATTGTGCCACCTGTGAATATTGGCTTCCAGTGACTCTCTCAAAGGCTATGGCTGTTTCACTGATGATGACCACAAACACAGGTTTTTTTTTCACCCACAGCACCACAAAAAAATATGAATGATAATTCACTGTCTGATCATTAATTCACTGCTTAGACTTGTATAGCCTAAATGGAGAACAACACTTCCTCAACCACATCTTCTCTTGAATTTGTTATGCCATTTCACTGTGTTTCTAATACATGAGCTCTTTGGGTGTTTACCACCATTGCCTTCCACATGCCATTAGCAAGGTGAATGTTTGTGCCCATGGGCAAGATGAAAAGTGTGGCCCATTCATCAAAGCATAGCCAACCATCAGCTGGTGCAAGATAAGATCATCTAGAGAGAACAAAATACCCTGAGTGCTGTCAAAAGCAGATGACCTTGATTAGAAAAAGTGATAAAAAAAATAAGTGAGGCTGCCCCAAGAGTCTGTCTGTCACCCAGCACAAGACCTGCATACACACTGCAGAAGGTACTATGGTTGTCAGTGGGAGGATGCAGTGTGTACAGGTTAAAGACACCTGCCGCCATCCTCACTACCTTCTAGTCATGTGAGCCAGAGATGGCACCATATTGGAACATAGTTGGACAAAGGATTCCCAAGCCCAGACATACAGCACAAAGCCAAATTATGGAGCTGGAAACACAATCTCCATGTAGTCAGAACTTAAATTTATCTTGTGATATCTATGTGATCCGGAGGAACAGTTTCTCACTGACCCTGAGAACCAGTCCGTGGCTAAGATGGTCTCACAGCATATGTCCCTTGTGATCACCACATGAGGCGGCTAGTCAGAGGAGAAGATAGGAGAACCACAAGAAGAATTACAGGCAGTCAAGGCTGATCTCATCCTGGGATACCCTACCTAGATGGTACTGCCAATCCTGGCCAGTCCCGGCCAGGGAAGGCATAATGAGAAGTTTCAAGGAACATGAGAGGATTTACATTCAGATTATCCCCAAAGCCCTATGTGTTACAGGATTGTGGTACTGAGAGGTGAGCAGGCAGGGTCTAGAGGAAGTACTATCATTGGAGGTGTGGCACTGAAGAGGATATTGGAGACTCTGCCTCCCTCTTCTTTTTCAATGCTTCCTGGCCACCATGAGATGAACAGACCTTCTCTCCTAGGCACTCCTACCGTGATAAACCATGCCATAACCATGATGGCACCAAGTGACCAAGGACAGAAGCCTCTAAAGCCATGGAACAAATATTTCCTCCTTATCAATTGATTATATAGGATATTTATCAGGTCACCATGGTAGAAAGCTGACCAATGCAGGAGGAAACCCAAAGTGTGAGGGTGTCTCTGGGTGATGCTGGCTACAATAACATTGAATTGAGGGAGGCTTTGAAATGGCTTCAAGAGTAGACTGAGGGGGAAACAATATTCCCAAATGAAGCTGTAGAGAAAAGAGAAAATGGGCCATTCTAGGTGGTGATGCATCTGTATGAAAAAGCAAGCTTGAACATTACTGCTCACAAAATTATAATTTTATTCTAACATTAAGAAAGCTCCTACCTACCTATAGAAGTAAAGGTTTAAGCACTATGCTTTGGAAAATTAGCTTTCATAGCATTGACAGGAGATGGGAAAAAGCAAACTACAGAAATGGTTTAAGTAATTTGAGCTGATTTTCCCCCTAATGAAAATCTAAGGGGCTAATATAAGGGAAAAAATAGTGACATTCCTAACAGCTGAAGACAGTTCTACTGATGAGCATGAGAGACTGGCTATAAAGAGTAAATAGAGGCCTGGAGAGATGGCTTAGGGGTTAAAGGCACTTGTTTGCAAAGCCTGCTGGCCTGGGCTCAGTTCCCAACACCCACGTAAAGTCAGATGCAGTAAGTGGCAGATGGATGTGGAGTTTGGAGTTTGTTTGCAGTAGCAGGAGGCCTGGGGTATCAGTACACTCTGTTTATCTCTCTGTCTCTCTTTCTCATAAATAAAACTTTTTAAAAAGAGTAAACAGAGTAGCAATGTTTAGTTAACACACTCATATCTATTCTGCTGTCTTCTCAGAACTTCTTAGTAAAACTCCAATCCTACTTGCCTGAGTTCTAGTTAAAGAGCAGACCCTAGTCAAAGCCAGGAACTCGTCAGTGGGTTATTTCAAACTATTCACTCACTCTATTGTTAAGGTTTTCCTTAAGGCCTCCTCTACTCCAGACAAAGTGTCCAAACTCTTAACCTCTACTTTATGGGAGTGTGTGGATAGCAAATTTCCCAGACCAAAAGATTATTTCCATGAGAGTGGTGATGACAGCTAGGTGTTCACAAGGGAGAAAATGCATTTCAAAAGTGTATCATTAATGGAAATTATGTTTACTTTCAGCAGCAAGAAGTCAAATTAATACTTGCTAAACTTCTAAGAAATGCTCAGTTGGGAGTATAGCTAAGTTCAGAGCATGAGAAGTCTAAGAGTCCTCAGGAATGGTGGTTTAAAAAAATTTTTTTTAAAGTGTGCTCTTCTATCCACATTTCTTCTCCCTCCTGCAGATACTGGCACTTTTTCCATGGTCTCTTCAAGTAGGAAATTAGTCCCATAGATACATATTTAAATATTTTTGTCTTTTGCTTGGACCAGTTACATTTTACCCTTAATCCAAGATTTTCTATAGGAGGAAATTGAAGTTTATCTACACAAGCCTTAAGTGTATAAGAGAAGGAATTTCATGAACACAATTAATGTAGGGGAGAAACTATAGCAATCATTGCTTAAGATGTCATTCTGTCTCCTGCCAGCTCTCACTGGCTATCAACTTAAAGACAGCATGTGCTGTGAATATCTCCAGCTTTTAAGCCCTAGGAGGTCAGGGAAGTGTCTGTTTGGTTCACTTCCATGTCCCTATCATCTAAATAAGTTCCTGGCACTTAGTAGCTGCTCAATATTATGTTAGTGAATAAATAAAGGGCAAATGGGCAAATGGGCAAATGGGCAAATGGGCAAATGAGATGAGCCATCTGTCAGATAGGCCAAGTTTAAATAAGTGGCCACTTCCCTTTCAACATGGTTTCTTTATCACAAACAATTCCAACAAGTAGAGATTTAAACAACAAACTTCTCAAGGCACAGAACCCTGAATTCCACATACCATATCTAGAACGGTACCTAGTAGATGTTTGTGGGGGTAAAGAGAGAAGGAATGAAATTAAAGAAGAAAGAAAAGAGAAATAGGGAGAATTACAAAGGAGAGAAGACAAAGTGGGGAAAGATAAAATTAAGATATGAGGAAAGGAAGAAAATAGAAATAAGAAAGTCAAGTATTTAATAGTTTGAGGTAGTTAATGATAAAAGGAAATGGGCTTCCATGCAGGTGTCTTCCATGGGAAGTGAGAACAGAGAGACTCTGTGGTGAGGATGGAAATTCTATACCTAGCAGATTAGCATGAATAGTACATCTTGTCCTTAAAAATCCCTAAAGACTCTAGCAAATACTTTGTATATGTGTGTATGTGGGGGGATGTACACAGGTACGTGTGCATGCATCTGCACATGTGAATGAAGGCCACTGGACAACCTCAAGTGTCATTCTTCAGGTATCATCCACCTGTATGAGACAGGGCTCTCTTACTGGCCTAGAACTCACCGAATAGACTAGACTGGCTAGCCCCCAGGCCCTTAGGGTCTTTCTGTCTCTGCCTCTCCAGCACTAGGATGGTAAGTGCATGCTACCACACTGCCATGCTGCCAGGCTGACTCTTCTTTTAATATGGGTTCTAGGGAGAACTTAGATCCTGACAAGATAAGCACTTTGTCAAATGAGCTATCTCCCAAACCCTCTAACAAGTTTTATTGGTAATTTAGTTCTATACACTTTAAATATCAGTGATATTATTTTCCTAGAATATCAGAAAAAAATCAAAGCTAAAATAAACCTTTTCCTATCATCAGCTTCTTTGGGCCAAGTGCTTTGTTCCAGCAGTGTGAAGGTAAACCACAGTAGACCCACCTGAAATGACTAAGGCCCCTCCTAGGCATCACGACTGTGTGTACTTCTGCCCAAGCTGCATGTGTTCTATGGCCTTGGGAGAAGTGAGAGCATATAGCGTGTAGATGGCTAACTAAAAGGGAAATTCCATCTATGCCACTATGGGAAAGTCATCATCTATTCTGGATTGAGACTTTTCAGTGAAGTGGTTTTCTGTAGCAAGTAAGCTCAGTAAACTCACTGGTTCACCAAGCCAGACTTGGGTGGAATCATTACATTGGTCTACCACCAGTGCCCATGATGGGGAGAGAAAATGTTTCTTTATACCTCCTTAGGAAAAGTTCATGTGACTACTACTAATGTTGGACATAATAAGTCCTCACCTTGCTCATTGCCAGTGAGGTACCTAAGTATTCTCCTTCCCTCCAGAATGCAAGTACCCTGAGACCCAAGGCCCTGATCGCTCCCTTCACAGCAATATCACAGTCTAGCATAGCAACACTCACTGAGACCTACAGAAAGAGAGTTGAAGAGTAAATGTGAAATCAAAGGACTGTACTGATTTCCTGAGCCTCCTCAGTAATCCTACAAGGGGCCTCAGTCAGACTTATCTAGAACCTCTTACTTAAGCAACAAGTTCCCAGCATCCAAGATGCTACTGTTAAAGCTCATTACTCATTTTCTTCTGAGATCAGGCAATGCAACCTTCTCTCAGTCCATTGTTCATAGCTAGCATACAGTACCAGCCATGCCCAGTACTCCATCTCTCTTGACACACTTTGCTCCCTGGATGGACAGAAAGGCTTTGAATTTTGGCCTTTGTGTGATCTGTACACACCGGGTATGTACCAAGCGTTTCCACTGTTAAGGCTTTCATAATCATAACAGTGTGCAAGAAGTCAAAAGACACTAGAGCTCATGGGATGGAGATGAAAAGGGGAAGTCTCTGAGGCATGGCATCTGCTAGCTGTGAATGTAGCCCAATGCATTTGCAGATGACAGCATCATATTGTCATGTTCACAGGTTGGACAGCCCTGAAGTCAACTCCAACCACCCTCAATGCCTCCCTTTTAACACTGCACTTAACTCCCGCTTCATGTTTCCCTTCTTCTCTTACCCTTAGAACCTACACTATAAGTGAGTTTGAACCTTGACAGCCTTATGCATCACTGTTTACTCAGTACCTCAAACAACTCCCACCACAAGGTACTGAACTAAATTAATCAGATGGAGGAATAAAGGTTCGCCAATGAATCTGAAACTCTGACTTTGGTCCCCAAGCCATTTCCTAAGTGATAAAGAAAATATGCCATAAAAGCCAGACTTCACTGCCATGCTTCCAGCAAGAAACCATTCCACAGGTCTTCAGAGCAGTGACTACCCATCATCACCACAGAACACTCTTGAGTTTGTAGGACTGATATGTATCAATGTCAAAAATGAAAACATATAAAAATTAAAAACCAGTATGCCAGAGACATACTAAATGTGCAATAAATTCTCGCTCCATAAGAGTTTAAGCAACATTGCATGTAAGTATAATTAATGCTCTTTGGAAAGGCCACCATTTGGCCTGATGTTCTCATGAGTGGAGAGGTTGAGCTAGAACCACAAGACCCAGCATCATGCTGGACTCCCACAGGAAAGAACCATCAGCTTGGCCAGAAGGATGAGGCTCTGTGGCTTCTGGTGATACAGCAAGACAAAAGGCCATCCTGAGGACACTGGACACTAGAGGGAGAAAACCCATGTAGTGGGAAGTGAGCTGAGTTCAAGTGTCATGAAGCTTGAAGTAGCATTTGAAGGCCATCCTGAAGGCGTCAGCATTTTTGACCTTTTGATATACCTCTTATTACAGGCATTCCTTCATTCCCAATATAACTTCAGGAAGAAAGAAAAGTCCCATTACTATTCAGGATTTAAAATAAAATGATTAAACTACTATAAATAAGAAAGCACAGAAACCGCCATGCCAACTTTTCATGGGTTTTATTTGCAAAAAAATGTAAATGTCATCTTTAAGAACTCAAAATAGCATATAAGATGATACTAATGTATTTAATTCATGATGGCATTCAGAAATGCTACAGTGAGGCCCATTACCAAATTGCAAATGACTTCAGGTTCCGTACATACAGATGCATCTTGCTGAAGGTGTTTAAGTGCTAAGAGTCAATAGGTTAAAACAAATATACTCTACATGACATTAATTCAAGTTAAAAGTTTTAAAGAGGCAAGCGTCCTTCCACTAAGTGGTAATGTTGCTCCCCACCAAACTGCCACATCATGCCCTTGTCAGGGGAAATAAGCAGAATAGCAAAAGACGTGCCCCCAAGTGTCTGAGAGGCAGAGCGCAGCATACTAACTAAAGCATGTCATTCTAACACCCTGTTCATCCCTCCTACAAGGCAGCATGTCCCAGCAGCTCAGAGATGCTGCACTCACACAGCTCAGTGCAGATACAATGCTATGATGCAGGTTCCAGAGGCATAAATAGGATGGAATGAGAGGTCATGCCACCTGGGTTCCTCTAAGAAATCAAAGATGACCTTTAAACACTGCAAGGCAATACTTGCTCTAAGAACTTGAACTCCCCAGAGAGAGAATGGGCAGGATTGAAAATCAGTACTGTGCTGAGACTTATCTGCTCATGCTAATATCAATAACTGAAGAACATTGTCTTTATAACAAACCCTCCTAGGATCTACTTCCTCCTCTGCCAGCATTGGATATCCCCATTATTCATTGCTCTTTCTGATTTTAGCTATAAGCACATACCTTCTCTAAAGACCCAGCACTTCCCTTCCAGTATGTCTGGAATCCCCTCCCAACAAATTGCTCACCAACAGATAAAAATAATAGCATTACTGACAATCATCTTATAGGCAAGCATCCAATAAAAGCTTCAAGGAGAGAACATAGGTGTTAATTAGCATGCATATTCAAGGAAGAAGGTTTTGCCAGTAGTGACAAAGGATTTGAAATGACTCTTTCATGGCCAAACCTGGAAGATATTTAACTTGCTTTACCAGGGACTCCAGGATGTCCCTGAACCCCAGGCACTGTGACACATTCATGGCATCTGGAGGAAGCTGGGGATGTGTGGAAGAATTCACTCAGGGTCATAAGACCCACATTTAAGTTCTGCTGTCAAACCACTGCTTTTCTGTGCCTCAGTTATTTACTATCTCTGACCCTGTGAAACTACGATGGCAACACCTAGCTCAAAAAGCTATTGCATTGTTTCTGTTATTTCTTACATCTGGCAGTTACTGTTCCAATTTTCAGTGCTGGGAATAGAGAAGCAGGGAGGATCCAGAAGATAAGGAGACCAGGAGGGGGAAGACCGGAAAGTGGCCTGGGCGTTATAAACCATTTGCCGTAGTAATGTCAACAAACATGGAAACAAGATAACTGGATCACAAAATAATATGTTATTAGGATGAATCTGGTACCAGAGATCAAAGGACACAATCCTCAAGGCACCTTGTCAACATCACCAATGGCATGAACACCATAGGAGAAATTGTAGACAGAGATTTAAAGGTGGAAATTCTGGACTGGCTGAGATAAAACAGGACTTGATGACATTTAATTGGAATTTGCTTAGAATTGAATAAAGTGGAGTCAAAAGGGAGACTAGGCAGTCTCTTGGGGCAAGATCTTCAGAAGTAGACACTGAGCCTCTAATTTATTAGGAAAACTCTGAGAGTATCCATTGAGGAGAGGGGGCAGGATATGCAGGAGCAAGAACACAAGTCAGGTTTTAGCCTGCAGCTCATAGAGCCCCATCCTGCGGGAGAACTCTGGCTGTTGTGCACTTATTGGCTAAATACCACCAGGACTGAAGGGCACCTCCAGGTACCTCTAGCTGGTTAGCTAGGCAAAACATCCCATGAGGCTGAGCACATCTCTGAAGAAGAACAGAAAATGCAGCTGAGGGAAGCAGGCTGGCCTCCAGCCAGGGGAGGAGTGTGCAGAGTGGTCAGAAGGATACATTGGGCACTGGGATGATGCCCAGTGGAAGTTAAAGTCAGAAACGCCAAGCTGCATGCAACACCCAAGACTGTGTGCTCAAGCATTATGTGCCTATACTCACAACAGAAGTGTTGCAACAAAGGAATGACTAGAGGATTAGCAGCGGATCCCAAGTTTGGAAGGACCTTTGATTGATAAGAGTGCCTAGAGAGTTGTTTAAGTCTGGGCTCAAGACTTCATCCTATGTGACAGTTATCCAGCAGGCCTGAGAACAAATTCAGAAGTAAAACCCTGTCTAAAAATCCACAAAAAGGGTCAAATCATACAATCATTGAAAGTTAGAAACTTGGAAACTATGATAAAAGCATATGGTTTAAAAAGAAAAAAGCCCCAGGAGAATGGGACGGGGAGCTGACTGCAGGAGGAGCAGAGTTGCTTTAGGTAACTCCACTGGTTGGAGGTCAACACTACTGGGTCAACGATGCACAAGTCATGAAAGGGTCAGATGTTCATAAAACATACAGTTTTTCAGTTCCAAAGAAGCCCAGGTCACTAGGAAAAAAAGAGATGCCTTACATAGAGGCCAGGAATTGTGATTTGAATTTAAGGACTGTAGTGAAAACAGAGACAGGGGTGACATGTCAAAGACCCTGCAAGCCATTGAGAGATATTTGATTAATTAGGTGAGCAACAGAACTTTTTATTTTTCTGTTTTTATGATGTATTTATAGAGGAAAGATATACTAGCTAGAAGGTTGCTGCAAAAGTTCAAGTGAGAGATAATATACAATGTAATTAACACTCTCCCTAGAGAGATTTTATAGATTAGGGAATGAGTCCAAAGGAAAATATGTCAGGTTTTTCTAGAAAGTTCTTTGTCTCTTCTGCTTGTGCACTGGCAACTGCTGAGTGAGGAAACAAAACACTCATTTATTTTTTAAAACTCTGAAAGGTGCTTGATTCTCGAGGCACCTTGCTCCTGCAGACATGAAACAGGAACTGAATCTTTTCCTAAAAAAGAAGGCAGAGCACTAGCTCCTAAGATAAAACTCCTGCAGGCCTGGGGTATTGAGAAATAACCATAGTAAAATGATCTGAGTATCTCAAGCTTCAAGGAATCCTAACATGAATGAACTACCCAATGATCCAGTGATTAGTTTTAACAAATAAAAATCATTAATGGGTAAGAGATGATCTACCAATATTTAATTAGGAAATGCTAAGCTAAAGCAATGCTCTGACAGAATGACAGCATTCCAGGTGCATTTGCTATACACTCAATAGAATTTGTTAGCAGATAGCACATATGAAATGAGGAGACAGGACTTTACCAACAGGAAGGAAAGTGAAGAAGGAGGAGTAACTGGGAGAAAGTAAGATGCATACAGATCAGCTCTGTATCCACTTAGCATCCAAACAGAGGTACCAGAAAGGCAGCTGAAAATCCATATTCAACACAGGGAAGAGGCAGCTCTGGAGATAAAGATATGAGACCCACCGATACTTAAGTTTTCCTCACCCTGGAATGAGTGAGAGCTTAAAGGAGGAGAGACTTGATCCCAACAATCAAACCCTGGGAAATTCCCACATTTTAGACCCAGCTCATCTAAAAAGGACTATCTAATAATTGATATCAAGGAGTGACCAGAAGGGTGGGAAATAGGGATAGTCACACGCTACTTACCAACAAGACACATTCTGATAAATTCACCTCCAGATGACTCTTTCATCACAGAGTTCACTAACACAATCCTAGACGACACAGCTTGGGCTTCAGTGTGGCCTTGGTATAAACAAGAGCTGTAGTCGGCATAACATGACATACTGTTTATAGCATACTTACAATGCATGCTAATGACAAAAACATAATATAATAAATTCATAAACTGGTAACATAGCTGTTTACTGTCAAAGATGTGTTGTACCTGATAGTGGTGCTGTGCTTTTATGTGACTGACAGTGCAATGGGAGTGTTTACACAGAATCACCACACAAGTGATGCATTGGGTTGTGATATGACTATGGGGTTAAGTGGTGTGATAGCTCAAGGTGATAGGAAGTTTTCAGCTCCACTGTGAATTTAGGGGACCATCATTGCATATGTGGTCTTCCATTACCCAAATACCATTAGGTTATTTATGGCTTCAATCTTCTGTAAGACAAAAAACATCTATAATTAAAATATGGCAATGACTGCTTAGGTGTTTGAATGGCCACATTACTGACTTACTGTATGAAGAACAAGTAACTGAACCTCTTTGGACCTCAGTTTACACATCTGTATAGTGTAGAAAGCCATGCCTACTTTATGGTGCTATTTGGAGAAAGTAAATAATATATAGAAAGTGCCTAGAACAACAACATGCACACACACCTGTGTCAGTTAAAGATGGAAAAGCCTGTTGAAATATACTAAGAAAATACAAGTGCTGAACGTTGTACAAGATAAGCAAAAGCTAAATTAAGGGGAAATTTAATACAACAACCTTTAAAGTGGAATCACCACCCAAATGAATGTAAAAGACACAGAGAATTTTATTATTACCAATATTAGGTGTCTGAAATATCACTGCTTTTATTTTAGAAACACAGATGGCCAGACAGATGCAAATGTGTGAGCAGCAAGTGACACAAACTGTAGCTGCAATATTCATCTTGAACTATATGCATCCTTCTTTCTGATTATGACATCTGATGAAAAGTGGAGACAGCTCTGCAGAATACAAATTTTATTTCTAAGCACATTACATGTAAGTATCCGAAATGATTAGTATTTTGTACTTAATACTTACTAAGTGATCATGATATTCTGGTCACTAAGTCATATGCACACATCCACTCAAACGTCTTACCACCCCAATGACATAGTTATTATTGACATCTCTATTTCACGTACAAGGATATTGAGCAGCTTGCTTTGGGTTGCAAGCCTAATGAGTATGGTAATGGAACACACTGGACCCCAGAGTCCTTTTATTTAGCTGCCACACTACACTGCTT
Source organism: Dipus sagitta (assembly GCA_036346955.1). Classification (NCBI taxonomy): domain Eukaryota; kingdom Metazoa; phylum Chordata; class Mammalia; order Rodentia; family Dipodidae; genus Dipus; species Dipus sagitta. The sequence goes on from CM070788.1 coordinate 60,134,133, forward strand.
TTTAATTAAGAAGGGAGAGACAAAGATAGACAATGTGATAGGAAAAGCCTATACTGACTTTCAGGAATCTGTCACTTATCTCATATATGGTAAGGGGAAAAAACTATGTTCCTCTTAAACTCAAATATTGAGGCCTTAACCCCCAGTCCCTCAAAACGTGACTGTTACTGGAGATAGAACCTTTAAAGAGGTCACTAAGATTAGAAGATATCATAAAATGGGCCTTATCCCAATCTACAAGCATCCTTCTAAGGAAAGACATCAAGAAGCACAGCTAAAACCAGACATGCAGCCCTCTTTTTCCAGAATTTAATTGGGACCTACACATGACATGTTATAGAATTTCTGAAATGTCAGAAATTTGGGCCCTAATATTCTCTAATTGGAAAAAAACAGTTCTTTTTTCCTCCACAATTGCATGATAAATACTAAGCTATGAAGAAAGAACATCAAGTCAATTCATGCTGTTTCTAGAGCCGCATGGCCAGGATGGAGAAGGATAGAAGTTGTGCTTCCAGGATGTAGGCATTAGTTACTTCTCTCATTGCTGTGACAAAGTGCCCAGCAGAAGTGGCTTGAGGGAGGTAAGGTTCACTCAGTTCACAGGTTGAGAGGACGGTCCACTGTGGCAGGCAAGGATGACATGGCAGAATGCAGAGATCATGCAGCTGGGGCTCCTCATATTCAGGCAGGCCAGGAAGCCAGGAGCTTATATGGGAAGTAGAGCCAGTTAGAACCCTCAAAGGCCCATCTGGTGGCCATGCCCCCCCCCACCATGAAGGTTCCACATCCTCCCAAAGCAGAGCACCACCTGGGAACTAAGTGTCCACACACATGAGCCTGTGGAAGACACTTGCCATTCAAACCACAGCCGTGTCTTCACTTCACCAAGTAGGTTACATGGTATTGACAGGACTACTCATGGCTGATCAAATCCCCACTTGCTACAAAGAAACATGTATCTAAGCATTGCAAATAAATAGATTGTGGTACTATGTAAATTGTAGCTATTTTTTTATAAAACTTGATTTTGAAAATCATTTGGTCTTTTTTTCTATAACTGTGAAGCTATATGTAAGACTTCAAATTTTTAAGAATTCTGTTTCCATCTTGTGTCATTTTAAAATATTTTGCAGTGTGTTTTTGTGCCTTTTGAAAATCCTACAACATTGCCTAGTGGGCAGAAAGGTAATTCAGGTGTAAATTGCAGAAATGACGCTGTACACAGGACAGACCTCTGCCAGCCATGAAGGAAACAGGGCCAATGGCTTACGGGAGGCACAGCAGAGCAACGTCACTCGCAGGGCCAGAGGATGGGCTGAGATTCAGGAGGTCCAAGGTGTATCCCAGCCAGCCAGGCTTCCGGGTCACTTAATGATCTTGACCAAGTCAATCAGCATGCGTCCCAAGTTCCCTACCTAGAGGACTGAGATAAGAATATTCTTAATGCATAAAAAAGTGTTAGAACCTATGATTTATTCTGATGGAATTTGGTGGAATAAAGGATATGAACCAGGTACAAGCAAGCAATGAAACCAAGGGGAAATCTTGCTATTTGATTTATTTTTCTCAAGTGCTTTAAGGATTCAATAATCAATGTACTTGCCATAGAAATTTTCATAATATTGGGACAATAACCAAAAGAATACTCTGAAGATTAAGGCGAAGGAGGGACAAAATAAATTCAAAAAATTATTAGTGGTTCTCAGAAGGGGAGAAGAGTACGTATATAGATAGATCAGTCCTGTAGAGTTACTATCTTCAGATGGTAACCTGGGAAGTTCAAGTCCCCTTCAAATTGAAGGCCAAAGAAGAGGGAATCAAATCTCATGAGCTAAGGAAAGCAAATATTATATTTTTTATTATTTGTGTGCCATGTATTCTGTGTATGTTTGTTTGTATGTGTGTAACGGCTCATGCATAGCACTTGTGGGGGCACAGGACAACCTCAGGGTGTTAGTTCTCTCCTTACACCTTGTTTGAGGCAGGGTCTGGCTTGTCTTTTTGCTGCCAGGAAGCCAATGTAGCTTTGAGATTTTCCCAGTTCCTCTTGCCATTGCCATTGGCATGTTGAGATTATAGACCTCAAACACCCGTTTTCGTCTGGCTTTATGTGGGTGCTAGGATCAAACTCAGGCCAGAGGCTTGGGTAGCAAGCATCTTTGATCTTAGAGCAATCTCCCAGCCTCCAAAAAATTATCCTTTTATTAGAAAGAAGTTGGAGAATATAGCAGTAGAATCTGGAAAATGGAGTAGCAAAAATATTATGTTTCAAATGAGAAAGTAAAAAAGATGTGGTATTGAAATCAAAACACAGGGGCTGGAGAGATGTCTTAGCAGTTTAGGCACTATTCTTTCTAGTAGAAAAAAGAAATCAATAGGTTGAGTGTGTATTGTAATGTCATCTCTGTAGAGTAGACAGTAAAAGAAAATGCATACAAACCATGATGTAACATTTTCAAGAAAATTGTGATACAGATTGGGAATACTGTTTTAAAGATTCTTTCTCAACATATTGAGTTTGATGGTTTATTTTTAACACAGAAAAGGCTTTCCTAAATTAGATTTTTTTTTAATTCTTTAGGATACTAAAAAAAAAAAAAAAAAAAAAACCTAACACAAGAACAGCTTGCTCTCATAAGGATCTTTCTTTTAAATGTGACAGGGAAAGATACAATTTTCCCAGCTAAATAGATTGGAGTAATCCTAAATAATTCAGCCTTCATTTACAGTTTGGGCAAGTTCATTACAACTGAACTCCTGACATCGACTGTCCTTGAATAATTCTTAAACATTTAAGGTCCACTTGTAAGCAGGACATGTACATGGTAAGTGAAGAGACTCTCATATCAAGCATTACTCCCCACCTCCAAAACAAAGGATGAACAACAACTTTTTGAGGCTTGGAATGCAAGCCCCTCATTGGGATATAAGTACCTTACGGTATATGACCTTTATGGTAGCTATTTGTGAATTTTGTTTTGTCCATCGATGTAAGTGTAGTTCCTAGAACAGAACCTGGAACAATAGTAGCTATGTTCACAAAAATGCAGTGCTGCCTGCCTGCCACACAGACGCGAAGGAAGAAGCACGTTCACGTATTTAAAATAATAATATCCACGAACATGTACAGGACCAAGCATTATTTCCTTCCAGAGATGAAAAGCTGATTCTCAAGGCAACAGCATCCCTCAAGTTTCTCCAGTGTTGAGTAGTTTATAAACCCAGGCCTTAGAGCCCCTAAACACAGGCTGACGTGGAAGTTATATACACCAGCGTATTGATTTCAACAGGAAATGACGACTCTTCTCTCCGTATCTACCAAGTTGGCATTGTTTCTCTACATGTTTTGACTTATTGTTGCGTTTGATTTCACCAAGAAGTGTCTGTCTGTTTCCCCACTCCATCAGTCTGGGATGGCTTGGGCTTTGTGGACCAGTAGTGAGCAGCTGTAAGTGCTGACAGCTTAGCATGGAGGTGGCACTATGTGAGGTATGAGCCTACGCCTTACTCTCACTCTGCATTTGAACAAACCTGCATGGCTCTCAGAGGATACCAGATAAAGCCGGCAGAAGATAGGGAATAGGACGTCACAGCAAATATCTCAGCCTTGATATGCAAATCCAACAAATACCCACAGAGTAAGATGTGGCACAAGCCAAAGAGCCAAACAGAATGATGAGTTTTGTTTGAAGCCAGTAAGCATGGGGTAGGTTTGTCTGAGGATGGCAAACAGATGGCACACCCTTTCTGAAGTTTCTTTCTTGTGTAGCTATTATAGACATGATCAGTGCTTGTAAAATTGCTATGTAATTGTCCTATAGAAGTTCTGAAAACTTCTTTTATCCACCAGCTTTCTTGGGAACAGCTGACAAGCACTTTCTGTGTATTGAAGTATACTGTGTGATGTTTTCATATACAGTATTTCTCCCTCCTATAGCTTTATCTGCTGTGGTCTCAATGACTTATGGCAGAGGCTTGTAGTTGGAGACTGCTTTTTTTCTAAGCTGTTTCAGCCACTCTAACCTTCAATCAGTGTATATCCAAAGTAATTACTAGTAACACACCCCTTTAACCCTTTGGATCTTCTTCAGAACTTCTCTTTTCATTTCTCCTGTTCATGCTGTCTGTAATTCGTGACGTTCTACAGTATGATGCTCCAAGTCCTTTTCCATTATCTTCTGTTTGCCCATTACAAGTTCTTTCTTTGTGGCCATCATGAGGCTTGCATGCAGCATCTTAATAGCTACAATAGTCCACTTCAAGCTGATAACAACTGATCTTTGACAGCATAGAAACCCCCTTTTTAAATTGTGCTCAGGCTGGGGAGATGGCCTGGTGGTTAAAGGCACTTCCTTGCAAAGCCTACTGGCCCAGGTTGAGTTCCCCAATATCCATGTAAAGCCACATGCATAAAGTGGTACATGCATCTGCATAAATAAATTATTAAAATTAATAAAATTATTTTAAAATAATAATAAATAAATTAAAATAATAAATAAGTTAGACTCTCACCAGACTTAGTGAGTGATGTCAAAATTTACATCTTTTATATATCATGTATCAAAAATCAAGTTATTTAATCTCAGTTATTTTAACCTGTTTGTCTTCCACCTGTTACATTAGGGTTAAAGGTTATTTTCACATCACCCTTACAATATTGAAGTGTAGTGAATTTGAATATTGTATTTGTGCCTTTACTTGTTGCTGTGACTAAACACCTGTCTAGAAGCAATTGAAGGAAGGAAGGGCTTGATTTGGCTTATAGTCTTAGGTTATATCCATCATGGCCAGGTAGACAACACTACAGAAGTTTGAGGCAGCTGATTCCATTCAGTCCATAGTGAGGACACAGAAAATGCTAGCACCCAGCTCACTGCACCCTTTGCATCCAGTGCAGACAGTCCACACAGTTAAGATGAGTCTTCTGGGCTGGAGAGATGGCATAGAGGTTAAGTTGTTTGCCTGCAAAGCCAAAAGACCTTGGTTCGATTCCCCAGGACCCACATAAGCCAGATGCACAAGGGGTTAGGTGCATGAATCTGGAGTTTGTAGTGGCTAGAGGCCCTGGCATGCCCATTTGCGCGCTCCTCTCTCTCTCTCTCTCTCTCTCTCTCTCTCTCTCTCTCTCTCTCTCTCTGTGTGTGTGTGTGTGTGTGTGTGTGTGTGTGTGTGTGTGTGTGTGTCTGCCTCTTTCTCTCTTATGCTCTGTCAAATAAATAAATAAAAATTAAAAAAAAAGATGGGTCTTCCCACCTCAGTTCATGGAATCCTCACAGGCATGGCCAGAGTTTCATTTCCTGGGTGATTCTAGATCTTGTCCAGTTGTCAATCCATCTGAAACCTCAGAATTACACTCTCTAAAGTGAGTTTCATCTTGCCATCCTTTCATTTCTCCTCTGAAGTCGATTTAGCATTTCTGGTAATGTGGGCCTAATGATGAATTTTCTCGGCTCGCGTTTACTTGGGTAAGTGTGTTAGACAGTTTGGCCAGTCTGTCAGCACTACGAATGCATCATCCATTCTCCCCCTGGACTCGCAAGGTTTCTGCTAAGGGACTTGGTCCATGGCCCTGTGGGAGCTCCTTGTATGTGAGGATTTGCCTTTCTCCTGATGCTTTTGAAATTCCCCTTTTGTCTTTCCTTTTCAGAATCTGATCATAGTTCAACCTGGTGAAGATTTTTTACATGTTTAAATCTATGTATGGCTTTTTTATCTTCATGGACCTTGATGTTAATTTCCCTCTCCTAACTAGGGTAGTACTCTGACATCACATCTTCTTTTTTCTTTTTGTTGTTATTGTTGTATTTGAAGCAGATTCTCAGTCTAGCCCAGGCTGACCTGGAACTCACTCTATAGCCCAGGCTGGCCCTGAACTCACAGTGATCCTCCTACCTCAGCCTCCCAAGTGCTAGGCAGGTGTGCCACCATGCCCAACTTGGTATTACTTTATTTTTACAAAATATTTTTTATTTATTTGACAGAGATAGAGAGACTGACATTATAGTCATGCCAGGGCCTCTTGCTTCTGTAAACAATCTCCAGACACATGCACCACTTTGTGCATGTGGCTTTCCATGGGTACTGGGGAATTCAGCCCAGTAAGACACTTCTGGTTCTTACCTTCTGGCTTTGACATAGAAATGCCTTTACAGGAAGACTGTCCAGAGAGGCTATGTGAGTCTTTAGTAGGGTCTGCAGGCAGGCTTGCCTGATACATGCATCAGTTCACGGGTGGGCCTAAAGCCTATATCCACAGGGGGCAGCCTGGAATGCTGGCACACAATGGGCATGGTGGCACACACCTTTCATCCTAGCACTTGGGTGGCTGAGGTAGGAGGATCACTGTAAGTTCAGGGCCACACACATTGGTAGAGATGGGCTCAGAATCTGCTGGAACAGTTCAGTCCTAGGTTCACTGGTATCTAGATTCACAAAGGACTGACTGGGGCCTAATGCTCCGATTCCTGGTGTGGTCCCATTGTGGACTTGGTAGCTGCTCTTCAGGACTGGGCCTGGAACCTCCAGTCATTGTAGGTGGCTGGACATAACAGAGGACTAAAGCTGCCTACTGAGGGCTGATTAGCTACAGGGTAAACCTGGAGCCCACGTCCACATAGGAAACCTTGATGCCTACAAGTGTAGGTACCAGGTGGGTGCTGTGGCAGGTCTGATACGTACTCTTTAGGGGCCACCCAAAGCCTGGGACACAGAGACTATTCTGGCATTAGGCCAGGACTGACGATGAAGACTTCAGATCAGATAAGTTCTTACCTATCATCTTTCCTTCCCCCTCGGGGAAGGCATCTATATCGGCACTGAGTTGCATGAATTTAAGGGAAGGGTGACAATGGGTAATGGGGAGCAGTCCTTCCTACCCTCTTCAATGGGCTCATCCTGTCTCTGTGTTCCATGTAGTTACGAAAAAGTCTTTATTCACAGAGATGGCTATTCATGCTGAGGATGCTTCAAGGGACTGAGCACTGCAAACACTTATATTGCCCTGGAGTTGATGACACCCATCCTAAGCTTTCCTCATGATGACACCCATTGTCAGCCAATCCTATGCTGCCCTCATGTTAATGACATCCATTGTTGGCCAATCCTATGGCTGCACTCATGATAATAACACTCATTGTCAGCCATTCCCAAGTCCAAGTACAGAAAGACTCTCAGAGAGCCATCAGCCCCTGTTTTGCATCTCCAAAGCCCATCACTTTTGCTCTGATGTCTCCAGCCTCAGGTTGGCATCAAGATGGTTCGCAGCTATCCAGGCAAATTCTATTACACCAATCCCTGCCTCCCCCCCCCCAACACACACAAAAGGAAAATAAAATATAATAAATTAACACACTGCATTATTAAGTATATACCTGGTAGGTAAGTATTGACAGTTCAGGAATTCAATTACAGTTTTATATATCATATTAGAAGACACATTTTCCTTCAGAATAGCTTCTAGTTCTGTGTATTTCAAACCTTGTTTCTGTTGCCTGCATCCATACTGTGCATGTTCAGCACCTGAGGACGTGTTCACATCATGTATTCACACTGCCTTGGCATCATACCTGTGAAGCACAGCGGTGATTGAGTTGGCAGCAGGAATGTACCCGGAAGCTAGTACTATGCCAGAATGAGGGTGTCATGACTTATGTGTGGGAAGTGATGGTGCAGAGCACATAAATATATCTCACTAAACTTAAGCAAGATACATCTTGTACTCAAAGTCCTTAGCTACAGCTCAAAAAGTGTGTGGAGTTACTACAAAACCACCAATAACAAAGAAATACAATGGAAAAGAAGACAGAATGAACCCTTGGAATGGCACATTTAATTTAAGGTAGTTACTAATCTCAGTCAGTGTGTGTGTGTGTGTGTGTGTGTGTGTGTGTGTGTGTGTTTATATGTGTATTTGGTCAAGTGAGCACATTGCTCAAGTCTCTTCCAAGACTTTTTAAAAATATTTTATTTATTTACTTATTTATTTGAGAGACAGAAGGGGAGACAGATATACAGAGAGAGAGAGAGAGAATTGGCACTCCAGGGCCTCTAGGCACTGCACACAAACTGCAGACACATTAGCCACCTTGTACATCTGGCTTATGTAGGTACGGAAATCGAACCTAGATCCTTAGGCTTCACAGGCAAGAGTCTTGAACGCTAAGCCACCTCTCCAGCCCTGTTCCCAGACATTGACATGGTCTTCATCATGTTACTATCCCAAGCCTCACGAGTCATTAGCTTCAAGCAAGGTAGCTCCACCTCCTAGCTGCCTTCCGTTCCGGGCCCCACTTCCTCTTTCGTTCTTCTTCTCCTTTTTTTAATTTTTTATTTATTTATTTGTTTGTTTGTTTTTTTAGGTCGGGTCTCCCTCTAGCCCAGGCTGACCTGGAATTTACTCTGTAGTCTCAGGGTGGTCTCAAACTCATGGTGATCCTCCTACCTTGGCACCCTGAGTGCTGAGATTAAAGGCATGAGCCACCACACCTGGCTCATTCTTAAAATTACCAGAAAGTTCTCCCTCTCTACCTTGGAGACCTGTGGAATCTTACTTTCCTTACCTAACTTTCCTTACCTAACTACTTTTGTTTTCAGTTTCTGCTCACATATATATCCCCCCACCACCACCCTTCTCTTTGCTTCCACACTCAGAACCTGAATTTCATGACTGGCATCCCAAGCCACTAGAAAAGATAATTACTTGAGTGTGATAATGGTGACTGACAATTTCATCTCCAAACTATTTATCAGTTCACACTCTATATATCAGGAATTGAGAGAACATGACACCCCTTGTCAGTAAAACAAAAGAATCTTGTGACAGCATTTCAATTGGATTTTTCACCTGGCACTCACTATGTTAGCACTCAGTTAAAATAACTCCATTCATTATTCCAAAACAAAAAAATTCTGATGCTCCAGACAAGGTAAGTGAAATTATATACATATATAAAAAAGCCAATACTGCAGCTGATCCCAGGTTCTCACCCCTTCAAAATAACTTGTCTCAGTTTATTATAACTTTTTTTATTTGTTTCCAGCAATGAGTCAATCACGGGTCATTCTTCTATACAAGTGAGTCATTCTCTCCAGCAGAGAATGACTATCATGTTTAACACTAAGCAAAACGCATCCATCTGAAAAGTTCAGCCTGAAGTGTCTCAGGCATTTCTAAGCCTCGTGAGTCCAGAGCTCTAAGTAAACTCCCACATTGGACTGATGCTCATGTTCACAAACTGTGAAGCTCAGACTTAGGGTGTTTTGGGTAATTTCCCAAAAGTTTAAAAAGAAGTCCATTCCTCCTTGTGATGGTTAAGTTTTGTGTCAACTTGACCTGTTTAGGAATCCACAGACATTCCTCATAAGTGGGTCTCTGAAGTTGCTTCCAGGAAGGATTAACTAAAGGAGGAATCCTTCCCCCAGGGTAAGCCCTTCCCCCAGAGTGGATGGCTCCTCTGGTGGGGGGGGGGGCTCTTCATCTAAAGAAGCTCAGGGAAGGAAAGTATCCCCTCCTCCCACCTGGCTGCCCATGCTTCCGCCTGTTCCCTGTTAGTTGCTCCCTGATTTCCAACGTGGACTGAAGACCGGCATGGATTGAAGACCAGTGTGGACAGAAGACCAGCATGGACCAAAGAGAAGCATGGATGGAAAAACCAGTGTGGACTGAAGACCAGTGTGGATGGAAGACCAGTGTGGACTGAAGACCAGCATGGAACAAAGAGCAGCATGAACTGAAAACCAGCATGGACCAATGACCAGCATGGACTGAAGAGCAGCAGCTCTCCCAGAAGCTTCCAAGCCTTCATTGTCGGATTGGGACTGCTGAGGCATCCAGCTTTGTGGACTGAGTAGCTACCGGGTTTCTTGACTCTTAAGCCTGTACACTGCTATTGTTGGACTGCAGAAAGCTAATCCAATAAATTCCCTTTTACTACAATTCACTCTATTGGTTCTGTTCCTGTAGAGAACCCTGACTAATACACTCCTACTAAAAGCACCCTTCTTTTTTTAATATATTTTATTTATTATTTATTTATTTGAGAGTGAGAAAGAGGGAGAGAGAGAGAATAGGTGCGCCAGGACCTCCAACTACTGCAAACGAACTCCAGATGCATGTGGCCCCCTTGTGCATCTGGCTTATGTGGGTCCTGGAGAGTCAAACCAGGATCCTTTGGCTTTGCAGGCAAATGCCTTAACCACTAAGCCATTTCTCTGGCCCAAAAGCACCCTTCTTTTTCCTTTCTTAGACTCCAGAGGCTGTGGGGATTGAGGTTGTGAGATAAACAGTCAAATGCAAGTGTGTTCAAATGTCTCTGCCATGACTGATGGGGGGCAAATAGGCAAATGTCTCAGATCCTCTAACCCTCGGTTTTCTGTCTTACAAATTACAAATAATAATGTCATGTTCCTTATAGAGTAGTGCAGTGCTTGAAATGAGATGATATTATTAAACATATTGACTGTAGGAGCATGTAATTACATGTCATTATTTTTTCATACACTTGTCACTGTGTTCTGTAAAATTGTTTAGCAAAGTGGCCTTATGGGATACAAGTCTGTCCTATGACTCTTACTATTTCAGCCTCTTGGGTTGTCTGGTCCAAGACAAACAGTTTAGACCCCTCTTTGCTAGATACCAGCTAAGAGAGGGCATTTCACAGGATGCCTCTGTAATTCTTCACATGCACCGGATGTCAGTTATGTCTCATATGTCCCATGTACTGTACTCCAACTATGTTTTGTACATATGTTCTTCCAAAAGAGCAAATGGTTAGTCAAAAATAAAATACGTATCCAGGGCTGCAGAGATTGCTTAGTGGTTAATGCATTTGCCTGCAAAGCCAAAAGATCCCAGCTCGATTCTCCATGACCCACATAAGCCAGATACACAAGAGGGTGCATGCATCTGGAATTCGTTTGCAGTGGCTGGAGGCTCTGACATGCCCATTCTCTCTTTCTTTCTCCATCTCAAATAAATAAATTAAATATATATATTTTAAAAATACTTATCCAAGCTAGCTTATTCAAAATAGTAAATAAAGTTGTTGTTTTTTTTTTTTCATTTTCTTGGGAGTATTTTATTTGCTCTTTTTAAAGATTTAATTTTAATTTTAGTTACCATACAGAAATTTTAGGTATCATTCAAGCTGACATTTTCAAACAGTGTGTTTTAGTTGATTCTCATCTCCCACTCCTAAACCTCCAACCTTTCTTCCACCATTATACCTTCCCCCTTTCTGGTTACAGGGCACATGTTTCCTCCCCGTCTTCCTGCTCATATGCCCTCATGTGCCTAAAAGGTTACATCTTGTGCTCCAGCAGGAAGAATGAGGTTTGCTCCTCACAAAACTTGCATTCATGAAGCCCTGGACTTTTCAGCTGTGCACTAGGAGCACCCCAATGGCTGGCTGCTGTGCCATCGCTGACCTCTAAGAGTGGTCGCTGCTTTGGTCACCTGTGCTCATCTAACTCCCGCTCAGCACACCAATGACCCAGATGGCCATCACAAGTGTGCTGGCCTTGTTTCCCACCATTCGGTCTGCAGACAGTCTGAAGACACTTCAAACTGTTCTAAAGTCCTGTTCATTGCCTTTCTTACTTTGGAGTTTAGAAAAGAGGTCTCAGTAGCACAATGTTAAGCACAATGTCGCCATTTGCTGTCAATCAGTGTGTCTTCCATATGCACTTGTTTTGGACATTTTAAAGGGAAGGATACTTTTTTTCTTTTGGAGGAAGGATGCTTTTTATGTTTTAAACATTTTATTGATATTTTACATAAGTACATAATAAATTTTGAATATAATCCCCCTCTATCACTCTCTCTTGTCCCTCCTCCCTTGAGTCCTTTCCACTGAATTTCTTCCTACACTCAGCCCCTCTACTATGGTTTTTGATAATTTATTGCATGAACATATTGCCTAATGGTCACATTCCCACTGGATTATACTCTTCTGTTCCCTCCCTTCCATCCCCATTGCCCGGGAGCCCTTCTCAGTGGGGTCATCAGGAATCATCGCAATATTCTGCAGTCAGTCTCTGTGGGGAGAACAGTGCCTCAGGATACTCCTTCTCACCCTGTGGCTCTTACATTATTCTGTCCCCCTGTATTACAATGTTCCCTGAGCCTTGGAGGGTATATTGTAAGTCTCCTTTACTGCTCAGCTCTCAGCAGCCTCTGATTTTCAGCTTTGATAAGTTTTAGCCTCCTCAGTGTCTACCGCCATCTTTCTGGAGGAAGGACTTGGGCCAGGAGCAAGGTTTGAATGCTTGAGTCCTCTGGATGAACTTAACTAACCACACTTCACATTGACATCACTTCTTAACAGTTCCTTTGTTGTTTTGAATAGCTGTTCCCAGAAGGCAGCAGAAAAAGTAATGGGGGTGTTATACCCTGTCATAAGTGAGTCCTCTCTTTGCCCTTTCAAAACATGAACAGTTTGTTGGGAGTTGGATTAGACTAAGTTTTTTTCAGGGAAGGGTGAAGGCAATCAGAAGACAAATACCTTTTATCATCTAAGATGTTGTAGCAAACAAACAGGATTTCCTTCATCTCCATTTGGAGTAACAGAAATATCCAGAGTAATTCAAAAACATATTCATTTTGAAAAGGAAAAGTAGAACCAGTTATTGTGGTACTTGTCTATAATCCTAGGCCCGAGGAGGTGGAGGCAGGAGAATCTGTGAATTTGAGGTCAGCCAAGGCTACAAAATGAGACTCTGTCTGAAAAATAAATATCAAAGCCAAAATAAAACTGAAGGATACAAATGGCCCAGTCTTTCATTTATCTGGTGACATATGCTCAGGGTTGGGCAAGGACAAGGCAGGGAGAAGCAAATGGAGCAGTCAGACAGCGGCAACCCCAGTCCTGGCCCGTTATCTATCCCCTGGGTCTGTTTCTGAAGCTAATTTTGGCTGCCTTCCTACTTCACCTTTAGAATGTGAGGAATTAAGCAATTAATACTCAGTTTTAACCTCATCTGAAATCTTGAGACAATAAGAAAGTCCCATTTAACAACCTATTAAATTTATATGCTTGCTCCAAATGCTATAAATGTCAACAAAAAACAGCACTAAATAAGAAAAGTTCTGGAAATGTTAACATAATCAATGAAATATCATAATCATTAAAGCTTGCCTCACAGTTGGAGGCATACCAAACCTACTTGCCACAAGCCATTCAGATTTCCTTCTCAAAGTCTCCCCACTATTAAAGATATATAAACATAATATATTTAGAAGTGTATATCACACTCAAAGGAAGTGCCAGATAGATATGCCTACATGGAAGAATTATAATATTCACAAGTCAGCTACTGCTTTCACTTTAAATCTCTGAGCTGGTGATATGCCATTTGGCTCCCAGAAACATTCCCAGCCTTCTTGAATCTTCTCTGTATCAGGGGATGGCTAGAAGCCTGCAAGCTACATCTGATAGATGTCTTTGCCAGCTGCCTCCCAGTGGCTTCTGCCAGTGGGAGACAGAGCTGGGAAGATGAAAGACAACTAGAGGGAGAAATCTGTGTGTAGGTGGGTAACAGTGAGTGTGGTGTGTTATTTTTGTGTGGAATGTAGTTGTATGTGTGATGTGTGTCACTGTCTGATGTATGCATATGTTTGAGTGTGTGATATATGTATGTGAGTGTTTATGGATGAGTGTGTAAGATGTGATGACTGTGTGGTGTGTGATAGTGTATATGTATATGGTATGTATGTACTGTGTGCATATCTATGAGTATATAGTTTGTGTATGGGCTTGTGAATACATTAGTGCATGTGATTATGTGTGATGTGTATTAATGTATATGTGTGTGTGATACTGTGTTGTGAGTGTGTGAGAGTGCACAGGTGTGTGTTAGTGTGTGTGAGTGCACATGTGCATTTCCAGTGGCACAAAGAGGCACCAATTAGGAGCAGGAACGTGCAGGCAGCAGGTCATTCCTGGGCAAGTTCCACAGCAAGGCATCCATGAGGCACTTTCTGCCTCGGCATATGATGCTATGGACAGCTGTGGCACCTACAGCAGGACCCATCACCACCTGCTGCTGTGGGCCCGCAGCTTGGTGGGATGTGGGTGGGTGCCCCAGTGCCTGCAAAGCTGTGTGAGGTACAACCATAAAACCTCAATCACTTCCTCTGTGGCAATCCTGAATGAGTGCATTTCCTCTCCTCTGCTTCCAGCTCAATTGGTGGTGAACAGGGGTAACCTCACTTCCCTTTTTGCCCTATCAGCCTTTGAATTATGTCATAAACTATTCATTAAACGTTTTTAAAATATTTAATTTTTATTTATTTATTTGTGGGAGAGAGAAAGAAGCAGACAGAGGGCCGCATCAGGGCCTCTAGCTGCTGCAAATGAACTCCAGATGCATGTGCCACCTTGTACATCTGGCTTACATGGGTCATAGGGAATCAAACCTGGGTCCTTTGGCTTTGCAGGCAAACACCTTAACTGCTAAGCTATCTCTCCAGCCCCCATTAAATGTTGTTCTAATTTTCCTGAATGAACACTTAGTATAACCTCTCCCAGGATGAATGAAACAATAAAGACATGTGATTTTGATAATTTTTCATTTAAGAAAGCATAAACTTCTGACTGCCACAAAATCTTACAATTTAAAAATAAACAGAATTAATAAATTGAAAAACCTTGAAAAGTTACAGCAGGCAGGTTCAACATCATTAAACACATTAAAATGCCACTAACATAAGAGTAAAGAAATAAAGAAGGTATAAATCCCAAGAACAAAAAAAAAAAAAAATGGAAGAGGGGATGATGTGACAATAGGAATGGTAGATGAGAGGTCAATACCATGGAACAGAGCTCGTGGAAACCTGAGCAGGGGAGGAAGCTGGAGCTAAAGATTCAAGCACCATATCTCACGGTCTCGGAAGGCTTAGGAAACAGTAAGCTGTGTAGCAGAGCTATGGGACTGAACATCTACCTCAGCAGAGGCCACCTTCAGTGCCCTCCCCTGGCTCTTCTGTGTGTGCTTCTGTAATTTCATTACTGGGAAATGATGACCCTGTCTGTCGACTAGGATACAACGCTTAGAAAGCAATGAGCCCAGTCATTCCTAGGAGAATAATGGGATCCAGCAATGATAGACCTACCAGAAAAAAGGAAAATAAATGGATTGGAAAAGAGGAAGAAGGAAAGGAAGGACAGAAGGAAGTAGGGAAAGAAGGATGAAAGAAGAGAGAAAAGAAAGGAATATATGTTCGTTATCTCCACTGAAAACTGTTGTGCCCAGTTATGTGAGACTGCCTAGGGCTGAAATAGTTATAAAGACGTGGAAAACAAACCAATGGACACAATAAACAGTGCTTTAAAGTTGGAAGAGATACGACCACAGTAGAATAAAAATAGAAAATGTAAGTCTGAGTGCAACAGAGAAGCATAATACAACTATACAGTGGTGGGAAATATTGGTGGAATGCATTGAAATGCGTTGAGGAGGCAGTGTAAAAAAGGTAACTCAACCTTCTAGAAAGGGTGCTAAAAGATATCTAAAATTGAACAAAACAAAACAAATGTCACAGACCAAGTAATTAAGCACATATCAGAAACAGAGACACAAGTGAGTAGAAGAGCTGAGAGTGGATGTGGGCAGAGGATGAGGAGGGTATGGGTCAACTGGCATTTATCTGCTTACTGAACAAGAAATACCATTTGGCTGCTAAAATTGAGCACAAGCACTACTTTGAGGAGAAAAATAAAGCCTTTAGTGGTACATAAAATGAAAGGTGTTTTGATAATTCTATGCACATGTAGGATACTATTCAAAATAAATTGGAGTGGCTAGGGATATGTCTGGATGGTAGAGGGCTGGCCTAGTGTGCATGAGGAAATGTGTTCAATCTCTAACACCACAGTAATAATAATGATAATAATAAATTGGAACTTATAAAAAGGAAGCTATATTTGCTTCAATGAAATGAATCCCTAACACCACAGTAATAATAATGATAACAATAAATTGGAACTTATAAGAAGGAAGCTATATTTGCTTCAATGAAATGAAACATAACTTTAAAATTCCTTCTAGTATGTATACACTACAAATGTCCTTCAGAATTTTCATTATATACAAAAATAAATTTTAACCAAAACTTTTTAAAACTTCTATAAATTTGATTGAGGTAGATTTCAAATTATTTTGGTTACTAAGTTATTCTGCTAGGTCATTATTACTAGATAATGAATTGTCCCAAAAGCATCTCTTAAAACCATGGAGGGCTGGAGAGATTGCTTAGTGGTTAAGGCCCTTGCCCTTGAAGCCTAAGGACACAGGTTTGACTCCCCAGAACACACATAAGCCAGACACACAAGGTGACACATACGCACAAGTTGGTGCACATGTCTGGAGTTCAATTACAATGGCTAGAGGCCCTGGTGAGCCAATTCTCTCTCTCTCTCTCTCTCTCTCTCTCTCTCTCTCCCTCTCTCTCTCTCTTGCATGTGTGCTCATGTGGCGCACTCTATCCCCTAAAACAAATAAAAATAAAGCCATGAAAATCATTTTATTATCATTACTTTCAGTTCTAGGGTCCCTTCCCATGCCCACTGTGCAGATGGCTGACACTTCCTGAGGCCGTGACTAGCCTGGGCGGGCTGTGAACTGGAAGCTCACGTGAGGCTGACAGCTGGAACACCTGCTACAGCCTTGCACTGCAGCCACATGGTGACTGAGCAGCCAAGGAGGCCATCTTTGATAACCTGGACTCATGAACTACAAAGCACCACTTCCTCCCAAACCCAGCCTACCCAAGTCCAAAGGAGGGGAACAGACTTCTACTTTTCAACAGGCGAAACTAGTTCCACTCTTTAAGAAGAGCATTGGGACAGGAAATGGTGTTGTGGCTCTTTCATAACATGCATGAGCTATCATAGGTCTCTGTATTCCCACATGGAAAAAAAAACCTACATTCACATAATGTTGAGTAAACACTATCTTCAATAGGAAATGTGCTCAGAACAGCAGATTTCAAACTAGATCATGTATACATTGTGGATGAAAATAATTTCAAATAAGTAATTTCCATATTCTAGGCATAAAATTCACACTCCTCTTGGAGTTGGAAAGATGGCTCAGTGGTTAAGGCACTTTCCGGAAAAGCCTGAGAACCAGGGTTTGATTCCCCAGCACCTACATAAAGCCAGATACACAAGGTGGCACATTCATTTGAAGTTCATTTGCACTGGCTAGAGGCCCTGGTGTGCTTATATTCTCTCTCTCAATCTCTCTCTCTCTGTCTCTCATATTTGACAGCCCAAGAAGACCCATGCTGGTTGCTCTGGTCTTTGTTCCACTTTTAAGAAAGAAAAGGAATGTCTATCATGCACTGGAGCATCTTACTATGCAGGCTGACCTTGGATGTGAAATTTTCTAGTTACAAACAGTAGGACAACTCCAAATATTGCAGTTGGTGCTGAGAAAATAAATGACTCTAATAACTGAATAATGAAATCTGGAATTGCTTTCAATGCTTTGCCTTTAATAAAATTGAAAGAGGACCTAATTGAGATGACAGCTGGTAGATCATTAAAAATAATTTGTGATGATAGATAACTATGTCATTTTTGGCATATAACTTGGAAGGAGTTCAAATATTTGAGTGGCACTGCTAAAACAAAACTCCATTCCCATCTACTTATTTATGGGAATACATTTCCTCAGATCTTACTCCCACCAAACAAAAATATTCATACTGTGCTCTGTCTCATTCTAGCCAGAAGTGTTACTCATCTACAAAGATATACATTTATTGAACAAAAATATCCCAAACATCCTAAGAATGGATCAATCTATAATGAATTTGAATTTTATGTTTACCTAAATGCAAAATTATGGAGGTGCTTTAAACTGATTGTATTTTATCTAAGTATAATTAAATTTTAATTCAGAAAAATGTTAGCATCTATAGTCTCATTGTCACAAATTCTAATTACTTTTCCATACACAAGTCTATTTCACAGTAGGAGAAGGGCGATCACTGAAAGACTTTTCTGCAGAGGGAATACATTATATTAGGACAAAATAACATCATGAAAGTAGCACTGAAATACAACTGATGGAAGGAAGACATGGTAATTCCTGCTATAGATGAATTTTTCAAAGTGCTTTGATCTGGATTTTGGTAAGAGCTAAAACAGATGCCTATCAAGGAGCTATTAAGTTTTATGTCAACATTTACAATGTCTTATAAGCTATATATTTTACAAACATTTGAACTCATGAAGAGAAATAAGTGAACTTAAAATATGTGAGAAAGGGGGAGAGATGGCTTAGCAGTTAAGGTGATTGCCTGTGAAGCATAAGGACCCATGTCTGAGTTTCTAGATCCCACATAAGCCAGATGCAGAAAGATGAGGCAAGTGCAAGATCGTACATGCCCACTAGGTGGCATAAGCATCTGGAGTTCAATTGCAGTGGCTGAGGCCCTGGTGTGCTAATTCTCTCTCTCTCTCTCTCTCTCTCCCTGTCTCTCTAAAATAAAAAAAAATGAAAAATATGTGAGGAGGGATATGTTTGAAAATGTAATGTGAGGCTAATTTAAAAGCATTTCACTTAAAGGTACCTTTGTCATTAACTCAAACCAAGTGTGTCTGAACATCTTCCTATACTATTCAACTCTATGGTTGTCATTATTGTACACCACTCATGTAATTATGAGATGATCACATAGCACATTAAAAAAAGGAAACTGTTGTTCTTTACATTTTGCAGAAAATTAGTATGACTGAATTTCATTATTTTCCTAAAACTAATTAATTAGAACTGATATGTCCAGTTTTGCCTCAAATTTTGTTTTTACCTACAGGATGGAAGATACCTACAATTAAAACTCTCTAAGTTGTGTTGGGCCTGGTGGCTCATGCCTGCAATAACAACACTTAGGAGGCTGAGATAGGAACATCACCATGAGTTTAAAGCCAGCCTGGGCTAGAGTAAGTTCCAGGTCAATGTAGACTTCAGTGAGACTTTGCCTCAAAAAAAAATGTAATCTCTTATTGGTAATATTTTAAGGGAGTAGAAACATAAAGACAAGCAAAAGTAACCACTTGCTGGGTATGGTGGTCTGCCTTTAATTCAGCACTCAGGAAGCAGAAGTAGGAGGATTGCTGTGAGTTCAAGGCCAGCCTAAGACTACATAGTGAATTCCAGGTCAACCTTGGCCTGAGTGACACCCAACTTTGAAAAACTTAAAAAAAAAAAAAAAGAAACAGTAAACACTTTTCCATTTCTTCAGGTGACTATTGGGTAATTTTACCAAACATGAAACCTGTCAAGCCCAGGAATGAGTTCCTTGCCGAAGTGCCCACCTCAAGCCTTGAGGACAAGTGTGTGCACCAGTGCTCCTGTGCCTCCTGAAATAATGTAGGTGCCTAATGACTGTTGGATTGCTGAATGAAGGAAGAAACTGGGATTCACTCATTTAGTGAGTCTCTCAGTAAGCCTGTCCACTTTTAGGAATTTTCTATTCAAAGACAAATTTGCATTTGAGTTCTATCATTTGAGTCATAGTTCCCAAAAGTTGGCACATTCTCTGACTGCAGTCTGTCACCTACAGAGCATGTTAAGTCTATGTTCCTGGACCTCCGCCCCACACTGCTACCTTACGCACTTCAGGGGACTCAGTTTGGGTGTCTCCATTGTTAACATTGACTTCCATGCACAGAATTGGCAGAAATCTGGAGAATGCAGTTAAGAAATAAGTATATTCAGGACTGACCCTGCAGAGAATATGAGAGCAGGAAACGCAGGCAAGGTCGTGGTGTTAGGGGTGGGGTCCTCCATTCAGGGTGACACTGCTGAAAATGAAACAATCCTGGACAGTTGTCGCTGTGCTCCAGATTCAGTGTGAGGTGCACAGTGACCGTGGATCTTCATCACGTCACATAATGCTCATGGACCCTGGTGTAGGGTGGGATCTGGACCATGCCTGGGAGGTGAACTACCCTACGAGTGACAAAAAAGAAGTGTTCTGTTGTTGTTGTTTTTCCCCATATACACAATCAAAATGCAGTTTGAAATCAGGAATGCTCTCCAGGTAGCCAAAAGTGAAAATCACTAATACAAGATGACCCCAGTGGGATGGAGGGCCTCTTAACGTCACATACAACTCTCATCAGACAACCAGGACCTGGACTTTGACTCCACCTAAGGGCAACAGAAAGGACTCCAACACCAAGTATCATTAGACAATGTGGAGATGCTTCTCTGTCCTGAGAACCTGTGACTCTATATTACTAAATGAATTCCATAATCATCCACTTTATAAAAAGTCCCTCAAACCCATTGTGTGGAGTCCTTTAGCAACATTAGATAAATGACTACACTTATGAGATTTTTGCTGCTGACCATGTTAAACTGTGTCTGTCTGATGACAGTGTCCGAGGTAGTATCCACTGTAAGGAAGGATGATCTACAATCACAGGCCCTGCTGCTGGTGCTCCCCAACCTGACTCCTGTGTTAAATGGGTGTGTTCAGAAGATGTTAAGCAATCAACTCTTCACTCCCAAGTGACTTTTGTGTCTTGAGTTTTGTCTTTCAACCTTGTTCAGTTTGCCTGGTTTCTGGCTTAGACAATCTAGTGCCGCATCTCCCCTCTTACATATTTGAAGCCCATAACTGCCAATTGGAACTTTGTCTCCAAACATTTCATAGTCCTGAGTAAGAAACTACCTTTCTTTATTATTCTAGAACCTTATTACAAATTCCCCTTCTCCCATGCTAGAGATGTTGGCTGGATCATTCTCTAAATACCATCTAAGTGGGAAAGTTTAATTATGGTCATAAATCTATGAATAAGTGGTTAACTTCGAAGATGCTCCCACTTAGCCATGAAGTAAACAGTGTCAAAACCTGGAAACACATAAGGAACTGTCAACTCACATCACTTCTGAGGACCCTGAATGTGTACAAGTTGAGTAGTTCTGACTCATGTTACCATTGCTTCAGGATATGATGGACCCTGTGCAGGGCTTGGTAAAGGACACCTCAGTACTCACCACAAGTTTCTGGGTCTGAACACTGCAGAAAAACATTTTTCCAGGCTGGAGAGATGGCTTAGCAGTTAAGGTGCTTGCCTGCAATCCTAAGGACCCATGTTTGACTCTCCAGATCCCATATAAGCCGGAGGAGAGCCAGTCCCCAGACAGTTAACCCATCTAGTGCTGGAAGGCGCTACATGAGCTACTGGGGAAAGTGACCAACATCAGTCCAAGCAACTCAAAGTCTAAGCTACTCAGAAGTGAACAACCTGATGTGATGCTCACATAAGTGCAATAGTGTCACATAGCCTTGGTGGGTAACCAACTGCTCTTGGATTGGCTAACAGATCCACTCAATGGAAAGGAAACCATATCTGGAACTTACTCTCTCAAAAAAGAAAAGGGAGAAAGAAAGAAAGAAAGAAAGAAAGAAAGAAAGAAAGAAAGAAAGAAAGAAGAAAAGAAAAGAAAAGAGAAAAGAACATCTTTTCACCAGAGAAGCCTAGAAGAACAGCACTTGAGAGTCATGATTTCCACTAGACTGATCTTAGAAGTGATGGAGGTGCACGCTCCTAATAAAAAACAGGCATGGCACATTCTCCACTTGCAATTCCTCCTTTCATCTCAGTAATGATATTTACACATACAAAGTGATTACCTATGGAATGAATCCAGTAAGATAATGTCAAGAAAAATGCTACTCATGCATTGGCTCAATCCTTAGGCTAGGATGAAAATCAGCTTTGGGACAACATGAAGAGGCTGTAGTAGATTTTATCAATGCCATAAAGAAGTCACACGTACCACAGCTCTGTGATAGAAGGTCAATAGTAATATCGCCTAAGCCTTATTTACACAGGGTGGGGAGGGGTGATATTGATATTGTCCATGTATTATTCAAACAGATGGAAAGATAAGAGGTAAAGCTTATGCTAGAAGATTAATGCCTGAAAATGGGATGACCCAGGTAGTGAATTAACCTGCTGATTTTGAGAATTGCTGTTGTTGTTGAACACTAAGTACTGGATACACAGCTAATCTTCACCTGGCAAGAATTTATTTCTGATTAACAGCAGAGGGATAATAGGAAAATCGACAGTAAGATATAAAAGGCAATCAGGGCAGAAGAACTGCCAAATGGCACTCAAGGTAGCATTAGAAAATCTGATTTGATCCTCCACCAATAAGTGGCTATGACTCCATGTATGTCCTTGAGCCTAGGATTCTTGATCTGTAAAATGAAAGTAATAACACCTCACTCATGAGATGGTGGGAGGTGATATAAAAAATGCTTTGTAAATTTTAAAGTAGCTAGAAATATAAGGTACTATTAATTCTGTTTCTTGTTAGTGTCACTGGTGAGCAATGAAGGCTCAGTAATAGTCCTAGAAAGTACAAATTTAAGATAAAACATTTGTCAAAGCCATCTCATTGGAAGAAGCAATATAAACAAATTTAATGAGTAGACGCATACTTCTGGATATAATGGTAGATGAAATATCACTGAAGATATTACATGGCAGCCTCTGTTAAAGAAGGCTGTGTTAAAAAATTCATAAAGCCCATGAGATGCATTCCACGGGGACTCATACAGACAAGTGAACCCAGCACTACTGACCTGATATCCAGGCAAACTGTCTACCACACTGAGCAACTGGAGAGGCAGCACTTGTGTGGAGATTGCAACTCAGGTGAGGGTGACTAAGGGCTGGTCCTAGAGCACCTCCATGTTTTCCAAATGCCCTCCCTCACCTCTGAGCATAGATCATGCAGCCAAACTAGAAAAGGCCACTGTGAGTGTCTGAGCAAGGGGAAAAATTGTCTAGAGACAGAGAAAGAATAAGTGATCACACAGATCAGAACCACATCCAAAGCTGTGTGGACTCAGGTTTCCCCAAAGTCCTAGACCCATCGTTTTGCTAGCTACAATCAGTCTTCAGAACAAAGCTGTCAAGTTGGAATAGTAGAAAGATATGTGCTACTTTCTCTGGAAACTGGGTTCACTGAGACAAGCCATTTCACCACCCATCCCAGTTCTGGTTCTTTCTTTCATGGCAGATTCCACTTCTTCCAAGAATGACCGTCTACAATAATGATGAAAAATGAAAGTGGGGAAGAAGTTGTTATAGGTTCAAACCCAGGGCTATCAAGAGAGTTCAGTAGCAAGTCATGTGGTTTTCCAGTAAAAACATTTACTTTGCATTTTCTTCCACCATTGAGTAAGTTAAGAATTTTCCACTTCTGACTGTGGTTTAAGCTCAAGCGTGTTTAATTGTCCTTACCACACTTATCCTCACAATTTGTTAGTTGCCAAATCTTATTATTTGTAGGAATCTACTATGGAATTGTATCTCTCCTCCTCCTCCTCCTCCTTCTCGTCTTTAGTCCTTCTATTAACATTCTACATTGTTTCCACACTATTCTTATGAAATCATGATAGGAGCATTCCAGTTGACCTCCCTCCTCATTCTCATTCATGTAACACCTCCTAAGTATGCATTGTTTTCCAACTTGAATTCCAATACTGCATACAAAATTAGATGCAAATGTCCTAGCCTTGAAATTAAAAATCTGGAAATACCATACACTAAAAAGGTTGTAGAGCAGGTGCAACTCTTGTGAACTGTGGTAGAAGTGTAGAGACAGGATCATTTTCAAAAGTGGATTTGCACTGTCTACTAAAGCTGAACATGACCATATCCTATAAACCCCAAATCTCACCCAAAAGGCGAATAAATTGATATCCCATATTAGAATATCACAAAACAAATAAAATACACTACTGATGTATAACTCTCATCAATCTTGAAAAGATAGACATTGTATTGGTTTTTCATAATTTTGTTAAAATACCTGAGACAAACAATTTAAGTCAAGAAAGATTTGTTCTGGCTCCCAGTTTGAGAGGGTTAAGTCTTTCATGGTGGGGAGGGTGCGGTGAAGTAGAGCAGCTCTCATCATGACCAGAAGCAGAGAGAAGCATGTTTGGGCCAGCAGACATCCTCCTTCTTCCCTTTGTATTCCATCTGGGACCACAACCCGTCAGGTGGTCTCATCTTCCTTTAGAGCTGAACCAAGGGCAGGCACTTCACCCAGAACTGCAGTTCCAATCCTAGGCCAAAGGCAGTGGGGACTGATTTCTTTACATCAAAAAGTCATCAGCTTGAAACAGTTCCCTCCTATCAGCTCAGAGCCCACCTTTTGTTCCATCTAAGTCTCTATCTGATTGGAAGAGGAGAACCTGCTTCATTCTGCCACCAATGCAAATGCTAATCTCATCTCCCAGACATACTCCCAGATGCAATGAGATTTATGTGTGACCAAGCACTGAAAGTAACAATAGGTAACATACACTGGACACTCATCTCCTTCATGCAGGGTTCAGGAATTGTGTATCTTAGCCACAACAACAACCTGTTGAGACACGTGCTTCTAGAAAGAGAAAAGGAAATTTCACCTGGATATCGTCTATCTTTTAGAAGTTGGCCCAGGCCAGAGCTATTGTACAGTTTCTGAGCCATCCAAATCATGGTTATGATGCAAGAAGGAGTGGGCAACAGCAATGAGGTGGGTGTGCAGTCAGGTGGAAGCGTTCCTGGCTGATGCAAAGTGTGCAAAGCTTACAGAGGGTGTAGTAGAACCAGCTTGAATGGTTAGAAGTCTCCAGGGCACAGGTAAGTTACAGATGGACTTAAGATGAGAGTAGGAAGCCACAGAGCCAGGGATTCTTTGTAGTTCACGTTTCCACAGTAACAGCACAGCAGGAAGAGTCTCACCACACCAACACTGCAAGCTTGCCAAGGACCACGTTATGGGCATCTGGAGGAGATGAAGCCTTACCTCCACATGATGACCAGGGAACAGCAGCGAGACACCAGGGACCTTTTCCCCACAATGTCCTCTAGAGCTCAGGAAGCTTAAACTAAGATTCATTTTAAAGGAGAAATTCTCAATGGAATTGTCTCTCACAGAATATATATTAAAGGATGAACTTGGAGCACAGAGGCAATAACTTTCTTACTTGTAGAGGCTGTGAGTGCCAGCTATATGAGCCAATCAATTATCATTTACTTTTAGATATTTTTGTTGGGACTTTCTGGATATTGCGACGGAAAGACTGCACTACCCAATCCTCACGGCATTCACAGCTAAGCAGTTTTTAGTTGGAAATGGTGGGCTTTTCTGACAGCTTTTTCAGTACCACTTTCCTCTAAATTCTTTCTCACCTGGGCTCATTTCTGTGGTCAGAATCCGAATTATTATTGCTGGTGACATATATGTTGTTAGCCTATCAGGAACACATTTTATTGATATGGAAACATCAAGGAAACTGGAATTGTAAGATGACATGATGCTGGAGATTTTAGATGCTTGAAGAGTTGGCATATCTTTAAGGTAACTAGTACTTTGGGTTTCCAAGCAATTGAGCTATTATCTCTAATAGTCAAATATAGTCAAAATTTTCCATTCAGTTAGGATTGTTCTTAAATCTTCTTGGTTATTATAGAATTCTACAGTGACATCACAACATGGTTCCAAAGGAAGCATTCACTTTCAACATAAAAATAAAGAAAGAAATCTAAGGAACCAAGTATGATAGTCATGGTCTACTTATATAAAAAGCTAGGTGTCTATGGTTAAAGACAATCGTGTGTGTGTGTGTGTTTGTGTGTGTGTGTGATTTAAGAAACAAAGTCTAAGGAATGGAATTGAGAAAATGAAATCTTTTCAATTTTTTTTATTTATTAGCAAGCAAAGAGAAAGAGAGAAAATGGGCACACCAGGGTCTCTTGACACTGCAACAAACTCCAGATACTTGCACCACTTTGTATATCTAACGTTACATGGCTACTGAGGAATTGAACTCAGGCCTGCAAGCTTTGCAAGCAAGCACCTTTAACTTCTGAGCAAGCCCTGCCCAGGCCTATGAAATGGAATCTTTTCATAGCATTCTTTTTTATTTTTTTTATTTTTATTTTTATTTTGTTTTGTTTTCTGAGGTATGGTCTCACTCTAGCTCAGGCTGACCTGGAATTCACTATGTAGCCTCAGGGTGGCCTCGAATTTGTGGTTATCCTCCTACCTCTGCCTCCCGAGTGCTGGGATTAAAGGCGTGCACCACCACGCCCAGTTATTTGATAACATTCTTGATGATATAATAATTACTTTATGCACTTGATGACAAAGGCATGTATAAAAGTTCCCAATTAAGTAATATTAGATCTTTGAAAAGTTAGATTTTAATATTTAAGCTAATATTTTTTTCACTTTAACAATTCCTCCTAAGCAAAAGCCTCAAAGTCTTGTTTACTTTGAGTTTATCATACAAACTACTATTAAAAAGTCATAGTGCACTCAGTGCACTTATGTGCTATGTGAAAAAAGTTCACAGGGGGAATTAATGTGAGAAGAGTAAACCCAAATATATGAAAATTTGATGAAGCGCTTTGAGTGTGTATGTTCAGCCCAAAGGAGGTGTAAGCCTGGCTCTGGTAGTGGGAAGCAGTGAAGGCCCAGAATCTACCCCTTTGCTGCTCATGCTGGGTCAATGCCTCACTTTATTGTCAGGCTGGCTGAGGCTGAATGACACTATCCAGGAAGGTCCCAGAGGCATGCAGCAGAGGGTAGGCTGCTCCAGGTCCTTTACTTGATGCTACTAAATGAGCTCTCAGACTGCAAGATAAAAGTCAGATGCATGGAAGGGCAGTAAGTAGCTGGTTCCATAGCTGTGGTTTTAAGTTGAAACTCCTTGTGAGTTTACATGTGTTTCTGTGAAAGACTGTATGGGAAACAATAATCTTTTTTTTTTTTTTTTTTTTTTTTTTATTAGTCAGTTCTGTATTCAGCAAATACAGTCAGTTTGGTACCATTATTAGGCTCATCCGTGACCTACCCCCTCCCCTTGGCCCCTCCTTGTTGAGGTATACGGGTCATGCATTGTGGAGTTAGCCCACAGTTATGGCTAAGCTAAATGTCTCTGCATATCATGACCCAACATGTGACTCTGACATTCTTTCCGCCCCCTCTTCCGCAAAATTTCCCTGAGCCATGTTGGGTTCATTTTTGGTCTGCTTCAGTGATGAGGTGTTGAGGGCCTCTGAGGCTCTGGCTCTCTGATTTGGTAGGAGTTGATTTTTCTCTATGCTGATCTCCTTCCCCCTTGTGCTGGTGTCCGGTTCATCAGGAAAACAGCCCCCTTGCTTGTTTCTCCAAGTTTTCTTAGTTTCAGCCGGGGCCCTTTTGAGGTATGATGGGGTGGCTCTCTCCTTAGGGTCTACATCTATCTGAAAAAGAGAAGCAGATTCTCCAACGGAGAGTAAGTTAGCACCAGGACAAATGAGATAACCCTTACTTTTTTTTTTTTATAGAGAATTTAATAGGTGTAGGCCCTCTTGTAGCCCACAATTGATAGTAGCTTGATACTGGAGAGTGGGCTTATGTTTGGATATGGTTCTGACTTGTTTCCCAGCTCCAGCTATGGGTCCCATACCAGTGAGGGGATCAGTTAGC
Source organism: Dipus sagitta (assembly GCA_036346955.1). Taxonomy (NCBI): domain Eukaryota; kingdom Metazoa; phylum Chordata; class Mammalia; order Rodentia; family Dipodidae; genus Dipus; species Dipus sagitta. The sequence goes on from CM070788.1 coordinate 60,161,640, forward strand.
CAAATTGAGAGCAGTTGGTTCCCCACCATGGCTGTGTGAGAAAATGTTCAGCATCCCTAATCATCAGAGAAATGCAAATTAAAACAACTATGAGATTCCACCTTACCCCAATAAGGATAGCAAGCATCAAAAAATCAAATAAAAACAAATGCTGGCGAGGATGTGGAGAAGTAGGAACACTCATCCACTGTTGGTGGGATTGTAGGATGGTACAACCACTTTGGAAAGCAATATGGAGACTTCTGAAAAAGCTGAGTATAGATATACCAACAGACCCAGTTATTCCCTTACTGGGCATCTACCCTAAAACCTTCAAACCACAGACTAAAGAGATTTGCTCAACCATGTTTATAGCAGCTCAATTTGTAATAGCTAAGAGCTGGAATCAACCCAGATGTCCATCACTAGAAGAATGGATAACTAAGATGTGGTATATCTACACAATGGAATTCTATACAGCAGTAAGAAAAAATGACACAATGAAATTTGAGAAAAAATGGTTGAACCTGGAACAGATCATTCTCAGTGAACTCACCCAATCACAGAAAAAAAATCGCCACATAGTCTCACTCATCTACAGCACCTAACCTGAATCTACCGAAGATACCTTACATACCCAGCAAGCATCTCCTAGATTAGACACTAGGATGGAAGGGGAGGGCATCAAAGGGGTGGGAAACACAAATCTAGACCCAAACGGCAATGGTACCATAATCTTCTACTTACTAAAAGATAGACCAAATGGCTGATCCTTCACCAGGCCCTTACAGGGAACACCTGAACCACAAGACACTGGAGAGGGTAAGATTAAGACTAACCTTAATCTCCTACATCTTCCCTCCCTCACTTCCCCTCTCCCTGTCTCTCTCTCTCTTATCTCTAACTCTTGTATATTAGTTATCTTTTCCCTCATTTTCTTAGTGGGCACTGACCTGTAACTCCCAGAACCAGCATGGGGCTATCATCCACAATGAGCTTTTGATCAGAGAGACCTACAAGGTTTCCTAAAAGACAGACAGATTTCTGTCAGAGTACTTGATGACCCACCAAAGGTTAGTGGTAAGACCCTACTGCTGAAGATACCTTATGTGATTGACATGCAAATTAGAATGGCATGGCTGGAAGTTGGATGAGAGTCAGTCCCCAGACAGTCAGCGCGTCTAGTGCCAGAAGGTGCTACATGGGCGACTGGGGGAAATTGACCAATATCTATCGAGGAAACAATAATCTAACAGATGAAATTACCAGAGAAAATAAGCTCTGTGCTTAGCTGCATCAATCTGTGCATTTGTGCATTATCCTCTCCATAACAATAGCACAATAGTCAGAATGTTAGACCACAATAAGCTGTAACAATGGACTGTATGTTCAATTTAAAATATCAGACATGTATACTATGTTCAGTTAAAATGCTTTCTCATATTATCTATAAAGACATTCACTCATCCCTTCCAAAAAATGTATTGAATTCCTTCTACATTCCAAGGAATCATGGTTTCTATACACCTTTATGGTTATCATTTCAAGAAGGATATGAAAACAATTTACCTGGTAAACAGTTTTCAAAGAAGCCCATGCCAGAGGGAGGAGGCAAGGAAATAGGAAGAAGGAAGGGAAAAAGGGAAGATGGAAGTATTTGGTTTGTCTATCACATATAGTATAGATTCCCCCCCCCCAAAATTAAAAGGAATAAATGTGATTTTGGAAGAAATCCATGGAGTTTAGAATCTCAGCTATTTTATAAGTGTACTTTAGCAAGTTCCCACTGACCTAGAGGTATGTTTCCTTACAAATGAATTTGTCTGCCACCCTCCACTTCAAATAAGATAGGGACTAAAAAAAATCACAATATTGTCAAGTAGAAATGTATTTATCACATATTTAAAACATGCATGCTCTATGTGAGGAACTGGTAAGTATTCAGTCAAGACTTTAATTCAAGCAGCAGAATGCTAAGGAGTTAATATGAAATATGGAAGAACAGTCAAGGGAATAAGGAGAGAATATCGAATTTTCTAGGATAGAGAATATTTTTACATATATTAGGCTGAGCAGAAAGTTGTTGGAAGACATACATTGAAAAGGTAACTACTAAAGGACAGCATGACTACAGTAGTAACTTAGAAGGGGTGGAAGTCTGAGGGAAAGGTAAGTACTAAGGACAGCGTGACCAGAGTAGTAACTTAGAAGGGGTGGAAGTCTGAGGGAAAGTTGAAGAGAGGGGAGTGAGCAAGGAAGGAGGGAAGAACGTGAGGGTGCATGAGAACTATAAATCAGTTCTGAAGTGCAGACGTGAATAAGCCCTAACGTGGTGGCGAGAACTTAGGGAAAGTAAGAAGATGATACAAAATGAGCAAGAATAAATGGCCTTCTAGAGAGATTACAGAGAGAAGCATCCACATATGTAACAACTATGGCTTCTGCAAAGTATCAGATTAACACACAAAGTTTTAAAAGGGCATAAACACATATCTTGCTAAAGGGAATGGGCAAGGTTCTGAAAAGATTTGCTAGAAAATACTGAGAGTCCAAGAGAGATTGAAAATAGTAATAGATAGAGCAGGTTATGAACATATTCCAGGAATTGCTTTCAGAGTACTCAGTAACTGCTTCTGGGGATCAGAAAAAGGATGGCAAACTGATGCCAGAACTGAGGGTCAGTATAACAAAATGACAAGGAAGCCAAGAGAGTATTGGAGATTGAGGGTGTCAGTAACATGTAGCTTTAACTGAGAGACTATGAGTTGTCCATTGGGTGAAAAGGAAATGGAGCCATAGGAGGCTTACTGATCAGAAAAGAAGGACACGTGAGAGGAAGGACCAGTCACTCGCCCACATAAAGCATCTTAGACGGCATCTTCAGTCTACAAGGTAAGGCCCAGTTGACTTCTTGTAACACAGTACGTTCTGCGTCATCATGTCTGCCTATCAGGCTCATGGCCAGTCCTTTTCCCTGGGTTCTCAGGTATTCTGCATGCCCTGGGCATCTATGAACTCAGCCACATCCTGCCTTCTTGACACTGCCACTCTGTCTGAAGAGCATTTTGTCTTCCCCTAGTCCCCAACAACTTAATGACCTTCTCAGTCTTCATGCTTCGCTTAGGTGTTCTGAATGCTAGGTTCCCAGCTGATGGAGATTTGGGAATTAACACCTGCTGGAGGCAGTGTATTCTTGGGGGTGGGCTTGTGGGTGTGAAGGCCATTTTCCCCATGCCAGTGTTTGACACACTCTCCTATTGCTGTTATCCACCTGATGTTGGCGAGGGGGTGATGTCCACCCTCTGCTCATGCCATTGTTTTCCCCTGCCATTGTTTAGCTTCCCCTCAAGTCTGTAAGCCAAAATAAACCTTTTATTACCACAAGCTGCTCTTCGTCAGGTGATTTCTGCCAGCAATGCAAACCTGACTGCAACAGATGCCATGGTTAACTGCCAAGAAGGAAAACAAATAGCTGGTACTAATGATTTTTTCCATCTTTATACACTCATGCCAGTTCTCCCACCAAAAACCTGTGATTCTGGTCAGATCAACAAGAGGCTGTAGAACTGGTCTATTTTCAGTCTATCCCAAGTGTCAATCTATAGAGCCAGGTACCTATAGAACACTGTTGAGAGAGAAGACAGAAGGAGGAGTCAGCATACAGCAGCCATACCCCAGACACTCGAGGAAGGTCTTCTTGGCCCTTTTGGCCCACCCCAGTCATTGTCTAAAGGCGCAGCCCAGTGAGAAATAAATAAAAGTATTTTTATTTTAAACCATTAAATATTGAAGTTTGTGGCTGTAAAATAATGTGTTTTTCTTCCAGGAAAATGGATGAGATCAGAAAAATTATACTGTGAAGAAAATCAATCCCAGAAAGACAAAAATCTCATGTTCTATGTCATATATAGATCCTAACTTTTAATGTATATATGTAAATATGGGGCTGTGAAACCAAGTATGGGCTATGAGTCCAGATAGGAAACCACAAGAGGGGAGCACAAGGTGATGAGGAGGGAGGAAAGAACAAAAGGAAACATGTGGTATAAAAGCAGAAAAGAGGCTAAGTTGTGGGGAGAGCACAGGGGAGAGGGATGGGGAAGAAAAAGGAGAGAAGCAAAATTAATTGTTAAAAAAACATAATGAAACCTAATTCTTTATACACTGATACATTTTTTAATGGAGAAGATAGAGAACTAAAGCCAGTTTCTGCCCTGAAGACAGGAATTATAAGCTTCAATTTCTCTGTTCATGAGGGGCTGAAGAATATTCAAGACCTGCTCAAAATGAGATATCAAATAAGTGACCCAAACCTATAAAGCTAACATCCCCCCCCAAAAAAAGCCTTTTGTCAAAACCATGACCTTGAAATAAAATATTCTGCCTTAACCAAGGGAATTAAGGAAAACTGCAAAAATAATTTAGAATATACTTTTGAAGTCATAGGTAAATTGTTTTATTTCTTTATTGTTTATTTATTTATTAGAGGAGGGGAGAAAGAATGGGTGCATCAGGGCCTCTAGTCACTGCAAAGAAAAAACTCCAGATGTATGCACCATCATGAGTATCTGACTTACATGGGTTCATGGGAAATCAAACCTGGGTCCTTAGGCTTCCCAGGCAAACACCTTAATCACTAAGCCATCTCTCCAACCTTATATAAATTATATTTTGTCCATTTTAAGTCAAGTACAACTTCAAACTTCCCAGAGTAAATTACCACTGCACCTATCACACCCCTCTATTAATCACAGCTGGAGTGCATATACATCTATCTATACATATCTGTGTGTGTGTGTGTGTGTGTGTGTGTGTGTGTGTGTGTGTGTGTGTGATATGCTTCCATATTGTCCTGTGAGATTATTAAGGTTAGGGGAAGTGTTTCAATGACAGGATTTATATGTGTGTGTCCTAAATCCTAGCACACAACATATGACAGCTATTCAATAAGTAATTTAAACTAAGTAAAATATGATTTAAATGAGTGGGAAAGAGGAAGAGATGGGATACTCGGCCACTGGAATGTCAAGGTTAAACGTTTCATTAGTGGAGCTGTTCTCTCACAGACATGGAACATGACAGAGATCAAGCTGGCTCAAGTGTAGACCAGGAACCAAGGTCTTCAGTGTGGCCTTATAAAACCACAGGATTTATGTGGAGTAAGACTCAGTAGGAGAGAGGCTGTGAGTGACAGCTTTAAAGTCATAATAAGGATCCTGCAGAAACAGCAGAAAATTAAGAAGCATCTGGTTCAGCCTTCTGCCCAATGTACGTCTAGGAGAGAAAAAGTGAGTCTCCAGGATGTATGTAGAAGTTGAATGATGATTAAAGGAAGTTCTCCTTTGAATCTATCTGCATGCTCTCTCAAGTCCCCTCCACTGGCCTCTTTTGCCCTGAAAGCTTTCTCTTTTTTTGTAAATATTTTTATTTACGTATGTATGTATTTAACAAAGAGAGGGAGAAGGAGAAAGGCAGATACAGAGAATGGATGCGCCAGGGCCTCCAGCCACTGCAAACAAACTCCAGACGCATGCGCCCCCTGCATATCTGGTTTACGTGGGTCCTGGGGAATTGCACCTGGGTCCTTTGGCTTTGTAGGCAAGCGCCTTAACTACTAAGCCATCTCTCCAGCCCCTGCCCTAACAGCTTTCTAGACAATCCTCCTCCCTCTCTCTCTGAATATCTATTATTCAGAATCTGAATCTGAATCACTGCCAACTTTATTCGCTGATATTTCCAAAACTTGAACCTTCTGGATCCATTTCTTTCATGAGATTCAGAACTCAACTGTTATTTCCAAATCTCTCTGAACATATCTGCTGTCTTGTCTACAAGATACACCAAACTCAAAATGTTAAAAGACAAATTACCTTCCCCAGAAAGTGTGCTTTTTCTGGGCCTGTATCTCTTGGCCCAGTAAATGATATCACTACCTCTTCAGTCATTATAGAAAGAAACAGCAGAGCAGTTAAGAGATTATTAGATTCTTGGGAGAATGTGCTCAAAGATGCCCTCCATAAATTACTAACTACATAGTAATTCTAGTCTTCTCAGACTGCTGGCTTAAACAACAGCCCTGCAAACTACTGCAGGGCTGTGGACTTTTTCCTTTCCATAAGGATCACTCAATCATCAGTGTTGAACTACTCCAAGCTGTAACAATATGCAGTATTTTCCATTTAAAATATCAGCAATACTTATTATATTCATTCAAAAGGTTTTCCCATGTTCTATAAAGAGAATTCATCCATTCATTCCAAAAGAACTTACCAAATACTTTCTACAGCCTGAGTCACTCCTCCTCTCTGAGAATTCCTGCTAATACTCCAATGCTCAATTCACATGTGATTCTCTGTTACCATCATGGAACCCCAAGTGACATAGACTTCTTCCCACAGGACTGCTTACAAACCAGCCACAGCCTTTCACATGCCACAGCCAGTTCTTATTTCTCTTTCCAGCTAGAACCCAAGCTCCTCCACAGAGGTAAAGACATTTAAATATTTATTGTGTATTAACAGTCCCCACTACAGGTCCTGGAAGGTAGCAGTAGATGTTAGATAGTTTAGAAATGTGTGTTGAGAAAAATGAATCAAAGAAGAAACTCTATGCCTTGGTTCTTGCTATCATTAAATATTAATAGTCATTAAATACAAATTCAGGTACATATAAAAGAAAATCTTTTAAAATAGGCATTAAATTAAGTAAATTATCATTAAGTTTCCTTCCCAACTTTCAAAATTCTGTCATCTTTCTGAGAACTGGTGAAGATTTTTCAGGTATACAGAGGATAACTTACATTTGTAGAATAGGACTTTGTGAGCTATTTAGAGTATATTTCCATTCGCTTATATTGTATTATTAATTTCAATGAATTGAACTTTGAAATTTTACATTCCAATTGAACAAAACTGAACTATGTGTAGCAGCTGCTCCTTCAGCATGGAGACATGGTGAGGGAAGTACCCATTCTGAAACCTTGTCAGCTTGAGTGACGTGGGAGCACTCAGCACTAAGCACCTATGAGGGAAGTCCCATCTCTCTATATCTGTCACTAGGAAATAGGAACAAACATTGCAAGACCTGTACCCTTAAAACGTTATGTTTTATAAATTTCCCTCCACAGAAGGCTCCTTATTTTATTAGAAAATTATAAGCAAATAAGCCATGCTTAATAGTTTTCAAATGATAAACACATTGTATGTCAAAATTGTGTCACCTTTGCTCACTTGTGTGCCCGAGAGAATAAGTTATGGTGTGTGTCTCTTGATGGAAAATGTGTTGTCTGTTGAATCAGACAGATGCAGTGCAAGCAATGGTCTGACTCCATCACAGCACCGTCCATCAGCCTTCTGTTCTGGGATCAGAACTTTCCTAGCACCCCAACTTTTTGATAAATCTTATGTAACCAGTAATTTTATCTCTGAGCTCATATCTTAGGCAAAGCTGCCCATTTTTTGTACATTAAAAAATTGTTGGGTGGCTGGAAAGATGGCTTAGTGGTTTAGGCACTTGCCTATGAAGCTTAAAGACCCAGGTTTGATTCCCCAGAACCCACATAAGCCAGATGCACATGGTGGCACATGCATCTGGAGTTTGTTTTCAGTGGCTAGAGGCCCTGGAGTGCCCATTCATATTCTCTTTCATTCTCACTCAGTCTCTCTCTCTCTCTCTAAATAAATAAAAATAAAATGGTTTTTAAAAATTGTTAGAAATGCACTCTTTCATGCTGTTATCCTATGTGTCTGTTCCTTTTGGACACCTCTTAGTTTAACTATCATAAAAATATATATGAAGTGCTAAAATTGCAACTAATTTTTTTCAGAGAAATCAATTATTGGTTGTAGCATTATTTTAATGATAACTACTTAACTGTTTGGTGATCTATTTAAAAAGTGAAAATATCATGTGTGATTCATAATGAATAGGGTGTAATAAAGTATGTTGAAATCCTACTATATTTCAATATGCTTTTGATTATTGTTTAACACATTATAACAATTTTGATTTTCTAAGCTAGTAGAGATCACATGCAGAGGTGGTACATGCTAACTTCTCCATAAAAAGCAGACAATAAGTATAAAATGTTTAAGATATTTTCTATCTGTTGTAAGAGGACTTCTGGACACAAATACCCTATGATAGTGATATTCTGTGTTCCTATGGTGCCATCTGCTGGACGGGCTTGTTTAGTTTGCAAACTTCCCTCTCCCAAGGGTTTTCTTTCAGCTATTTGCTGACAAGTCTCTCTTCCCTTGTTCCAGGGCTTTGTGCTCTTGCAGGCCAGGAAAAGCAAAATGTTTCAACCAATTACAGTCTCACCAAAACCTCTCACATCATTAAAGACTTAGACTGATTATCCACAGTGCCGTGAAGGCATGTCACTCTGAGACAAGAAGAGGTTTGGAGAGGGTTACACTTTGCAGAGTGCCACCTGTCTCCAAAGGGCAAGTTCATTAAATCTCCAGGTGCAAGTGGTGAAGGCAAAGCAGCGTAATGAGGCACTCTGGCTCCTCACACGCTGCTGCTTAGTAACATTTTCCTGTGCAGCCCTAGCAGGTTATACACCAGTGTTTGCTACCAAAAACTTGAAATAGTAGCCCACTGCCCCATCTTTCTCTGAAGAGACTAAATCATCATTTATCCAAGACCGAAATAAATAGGCATTTCTGGCCCAATCAGCTTAAAGATGAAAAGACTAGCCAACAAGCCAATGGAATCATATTTATTCAATTTACAATGTTGTGTCACTGATAAAATCCCATCTGATCTTCTCAGCCCTACATCCATAGTGAAATCCATTTAACTTACACTGGTAAGGCATTATAAAATTCTAAGATGTCTCCTGAATCATAAAAATGGGTATTAAAGCTGGAATTGTATTAAGTACCCAGTACTTATTAGCTGTTTTGTGAGCATGATCATATCTCATCTACTCTGCAGTCTGGACATGCAGATATTCTCATTTGCATCACAGGCCATGACTGAGGCTCAGAGCAATATTGAGAACTGCCATTTATTGGCTGCCCCTGATTTTCCTGCAGTTGTATTTATTACTTTAGAGGGATTCTGCAACTAATCCTCAGAACTACATCAGGGAATGGATGCTATCATTATCCTCGTTTTATTACAAGTGATTCTGAGACATTAAATAACCTACTCAGGATCACACAAACATATGTGGTGCAGCCTGGGATTGAACCCAGGCAGACTACTCCAAAGCCTATGCCTGTCAACCCAAACATGACACTGTGTGTGTGTGTGTGTGTGTGTGTGTGTGTGTGTGTGTTACAGTACTAAGTATGTAGCACTCTTAGTTTGCTTTTGAAAATTAGCAAGTGTGCCTAATACCTGCCAGGCATTGTGCTTGTATGATCTCATTTAAAATTCACACATCTAGGTAATATTATCCATAATTTAAAATAGAATTTTAAATAAAAGTGAGGTCTGTGAAATGACAATAATGGTAATGGCAGTAAGCACTTATGTGCTAGACACTCTGTGCAAGCAGTTGCAAGCACAGTACTGGCCTACTGACAACAATATGAGTCATCAGAGCTGCTGCTACACAGATGAGGAGACTGACAAATGGTACCCTGGCAAAGCATACACAGTGAGGAGACTGAGCGGTGTTACTTGACTGAACTCACACAGTGAGGAGACTGAGAGGTGTTACCTGACTGAACTTACATGGATGAGGAGACTGACAAATGGTACCCTAGCTAAGCTTGTGAGGCTGGCAGGAACCACAGCAGGACCTCTTGTACCAAAGCCCTGTGATTTTAACCACTAACCTACATTCTAAGACAATTTAAGCTAGACACTACTGTGCATTGCAGCAAATGCTTGAAGCATGCCTTAACTACAACAGCATTCATCACAATCAAACATTCTGTTGCTGTGGTGGTTTGAATCAGGTGTCCCCCATAAACTTAGGTATTCTAGATGCTAGGTTCCCCAGCTGATGGCAACTAGAAATTAATGCTTCCTGGAGACAGTGCATTGTTGGTGGGGGGGGGCAGACTTATGGGTGTTATAGCCAGTTTCCCCAAGCTAGTGTTTGGCACACTCTCCTGTTGCTGTTGGCCACCTTATGTTGGCCAGGGGGTGCTGTTCACCCTCTTCTCATGCCATCATTTTCCCCTGCCATTGTGGACCTTTCCCTTGAGCCTGTAAGCCAAAATAAACCTCTTTTTCCCACAAACTGCTCTTGGTCAGGTGATTTCTACCAGCAATGTGAACCTGGATGCAACAGTTGCATACCGAGTAAAATTACTACGCACATTTGGAAGAGAGTAGGAGGAGATCAAGCCTATATAATTTCACAGTGGTAAGGTTTCAATCATGGTAAAAATAAATTTCCTTTTTATTTGTTGTAAAAACATTGAGCACTAACATGTTCCAGGTGCTGCAATGATAGAAATAAGGTTCATCTCTGATCTTTGAGAAAATTGAGACATATAAATTGGTGATAGAAATAAGTAATTAAAACATAAAGATATAATTATTGAGTCTTGCTTCCTAAATCAAGGGCAAATTTATAAACACTCTATCATTGGGTAACATATCTGTAAATGAATTCACACATGGGGTAGAGCTGGCAAAAGAATAAATTCCTTCATAAGTACATAGAATAAGACACTCAAAACAGTGGAATATTCCTTCATAAGCATACAGAATAAGATACTTAAAACACTGGTATAGTAGCTCCAGTCTTACTCAAAACTCCAATAATGCTTTGTGAACTGGGTGTAGAAGTTCAAAATAGCTTTGTTATGAATTCCTGGTGTCACACACATATTTAATCTCTGAGAGTCACTCCTTTCTAGTAGAAATACCTGGTCCCAAGTTCCCAGATTCTCCTACTCTAGCCTGTACAGAATTCTTTAAAATTCTTGGTCTCAAAAAGCCGGGCATGGTGGCGCACGCCTTTAATCCCAGCACTTGGGAGGCAGAAGTAGGAGGATAGCCGTGAGTTCGAGGCCACCGTGAGACTCCATGGTGAATTCCAGGTCAGCCTGGGCTAGAGTGAGACCCTACATTGAAAAACAAAAACAAAAAAAAAAAAAAAAGAAAAAAGAAAAGAACGAAAGAAAAAATCTTGGTCCCAAGTAACGGCACTGCAGTATAAACCAGTTTAAACAAAATTTTCTGACTTCACTCATGTGACTAGGATGTCCAACCGATAGGCATAATTCAGAGATTCAAATGTTATATTCAAAGCTCACTTGTCTGCACGTCTTTTATTCCTCCCTCTCCTGAACTCATCCATCTATCTCTTACTGTCTCTGCTTGCCTTCTTTCTGTGGGTAAAGTCTCCCTATTGAGTGGATTTCATCTTCACACATACACCAACTTATCAACTCCACTGAGGAGAGAATTTCAGTCTCCCAAATCCTAGGGAATATTGTATTCCAATTGGTGTTTCCTGGTTCAGCCTTCAACCAATCACCATGACCAGTTGAACACATTATTGGCTTATTAAGTCAAACATGTAAAAACCAAAGGTATTTACAAAACAGAACCACAAGTCTTCTGGCCAGAAGAGAGACTACACCTATCAAAGTCTGTTAATTAACTATGCTTAGCCCCTTTAACCTATGCTGATCTCACTTTCCACTGGAGAATCTATTTTTCTTTTACAGAAGTTAGCAAAAACCTAGGACAACCAAAATCTATCAACAAGACAAGAAAAGATAGCTGACTTCCCATTATGATGTGAGAAACCTCTTACATATCATCAAGGGCCCAGGTGAAACTACAGAGGACTTGGTGAGATGAGCAAGAGTGCTGCTTCAATGGTAAGCCTGGCAATCTGCGCCAGGGTGATGACGACAGACACTGAGGATACTCAAAACGTGCTAAAGCAGAAATCCAGAAGGTGCAGAGAGTTCAACACTAAAGCAGACTTAAGACACACCCACCTAGACTCAGGGAATTTTGCAAAAGAGGGGTCAGAAAGATTGTAAGAGCCACAGGATGGGAGGGAATATCCAGAGATGTTGCCTACCCCCACCCCCGGTCCCTACAAAGACTTCTGCTCTCACAACTCATAACCCACAACTCTATGGTCAGTGCCAGCAATCCCATGGAGGAGGGCTCTCAGCAGAATGGAGGCAGGGAGGAGGGAAGTGGTACCAACATATGGTGTGTCCATACAAAGTTTCTACTTAACAAAAGAAAAAGGTAGCCTGAATTTTTTTAATGTTTTATTTCTATTTATTTATTTGAGAGAGAAAGAGAAAGAGAGGCAGATAGAGAGAATGGGCATGTCAGGGCTTCCAGCTGCTGCAGACAAACTCCCAATGCATGGGCCATCTTGTGCATCTGGCTTAGGTGGGTCCTGGGGAGTCAAACCTGGGTCCCTAGGCTTCGCAGACAAGTGCCTTAACCTCTAAGCCATCTATGTCCAGCCCAAGTGATACCTCTTAACCACTAAGCTATCTTAACCTCTGGAAAAATCTTTCGAGGCCAAAACTGCTTACGTATAGACATGCTTTTTTTTGTTTTTTTGAGGTAGGATCTCACTCTAGCCAAGGCCGACCTGGAATTCACTACATAGTCTCAAGGTGGCCTTGAACTCATAGCAATCCTCCTTCCTACCTCTGCCTCCTGAGTGCTGGGATTAAAGGCATACACCATCATGCCCAGCTTTTTTGGGTTGTTTGCTTATTGATACAGGGTCTTGTGTGTCCTAAGCTGTCTTTGAACTCACTGTGCAGCCAAGGAGATGACTTTGAACTTCTGATCCTTCTGCCTCCACCTCCCAGAACTTTGTGTGTACTAGGCAAGCACTCTACAAACTGAGCTACATCTCCAACCCCAAGGAGGTGTTTTTGTATATGCACATGTGTGCATGTGTATATGCATTTTCATATATGTGTGGGCACACATGTGTGTGGATGAATGTGCACATACATATGGAGACCAGATGTTGATACCCAGTGCCTCTTCAATTATTCTTCACCTTATTTATTGGGACAAGGTGTCTCAGTGACCCCAGAGCTCACTGATTTGGCTAGTCTAGCTAGCTTGTCCTAGAGATCCAACTGTTTCTCCCCTTTGAGGTTTAAGATTGCAGGTAGCCTGAAATTTTATAAATAATTTCAAGAGTACACATAATCAAGAGACAATAACATAGCAGAGAAAGGACTCTTGCTCATCTGGGACCTCATGGGTGGCTTGCCAGGTCCTTCCTATCTAGGATCTGAGATAACAGATGAGTTTTCTGCGGAGGTTTTGTGTACTACCTCACAGAGCAGGAGCATGTCATTTATGAAATACTTCACGTTTATACCTCAAAGAGTTACAAACTGGCATATTACATAACATTCTCTAGGAAAGCCATGCTGCATAGACTCAAGGTTTATGTACTAGAAGTAATCCTTTCCAGGGAGATCCTTCTAAGGGATTTTGAATACAAATATTGGTCTTTTCCTCCTCACCATCCTCCCTTCCTTTTTCTCCTCTTCTCTTCTTTCTCCTTCTTCCCCTCTCCTCCTCTACGCCAACTCCTCTCCTGCCCTCCTCCTCTCTTCCTACTCTTCTTGTTTAAAACTGTTCCATTTACCTGGATTTCTAGTTTGCAAGATTCAAACCACTACCTGCTTTCTGTTCTTTTCCCTGGTGTGTCCTTCTAGAAAAAAAAGTGAATGATCCACAGACCATCTGTTTACCTCTTCCTCATCAGGACACAGGACATCCTGACTGCACAATAGGGGATAAAAACCTCAGGGTGTGCTTAGGACCAAAGGGATGGTAATGGCTGCTGGAAGCACCTGGAGCAGAGTATATAAGGGGGTTGACCATATATAAAGTGTGACCACACTGGTTTCATAAAAGAAGAAGCATATTGACCAAAAGTGGAACCATGTTGACCAGATATAAAGTGTGACCACACTGCTCTCATACAAGAGCAAGCATGGTGACTGAATATAAAGTGTGACCACACTTCTTCTGTACAAGAGGAACCATGATGACCAGATATAAAGTGTGACCATACTGCTTTCACATAAGAGGAAGCATGTTGACCAGACATAAAGTGTGACCACACTTCTTCTATACAAGGGGAAGCATGGTGACCAGATATAAAGAGTGCCCACACTTCTTCTATACAAGGGGAAGCATGTTGACCAGATATGAAGAGTGCCCACACTTCTTCTATACAAGGGGAAGCATGTTGACCAGATATAAAGAGTGACCACACTTCTTCTATACAAGGGGAAGCATGTTGACCAGATATAGAGTGACCACACTTCTTCTATACAAGGGGAAGCATGTTGACCATATATAAAGAGTGACCACACTTCTTCTATACAAGGGGAACCATGTTGACCAGATATAAAGAGTGACCACACTTCTTCTATACAAGGGAAGCATGTTGACCAGATATAAAGAGTGACCACACTTCTTCTATACAAGAGGAAGCATGTTGACCAGATATAAAGTGTGACCGTGCTGCTTCCATCCAAGAGACTTTAAGGGTTCCAAGGCTGCTACACCATTCTTATGTCTATGTTTTGTCTATTTCTTTTTAGTTTCTAGTTGTGTAGAACTCTCCAGCCCTATAAAGCCAAAGGAATGTGGACCACACCTCAGCAGGAAGACTTAAATAGCCCATCTAATTCACCTATCCTCAAACCCTTAGTCTTTACAAGTCTGAAATTCGAACATAGCAACTGTAATGGTTTATATTGATTGTCAACTTGGCAGGGCCTAGAATCACCTGTGAGGGATCATCTAGGATAGATCAGCCTCTGCATAAACCTTTGAGGAATGAAATGATTTGGTTGACTGAAATGGGAAGACTCCCCAGCTTAACTGTGGGTAGCACCATCCCATGGGCTGGGGTCCTGGACTGGATAAAATAGAGCTGGCTGAGCACCAGCCTTCATCCCTGTCTGCTTCCTCACTATGCTGAATGTGGCCAGCTCTGCTTCAAGAACCTGTCCCCGTCCATTCCCCTCCTTGATGGACTATAACCTGGAACTCTAAGCCTAGATAAGCTGTTTCTCCCCTAAGCTGATTTGTATCAGACATTTTGTCCCAGCAATAAGAGGTGACTTATATAGCAACTGAATTTACTGGACAGGAGGTACAATTATTCTCCTGCCCCACTAATCCCAGTGCACACTTATTTTTTGGACAGATCAGAATTTATTTTGGATGAATCTGCATGCATCTATCTATCTATCTATCTATCTATCTATCTATCTATCTATCGTCTTCTTTTTAGCTACAATAGTGTTAACATGAGCACATTCACCCCAGACAGGGCACCAATGACAGATCAAATAACCAACTCTACCCAAGTCTAGTTTAGTGAACCAGCACATTTTCTGGGGTTCCTTACAGCCACATGGATGACTCAAAGGCAGCTGCATTGCCAGAACCCACTGTAGCATGATGACTCTTGGAAGTTGCATTCCTAGAGTTTCTATCACAACTCGTAGGCAGCTTGGTGGCTGGTTGGCCCAGAACTTCCTCTCCTCAGAATTCTTATTCCTTATATAACCTTGGGGAAGGACCTTGGGAGTCTTGTAGATTTCAGAAATTTTCCAACACTTGTGAGTTGTGTACTTCCTGAGCCTTAAGGAGCCTCCCATCCATCCTGAACTTCCCAGTCTACGCCTCTCTCCAAGAGGGAACGTTTCAGTTCAAAGGAAATGATTGTACAACTGGTATTCAGCCCTGTACCTGCTGATTGAGTGAATGAATCAGTGAATATGCCATTGGTGCCCAGTAATCCATTCTACCTGTGGTATGGAACAGCTAGGAGGTAATTAGTCAGATATCTATTGGATTTTGTTGTTGCCATATAATGATGGCCACCTTCAATCATTCTCTCTTCCAATTGTATGATTTTTATCTTGAATTTGCTTGTAACTTTTGTACTGTTCCAGTTCTTTTTTATCCTTAATGCATTTTCTCAAGAAGGCACTGCAGGAAACTTTCAACTGACACCTTACACAGACTTTCCCTTTTGGGCTCCAGCGGGGCCAGCCTCCTTGGCCTAATTAGCCTTCTCCATTTCCACATGGCCTGTAAATACTATAATTAATTTATGAGAGACTCTGAAACACCAGCTGGCAAAAATGTCCTATCAGTGATGCCCACTGAATGAAAAGAGTCATTTAAGTGAAGAGTTATGAAGTGTGTTATCTCTTAATCCACTGAATCTCCAAGAACATTGAATTATTGATGCCCTAAGTACATACTATTCAGTCATCTCTTATCATTTCTTTCAGCAATGGGGAAAATTCTGATACAAAATATACTCAAAGATGTATATTGAGGTATGAAACTTGAATTCTAGAATATTCACACTAAAAGAGAAAGGGGTGGACAAGTGCTTTAAGGATTTCTCAGTACCTACTCAAAAGCCATGGTTAGCCAGGGCTCAAAGTTAGTTTCAATGATTCCTAACCTGCTGTGTCACACCCTGACTATATGCAAACTTGTGAATATGATGGGGTACCTGTCACTTCTTTGACCAAGTTACATTAGTTACATTATGTGACAAAGCTTGTAGAATCATTTTGCCTATGAAATTAGCACAATAAATCTAAGGCTGTAGCTATAACACTTACAGTATGAATGAGTAACAGTAGTAGCAACAGACAGAGAAACCCTCCTATTGGCTTTCAGCCATAAACTCCACGTTTTCAGGGGACCATGTGATACAGGTGTGAGGTCAGTCTCTGGCACCATAATCTGAAAAGACAGTGAAGACCTCAGCATTATAGCTGCAAGGACTGGCTTCTACCAATGACCTGAATGAGACTGGAAAGAGGCCATGCTTTGGCTGAACATTGCAGCCTGTTTCTGAGACACTGAGACTCCAACTAAGCCATTTCTCAATCATGGAAGCCAAGAGATTATACACACACATTGTATAAGCTGCTAACCTTCTCACATGGTACTAGAGAACCAATACAGGAACCAGTGTCAAGAGATTATACACACACATTGTCTAAGCTGCTAACCTTCTCACATGGTACTAGAGAAGCAATACAGGAACCAATGTCTTTTCTTTACCCTTTTCCGCTGAATGGCACTCGTAGGAATCAGATTTGTTAGGGTACATGCTGTCCCCTAGAAGCTGACATAACTGATAGAAGATGCATGTGGACCCAAACTAGAACAACTACAGTCTTCACCGGGAAACTTGAGGTTGAGCTCAGAGATTCTTTGGGAATCTTGTGGATGACAGACCAATGGAAGTGTGGCAACCACTTAGCAACATGATCTTTTATCCAGCATAGCCCCTGGAGTATCCAAAATTCTAAGGGAATATTTTGAGGAAGAAGTGGCCAGATAAGCACTCACCATAGGAGCAGTTGGATTATAAAAGTAACTACAAGTCATAAACCCATCTGAAGTGGAGTAATAAGACTTAGGATTACAAAAAAAAAAAAAAAAAAAAAAAAAAAAAAAAAGCACTAGCATTGTTGTTTATGTCCAACCAGTACACATGAAATTTTTTCCCTAGTATCCAAGAATTATCTGGTTTCGCTCTTGTCAAAATATGATTGGTGACTAATTTCCTATCTCCCCCGCCCCCCAGCATGGAAAGGTGGAAGCACTGTTATTCACAACCCTATGCTGTCTAGAGTGGGCTTAAACCAAAACAGTGTAGATTCTGAAGCCCCGGAAGTTCCCGCATGCTCTTTTTTCCTGTTTGTTTGTTTGTTTGTTTGTTTGTTTGTTTGTTTGTTTTTTAGGTAGGCTCTCACCCAAACCCAGGCTAACCTGTAATTCATTCTGTAGTTCCAGGCTAGCCTTGAATTTACAGTGATCCTCCTACCTCTGCCTCCAGTGTGCCACCACACTCAAATCCCTAATGCTCTTTGATTTGATCATTACTCATAACCCTAATCATTGTAATGCCTGTGAATACTAGCTTCTAACCATTCTTAAAATGTTATCAGAGTGTATGTGCACACATGCGCGTGTGTGTGTTTGTGTGTGTGTGCCTCAGGCACAAATCTTATGTGGAGAATGCAGGAAAATGCAAACATTTATTCTATGTTCATGTTAAATTTATTTTGGAATTTTGTAGCATTTATAGAATTATGCCATTCACAAAACATCACATCTCTCAAACACATCTTCTTTTGACCCTGCTAGACCTTCATCATGACCATGCTTAGAATATAAACACTTTATTTATTTATTTTTTTTCGAGGTAAGGTCTCACTCTAGCTCAGGCTGACCTGGAATTCACTATGTAGTTTCAGGGTGGCCTCGAACTTACGATGATCCTTCAACCTCTGCCTTCCAAGTGCTGGGATTAAAGGCGTGTGCCACCATGCCCGGCTAAATATGAACATTTTAATGTTGACTGCAGTCCTGCCTCCCACACATGGTTACCAGCAGTAAGGATATGTTAGGGACCCTGGGTATATCTCAAAAAGCACTCTC
Source organism: Dipus sagitta (assembly GCA_036346955.1). Taxonomy (NCBI): domain Eukaryota; kingdom Metazoa; phylum Chordata; class Mammalia; order Rodentia; family Dipodidae; genus Dipus; species Dipus sagitta. The sequence continues at coordinate 60,180,042 of CM070788.1, forward strand.
ACTTTGGCAACACAATGCATATCACTTTAGATCAGGCTTACCACTAACTCAGGAGAGTAGGATATCACTTTGTTGATGAAAAGCAAGAAAAGGTAGAGATGGAAAGGGCGTGTTGGCTTTGCACTGCTACAAAAGGGAACAAGAGTGGCCATGACAGACAGTATGCAAACCAGACATGGAACTTGCAGATGCATGGTGATTTGGGTACTACCAATAGCAGAGACATGGGAAGACTCCAGAAAAAGCCCTTTTAACTCTGCATGTCTCCCTTGAGTGCTCTCTGCCAGAGGATTAGACAAATGCTCAGTCTGAACACAGAAGTGAAGTGTCCACACACAGCCTCACAAAGGTGGTTTGGGCCCCAAAGATCAGCAGTGTACAGAGTAGTCTAGAACTCATCTTGTGCCAGTGAGTCAGCACTGTTTTGGCTAAACTTGTGTGGCCCCATGGAAGCTAGTCAAACTTCCCTCCAGAGACTGGCAGGGCCATCCACCCCTGGACCAGCTCACAGATGCAAATTCCAGAGCTGCTGGGACACATGTGTAGTAAGAAAACATCTGATCTTGAGAGTCCTAAAGCAAAGAAATGGGCTGAAGCCAATGCTTAAAGTGTCCCACTTCTACCATCAGAAGGCGATAGAACACTTTCAGGTTTTCCTGTATAGGACTGGGTTAGGAGTGGTTCAAGACACCAGAGAAAATCCACTTCAAACTACAAGAAAGAGTTTCCAGAGCACAGCTTGTCCATGTTAAAAGCCCAGGTGCTCAAGTCTAAGAGTGATATGGCTTCTTTTTTTTTAAGTATTTTTTAATGTTTTATTTGTATTTATTTATTTGAGAGAAAGAGGCAGAGAGAGAGAAAGAGAAGGAGAGAGCGAGTGAGAGAGAGTGAGAATGTGAACATCAGGGCCTCCAGCCACTGCAAACAAACTCCAGACAGATGTACCACCTTGTGCATCTGGCTTACGTGGGTCCTGGGGAATCAAACCTGGGTCCTTTGGCTTTGCAGTCAAGCGCCTTAACCACTAAGACATCCCTCCAGTCCTCGTATGGCTTCTGGTGGTCTTTGTGAACTATGTTTCAGAAAAGCCAATCTGATGACAGAGAGGAGGATATGCACAACAGAAGTCATCCAACACTGAGAAAGCATACTGATATAGTACAGGGCTGTGTCCTTCAACCTGCGTTGTTCCATCACACATCTCTGTATAATTCCCTTCTAGGGTGGGAGGGCTGAGTCATGTTATTTTTATCTTTGTTATTTACACTACAGAGGGCACTCCTACAATATCCAGAGCCAAATTTTTGCCTATGTAAACTCAACTTTAAGGTGTCCACCAGAGCTAATTAAGATCTTGGGAACCAAAATTAATTTGTATGGATAATTCACTCAGAATGTTTCATCATGACAGATTAAGTGTACTCAAGGATGAGATAAAATTACCAGTGCATTGTTTGGTGAGCACAGAACCTCAGTTAAAAGGATGGGTAGGCTTGATCTTGAGGGACTCTTATATCAAATTATGACAGTAGAGAGAAATTCGTTATCTACTCTAGAAATGTTCCTCTGAAAAAACTACTTTTGTCCTTGAACTCACCTATTGTAGTCATTCCCAAGCATATTCTTTGTTTTTCTTTGGTTTTTTGTTTTGTTTTGTTTTTCTTTTTCTTTTTTTCTTTTTTCTTTTTTTTTTTTTTTTTTTTTTTTTTTTTGAACTTGTAGATCTAAGACACAGGTTTTTTTTTATTTATTATTTTTTTTAGTCTTTTTTTTTTTTCTTCTTTATTAGTCAGTTTTGTATTCAGCAAATACAGTCAGTTTGGTACCATTATTAGGCTCATCCGTGACCTACCCCCTCCCCTTGGCCCCTCCTTGTTGAGGTATACAGGTCATGCATTGTGGAGTTAGCCCACAGTTATGGGTAAGCTAAATGTCTCTGCATATCATGACCCAACATGTGGCTCTGAAATTCTTTCCGGCCCCTCTTCCGCAAAATTTCCCTGAGCCATGTTGGGTTCATTTTTGATCTGCTTCAGTGATGAGGTGTTGGGGGCCTCTGAGGCTCTGGCTCTCTGATTTGGTAGGAGTTGATTTTTCAACGTAGGGTTTCACTCTAGCCCAGGCTGATTTGGTATTCACTATGTAATCTCAGGGTAGCCTCAAACTCACAACAATCCTCCTACCTCTGCTTCCCAATTGCTGGAAATTAAAGGTGTGCACCACCACACCCAGCCCAAGCATATTCTTATATTGTGTTCATATTACCCTAAACTTATTGCATAAAATTTTCTATTGACATATGACTTTCCCAAAAGTTTTACTAGCTAGTTAACTTTTGTTACAGTAATTTCATGTCACTTACCAATTCTGGTGTCTATTACTCCTCATATCCCATTCCAGTCATTGTCACCTCCTTACTCTTAAAGATAATCACTGTAATAGAGTAATGTTGCTATTAAACTTCATGTAAATGTAATAATATAGCATATGTCATTTTATTTCTACATTTTTCAATTCAATCCTGTATTTGTGAGTGACATCCATACTTTTTTTTTTTTCTTGAGGTGGGGTTTCACTCTAACCCAGGCTGGCCTGGAATTAACTATGTAGCCTCAGGGTGGCCTCGAACTCATGGTGATCCTCCTACCTCTGCTTCCCAAGTGCTGGAATTAAAGGCATGTGCCACCATGCCTGGCTCAACATCCATACTTTTTAATGTTTGTGTTGCTTATTGCAGTACATCATATTTTACTGAGTGACTATATGACAATTAGTTTATTCAGGCTACCAATGGTAAACTATTGGGAAGCATCCATCTTGGAGGATCATGAATAATGCCGTTATGAACACTGTTATACATATCTTCTATGGACACATTTTCATTGCTTGGGGAATATGGTTAGAAGAATTCCAGGGTTATAGCACATGCCTATGCTCTAATTTAGTAGATTCTGAGAAACATTTTTGAAAGTACAAATGTTCCTTGACTTACGGTTGAAAAATGCCATGTGATAAATCCACTGTAAGTTGAAAATTCATTAAATACCACTAACCTACTAAGTATTGTAGCTTAGCAACACTGTATGCATAAATTATAAATTCTTTACACTTATGATATCTTATTGCTACCTACAATCACAGGAATATGTACCAGATATTGCTAGACTAAGAAAAGAACATAGTTCTGTGAATGTATCACATTTGTACCATTATAAAATCAAGAGCATATAGTTTTGACATGACTTTGTAAGAGTAGGACTGGCACATCTGCCATACAGCAGGCTGGGAGATGGGGTCACATTTACCTGTGTTCCTATGGAAAATTTTTGAATATTTGTTTTATATGGATTTTCATTCACTTTTCAAGTATACTAAATCATGATGCTCTACTGCTGAGCAAACATTTACAGCTCTTATAATGGCAGAATGAGCCCAAAGCTTAGTGTTGTGACCCATTTTTAAAACAAAGCATCTTGAAATACAGAAATCAATTCATCTGAACCTGGACCATTTGTGAATGTTTCAGAGACACTTCTACCAGCAACATGAGTAGTCACTCATGTTCTCCAACATGCTGAGGTTTTACATTCTAATCATTTCAATATAAGGACAGTAGCACATTTTGGTTTTAACTTGCATTTCCCCTCTTTGCAGGGCCAGTAGAGATGGAGTAAACTCACTATGACCTACCTTTCCCACTGGTAACAGTGAAAAATGAGACTAAAACACACAAAGTGTCTACCACTAGGTACTGGACAGAAAATGAGAACAGGCAGGTTTGGGCAGAGGATCAAAAATTAGAGGTAGTAGGCTGGAGAGATGGCCCAGTGGTTAAGGCACTTGCCTACAAAGCCTAAGGATGCAAGTTTGATTCCCTAGGACCCACATAAAGCCACATACGCAAGGCGGCTCATATGTTTGGAGTTTGTTTGAAGTGGCTATAGGACCTAGCATACCCATTTTTTTTACCTGCCTTTTTCTTTCCCTCATGCACTCTAAATAAATATTTTTAAAGTTTTATTTGAGAGTGACAGACGGAGAGAGAAAGAGGAAGAGAGAGAGAGAGGAAGAAAGAAAGAAAGAGAAAGAAAGAAAGAAAGAAGGAAGGAAAGAAAGAAAGAAAGAAAGAAAGAAAGAAAGAAAGAAAGAGAAAGAAAGAGCGCATCAGGGCCTCCAGCCACTGCAAACAAACTCTAGACGCATTCACCATCTTGTGTATCTGCTGGCTTATGTGGGTACCGGGGAATGGAGCCTTGAACCTGGGTCCTTAGGCTTCACAGACAAGCGCTTAACCACTAAGCCATCTCTCCAGTCCACAAATAAATATTTTTTAATGAGAGATATGATGTGTGGGATTTTACTTTTTTTTTTTTTTCTTATAGCTTTGGCCTGAGACCTGACAGCTGGTGAACCAGTTTGGGGAACACACCAGCAAGTGTCCTGGCCAATGAACCAGGAGATACCATATGCAAGCTAGAAGTCTGTGAGGAACAATTTAGCATTTACACAGCTCAGCTTTCCTTCTGTGTGGAATGTGATTTAGTGTGGTATATGCACATGTATGTGCCTATGTGGCACCTTGTGCACTCTGCTGTAGTGACCGAAGAAACTGTACCCCTCCATTGTTCTTTCACCCATTCTTATTTGAGTCAGAGTCTCTTACTGATCCTGGAGCTTGCCATGTTTTCCTAGCACCAGAAATGCTCATGTCTGTTCCCCACAGGACTGGGGTTACAAACCTGCATGCCCACATGCAGCTGTTCATATGGGTCCTGAAGAATGAACTGGAATTCTCTCAGGCCCTCATGCTTGCGCAGGAAGTGTTCTTAACTGCTGAGCCATCTCTCCAGCCCTTCCTCCATTCCCCTTGTTTAACCAAAGATGAGAGCAAAGACTTGATATGTAGGGGAAATTGTATTTCTACACAAGGACCAGGGAAAAGAAGTCTCTGTGGTCTCCCTCTGTGTGGAGGAAATCCCATACTTCTCTCTTCTCTCACCACTTTTCCCAGGATGGGGCCTAGGCAGTGGCTATGATAAGCAGCTAAGAATGGCAGAGAAAACTATTTCTCACAAAAAGTCTAAAGCAATCTAAGAAAAGGGGACAGGATAAGCGATCCCCTAATCTATGTATGAGCCCACAGAAATTTAGTGTTCACACCTAAATTAAGCATATGAAGGACAAACCAAAGCACCAAATGACGTGTAAAAGGAACTACAGTTTATACTACTGCCTAATACCAGAGTAATTTCTGAGTGTTTATGTATAGGGTAGTTTCAAAATAGTGCAGCCAAGACCTTGAGAGGCCAACTAACATGAAAGCAGTATTCACAGGTGAGACTAAACTTGTGAACAAATCTGGCTTGCTTATTAAAACAAACAAACAAAGTATCAAATTACCCAAAGGCTTTTATCATACTGCATAAAGAAGATTTTCAGAATGTTTAAGATAAAATCAATGATTACACAATATAAAAGGACAAAAAATGTGAGCAACTCTCAAAGGGAAAATATAATGAACTGCTGCCAACTAAAGATGTCAAAGCAGACATGGAAACAAGAACACAGTTTAACAATTTTCCTCTTAGATGTATGCTACATTGTAGAAAACTGCATGTAAGTACCAGAAATCATGCCTAAGAATGCTCATGAGTGCTGTTTGTTTATGGTAAAATCTGTAGGGTAAAGAGAGAAACCTACCAAAGACAAAGAGCTACTAGCAATTACATATAATCACCTACAGTAAACTCAAAAACAAGGTTAAACAGAAAAAGAAAATCCGTAAGAAACTATCTTTATACTGTTCAAATAATTGAGCATGCAAATACATATATTAAATCTTTAAAAAGCAAGAGAATACACTTCCATTCAGGATGGTGGTGTATCTCACAAAAAGTAATGGGGGCTGGAGAGATAGATGGCTTAGCACTTAAGGTGCTTGCCTATGTAACCTAAGGACCCAGGTTCTATGCCCCAGAACCCACATAAACCAGATGCAAATCGAGTTCATTTGCACTGGCTAAAGGCCCTGGAATACCCATTCTCTCTCTCTAATAAATAAACTCAATTCTTTTTAAAGGTAATGGGATGAGATCTGAAATGACACTGGTACTTTTAATACTATTGGTAATGAGTCACCTATTAAATTTTGGGGTGATTCCCTTGTGTACACTACTTATCTGTTACACATATGAACATATGTGTTTCCAAACATCTTCCAAAATATGAAAGTGTCTTTCTTCATTAAAATAATTTCTCCATTTTCATTCTTATTCTCCCTCCTTGTAAATGAATACAAATATAAATAATAATAATAATAATTTCTCCATCCAAGTATTAACCAGCCTGGCTGCATAGGACTAAGAGTGCCCTGTATAAAAACAACAATAAAAAAGAACAAAAAAGAAAAATAAAAACCTGGCAAGATGACAAGACCTGTAACCCAGCACTTGGGAAGTTAAAACAGGAGGATTGCTAGAAGTTGGAGGTCAGCCTGGTTTTAATTCGTGAATCCCAGTCCAGCATTGTAACAGGGTGTCAAGGGTCCAGGAAAGTTCTTGAACTGGAAATCCTAGGCTCATTTCTAAGTTTAATCAAAGAACTGAATAAAAAAAAAAAAAAGAGTGAAAAGGATAATTATTAAACTATTACATTTATTGAAGGAAGTAGAGAGCCAAGGAAAGACACCCATGTGGCTAGAGGTCCCACATGGAGGGCCTAGAAAAACCATGAAAAGAGAAAAGAAAGTTCAAGGAGTTCCTGCCATGTGGGGAGCTGGAGGGAGTAAAGAATCTGTGTGGAGAGTAAGGGTTGAGGGGGGCCTTCCCCTCAGCTCAACCACGCTGGACCCAGCTGAGGGAAAAATCTCACCCACAGCTGGAAGTTCCCAAGTGTTCAGGGAGCCTGGCCTCCCCTTGCAAAGGTATTTATAACCTCATGGTGGTGGGCTGTCTCCTGGCGCATGTGAACCAGAGGGCCAGCTGGTTGGTTAGGGCTGGGGGCTGTCTCAGGAAGAGGACAGACACTGAATTCCAGGGCTGAACTTGACCCACCACAATGTTTAAATCCTATGAAAAACCTCCCTCCTGGGAGGGGGTCCTGACCGTGGAGAAACAGGTTTAGGGAACTAGGCTAGAGCTAAATCAAATCATCTTTGGTTTCTGGCAGGTGCAGACTTTCCTGCTTTTTTACTTTCCCGGGTCCAGTCATCCTAACTGTACCCCCTCTCAGTATGGGCCGCACTGTGAAACTCTGACTCAAAATTACATGCTAAATAAAATAATTCCCGCAAAACTCTTAGCACCACACCCCATCGCCTGGGCAAGGGCGTAGTAAACAACCCGCAGGCCTAAAACTAGGAACTAATCCGGGTCACTTCCGCCCCCACGTGTCCAAGGCCACTTCCGCCCCTCCTCGCTAGCCCCGCCCACAAGCGGAAGTACTTTTCTGTTAGGTCCTCCGGCCTGTGGGGGGCGCCGGCGCCTCGAAGGCCCCCCGTCCGGGCTGCCCGGGCCGCGCCTGTTCCGCGGCGCCTTCGAAGCGGTCGGTGTCCACGCTAGCTTGCGCGCCGGGAGGCAGCCAAGCGGTACGGCGCCAGCGAAGGGAAAGCCGAGCCCCACGCGGAGCCCGCGACCTCCGGCGCCGCGTTGACGCGCCGGGCCCGGCGGCGTGCGGACAGCCCGAGCGGGCGGAGGCCCCGTCCGCGGCCTGCGGTGAAGACGTCGCTGCGGGCGGCTGGGCTGCGGGCGTCCCAAGATGTCCACCAAGAATTTCCGAGTCAGTGACGGGGACTGGATCTGCCCTGACAAGAAGTGAGCGGACGGAAGAGCTCGCGGCGGGCGGCTGGGGGGTGCGGCGGCGTCCCGGCGGGGCCTCGGGGCGGGCGGCGGGAAGAAGGCCTGGCCGGCGGCCGTGGGCCTTTGTGCGGCCGCGGCTGCGGGGCGGGGGAGGGGCGGGGCGGGGGCTCCCGCGCGCTCGGCCCGCACGTGGCTGCGCGCGCCCGCCCGCGCTGTTTAAGGATCTGTCCATTGTCCGCGCCCTCCCCTCCTCCGCCCACGCCTTCTCCCGGGGGCCTGCGATGTGTGTGTGCACCTGGAGGGAGCTCCCCTGCCCCCTTCTCCTCTCCCCCTCGTCCTCTTCCTCTCCCCCTTCCTTCTCTTTCTCCCCCCCTTTCCTCCTCTTCTCTCTCTCCCTCTTCCTCCTCTTCTCTCTCTCCCCCTTCCTCCTCTTCTTCCTCTCCCCTTCCTTCTCTTTCTCCCCCCCTTTCCTCCTCTTCTCTCTCTCCCCCTCCTCCTCTTCTTCCTCTCTCCATTCCTCCTCTCCCTCTCTTCTTCCTCTCCCCCCCCTACTCTTCCCCCCTCCTCGTTCTCTTCCTTCCCTCCACCTCTTCCTCCCTTCCTCCTCCTCTCCTCTTCCTCCTTCCCCCACTCCCAGCCACTGGCCTGCCTGGCCTTGGAGATGCAGATAGAGATGGGGTCGCCCTGGTGTCAGCGGCCTCTTCTGAGTGACGTGGCTGCTGCTGAATGTCCATCAGGTCTTTCCGAAGAAGGCACAGAGACCTGCACCTATTTGCTAACAGCACAAAATAATAATAATAAGACTACTCGCGTTCAAGCAAAATGTCTTTTTCTTCCTTGTTCCTGAATTAGCCAGAGATAGAACACAAACTGGAACAGACCTGGGTTTAATTCCAGTTTTCTGACAGAGCGACTGGTTTAAGCAGTTGTTTTTGCTACAAAGTTACTGCTGGAACCTCTCCCTGACAGTGGCCGCCTAAGGTAGCCTGGATACTGTCTACAGGCGTGGATACTTCGTATAGAAATGTAGCCTGCTCAGTGATTGACAGCTGTTGATAGCTCAGCAGTAAGAGTACTTTAAGAAGTTGGAGTCTTGTGATACTGAATAGAACAGAAGTTACTCTGTATGACATTGTTGGAAGCATTCAAAAGATTTAAAATACCACCCTCTGCCTTCTGACTTCTGTGATGTTGGTGACTTGGAAAATATGTTCTTGTCAGGCGTGGTGGTGCATGCCTTTAGTCTGGGCACCATGAATTCGCGGGCACCCTGAGACTACATAGTTAATTACAGGTCACCATAGGCTAGATCCAGTCCCTGCCCTGAAAAAAACAAATATTTGAGCTAGGACTCCTTTGAAATGCATAGTCCTGTGCATTTAAACTCATTTACACAAACACAATAATGCTGCCATTATCCAGAAGGCATTTTCAGTGTTTATTGGGATCATGTATGTATTTTACAGGATTTAAAAGTAAAAATTAATGTGGAGTGTTTCATTTTACTGTTAAACTTCACATTTTTTTTTATCTCATTCTAGTGTAACATTTGAAAAGTGAGCTTTCTTTTAAGCATTACATAACATTGGGAGTATTTAACAAGCGTTAATAATTTTATTTGTTAAATACAATCACAAAATGACTCTGTTTTTCCCCATCATTTATTAGGTGTGGTGACTTGTTGTTTTTTGCAATGTCTGAACTTTAGCTTTGCTACTGAATGTGTACTTTTGGTTAATATAACCTATGTTTTCCTTGCCATCCCACATTTGACATATGAAAAGAGTATTTTGTCAGTATCTGTAAAGTCCTCTTCTAACCATTCTTTCGTTTTTGATCCACACTTAGGGTTTTGTGTTTCTCAAAAGTTATTCCATGCAACTGTGTTTAATTTGATGTCCCCCCCCCCAAACTCCCTAGTACCTTGTATAATTGTTGAAGAAGCCAAATCTCGCTTTGAAACAAGTTTTATTGTGATTAATGGTCATACATGCTAATGTGAAGATGTTAAGTCAGGGTTACATGCTAGTAAATATGTAAGATAATACCCTGTGTTTATGACTCAATCTTTTTTTTTTTCCTTACTAAATTCTGAAGTTAATATTCACATGTCTGAGATGGTTTAAGAGTTTTGTGTTATGTGTTATTTGTAGTGAAGACTATAAATTTTACAGATTTCAAAAGGTTTCCTGCAAGTGTTTCTTACTTTCTTTTCAGATGTGGAAACGTAAACTTTGCTAGAAGAACCAGCTGTAATAGATGTGGTCGGGGTGAGTGCTTAAGCAGATTCTATAAATACTTCATACAGACCATTTCTTGTGTCCCCAGGTTTATATTGCATTATTTCTGTTTTCAGAGAAAACAACCGAGGCCAAGATGATGAAAGCTGGGGGCACAGAAATAGGAAAGACACTTGCAGAAAAGAGCCGAGGCCTTTTTAGTGCTAATGACTGGCAGTGTAAAACGTATGTGTTTCAAATCATTGTCCGTTATTTCACTGATGTGTCCAACCACTCCTCATTTTGAGTTCTCATTAATCACATTTACGAGTCATCCCTTTAAATTGTTGATTGTGCCATATGCCTTTTACAGTAAAAGTTTATGGTGGAATAATCACTGAAAAGGATGAGAGACATCATAAGTATCAAGGTCTGTTTCAGAAAACTTGCCTGTCAGAGTGAAAAATATTTTGCCTATTTTCAAAGTCACTATAGAAGTATAAGTTGCCTGCTATAAAAATTATTTGGCATCAGCATAGTTTTTATTTCCAGTTTTAGATTTATTTCTGTATTGGTTTCCCAGCACCCTTCTTTTCTGCTGTGCAAATGAATCTGACATCTATGAGAGCACTGAGTTGGAAAAGGAGCTTACATAAATTTCCCAGTATAAAGGTTAAATTTTGTATTGAATTTTTTTTTTCGCCAGTAGACTTAAGTCATAGGATTTGTTTTACTGAATATGATTCCTTACAGAGGAATAAAAATGCTACCTTGTATTTGAAAATTATAATGTATTCTTTGAGGTAAATACTGAGAATTCAGTGAAACTTTTTTTTTTTTTTGATCTCTAGAGTCTGTAGTTATATTGTGTCATTTCTCAGAATCATATGTGTATTGATTGATTCTGTTCTCTGCCTAAATAGTTCAGTCTGTTGTTGGAACCTACATTCCCTAAACTGTTGTACATTTTTATTTACATTTCCCCTTAGTGAGCATTGCTTTATGCAGATTATTTTGCCTTTGAATTCTAGGATGTATGATAATTTATTTCAGTATATTGTGGTCTTCTAATTTGATGTTTTTATGATTATAGTTGCAGTAATGTGAATTGGGCTAGAAGATCAGAGTGTAACATGTGTAATACTCCAAAGTATGCTAAATTAGAAGAAAGAACAGGTAAGATAGGACTACATTTTAACTAAATAAATGCTAAAAGACCTGAAAAATCGGATTATTATATCACCTTCTTAAGAGTATAGTAAAACCCAGAGGGTTTGTATATTTTGAACTTCTGTTTGGATTTTGTTTTTCAGTTTGTTTGGACTTTCCTAACATGGTCTCTTGCAGCCCAGGCTGGCCTCAAGTTCATTATGTAACCAAGGATGACTTTCATATCCCATCTCCTGTCCCAGCCTTCCAAGTGCTGGGATTACAGGCATGCAGCAACATATCCAGCTTGGCCTGGAGTTTTTTGCTAGCATTGTTTTGTCTTTAAAACACACACATACTTTGTTTTGTATTGCTGGTTTAGATGTATGTTAATTGATGAAAACATGTCATCATTTATCATATGTTATCGCATATACTACTATGACAAAAAGGCATACATACACATACACTACTATGACAAAAAGATTCCCTTTAAAAGTATCCTCTGAAGGTTAAGACAATAGTTCTTAAAACTATTAGAACTGTCTGAGAAACAGTACAAATTCTAGGGCATAGCACTGTTGATTCTTATTTTCTCACCCTTTTCAAAAACTTAGACTTTTAAATGTGATATTATTATGACCTAGTATCCTAGGTATTCCATCTTCAATCCTTAAATTCTACCTCTTATCTTCAGGAGGTAATTTTCTTTCACTGTGTAGATTATGTCTGTACTACAAGTGTTACCTTGGCTTTTTTTGTTTGTTTTGGGGTGTGTGTGTGTGTGTGTGTGTGTGTGTGTGTGTGTGTGTTTTGTTGTTGTAGTTTTCCTCACTTCTCAGTGATCTGTTTTCCTCCTTCATTCTTCTGGACTTTTTCCTTTAACTTTGTGTCAGGGTATAGACATGTGTGCACACGTGGAAGTCAGAGGACAACTTCTAGGTGTCCTCACCTTCCACCTTGGCCTGTAGCTTCCAGGAAATTCCTCCTGTTTCTGCCTTCCATCTCTCAGTAGGCATACTGCCAGCTTTTATGTGGAGTCTGGGGATCCATGTTCAGGTACTGGGGCTTACATAGCAAGCATTTTACCTCTGAGCCTTCAGTCCAACCCCACCTGTGGATATTTTGCTGGGTTCATTCCCTTTGTCTTCTACCTTGCCACTGAATGTTAGGATTCTGAAGACCTGATCCCTCGCCCACCTTTCATTATCTCATTTCTCTGTACCGTCTAAGGCTAAAGTGACACCATAATACCTAAGTTTGTCTCCAGCTCAGACTTCTTTGACCTGAATATACCACTGCCTATTGAACATTATCACATAAATGTCTAATTAATTGTATTCTAAGTGCATTTGTGGTTAAAAAAAAAACAAAAACAGCACCTGGTCATGCTGCAGCCATCTTTCTCTCATGATCAGTGCTTGTCACATACACTGCAAACCAAGAAGTTTCCTAGGCAAGAGAGTACCTTGCTTGTCTTACCGCTGCGCAGAGACAGAGATGCATCGTCACCAAAGGCAAGGGTATCGAGTGTCTTGTCAGGAAAGCTGTCACCTCATAGTCTGTATACTCCCTTTCTGCCCACTTGAGACAGGAGTTTCTTTGTACTTTATCCCCAGACTGAAAACTTCTGTTTGAACCCTTCCGCTAAGTCTGAGTACTCAGAGCAAACAGCGTGCTCATGAGTAGTGTTGCTGTGCTCTGTGCAGTCATCTTGGCTGTGCAGGGTCACATCTCCCTTCGCCATCCCTTTGTTGTCAGCAGATGCTCCTTTTCCAGGGCTGGGGTGTCAGAATGGGAACTAGCTCCTCAGTTGCTGACATGGTTTACGTTTACGTTATCATCATGCTATGATTCTTCTGTACATTGTACCATCTGCTTTAACAAGTGCTCCATATGGATTTCTGAAGATTTTATTGCCGTGCTTCCAAGAATTTTAAGTTCTCGGCACAGTAGTGTAAAGAAATGAAAAGGTGTTTCATTGATGTGAAATTTGAAATTGTTGCCATTTTTAATGCCTTTGATGAGCAAGTATAAAGTCACATTGCTGGCTCTTGACTGAACTGACCATCAGGTTTTGTTGTTCTTGGCCATATAAATTTTTGGTGAGAAAATTTAGAGTCTTCCATCTGACATTCCTAAACTAGCTCATTTTCTTTGTTATTCCATACTTTTTTAGGCTCATGTTAAAGACCTGCCAAATTGCAAACATTAAGTTTTGATATCAGTGAATAGTGATTCACTAATGTTGACTAATTTGTAATAGAATACTTTTAATTTGGAGGTTTACATCAAAGACCTTAACTATTATCTAAAAACACCGTTATTAAAACTAATTAAACTAAGGCCAAACAAATAATGGCCTTTGATTGTGTCATACATACCTGTATAGTTCGCTATCTTTCAACTTCTAATTTGTGGCATATTACATTATTTTTTTTTAGAACATGGTTCTAGCAAGACTGAAGAGATGGTTTGTACATGTACCCATGAATGACCTGTTACAGGAATGTTGAAATTGGAAAAAGCTGTAAGCTTAATAAGGCATCTTAATGTGGAGAGTTTTTAAAAAGATTATTAAAATTGTAACTAATAGTTATATAGGCAACTGTTACTGATTAGATTTCCTTTTCCTGTTGATCAGTGGTGTGGACATATTTTTTGTTACTTAAGAACAATTATAATTGAATTATAATAATTTGTGCCCTCTTTTTAAGGATATGGTGGTGGTTTTAATGAAAGAGAAAATGTTGAGTATATAGAAAGAGAAGAATCTGATGGAGAATATGATGAGGTGAGCACTAAATGGGTATACAGAGACTAAATATTTGTTTAGGTAAAACTGAAACTATCTTTACATCAGAGGAGAATTGTTACATGTCTGTTGTTTTTGTAAATACAATTTGAAGTTACCTCACTTAGCTATATGGATTTCTCAACTGTTTCAGATTTCTGTAAATACAATTTGAAGTTAACTCTGTGGAGTCTTTAATGTCTCATATTTCTCTAAGTACAATTTGAAGTTAATTGTATAAGATAATTAGAAAATGTATTGATGTACTTGATCCTACAGAAACATTTTGGTATTGTTTTTTTTAGTTTGGACGTAAAAAGAAAAAGTATAGGGGAAAGGCAGTTGGTCCTGCGTCTATATTAAAGGAAGTAGAAGATAAAGAATCAGAGGGCGAGGAAGAGGATGAGGATGAAGATCTTTCTAAATATAAATTAGATGAGGTAAGCTGATTCCTTGTCTGTTTTCCCCTTTGTCTTATTTGAACTATGGCATAGCACAGGTGCTTTTATAGTCTGAGTCACAAAAGTTGTGTACTGACACTGCTGAGCAGTGTTTAAACATACCATGTGGAATTTCAGATGAAAGCACCTGTAAATCAAGGTAGCTTAGATAGCAGTAATGATAACTCAGCACCTTGTGTGATGAACAGAGCTAGGAGAGGTGCCTTGGCTCTATTGGGGGTGGGGTAGCTGAGAAGGAAACTGAAACTTGAGTGATGTGATGGGCTATGAAACGATGAGAGTGCACAGACAACAGGGCAGAGCTCTTCCTCGGGTAGGAAACAAACCAGCAACCATGAAAGACAGAGAAAAGAAGGATATTACACTTTGGTGACCCCTGTTAGAACAGAAGAGGGGGAGGAGTCACTGGAGAGGTTTGTCTGCCTTTGAAGCCAGAGGCTTGTTTATGGTTTGCTGCAGAGCTAGATTCAGAGTCTGGAGTCTGAACCTAGGAAGTCTAGGCTGTGCATGTTCTGAAAAACAAATCATACATGTCTGGCCTGTTCTTCAGGGTCATGGTGTATCAGAATTTTGAAGTATCAGAAGGGTAGAATAATTTTTCATATTTATGGTGACAACAGAGGAGATAAATGTAATATGCAAGATAAGAAAAGTAATACCAGAAGTGTGGTCTTGAGGATTTTAAGGAAATAGGGTTGAAAATGGTGATGGCTAATCCCATAAACATGACTGCCAAAGGAATGAATATGCCTTCTAGGTGTAGTCTGAACCTGACAGTTGTCAGGTCTATTAAAGGTGAACTCTGGAATTGAGAATGAGTTTGCTTTGAGGCACTGATAGCACATCCATATGCAGATAGTCTTAAGTGCTTATCTTGCTCAGTGAGTAACACAGTGTCTAACCTGTGAGCTTCTAGGATGAGGATGAAGATGATGCTGATCTCTCAAAGTATAATCTTGATGCCAGTGAAGAAGAAGATAGTAATAAAAAGAAACCGAATAGACGGAGCCGTTCAAAGTCTCGATCTTCACATTCTCCATCTTCATCACGCTCATCCTCCCCCTCAAGTTCAAGGTCTAGGTCCAGGTAAACGGGTACAGGTCAAGGGTAACGCCAGTCAAAATGTCAGTATCTAACTTCTTTATTTATATATTTTACTTTTTAACTAAATAAGCTTTCCTTTTTACTTAGATTTTGTTCAAGTCATCTTTTGATAGACTTTATCCTGGTGCCGTTGTAGATGCTGTCCCATATTTTCACAAATAAAAAATCTTTACATGAAACTTGCTTATCCTGTATTGGCATCATGCCTGTTTAACTAAAGAAGACTTTT
Source organism: Dipus sagitta (assembly GCA_036346955.1). Classification (NCBI taxonomy): domain Eukaryota; kingdom Metazoa; phylum Chordata; class Mammalia; order Rodentia; family Dipodidae; genus Dipus; species Dipus sagitta. The sequence goes on from CM070788.1 coordinate 60,195,794, forward strand.
AAATTACTACATATCAGAATATGTAATTATCTTAGTACATAGCTTCCATTTAGAAATTTTCAAGTAAATGAAGAAGATACTTGAATATGTTAAAAGTTTTTTGTAAAGGCTGGATATTTATGAAATCATTGAAGTTTTAAGTAATTTGGTATAAATATTCTAAATAAAGGAACAAACTCAGCTACATGAGTTCTTTGACTTAATGCTTACTGCTTGGGGATATCCAGGAGTAAAATAGAATACTTGGTTGCTGTTATATTTGAATATTCCTTTGTGTGATGGTGTAAAATACATAGAGTTAAAATTTTAGCTAAGAAAAAACACTGAACAGCTCACAGTTAAGTAATGTTGTGTCCCATGATTTTTAATTATGCTTAGGATTAAAATACAAATTATCAATGGTGAGGTATTTATTAATTACTACTATAAAGCATAAAACTATTAAAAATTTACATAAAGAAAATTTTGAGCATACCTTGCTGGTAGGATGCTTACCTAGAATGCATGAGGCCCTAAGTTCATTTCCCATTACCAAAAAAAATAATTTTGAGATAAAAATATAATTATCTCGCCGGGCATGGTGGCGCATGCCTTTAATCCCAGCACTTGGGAGGCAGAGGTAGGAGGATCACCGTGAGTTCGAGGCCACCCTGAGACTACAGAGTGAATTCCAGGTCAGCCTGAGCTAGAGTGAGACCTTACCTCGAAAACCCCCCCAAAATAATAATCTTTCTTTGTAAGGACAATCTGAAAATGTGTATTAGAGACTACTTAAATCTGGGATTTTTAGAATTCAAATGGTTATCTTCCCGGTGCTATATTTTTCAGTGGTACAGTTATGCATAACAACACCAGATTTTTATATATTTTTTGACCTCTTCAGGTGAGCAAGTGGGAATACAGAAGCCAGGTCCACACAGATCATCATGTAAAGCTTGCAGCTGGGTGGATGTTGAAGGAGGCAGGGCTTTAGATGAAAGTCTTGAGCGCATCCTAGGGAATGTGAATATAAACTCCAACACTGTTGGGTGTGTTGGCCTTGGGTGACGTCTAGTTAATTATTAGTGAACATAAAGTATTTATTCACCTTGTGATGAACTGGTAGTGCGCATTCTGAATAGTCTAGAGGTTTTGGACGGTTTTGTATGGAATGGATGCTAACATCTATCTTTCTTTCCATGTTCATATCACAAAGTTGAGTAAAGTGGTCCTGGAAAACAAATTGCTTCCATGTTGTTCCAGGTCCCGTTCAAGAAGTTCTTCCAGCTCGCAGTCAAGATCTCGTTCCAGTTCCAGAGAACACTCGAGATCTCGTGGGTCGAAATCAAGGTGAATGAGGTAGCATCTCTGCAAAGCAGAGGAAACGATCCTTAAAGGCTGCAGAAGGTGTTGCTGCTTCTCCCCTACCCCTCCCCCCCATTATTTTGCTGCTTCTATTTGTCAGTTTATTTTAGCATTATTAGCTAATGCACTTGCCTTGGCTTAATTTTTTCACCATGAAACGTTTCCATTGCCAGCAATGTGCCAAGACATTCCCATGATTGAAATAGAAGGTTGTTACTTTCCATCAGACAGGATATGTTGTTCTAGAGCTGAGATGATAAAGGAGGGATATAAATTTAAGCTTGTCTAGAGTATTAAGAATATGCTTGAAGTAGGGAATTAAAATTAGATACACAAATGAGAAGTTTGCTGTTACTAAAAGGAAAAAAAAATACCTTACTTCAAAACAGGATTTGTTTTGCAAAGCAAATATTTACAAAAATGGCTTTGCTATTTTTAAGAAATACAGTTTCTAAAAGTACTGTGTATATAATTTCATATCTCCCTAATTTAAAAATACTAATGCAAGCCATATTTGTAAAACATACACCCCTCTTAAAACTGAAGTCCATGGACTGGAGAGATGGCTTAGCAGTTAAGGCGCATGCTTGTGAAGCCTAGGGACCCAGGTTCGATTCTCCAGGTCCTACGTAAGCCAAATGCACATGGTGGTGCATGTGTCTGGAGTTTGTTTGCAGTGGCTAGAGGCCCTGGCATGCCCATTCTCTTTCTTTCTCTCTCTCTCTCTCTCTTGCTCTGTCTCTGATAAATAAATAAATAACAAATCTTTTTTAAAAGTATTAAAAAAAAAAAACTTAAGTCCAGTAGTATGTTAGGTCAGGTAGGGTGTTTGGTGTAAGCATTCCTGGGAACTTTAAGTTGGATTTAGTCAAACTTCTGAGAAGGAAATAACTGGCCAAGAAGCAACTGAAACACTCCTTTTTGCTACCTTGAAAATTTCGTTCTGTCCTTATTGAAAATATGTTGCCTCTGTTGTGAAGGTAATGTGTTGTTCAGTACATTTCAGCATAAAGAGGAGTACCACTTTGGGATTTCACATTGCAGTTAAATAGTAGTTCTGGTAAAAATTGCCAGCTTTTTTTTGAGCCTTACGCAGCATTTGCAGACAGCTATAACTATGCACACTTCTGTTAAGCTACTATAAAACAGCAAATGTGTCTTGTGTGTATTAATACTCAGTCTTCTCATTTTAGTGCTCATGTGAACACACTTGAGCTCTGACGTTCCCTTTGGGAACTGCAGTGCTGAGGCTGCCGAGCAGTCTTCATGTTACCAAACACTTACCATTGCTTACAACTTTCCAAAGAATTCTCCTTTTGGGCTTTCTGGATTGTTTTAAGCCCAAAGGTGAATTTTTTGGGAAGTTTGAGCTAAATTCCTTCAACAAAAAATGTAAATGAAGAAAAATGCATTTAAATATTACACTTTTACTTCTGTTTGAAACATGTGAATGTCAACTCCTCATACTCCATGAGTAAGTCTTGTACATGCAGGTCAAGTGTTAGAGTTACTCCTATTTCTCTGGATACTTTGCACCTTACCAGTTACTGTTTCTTTCTCATTCCTATACCACATTCCATGACTTTTTATCACAGCTTAACTGAGGTGCATAGTTCTGCCCACAAGGAGTTCATTTTCCTCAGGAAGTTGTATATAACATATGTATTTTCTTCCCAAGTGGAAAGATGTAATTCATCAACATAAAGTCACAGAACTGCAGGTGCCTGTTGACTTTGCTGTTTATGCACTTTAATAAAATTATTCTAAATTCAGTAAGCTGGTTTTAGTTACAAAAGGTAAATACTTAGAACTTTTAAAAGAGATGAAATGAAAATGATTGTATTTGGTAGAAAATTTTCATGATTGATCCAGAAGTCTTCTGTTGAGTAAGCAGTAAGTATCACTTCTTATAAAAATCTCAGTCATGAATCCTATTTATTTTTGGAAACTGAACAGTCAGATTCATTTCTTCCTTTAATGAAATGTTTGATCTGTTTCTCAATCAATGAAGATCCAGCTCCAGGTCCCACAGGGGCTCTTCTTCCCCACGAAAAAGATCTTATTCAAGTTCTTCATCTTCTCCTGAGAGGAGCAGAAAGAGAAGCCGTTCTCGATCTTCTTCACCTGGAGATCGCAAAAAAAGACGAACAAGATCACGGTCACCCGAAAGGTTTGGGTTTCTGTAGAAATAAGAATGGGTGTTCTTAAGTGTGCTACTACACAAACTAAACGTGCCAGTCAGGGGTAGATTTCTGTCTACTTGGCTCTTAAATTTTTTTCATCTTTCAACTTCAAAACCAGGTTGTTTTGCTTAGCTTGCTTATTAGCATTAGAAAAGTTGTAGCTCAAACCATTCTCCGATCACTTACTGTCTAGATCTCTATTTCCATGTGTATTACTATAGCCAACTCTCGGTTATTTTTGTGTCTTTTTAAGATTACAACCCAGAAGCTATATGTTGAAATAATCTTATATTTATGCTATTTTAAAGTAACTGCTAGACATGATAGGGATTCTATGGCATCTAATCAGAATTCACCTGCAAGGTCGTTTGGATTCCCATAGCAAGTTACTTGCCCTTTCTCCCTTGTAGATAATACATCTTGAAGACCAAAATACATTTTTTTTCTTTTGACAGGATTTTTAAGAGGCTACTGTATTCATAATGACATTTTTTTAACTTGAAAGAGGGATGTTGAAAAGAAACTTTTCAACCTTTTCTGCAACAGGCTGGTCATTCAGTTTCACTAATTTTCTCTTAGTCTCAGCATTTAATTGTAGTCATTTGTATTCTTGACAAACTTTCCCAATCCTCCACTTACGGAAGAGAAGAAAAGGATCGTATAAGCTTCTGGTAGTGGGCTCAGTAGTAGGGTTATGCTCCTCTTCCCCAGAGTGATGAGCAGGTTCAGTGATAGGATTGCGCTACTCTTTACACGAAATGATGAGACTTGCTTCTTCACATTGGAACGTTAGGTGCTGAGATTATATAGTCTTGTTTCTGGGCATTTGTTCCTATATGAGAGAATTAACTGTACTTGAGTGGAATTCATTGTTGCCTTCTTACCACTTCTGCAAATTTTTACCTTAGCCACATATAATCCCCCCACCCCTAGTTTGTTGTCATCTAAACTTAATGAACATGTTCTCTATTCTGTAAGCCAGGTGATGGGTGAGAACACTAAACAACCCTGAGCCCAGGGCCAACCCCTACGGAACACCACTACTTCACCCAGGTTGATATTGACTTACTCATCTTAGCTGCATGAATATAACCCTATAGCTAACTGTACAGCCGTTTTGTGTGACCTAGATTTCCCAGACCTCATTGTTGATGAGTGTATTCTATCACACACAAAGGAAGCCTTGCTGTGTCTATTTTACATACAAACAACCCACACTTCCTTAGTGCAGCGCAGGCATTGTTGAGTCACACTTCCATACCAAGTCTGTATGCTTTGTTGGACATGGCCTGTGATTGCTTTTTGCAAGGCTTTCCTTCATTGCCATAAATAATTGAGAGGTGGCTATATTTTGAAATGAGAAGATTTTTCCTGTAGAGATATTAGTTAAAATCAGTTACTGGACTCACATCCAGACGTCTACATACAAGTGGATATATTGGTTTATAATTATTGTTTTTGCGGCATCAAGGTGTTTAGTTTAACAGTCTTGTGCACGAGTGCTTGGGTCCAGCACTGGCTCACTAGATTGCACCGCTCTCTCCATTATGTCTTGCAGGCACCACAGGTCGTCTTCTGGATCAACCCATTCTGCCTCTCGTTCAAGTTCCAAAAAGAAATAATGTATTAAAATCACATCTAAAACAGCAGTGCATGAAGCATACTTTTTAAGAAGTTGATATCTTATTTGATCAGAAGTGCTAAATCTGCTGATAGAGGTGCATGCCTTTATTGTGTTTCAGAACAATACACCTATGTTTATTTGTGGAACTAAAAGTAAACACATTTTAAGCCATAATGTCCCCCAAATGTTCTGTTTATTAATTACAGCCATTGACTTCATTTAAAACCATCTCAGCTTAACAGTACCTTTGATTCCTCATTTCAGTTCTCATTCTCATTTCTGAGTAGATCCTGCCTACATTGGCTGGAGCAGGATTACCTAAGCTTGCCTGGACACTGGGCATGTGTACAAGGCTGATATAGTAGCCGACTTGTATTCCTTTGGGAGTAGTTGACCTGGTCATTGGCTGTGTCTTAGTGATTCGTAACAGAAGTTTAGTTACAAAGCCACCAACTGGAAATTTCCTTTCAATTCCCTATGCTGAGGGTGCCTTAGAATCCTTGTCTCTGTTACCCTCTTTATGCCAGTTTTGCACCACCACACTTGAAGCAAAGGAATCTGGAGAACTGCAGGAGAGAGGTGTTCTCCTTTCCCTTTTCTCATCCAAAAAGTCCATCTTTATTGATGTTAAAAAATATAATGCTCTGTTTTCAGAATGTTTATTTGAAATAAGAGTTGAATTACAAATACCATATTTGATTGATGTATTGAAAAGCTGCATTGGTTAATGAAAGGCTAGCAGCAGTCATGTAAATTTAAGCAAGTATATGACTTGAGACATTTAACACAAAGCAAACTGCAGATAACTTTCTTTTGAATAGCTAAAGAATGCTGGTTTCTGCATAATTAAAATTACTTTCCTGTTTACTTGAAAAATCTTATGGCTTAAAATGCTTTCAGAGTTTTATTTCTGAAATAACAAGAAGTGGTCACTTGATCATTTTGTTTTAAACCCGTCTGGTTTAAAAGTTTTAAGTTTCTCTTAACAGTCCTCTTCAGTGACAATATAAGGTAAGTATATTAAGGGAAATCAGCAATTGTACTTTGGCTCTCTGTGAAAGGGTATTGATTTCTTTTTCATGTTTTTTTATTAATTTTTTTGTCCCTCAATATTTCTCACTACAATTTAAATAAGAATTAAAGCATTTTAAGGTGGTTAGTAGACAGACCAAACATTTTTTTTAATTTTAAAGTGTTTTTCTCTTCAGTGATCTAAAGATGAAAGCAAGATATCTATGTAGAAATATTTTCATAATATTTTTACAAGCTTTCCCGTGTTTTCTATGTCTTAATCGTCCTTGCTGCATTCACTGTAGGTTGCACAAGAACTCTTGCTCTCTTGTAACTGTGCCTCGGGCTTGTTGAAAGTCTGCTTTTTGAGTTGCCAGATGAACCTTCTAGATGCTCCATGTTAAATTGGTTTACTCTCGTGCTCTGTGTGTTGGAAACTGGCTGTCCTAAGCAAATGCAAGGTTGTAAATTTAGCTATTAGGAGTTTACAGTTTACAATTCAGATAATTATGATTTGATTTGGTTTAATTGAGCTGTACTAGTTCATTTCATAAGGAAATGATACTGTAGACAAAATGTAAATAAAATCTGTGAGTCAAGCATCAAGTGGTGTTTATTAGAAATAAATGACATTTTTAAGCTCATAATAGGTTTATTTTACTTGTTCATTTTGTAAACTTTGTATTAATTAGTTTTTTATGTAAGTACTTTGGTTTAACACATTCTAAAGCCATGGTCGCTGCTGGCAGACAGTCCAAAGTGTTTTGAACTTCATTTTTCTTATCATCTGTTCCCAAATAGAGGGCCTATTGGACTCATCTTGCACTTTCTCTGTCTGCCTGTGACAGGTCTTCACTTGACATTCTTGAGGCATTCTGGCAAAGTGTGTGCTGCCACATTCTTTACCTCTCTAGGTATGGCATGTGGTTTTTCTAGAACACCACAGTAAAGAAGTATCTTAATGATCTGCAAGGCTTATGATATCCCTCAGGATATCAGCCTTCAGCATTTGCTTAGAGCACTGTACAGATGGGGCATAATGTTGAAGGTTTTATCCAAGCCTGCCTATACTCATTTATATTACTACTTAACTTTCTGCTCAAGGCGTTCCACCTTTGACTCCTGTGACCTGTGATGTGCCTCCCATTTTCTGATAGAAGGGAAAGTAGATGGCAGAAGCAGGGAGAACTGCCAAGGACAGGAGTGAACCGGACCCATAGCAGTGGTTATGGTAGGAAGGAGCTTCCTTGACATCATTTAGTGTCAGAAGAGATGTCACCAGGTAGCAAGAGAGTCAAGCTTGTCAGTAAGAGCAACCAGTAGAGGCTGGGAAGATAGACTTGCAGTTAAAGGCACTTGGCTTGCAAAGCTGCTAGCCCAGGTTCAATCCCACAGCCACCCACATGTAGCCAGATACAGAGTGGTGCGAGCATTTGGTGTTCATTTGTAGGAGCAAGAGACCACTGGCACATACACATACACACACACACACACACACACATATATAATTTAGGGTGACCATCCTTTGGTTCTTGCTATTCCTTTGTCTCCCAGTCACATTAAACTACTTGAGTTCTTAGATTAGGGTAGAAGATAATAGTCATCTTTTCATGTCAAATAATAAAAACTAAAAGATATTTAGGTGAGAAGAATACAGTGACTAAGAAAATTGTCAATACTTCAACAAAGTTTTGTATCTTAAAAGACTAAGGAGGGCTGGAGGGATAGCTTAGCGGTTAAGGCATTTGCCAACAAAGCCAAAGGACCCAGGTTTGATTCCCTAGGACCCATGTTAGCCAGATGCACAATGGGGTGCATGCATCTGGAGTTTGTTTGCAGAGGCTGGAGGCCCTGTCATGTCCATTATCATTCTCTTTCTGTCAAATAAATAAAAATAAAATATTAAAAAAAATAAAAGATTAAGGAAAGCTATACAACTTTATTCAAGAAAATTTTTTTAAAATAGCTTGAATTAGAAGCTAAAAATTTATAGAACTGACTCCTTAACCTCAATTTATTGGAGAAAATTTACTATAAAAGACTTGAGTGGCAATAGTCTTTAGAAAATGGGAACAGTCCTGAAGGAAAAGTTTATAGATAAGTGAGATGAGCTGAGAATATTCTCTCTACAAGAACTGAAGACTTGATGTCTTCGGTAAACCAGAAACAAAGGTAAGGAACTGATACTGTGGGAATTAAGCTGGACCACATTGAACATTGGCTGAAAATAGGACCGAAGTGTTGAACCCACATAAGAACATTTGGTGTCTTCTACAGATCATAACATCTGTGGCTTGTTAATAGTGAGGTTGTCACAAAAACTTGTGCTTTCTTGAACATAATAGGAAGCAGCTTCCTTTAGGTGGGAGTAATGTGACCATGTAATTGGCAACTGGAATCCAAGTACCTGAGTTGAATTTGGTTTGTGATAACTGACCCTAGGATGAGCCTTGTGCATAAGAAGTGTCACAGTCTCCTCACAGGGACGACTGCCTGTCCACTGGAAGTGAAAGGATTCTGCAGTAGCCTTCAGACCACAGTATTGCAGGTTTGCTGAAGTGTGCATCAGCTTTTCAGTTTCTGCTGAAGACATTTGCATCACCAAGCATCCTTCCACCATCTATTCCAGAACAGACTAATTAATCAATTTTTTATATACATAAAGATGTTCAGTATTCACTCTCCCTACCCACCTCTCTCAATACCACTATCTTAGTCACTAAAAACAACTGGTTCTGCTGGACATGGTGGTGCAAGCCTTTAATCCCAGCACTCTGGAAGCAGAGGTAGAATTGCTGTGAGTTCAAGGCCAGCCTGGGCTATAATAAGACCTTACCTCAAAAAAAGAAAAAAACTGATGGTTAGGGAATCTAGTACATACCCCACCACCATCCTCCATCCAGCCTGCATGACTCAGTTCATGGTTATCAGGTGAAATTTTTCAAAGGGCTTCTCTGCCCATTGTTCTCCCCTTTGCCTGCTGTGTCAGTTTTAGTTTCTTCAGGGGTCTTTTTACTTGTTCTTCAACATTAATGTGGAATAAATGGTTGTCTGTCACATTCTTTGATGGCTAAAGTTTTATCTTGAATTTGTGTTTGCAAGACCATGAAAACTAATCAGTAGGCACAAATGTGAAGGGGAAGCCTCTGCAATTTAGGGAAGGCATTTCTTTGGATTACAAGATTAGTGGTACAGCTACATTTCAGCGGAGAACAGGCTCCATGTAGGTTATATGTAAATACACACTTGGCAGTTGTAGAAGAAACGTGCATTGGGCCATAAAGCAAGCTGAACAACTTTTGAAAGGATGTTCTGACCACAGTAGGGTTACATTGAGAATGAGAAAGCTAGAAAGAAGTCAGTAATGATGTGTACCTGTGTCAGGTTCCAGCTAAGGTAGTTCTTGGAAATGGGGAAATTAAGTTTTAATTTGTTAGGCTCCCATTTTACAACTACTGAGTAGTAAATTATAATAGATAAGAACGAAAAATAGGAACAGAGAACTGCTTTAAGCCAGGTTTGTCCTGACTGAAGCACTAGTCAGCATTTTTCAGTACATTAAAAAGGGCTGTGAGGCAGTGATTCCTACTTCTATGAAAGGTAAGGAGGGACTCTGGTATTGCTGGATGTTAATCTGGATGGGAGCCCTGCATTTGCTAAGTGGAGTTGGAGGAGGTTGCGAACAGGAAACTCAAGGCCTCTAATGTTCATAAGGAAGAATACCAAAGGAATCTCCAAGTAAATTATCTTAGGAGACTATCATGGGTGGTAGAGGCTCTTAAGTGCCCTAAACACAGGAAGCAAGAAGAAATAGGGTGAAACTGTTCATAACGAAGTTGCATAACTGGTGGTAAAGGAAAAAGGCGTGTGTGGAGCAAAGATGCTGTGAGTGACCACAGGCTTTCCAGAGGCAGTGCAAGCCAAGGTCAGAAGTGCAGATGAAATGCAGCTGCCCAACATCTGAAAGAACTAGACAAGTTTGGTGCAGAAGAAAAAGTGTCCTTTTGGCACACACACAAAAAGACAGCACTGTGTTGTAACATTAAATGATAGCCCAGTAGGTGCAGTCTGTTTAGATGCACCCTTTAGTTGCTTGGGTCTTATAAATGCTGGTAAAATGTGCAATATGCACACTGGCCAAGAAGTGAAAAATTAAATATCCTTTTGTATGATTGCTGTACAATGCACTGTTTAACATCATCTTGCAGGTAAAATGATAGCTGTGTACTGTAAGCCCCCAAGGAACCTCTAGTCAAATTCTAGGTGTATAGAAGGGGAAATGTAATAACCAATCCACAAGAAGCCAGAAGCCCTAACGAGAGAATAGACTTAAGCCATATTGATAAACAGCCCAATACCTGGAGGGGTGGAAGACAGAGCCTGTGTACTTAAGCCCAATGGAAACCAGTTGAAGATAAAAATGAAATTGAGATCTGAAGGAATCGAAGCTGGAGTGTTTGTACTTCTGAAAAGTGTACAGTGAATACTGGCAAAGGGTTATTTAATGATAAAAGTAAGGAATCAAGAAAGCATAACTAAGGATTCAAAAAAGTAAAAACTTACTGCAATCCAACAATCTACAATTGGAGGTTTGCACCTGTCATAATGGATGTGAGTAAACAGGGAAAAAAGGATAGAAGACTTGAAACAGTCAAGCTGACCTAACTCATTGGACAACACTAACAAGAATATGCACATTCTTGTTAGGTCATCGTATTCAAGAATAAGTACGTAACTTTGATTCCAGAGACAGGGCATTCAAGAACAGACACCTTTCCACTATATACCCCAAAATTTTTGCACTTTCTCCAGGGATGGTATGCCTCAAAACAACAGTACTTAGATACACATACAGAGGAACAGTCAAAATATGCAGAAAAGCACACAAGCTTCTAGGGAGTGATCTAAGGTGAATTTTTTGTAGTAATTTTAGGTTTACAGAAAGGATTGCAAAGATAATAGAGCTACTTTGTGCCCTCATCCAATCTCCCTTAATATGTTCTGAGTACATTCTCAACTCCAGTTTTCTTTTGGTCACACTCATTCCCATCACATCTTTCTATCCCCAGCAGGGGACTGCAAAGTACTGAATTGCTGTGTTCTCTGATTTGAGACAGTTTCTCATTCTCACTTCTTAGGACCTTAGTATTGTAGAATACTGGCCAGATACCTTGTAGAATGACCCTGGAGCTGGGTTTTTGTTTTGTGATCATATTGGAACTTCCTTGATTGTACCTTATTCGTGGTTTACAATACAGCACTGCGTTATATGTTTTCTTTCCCGGTATTGCACTGCTTTTGCCACTTTTGGGTCCCTCTGACATAGCCTATCTTGCCTTCCAAGCCCTTCAGTTGCTGCAAGAGCATGTTCCCTAGGTGTAGTTAATTTATTTGAACACAATAACTATAAATGCTCTTAGCCTATTAAGCACACTGGAATGTGTCCAAAGGAATGCAAAGAAGAGATTAATATGAAAGGAAAAAACTGGGCCGGAGAGATGGCTAAGTTGTTGAAGGTACTTGCTTGCAATACCAAACAGTCCAGGTTCAGTTTCCCCAATACCTATGTAGGGGCAAGAGGTTCTGACATTCCCATATTCTTATTCTCATAATCTCATACATGGTAGGTGGATGGATGATAAATATTTTTTTTAAAAGAAAAAACCAAAGCCTGTAATTGAGGTTTGTTGGCTTGCTTGCTTATTTGGAATGAGGGTGCCACCCAACCTTCATGAATATGGTTATGGAAAATAGTGATGGGAGGGTGTCACATCCTTACTAAAAAGGAGCCCTTATAGAATTAGGCTTGAGAAGTCACTGCATATTGAAGCAGGAAATTTTTACAATAAGAACCATAAAACAAGTCCATGCCTTTTGGTTAAAGTCTTCTCCTAAAAAGGCCAAGTTTCTCTAATAATCTATGGCCTCGTCCATTTCCTAAAGACATGCCTAGGAAAGGTGAAACATCTCAATTGTGAAGTGACAGAACATTGCCCTCCACTGTCACAACAGCTGGAAAAGCAGAGAAGTCTCCTTGAAACCTAGAAAACCACAGAAACAGGTATCTCTGTCCCAGAGGACCAGCAAATGACAGGCAGGCAGTGACCAGGAAGCCTAGCTTCCAGGGAATCTGTCACCCACAGCAGTGAGGATCAGTGTGAGACAGCAGAACCTGTGTACACAGCACAGGGCAGTTACCACATTGAGCAATGTGGAGACCACAGGAGCTGTGTACACAACACTGGGCAACTGTCACACCAAGCAGTGTGGAGACAGGAGCTGTCACACTGAGCAGTAGGGATCCTCAGAAGAAAACAGGTGTAACGACAATTTCTCGTTTTCAGTAAGTCACTAAGCATGGGGAGGTAAAAAGTTTAATGTCAGATCTTTCTGTGAGACAAACACACTGGGACCTGTGTTCTTCCCTACGTTATTGAGATCTTTCAGCCCACATGTTAATACTAAATTAGAAGTGTACAAGTGTTCTTTGTGTTCCTGAAGACTAAGCTTCTGGGCTGGAGAGATGACTTAGCCACTAAGGCACTTGCCTGCCAAGCCAAAGGATCTGGATTCAGTTCTCCAACTCCCAAATAAAGCCAGATGCCCAAGGGGGCACATGTGTCTGGAGTTCATATGCAGCAGCTAGAGGCCCTGCCATACTCATCCTCTCTTTCTGTCGCTGTCAAGTAAATAAATAAAATATTCTTTTTAAAGACTAATTGATCCCCTGCTCTGGAGGGTGCACACACACACAGTGAGTAGGCCAGAGCACCTAGTTCCTTCCCCACCTTCCAGTTCTCTGGTCCCAGTACCCCTGCTGCTGGCCTGAGGCTGCCTGGGCCCTGTGAACATGAAGCTGAAGAAGGCCTGTTGCTCCACCTTCCTGATTGAACTGCTCCTAGGTCCTCAACTTCCAGATCCCCTGTTCCTGAGTGTGCACATGCTGAGTAAGTAGGCCTGAGCTCCCAGTTGGTTATTCACCTCCCAGTTCTCTGTTGCTGGCCTGGGGCAGCCTGATCCCTGTGTGTGGGCTGTCAAAGGAGGCCTTTTGTTCTGGCTTCCTGATTGACCGGCCCTTGGGTCCCTAAATCCCTGTTCCCCTGAACCAGAGAGTGCACAGGCCACACTGTAGGAGCCAGCCTCTTGCCCCTGGCTCCACAACTTCCTGACTCCTGGACTCCAAATCCCTGGTTCCCTTGTGCTGAAGAGTGCATGTAAGTGGAGTGAGTAGGCCAGAGCTCCCCAGCTCCTAGTTCCCCACGTACCTTTGGTGTACTTGAATTCTCCACAATCTGCACATTTGTGGTTATAACCCCTTATACCCCAGTCTGGTTCAGATTTAAAACAACACTCACTGAAGATACTACAAGGAAAAAATATGTGCTCTTCCTCAACAAAATAAAGCTTTTGCCTGAGATAGGTAGACCACAATACAAAAAGAAAAAAAAAAGTGATTTCCTCCAAGGATGCCTAGCCCATAATGGAAGCCACCAGTGAAGTCATTGAGAAAACAACAGAAATTTAATCCCAAATGAAAACACAAAACCTGTGTGACCCTGATCAAAAGAATTTCTGTACTGGAAGCAAACTATCAAAAACTAACAGTCACATAAAAGAAATTGAACAGAATCACCTCTTAGAGCACTCAACTTTGTCACTAGACTTAATTTAATTGAAGAAAACCAGAGAAGCCTCAAAAGAGAGTAATTGAATTGAAGGAGAGTCAACAAATAGAGGATCTCAATAACCAGCTGATTAAGATTAATGAAGACAAGATCAATTGCAAGAATGAATTTCAGGAAACATCGAGAAAATTAGACCTCAAACTGAAATTGTACCTCAAAAAAAGAAATGGACATGATGCAAAATAAAACAAGAGGAAACAAAAATCAAATAGAGCTTTTAAAAACATCCCCAGAACTCCTCACTTAACAGAGTCACTCATATGGAAGACAGAACCTCTGTCTCTGAGCTGGAAGACACGATGTAAGATGATCTGGAGTCCAAAATCATTGCTAAGTTCAAAAAAATCATATGTACGGAAGATAAAGGAACTGTGGGATACCCTAAAACAACCAAACATCCAGATCATGGGTATACCAGAAGGGAAAGAAATCCAGGTCAGTGGCATAGAGAACATATTCAACAAAATTATTGAAGAAAATTATCCCAATCTCACAAGAGAGGCCCACCCAGATACAAGAAGCTCACAGAACACCAAACATGACCAAAGAAGAAACTCCAAGGCACATCACAGTTGAAACTCTTAGAAGTGAAAGCAAAGAGAGAGTGCTAAAAGCAGGAAGAAAGGAGCAACTCAGTACACACAAATGCAATCCCATCAGAATTACCCCAGATCTCTCAATGGAAACCCTGAAAACAAGAGGGGCCAGGAGTGAAACACTTCAAAGTAAAAAAAAAAAAAAAAAACTATGGCTTCCAACTCAAACTACTATACCCAGGAAGAGGATACCTCATAATAGATGGTGAAACAAAAACTTTCCATGAAAAAAAAAGTCAGTTTCATGATTTTATGAACACAAAGCCAAATCTACAGAGAATACTTTAGGGAATAATTCACACAGAAGAGTTGGACAACAAATCTCAAGAGCCTAAAAGATAGCCGGGTGTGGTGGTGCACGCCTTTAATCCCAGCACTCGGGAGGCAAAGGTAGGAGGATCACCTTGAGTTCGAGGCCACCCTGAGACAACATAGTGAATTCCAGGTCAGCCTGGGCTAGAGTGAGACCCTACCTCGAAAAACCAAAACCAAAAACAAACAAACAAAAAAAAAGAATAAGATCACAGTAATCAAAACTAGAATAGGTTCAAAAAAGTTTAAAGCTCAGGAAAGCACCAAACCTCATAAAGCACCCCACCATAGCATGGATTAAATTGAATGTCACAGTTATAAACTTAAATATTAATAGTCTTAACTTACCCATCAAAAGACAGAAGTTAACAGTATAGATCCAATAATGGACCCTTCTATCTGCTATCTTCAAGAAACCCACCTCACCAATAAAGACAGATTCCTCCTTAAGATGAAAGAATGAACAGATATTCCAAGCAAATGGAAACGAGAACCAAGAAGGTGTTGCCATATTAATATCTGATAAAATAGACTTCAAACCAAATGTAATCAAAAGGGATAAAGCATGGTACTTTTTACTCATCAAGGGAATGATCCAACATGAGGACATTGCAATTATAAGTCTATATGCACCAAACACAGGTTCACCACAGTTTATTAAACAAAATCTACTTGACAACAAAACAAATAAACACCAACACCATCATAGTTGGGGAATTCAGTACTCCACTGTCATCAATAGATCATCCAAGCAGAAAATTCAAAAGGAAATAGTAGAGCTCAACACCACCATAGATAGATCAACTAGACCTAATGGATATCTACAGAAATTTCCATCCCAATTCTACAGAATACACATTCTTCTTAGCAGCTCACAGAACCATCTCCAAAATAGATCATATGTTAGTCCATAAAGCATGCCCCCATAAATTCAGGAAAATTGATGTAACTTCCTGCTTCATATCACATCACAATGCTTTAAAGCTAGAAATTAGTAAGAAACACATCAGGAATTCCACCAGGTTCTGGATACTGAATAACACACTTTTCAACAATGAGTGGGTTGTGGAAGAATTAAAAAAGAAGAAATTTGAATTCTAGAATTGAATGATAATGAAAACATAAGCTACCAAAACTTATGGGACACAATGAAGGCAGTCCTAAGGGGAAAATTCATAACACTAAATGCCTTCATAGCAAACATGGAAAGATCCCAAATTAGTGATCTAACCATGAAGAACAGAGCAGAAATTAATGAATTGGAAACTAAGAAAACAAAATCAAAACCAATATCTGGTTCTTTGAAAAGAATAAACAAGATTGACAAACCTTGGACGATGTTTTTTGTTTATTTTTATTCATTTATTTGAGAGTGACAGACAGAGAGAGAAAGAGGCAGACAGAGAGAGACAGAATGGGCGTGCCAGGGCTTCCAGCCACTGCAGAAGAACTCCAGACGTGTGTGCCCCCTTGTGCATCTGGCTAACATGGGTCCTGGGGAATCGAGCCTTGAACCGGGGTCCCTAGGCTTCACAGACAAGCACTTAACCACTAAGCCATCTCTCCAGCCCAACCTTGGACAATTTGATCAAACAAACAAAAAAAAGACAAGTCTCAAATTAACAATATCAAAAATGAAAAAGGAGAGGATACAATTGACATCAATGAAACTGGAAGAATTATCAAGACATACTTCTAAAACCTCTACTCCACAAAATTGGACAATCTAGAAGAAATGGATGAATTCCTAGCCACGTACCATCTAACAAAACTAAACTCAGAGCAGATTAATCTAAACAAAACTATCACATTCATCAAGATTGAAAAAGCAATCAAAAACCTCCCCACAAAGAAAAGTCCAGGACAAGATGGCTTCTTGCCTGAATTCTATAAAACCTTCATTGAAGGGCTGAAACAATTTGTTTTCTCAACTTGTTAAACATAACCTGAAGACAGGAAATCCTCCTCCTTTTATGAAGCTAGCATCACCCTAATACCAAAACCAGAGATCCAACAAGAAAATAAAACTGGGCTAGAAAGATGGCTTAGCAGTTAAGGCACTTGCCTGTGAAGCCTAAGGACCCAGGTTCAATTTCCCAGGACCCATATAAGCCAGATGCACAAAGTGGTGCATGTCTCTGGAGTTTGTTTACAGTAGTTGAAGGCCCTGGCACACCTATTCTCTCTCATCTGCCTGCTTCTCTCTCTGTCAAGTAAATAAAATTAAATTAAAAAAAACACTATATGCCTATATCTCTGATCAACTTAGATGTAAAGTACCTGAACAAAATCCTTGCAAACTGAATTCAACAATATATCAAAACCATTATCCACCTTGATCAAGCAGGATTCATCCCAGGGATGCAAGGATGGTTCAACATACAGAAATCAGTCAAAATAATATACAACATAAATAAACTTAATCACAAGAATCACATGTTCATTTCAGTAGGTGGAAAGAAGGCCTTTGACAAAATGCAGTATCACTTCATGATCAAAACACTGGAGATAATGAGCATGGATGATTTACATCTCAACATAATAAAAGCTATATATAAAACACCTAAAGCCCAATAATATTCAATGGGGAAAGACTCAAGGAGTTCCCACTGAGATTGGTAACAAGACAGTAGTGTCCACTCTCATCACTGTTCTTCAACATAGTATGAGAAGTACTAGCCCAAGCAATAAGACAGGGGAAAGAAATAAAAGGGATATAAATTGGAAAGGAAGAGGTCAAATTATTCCTCGTTGCAAATTACATGATCCTATACATAAGAGACCCAAAAGTCTCCATCTCAAAACTTTGAAAGGTGATTAATTCCTTCAGCAAAGTTGCAGGATACAAAATCATGACACAAAAATCAGTAGCCTTTCTATATACAAAGGACAAATGTGCAGAGAAAGAAATCAGTGAGACTGCTCCATTTTCAATAGACACGCACACAAAGTAACACCTTGGAATAGCACTACCCAAGGTGAAAGACCTATATAATAAAAACACTGAAGAAAGAAATTAAGGAGGACTTGAGAAGAGGGAAGGACCTTCCACTCTCTTGAATAGGTAGAATTAATATTGTGAAAATGGCAATTCTACCAAAGGCAATATACAGATTTAACGCAATACCAATAAAAATACCAGCATCATTCTTCACAGAGATTGAAAAAATGTCAATAACTTAGACTGGAGAAAAGACGGCATCTTCATCAAATGTTTCTAGACAAATTGTATAACTGCATGTAGAAAAATAAAACTCAAAACACTCATCTCACCATACACAAACACCCACTACAAATGGATTAAAGACCAATATAAGACCTGAAACTCTTGAACTACCTGAAGAAAAAATTAGGGGGAACTCTCCATGATATAAGAGTGGTGAAGGACTTCTTGAACATACCCCAGTAGCCCAAGAAATTAAACAATCTCTCAACCAATGGGATCTCATAAAGCTAGAAAGCTTTTGCACAAATATACCATAAAGAGAGCCATTAGATGACCCACAGAATGTGAGAAAATTTTCGCCAGCTATACCTCTGACAGAGGCCTAATATCTAGAATCTATAAAGGACTCAAAAAAACTAAGCAATAAAAAATTAAACAAGGCTGGAGAGATGGCTTAGCAGTTAAGATGCTTGCCTGCAAAGCCTAAGGACTCATGTGCAGCTCTCCATGTCCCACATAATCCAGGTGCACAAGATGACTCAAGCACACAAGGTCATACACACTAGGTGGCTCATGCGTCTGGAGTTCGATTACAGTGGCTGGAGGTCTTGGTGCACTGATTTCTCTCTCTCTCTCTCTCTCTCTCTCTCTCTCTCTCTCTCTCTCATAAAAAAGACAGTCTGTTGGGCTTGCCTCAAAAAAAAAAAAAAAAGAAAGAAAGAAAGAAAGAAAGAAAGAAAGAAAGAAAAACTCATTGGAAAAAATGGGTTAGAGAACTGAATAAGGAGTTCTCAGAGAAAGAAATAAAAATAGCTAACACACACTTAAGAAAATATTCAGCATCCCGACCATCAGGAAAATGCATATTAAAACAACTATGATATTCTACCTTACTCCAGTAAGGATGACAATCATTTAAAAAATCAAACAGCAACAAATGTTAGCAAGGATGTGGGGAAAGATGAACCCCCAATCGTTATTGGTGGGAATGCAAACTTGTATAACCACTATGGAAATCAATATGGATAGTCCTGAAAAAGATGAATATAGAACTCCCAACAGATCTAGTTATTCCCTTACTGGGCTTTTATCCTAAGTGCTCCAAGGTTCACTACAGAAATATTCACTCAACCATGTTTATAGCTTTTCAATTCATAATAAGTAAGTACTGGAATGAACCCAGGTGCCCATCATTGGAGGAATGGATAATGAAATTGTGGTACATATATATAATGGAATTCTACTTAGCAATAAGAAAAAATGATGTAACAAAATCTGTAGGAAATGGATTGGCTTAGAACAGATCATACTCAGCAAACACACACAATCACAAAGACAAATGCCACATGTTCTCACTCATCTGTGGTTCCTAACCTCGATCAGCTTGAATTGCCTCATACTGGATAGGCAACTTGAGTCCCAGATAATAGGGATGGGAGGGATGCTAGGGAGAGGTAGAATAGGAGGACAGGAGGGAACAAACACAAAACTAAACCCAAAATGAACTGGTGCCATAGAAACCTTTCTCTTTGAACATAGACTAAAAGATTGAACCCTCAACAGGAGTATAGTGGGAATGCCCAAAAAGAAGGGTCCTGGAGAGGGTGGTATGAAGCATAACCTTAAAAAACTTTGGTTCTGACCTGTAATCCATAGTATCATAAATAGGTGCTACCCACATCAAGCTGCTGATTAGAGAGACCTACGAGGTCCCCAAAACAAGACAGGCTTTTGTCAAAGCACTTTATTACCCACGTGAGGTAGAAGGTAAGACCCTATTGCTGAAGACACCATATGCTGCTGAGATAGAATAAAGAGAAACCTGGCTGGAATCCTGAAAGGAGCCAGTCCCCAGACAGCCCATCTAGTGCTGGAAAGCTCTCCATAAGCTACTGGGGGGGGGGGGGGGGGAATGGCCAACAATGGTGTGAGCAAGCAGGGGCCTAAGCTACTAAACAACCAGCCTGACAAGAAGTACACACCAGTGCAATGGTGTCACACAGCCTTGGTGGATAACCAATGGCTTTCTGATTGGCTAAGAGATCTGCACAGTGGAATGGAACCCATATCTGGAACAGAAAAGCATGTCTAAATCCTATGGAGACAAAGATCATGCCCTCCAATTTCAAGCTCCCACTAGTCTTTGGCTAAAAGAAGGACTACATTCATCAAACTCTCCCTAAATTAATAATGTTTATCCAATTTAACCTATGCTGATTTCACTCTCTGTTGTAGAATCTGTTTTTCTTTTTCAGAAGGTAGCATGACCTGAGAAGACAAACCACCCCTCACATCTCAGTCAGCACCCAGGTGAAACAACAGAGGAATTGGGGAGATGAGCAAGAGTGCTGCTTCCATGGTAAGCCTGACAGCGCCAGGGTGAAGGAGACAGACACTGAGGATACTCAACACATACCAAAGCAAAAATCCAGAGGTTCTTAAGAGCTCAGCACTGAAGTAGACTTAAACACACCCACCAAGGCTCAGAAAATTTTGCAGAAGAGGACGAAGAAAAGATTCTAAGAGCTACAGGCTGAGACATCATGCACAGAGGCACACCCCTCCCCCAAATGACTGCTGTTCCCAAAAACGCATAACCCAAAACTCCATGGGGCATATCAACAACCCCACTGAAAAGGGCCCCCTGAGGATGGGGGCAGAGAAGAGGGGAAAAATGGTGCCAACACATGATGTATCCATACAAGGTATTTTCTTAGTAACAAAAAAGAAAAGATACCACCCGGCACGGTGTAGCACGCCTTTAATCCCAGCACTCTGGAGGCAGAGGTAGTAGGATCACCATGAGTTCCAGGCCACCCTGAAACTACATAGTGAGTTCCAGGTTGGCCTGGGCTAGAATGAGACCCTACCTCAAAAAACCAAAAATAAAATAAAATAAAAACAAAAACAAAAAGAAGAAAAAGAAAAAGTCCAAGCTTCTGACAGACCAGGCATCCAGTGGGATCTTACCAAATGAGCGAATGATGAAAAAATACTCAACTCCTGACTTCATGGGGAAAGAACTTCAGATTTCCATCATCGTAGGGATTAAGCAGTGAACTACATGAAACTGGTATGCACATGTACCAGTTGTTGATGAAGCTCAAAAGACGTAAGCTGTGAATTGAACAGATGACAGAGATAAACTTTAAAAACTTCAATATGTGGTCTTTCTGTTTTAACACTCACTCATTTATTAGCTAATCAGAGAAGCAAGTTCGTGAACTCAACGGAAAGCAGTGGCTGGTTATGCGCTAAGGAGTGGACCTCCAGGAAAACCAGAATTCTAACAAGGGGTACTGCGTGCTGTTTCCCTTTGGGTCGCTAGAGGGGAGTGTTGTGTCGGACCAACACTGCAAAGAGCGCAGGGCAGAGTGAATGAACTCTGGGATCCTCAGTCCCTTGTTTGCAGGGAAAACAGTGACCAAGCAGGTAATTCAGGCTGGCGAGGAGATAAGGGAACTTCTGCACAGAAGACCCGAGCTGCACCGCATGCGACACATGAAAAGACGAGTAAGGGACTAGTAACCTGCCGGTGTGTGTCCTGAGCTGCTCTTTCCGCAAAGTCCATGGCTGCAGCAGGCAATGGAATAGACATGATGGTTTTAAAGAAGCAAATTTCATAAATAAAAGGAAAATACCTGGAGAGACATCAGTTTTCCTTTCTTTGCTGTATGGATTATGAAATAATCTTAAATTTTTAAATATATCATTACCTTAGAATCGTAATCATTGCTGAAAAATTAAATTTGGCATACATACACTTTCCTCCATGTGCTTAGATGCCTTTACATCTAAGTGTGACATCTTTTAAACATTATTCTAGAAAAATATTTTCCTAATATAATAAGATGGTACTTTGAGAAAGATTTTTAAAATTCACTGTGTAATTACTTCCTAGCTCATTATAATTGTGATATTTTTCTGAATAAAAAAAGGTGTAAAAAAGTTTTCAGTGGTAACTAACTGTAAGATGGGATTAATATCATGATTCATGCAGATGCTCAAATGAAGCATAAGTTCATTACTGGTTTTCTTTCGCCCTTAAAGCACCATAGAACCCCATGATTATATAAGGAGTGAAAACCCCACATAAAGAATGCGGAAGGGGAGCTGGAGGAATGGCTTGACAGTTGAGGAGCTTCCCTCCAAAGCCAAAGGACCCAGGTTCGATTCCTCAGGGCCCAAGTAAGTCAGATGCACAAGGTGGTGGATGCATCTAGAGTTTATTTTCAGAGGATGGAGGCCCCATGTACCCATTCTCTTCATCCACTCACTCTCTCCCTCCCTCCCTCCCTCTCTCCCTTCCTTTATCCCTCTCCCTCCCTCCTCTCTCTCTCTGCTTATGTCTTCCTCAAATAAATACATAAAAATTAAAAAATAAATCAAAAAGACAAATGCTGTTCTCTACCCCCCTTACACTACACAAGGAAGTCTATTCTGAAAGGTAATTGGAGCCCTCTGAAGAAGCATCTTCAATGTCTGACAGAGCTAATTTTTACGTAGAAATAAAACAGATGAATAGATAAAGAAAATGAATGTGGTATATTTGCAATGGAGTCTAATTCAGCCACAAAGACAAATAAAATTATGTCATTTGCAGAAAATGGATGCAGCTGGAGGTCATCATATTAAGCAAAATAAGCCAGACTTGGGCTGGAGGGATGGCTTAGCAGTTAGGGTATTTGCCTGCAAAGCCAAAGGACCCAGGTTTGATTCCCCAGGACCCACCTTAGCCAGATGCACAAGGGAGCGCATGCATCTGGAGTTCATCTGCAGTGGCTGGAGGCCCTGGTGCGCTCATTCTCTCTTTCGCTCTCTCTCCCTCTTTCTCTGTCAAATAAATAAATAAAATTAAATACTTAAAAAATAAGCCAGACTCAAAGTTATAGATATTAAATATTACATGTTTTCTCCTGCATAGAACATTTTATATATATATGCATATATGTATATGCATATATATATATGAAAGGCAGACTGTGAGAGGTGGAAAAAGTCCAAAGGGACTCCTGAAATCTTCATGCATTTCATCTGTTTCTGGAGGGAGGAGGATGAAAGTACAAGGGCCTGTGGGAGGGAAGGGGACCAGAAAGGGGGGAAGCGTAATTCAGGAACAAGGCACAATGATGTGTATGTATGAAACTTTTATAATGACATCCATTATATTGTATGCTAACCAAAAATATGAATAAAAATATCAATACAGAACAGAAAGCCAGAGGAGAATGCTCCAGTTAGATGTCAAAGGCTTTTAGAAAGTTTGATAGGTTGGTTTATTTTGGTGCTCAACTAAAGTTATTTTTGGTTAAAAAATCTGTTGTTAAATATCTATTAAAGTTTGCAGAGAAAGAATAATAAAAAGGGGTGAACAGCCTAGAAACTTGGATGCATCATAGGAACTCAAGGCCGGAAAAGGGGGTAATACTAGTATAGTAACACCTGCTAAAATGCTCGTGAAAATCCCTCATACCATGAAAGTACAGCAAGTGTTGTTTTACTAATGTGAGTAGGCAGTTATGACCATTTTCCCAGGCAGTTTCCGTCTGGATTGAGGCTTATTACCTTTGGGATGCAGCTCCTTGTGGAAGAATGCAGAGAAGTGGAGAGTGGCCGAAGGCCGCTTCCTCCCTGGTGTAGGAAGGAGGCCCTGACTCTTCGCTTCGGATCTGTAACTGGCCTCCAGCAACGTGGGACCTAGCCTACTTTCTTTGGGCTGAGGAATAAGATTATGAGAGTAATGCCAGGTGAGGGTTCCTAGTCTCTGAATTATCTACGGGTATTCTCTTTTAGGCACTAGTAACTGCCTAGCTTCCGAAGCGTCCTGGAGGGAGGACCACCGCTTGGCCTTCTTGTGAACATCCTAAAGACAAAGAAAGGAAACCTTGGAAGGAACATCTGCAAAGGACCGCGGCCTCAAGGACAGGTGATTGACACTTGGAAGATCACAATTGATCGGATCTGTTGGCCTTGTGTGGATGGTGGAGGAGCGCGGGCGACAAAGAGCGCCTGGGCAGGCAGACCCGGGTGGGGACCTGGAGCACGCGCCACACGCGAGAAGAGTTGTGGGCGTCCGATCCCGCGGGAGCCTGGCGCTGGCAGCGGCTGCCGCCCTCCTCCCACCTGCTCTGCCCACGCCCGCGGGCGCCGCCCCCTCGGCCTCTTAGACGCGCCCCGCGCCGCCCCGCGCCCCAGCCCGAGCCCGAGGCTCTGCCAGCGATCCCGGAGCGGAGTCCGGCGCGCGCTGTCCCAGCGGCCGCCCTGAGCGCGGGGCGCGGCGGGCCCGCCATGGAGCACAGCCCGGCCCCGGCCGCCCGCCCGCTGCCGCGGCGCACCTCGCCGCCGGCATGAAGCAGAGCCGCGGCGAGGGCGCGGGCGCGCCCTTCTGCCCGCGCCTCAACCACTCCTACCCGGGCATGTGGGCGCCCGAGCGCTCTGCCGAGGTGCGCGGCAACCTCACGCGCCCCCCGGGGCCCGGCGAGGACTGCGGGTCGGTGTCCGTGGCCTTTCCGATCACCATGATGCTCACGGGCTTCGTGGGCAACGCGCTGGCCATCCTGCTCGTGTCACGGAGCTACCGGCGGCGGGAGAGCAAGCGCAAGAAGTCCTTCCTGCTGTGCATCGGCTGGCTGGCGCTCACCGACATGGTGGGGCAGCTGCTCACGAGCCCCGTGGTCATCGTCGTGTACCTGTCCAAGCAGCGCTGGGAGCAGCTCGACCCGTCGGGGCGGCTGTGCACGTTCTTCGGGCTGACCATGACGGTGTTCGGGCTGTCCTCGCTCTTCATCGCCAGCGCCATGGCCGTGGAGCGCGCGCTGGCCATCCGGGCGCCGCACTGGTACGCCAGCCACATGAAGACGCGCGCCACCCGCGCCGTGCTGCTGGGCGTGTGGCTGGCGGTGCTGGCCTTCGCCCTGCTGCCTGTGCTCGGCGTGGGCCAGTACACCGTTCAGTGGCCCGGGACTTGGTGCTTCATCAGCACCGGGCGAGGGGGCAATGGGACCGACTTTGCCCAGGACTGGGGCAACCTGGTCTTCGCCTCCACCTTCGCCTTTTTGGGACTCTTGGCGCTGGTGGTCACCTTTGCCTGCAACCTGGCCACCATTAAGGCCCTGGTGTCCCGCTGCCGAGCGAAAGCCGCGGCCTCGCAGTCCAGCGCACAGTGGGGTCGGATCACCACCGAGACCGCCATCCAGCTCATGGGCATCATGTGTGTGCTTTCGGTCTGCTGGTCGCCGCTTTTGGTACGTAGTCAAGAGTGTTGGCAGGTGGGGAGAGCGCGAGATGAAGACTCGCCCCATCCCAGCAGCAACAAGCGCTTGCGGGGATGCCTTTGAACATATAAGCGTGGGCGATGACGCTCCTCCGAGCTCCCTTGGAGGTAGCTTAACCCTGCTCGGGCCTGAGCGCCTCGCGCCTCGCGAGTGCCAGGGGTAGGAGGAAGTGCCACAGCCTCAGCCGGGAGGGTGGGGCGAACCCCTGTGTCTTCAGTGCGCCTCAGCTAGAAGTTTGTGAGTTGGGAGCAGAGTGGTGATGGCACTCCAGCTGACGGTGCACATTCTCTCTGTTTCTGACATGTCTAGTATGTTAAGGTGATTTTTTGCGTACCAAACGACCCTACTTGCTACTCTAGCCAAGGTCCACGCTCTTTATGTCTTTTTCCACACCACCCCTTTTCCAGCTCACTGCGCAGTAGGTGCTCACCATCCCACACCTCCCCCTGCACACGGGACCCTCACCATCCCACACCTCCCCCTGCACACAGGGCGCTCACCATCCCACACCTCCCCCTGCACACGGGGCCCTCACCATCCCACACCTCCCCCTGCACACGGGGCGCTCACCATCCCACACCTCCCCCTGCACACGGGACCCTCACCATCCCACACCTCCCCCTGCACACGGGGCGCTCACCATCTTCACCTCCCCCTGCACACGGGGCCCTCACCATCCCACACCTCCCCCTGCACACGGGGCCCTCACCATCCCACATCTCCCCCTGCACACAGGGCGCTCACCATCCCACACCTCCCCCTGCACACGGGGCCCTCACCATCCCACACCTCCCCCTGCACACGGGACCCTCACCATCCCATACCTCCTCCTGCACACGGGACCCTCACCATCCCACACCTCCGCCTGCACACGGGGCCCTCACCATCTTCACCTCCCCCTGCACACGGGGCCCTCACCATCTTCACCTCCCCCTGCACACGGGGCCCTCACCATCCCACACCTCCCCCTGCACACGGGGCCCTCACCATCCCACACCTCCCCCTGCACACGGGGCGCTCACCATCCCACACCTCCCCCTGCACACGGGACCCTCACCATCCCACACCTCCTCCTGCACACGGGACCCTCACCATCCCACACCTCCCCCTGCACACGGGGCCCTCACCATCTTCACCTCCCCCTGCACACGGGGCCCTCACCATCCCACACCTCCCCCTGCACACGGGGCCCTCACCATCCCACACCTCCCCCTGCACACGGGGCGCTCACCATCCCACACCTCCCCCTGCACACGGGACCCTCACCATCCCACACCTCCTCCTGCACACGGGACCCTCACCATCCCACACCTCCCCCTGCACACGGGGCGCTCACCATCCCACACCTCCCCCTGCACACGGGGCCCTCACCATCTTCACCTCCCCCTGCACACGGGGCCCTCACCATCTTCACCTCCCCCTGCACACGGGGCGCTCACCATCCCACACCTCCCCCTGCACACGGGGCGCTCACCATCCCACACCTCCCCCTGCACACGGGACCCTCACCATCCCACACCTCCCCCTGCACACGGGGCCCTCACCATCCCACACCTCCCCCTGCACACGGGGCGCTCACCATCCCACACCTCCCCCTGCACACGGGACCCTGACCATCCCACACCTCCCCCTGCACACGGGGCGCTCACCATCTTCACCTCCCCCTGCACACGGGGCCCTCACCATCCCACACCTCCCCCTGCACACGGGACCCTCACCATCCCACACCTCCTCCTGCACAGGGGCGCTCACCATCCCACACCTCCCCCTGCACACGGGGCCCTCACCATCTTCACCTCCCCCTGCACACGGGGCGCTCACCATCCCACACCTCCCCCTGCACACGGGGCGCTCACCATCCCACACCTCCCCCTGCACACGGGGCGCTCACCATCTTCACCTCCCCCTGCACACGGGGCCCTCACCATCCCACACCTCCCCCTGCACACGGGGCGCTCACCATCCCACACCTCCTCCTGCACAGGGGCGCTCACCATCCCACACCTCCCCCTGCACACGGGGCGCTCACCATCCCACACCTCCTCCTGCACAGGGGCGCTCACCATCCGCACCTCTTTCCAGTGCACAGGGCGCTCACTTTCCTGCACCTCCTACCGCACAGGTCGTTAACCATCAGCAACTCCTTCCTTCGCCAAGGGCGCTAACCATTCTGCATATTTATGCTGCCCAGGGCGTTCGCCATCGCCTGTATCCTCGCTGGGTGTCGGCGCTCACCTCCCAGCACCTGCTCCCTGTGCATTTGGTGCTCATCTTCCCTCACCTCCTCGTTGCAGGGACCACACTGACCTTAAACTACCACGTAGGGCGTGACCGTCCAGGACCACCCTAACCCCGCTCTCACATGGTGTTTTTGACATTTTTTTTCTGGCACTTTTAGCTAGGAACTTGTGTGAAGAATAGATACCCAGGACGCAGGCAGCCTAGCTGAATCGGGGGAGGGAGCAGCCCCATAAAGCTCAGAGTTGTAGCCAATTAAGTGTTGGACATGGACATGATGTGCATACACATAGCATTTAATATTCTCACCATGTTATGAGTCCAGTGACATCGAGGCTGTTAGCATTGCTGTGGACCCCATAGTTGTCTCTTCTTTAAAACAGATGTGTCCTTCTTTTCTCCATTCCACACCCATGAATTACAACTGGTTTGGGACATTTGAGTACAAGCTGACACAAGTCAGGGGTGAGGATGGATGACAAGGACAGTTATGCCCACAGGTTACTATTCAGTTCCATCCTGGAACTGTGTTGATCAGAACCAGAGTCAATGTTAGACATTTACTACCATGTTTGAGGCATAGGCTGTGTTGATGGCCACACAGGATGGAGAAGGAGCTCCACAAATAAACACTTTGCAGAACCTAACACAGCTTCAGAGGCAGAGTGTCCGAACTTTTCATGCCCCTCAGGAAGGGGCCCAACCCTATTTGTTGCTTTACAGTGTAGATCCTAGAAAAAATGAGAGTTTTAAACCTTGAGAATAAAATGCTTACCCTTAGAGCTAATTAAACATACACTTCGTGTGTTCGCCCATTTCTTTTTGCTTTAAGAGAAGAAAAACTATGCTGTGTTTTGTATTTGAAACTGGGTTTGAATTCTACTAGTATGGTGACTTGGGGGAACAGAGTTCATTCTTGAAAGGTAAGTTAACTGTAATTCATTCTCTGGAAGGACTGGAGAACGGGGTCACAGCTCATAGTAGCATGTTGAGGCCCTGGTCCACCACACTGAATAAAAAAGTGCACATGGAGAAATAACATATGTAAAACTGGTCTTATTTAACTTCAGTTATACATTTTGATGATAGTGATTTATGACATTTCATGTAATACTTTATAAATTATTGCTCACAAAAGATTTAAAATGAATTCAACCTGAGATCATATCAAAAAGAAGAAATTCACAGTTTCAGAATTGGTGCATTTTATAGGCAATAGTGCCATTTCTGATTTATGCACCATCGAAGATAAATATCAACATATCTTCAGAAAGATCAATTTCTGGCACAAAGTTGGAATTATTTCACAGAAAGCTGCTTTCTTATTATTTATTTACATTTTATTTATTTTTCTTTCTTAATAGGTTAAAGAATTACAAGAATGAAAACACTAGAGTTTTTAAGCCTATTACTGTTAGCATAAGAAATCTTTTTTATACTTTCCCTCTAACTATGAGTAAAATATAGATTTCCTATTATCTGTTGCAGTCAGGTTCACATTGCTGGTAGAAATCACCCAACAAAGAGCAGCTTTTGGGGAAAATAAAGGTTTATTTTGGCTTACAGGCTCAAGGGGAAGCTCCACAATTGTAGGGGAAAACAATGACATGAGCAGAGGGTGAACATCACCCCCTGGCCAACATCAGGTGGACAGTAGCAACAGGAGAGTATGCAAAACACTGGCATGGGGAAACTGCATATAACATCCATAAGCCCACCTCCAACAATACAATGCCTCTTGGAGGCAACAATTTCCAAATCTCCATCAGCTGGGAACCTAACATTCAGAACACCTAAGTTTATGGGGGACACCTGACTCAAACCACCACACTATCCTTGGTTAAGTTGAACATAGACTATTGTAACTGTAATATTGTTACTGTTGCAACACTTAGTAGAACTGAGATATCATAAGAGAATGTCCCATCCCATCTCTATCACAACATAAAGAAGAAGAGAAGGAAGAAAGAAGGAAAAAAATAAAGAAAGATGAAATAAGGAGGAAGGATCAAAAATTCCCAATTGCTATAACTTTCCACTGCCTAGACAAATAATGTGTATATAACACAACTAAAAGCTTTTTTTTCTTATTATTTTTCCATGAAACTTTGCAAAATATAAGTTATGAAACTGAGTATGTGATAAAGTGTGTGATTCAGTGGGAAACAGTACCCCTGGTAGAGTGGATCAACAGTTCTTAGCCACCATTTATATAAGGAAGGTGTCAAGTTGCTGTTTTGTTGGAACCAACTAGTTGATTCAGAAACACAGTCTATTTGACTTATCATTATCATTTTATTTTTCATGAGTTATATCTACCAGTAGTCCAGTTATTTGCCATGGTAGATTTCCAGATGCAAGAATCCTTAGGACATTGTTCAAAGTCATGAGGACATTTTGTACTTTTATAACCTGGTACCCTAAGAAGGTAGCTTGTGACCAGTACTGTGGCTACCTTAAAATGTTGAATAGAAAATTAATTCAGTAACTCAGGCCTTGTGAAAAGTGTTAGATCCAGCATTTATTTCCCCAAAGCCCTGGAACCAGATGAAAGTACACTCAGAAGCTTTGTCCTTGACCTTGGATGAGAGAACCACCCGCCCCTGGGGCATCCACAAACAAGCAGGGATGCTTCAACTGAGAAGGTGTTTCACAATAGGATGGTGATTTTTTTTTTTAATTTAAGGAATTGCTGATATGTTTTAAGTGGAATTTGCCTTTAATATGTCACATGTGGCAGCTGTACATGATTATAGAAGCAATACTATTTGACAGTGTATGAAAGTACTGTTTATAGGCTGGGCGTGGTGGCACACACCTTAATCCCAGCACTCAGGAGGCAGAGGTAGTAGGATTGCCGTGAGTTTGAGGCCACCCTGAGACTACATAGTGTATTCTAGGTCAGCCTGAGCTAGAGTGAAACCCTACCTCAGAAAAAAAAAAAGCAAAACTAAAAAGGTACTGTTTAATTCCTAATTACTGCTGTCTGTAGATCTCTGCCACACTAGGATGTTGTGACAGAGCAAATTATGCATGTCAATGTGCACTATAGAAAGAGTCATCTGAAAGTTATTTTCATGAAACTTGAGATTGCTCATAGTTCTTTAAACTTTGGAGTTCACTTCAATGTATTATGGAAGGCTATTAGATGGTCTTTCTCTTTCATATTTCCTTTCTCTCTTTTTCTCTTTTCATTTCTTGTCTCAGTGCTCGTGATAGAACCAGAGTCATGAGCATGTTAGGCAAGCACTGTGCTACACTTTCAACCCTAGACTTAGGCAAAACTGATCAAAGATTTACAGTTTGTTCAGAGAAGCAGAATTTCCACATTTGTGAGTGAAACATCTAAAGAACAGTGATGCAAGCCAGGATATAAATCATGCTTTGACTCCCAGAAGGAAGTCCATCTGTATTTGCCAGGGCATGGGATGGCATCACTTGACCTCATGGCTGACCTTAGTGTGTCAAGGAGTCCAGCCAAGGAGAACAGAGTGTGAACAGGAGAGCCAAGGGGATCATGTGTGAAAGTGTTCCTGGGCTGGATTAAGTGGTCACTCCCTGATTGATAGAAGGATTCAAATACTCTTTGGGCATGGGGAGCAGAGCTTCTAGTGGGGGGCTTTGAGGGGAAGAGAGATTACCGGTAGGGCTGTTGTATATAGATGATGGGTGCTGAAAAGTTAGTGTGTACAGTCAGTTGTGGATTGCTGTTGGGGTCAGTTAGACATTAGTCTAGAAACCATGGGAAGAGATGAATTAGCAAAGGAAAGGTGAGAGGGCTGATGCTGTGAGGAATGGCCAATTCTGGAGTGATTATTCGACAAGCACTTTACTGAGTATCTGCTATGCCTCCTGCACTGTAGTAAGTCTTCAATTAATGTCTTGTCCTGTAAGATTGTCACTGCTGTCTAAATCATTCAGTTGACAAAATTGAGCACAAAGAATATTGGAACCAGGTTTATGATTCAGGATATCTGACTCAGAGTCAATTTTCAGTTTCGATTGTGGATGTTTATTATTTGTTTAGCTCAGAGACCAAAAATCTTAACCCTAACCATGGCATGGGCAAGTGACATTTCTTCATGTCTGCAGCACAGGGTCAGCTCTTTTCCCATGCACAGTACCTCCAAGATCTCTTATTTGGTAGAATCACATGTTAATGAACCCAAACTTGTAATCTGGAAAAGAGAGAATTTGGTCAATGGTGTGTGAGGATGGAGGCCTCTGAGTGAGTGTGGCTTTTGGATGCCATCCATGTGGGGTGATGGTAGATTAACTGAATCATAAAACCAGATGCCAATATAACCTCAGATTAATGAGATGAATCATATCCAAAAATGCAGACTTTTAAACTCGGGGTTTGGGAGAGAGCACTGAGGATCTGTCATCTTTGAAGGAACCTAGATGGCTACAACTATGGCAAAACTGTGGCTCACTGGCATGTCTTACTTATGAAGCTGCCAAAGGTCAACTGTGAGTTATAAACATTGCCATTGGTCAGTTTTCTAGGAACCACCTTCACAGGTGCACCAGACAAGCGTGTGTAAACCGCCTGAGATTGCTCCAGGCTGCTGGAGGGTGTTCACAGCTACACTGCGGCTGTACTTCATTTCTCAACCCTGCTCCTGCCTTACAGGAAACAGGGTAAGGAGCTCCTCCTGCCACACTGTCCCCATATGTGTAACACTTCTGTAATCAGCCAGGGATCTGCCCTTTTCTCATTCATGCTACCCATACTGAAGTCTGTCACTGCAATATATCAAACACTGCCTCTTGGACTTGAGAGAGAGTGGTTTAAAGGTGCTTCCTGCGCAAGCATGAGGACCTAAGGGGGCCTGAGTCCTGAGACCTCTGAGTTTATTTCCCAGAACCCATGTAAATAGTTAGGCATGCCCATACATGTCTATAATTCCAGTTCTATGGGGAACAGAGACCAGAGAGTTTCTGGGGTTCACAGGACTTCCAAAGCTCCAGCGTCAATGAAGAGACCCTGTCTCAAGGAAACAGAAGAATGAGCGATGGCACAGGGACACTCGCCATTCTCTTCTGGCCTCTGTGTGCACACAGGGTGCCACAGTTGCATACATCATACCTTTAAAAAAAACCGTTATGCATGGGCTGGAGAGATGGCTTAGCGGTTAAGCGCTTGCCTATGAAACCTAAGGACCCCGGTTCGAGCCTCCATTCCCCAGGACACACGTTAGCCAGATGCACAAGGGGGCGCACGCATCTGGAGTTCGTTTGCAGTGGCTGGAGACCCTGGCATGCCCATTCTCTCTCTCTCTCTCTCTCTGCCTCTTTCTTTCTCTGTCTGTCGCTCTCAAGTAAATAAATAAATAAAAATAAACCAAAAAAATAAAATAAAAAAAAACTGTTATGCAGTGCTGGGGATTTGAACACAGGGCTTCATGTACGATAGGCAAGCACTCTACCGCCTGAAGAGCATTTCCAGTCACACACCTGCATACATACATGCATATACCACACCACTCATAACACACACACGCACACACACACACCATGTGAAAAAGTTAAGACATTTTTTTATGTTTAAAAAGAGCTTCCTCAACCATCTTCGGGAATTTTAAGACATTCTCTTTCAATTTTGTCCCCTAAGCATATTACAATAATGTACAGTAAATATTATAATTATTTTTATATTAAAAATGTTTGTGGATGTGCAAGTGGGTGTGTATGGGCATACATGTCATAGAGCACATGTGGAGGTCAGAGAACAGCCTTGGAGTGTCTGTGTTCCACCTTCTTTGACACTGCCAGACTTCAGAACAATGTCGGACTAGCTGGCACACGGGCTTTGGATCCTCCTGGCTTCACCTCCCATTGCTATAGGTGCTTTGGGACCACACATGCATGTGCTGCTTTGCATCTGCCATTACTTAAGTTTTGGGGAATTGTGCCAGGCCAGCAGGCATTGCAAGCAAGCACCTTTAACTACTGAGTCATCTCCCCAGCCCATTTAATTCTTCTTCTTATTATTCTTTTTTTTTTTTTTTCGAGGTAGGGTCTCACTGTGACCCAGGCTGACCTAGAATTCACTCTGTAGTCTCAGGGTGGCCTCAAACTCATGGCAATCCTCCTACTTCTGCCTCCAAGTGGTGGGGTTAAAGGCGTGTGCCACCACACCCAGCTCCATTTAATTCATTTTTTTTTTCAAGGTAGGGTCTCACTCTAGCCCAGGCTGACCTGGAATTCACTCTATATTCTCAGGGTGGCCTCAAACTCATAGCAATCCTCCTACCTGTGTCTCCCCAGTGCTGGGATTAAAGGCGTGCACCACCACGCCTGGCTTAATTCGTTCTTATAAGGACATGGCAGGACCACACATGCACAGAGCCAGTGCTACAGAGTGGAGGTGGTCCGTGACCCCAGGTGTGCTATGGTCCTTACTGAGAACGCTGCTTCTGTTTTTCCTCTTGTCACCTTAGTCCTCAACAGCCTCTGCCAAGCCTCTCCTGGGCGTGCTGAGGTGTTGCTCTCTTGCAGGTCTTCCCTGACCGCCTCTCATTTTGGCAGCATGCTCCCTCTGCTCCTGTAGCCTCCTGCCTGTGCAGGTGTTTAGTCACATTCTCCTTACGGCTTTCCTGAGGGTGGTATGGAGTCTTTCTTGGACCGCTCATCATTGCCCGTCACATACGGCAAACCCAACTCATGCTACTGATGAAACACCCAAGCACCAAGTAATGAGACAACTTGGCCCCATGTAAGGCAACTAGGTGTGACCATAAATGAACACTTAATATCTTTGTAAACATTTTCATATTTTCCCCTGTAAAACAAGAATAAAAACACCAGCCCATTTCATAGTATTGCAGTGAAAATCAAGATAGACATATATGAAAGTAGCTGGGAGGTGTACAGAAAGATGCTCGTAACTGAGCTCTGTTCCCAACTGCTAACAACTAACTATTCTTCCATATTAGGAACCTCACTATGAAGTGTCATTGGATAACTATGCTGACATTGTGTGTGTTCCAGCAGATCTTGCCTCAAAAAAATATCTTGAAGAGATTGTGATGTTTCAGAATCTGACTAACTATAGTTAACTAGAAATACAAAACCCAAAATGTGCTAAAAATATTTTACCAAAAAATAAGAAAAATGGCAAATTCTGTATGCATAGTTTTATTTTATTTTAAAAAATATTTTATTATTATTTATTTATTTGAGAGAGAGAGGAAAAAAGAGAGAGGTGGGAGGAGGCAGAGAGAGAGAGAGAGAGAGAATGAGAATAGGCACGCCAGGGTCTCCAGCCACTGCAAATGAACTCCGGACGCATGCACCCCTTTGCGCATCTGGCTTATGTGGGTCCTGGGGAATCAAACAGGTTCTTAGGCTTTGCAGGCAAATGCCTTAACTGCTAAGCCATTTCCTCAGCCTGCATAAAGTTTTATAAGACACTGTAATTCACCCTCCTTCCCTCTCCCTGTCTTCTGCTTTCTGCATTCTCTTTTTTCCTGGACTCCAGATAATGCAGAGAAAGGCTTCCATCTGTGTTTGGGAGGCCATATTTTGGCTTTGAGAACTCGAATAGCAATTAAATCTTTGAGTAAGGCACTGATTTGATATGCATGGGTTGAGACAACTCAGGTTTCCATATGAATTAAAGGGGATACCAGACCCTTGAGACTAGCAACAGAAAGATGTAGAAATGTCAGTTTGAGATAAACCTTTCTCCTTAAGGGTTGCGTTAAGAGAGGAGAGGAGAGGACAGAACCGTGCTATAGAATTTTTGGGGTGAACAACCGTGGTTCTGCCAAAGAGAATAAGAGTGCAACCAAGTGATGGGAATGGGAAGCAGGTCTGCTTACACAGAGGCACATCTGGGAATGCCGAGAAATGCCGTGAGTCAGACAGACAGACAGAAGGGTCAGGGGAAAGAACACACTTGAAGGTCAGGAATAAGAACTTGTAGTTCATCTTGAGTAAGTGGTGCTGCTTTTCTATACTCATGTTCCATGTCTATAAAACAGATCACATAAGGAAATTCCTGAATTTCTTAGAGCAAAACGTTGTGCCAAAACATCCTCACAAATGATTTTTACTAACATCTTACAAAAGCTCTGTTTGGTGCACATTATTATCTCCAATTTACAGAGAAGTAAGAAATAAAGCTGAAAGAGACAGCAGAGCTAGTGCATGGTCCAGCTAGGATGCAAGGCCAGGTTCTCCTCAGCCATGGTAACTCATGTAGCCCAGGCTATCCTGAGTTGTTCTTACTGGCAGAAAAATCCCATTTGTATGCCAGTTGACTCAGAGTCTTCCATCCATTTTGCTCCCCCCACCCATGATACTAATAGTATGCATTATTTTTGTTCTTTGTGAAGATACCACTTTTTTTTAAATTGGCAGTTCAATCTCTGCACAAGTGTATTTTCTCACAAATTGTTAGTGTGTTATCAGTGCAAACTCACATGTATCTACATAGAGCCATGACAGTAGTTTTGGTGCTTTAATGTAAGTATGAGAAACATACAAGAACTCAGATACCTTAAGTCAGAAGAATCAGCTTTCAAAAAACATATATCTTCTCACAGAATTCACAATATGTCTAGCCAAGGAAATCCAATTGGTCAATAGCAAAATGTTGGTGATAAAAAGGGTAGGTAAAAAAACATTTGCCTTAAAAAAAAGTTTTAGCAATTGGACTTTAGGACCAGGAAGCTCACATATGTTGAGAATGTATAGAAAAGAACTTTGGGTTGTGGTTTATAATGATGACTACATTCCAAAAGGAAATAGCAAAATAATAAATAAATAAATATATAAATTAGAGTTGCTGTGATGTCATTCCTGCTAGGATAAACCAATAATTTGTAGTCTCATAGAAATAAGATGGTGATGCACATCAGTGAGCTTGAAAAATAGATTCTTACCACTCAAAACAAGTTCAGATAAAGATAATATGCTACCATGAATTTATAAAAGAGCATGGTATGGTGTTGCACACCTTTAATCCTAGCACTTGTACCCAGCCAGAAATAGGAGTATTGCCATGAGTTCAAGGTCACTCTGAAACTACATAGTGAATTCCAAGTCAGTCTGGGCTAGAGTGAGACTCTATCTTGAAAAACAAACAAACAAAAAATGACGAGTCCTAGTAAAATGTTGCCCAGGTAAAGAGTACAAGTCACTGTTTTCCCTCACTGACTTCTTGGGCACAGAGCCCTTGAGCCACCTGCAGGGAACAGTGTCGGGGAGAGTGGCCCTCTGCCCTAGGTTGCAGAGTGGCAGTGGAAAAGAACCACTGGCCTTCTTCAGGTATAGAGTTGACATCAGTGGGTAAGATGTCTTTCAAGAGTCTTATGTGGGTTAGAAGTCTTTTCACTAAACACATCCATGACAGCTTGGACAAAACAGCTTGGAAAGAAATAAGTTCAAAAGCAGCTGGATAACTCCCTTTCATATCATGCTCACAGCTCTTCTGAAAGGCAAGTCAAGGGGATTGGACTGTGGGCTGTTCTTTTAGCCATGTTGATGGGTGAGCAAATGAGCCATTTGTCAGTGAACATTATGAAAGTAATGTAGAAAGACCATGCCAGTGTGGTTACCACCTCCTCCCAGCAGTATAGCCTTCCTGCCTCTGGATTTTTAGAGCTGTCAGTCTAGTTAGGAATAATTAGGAAGATATGCATCCAAACGACCTAAGCACTTGGATACCTCTTCATATGTTTCCTGAAGTCCTCACAGGAAGGCCACTAATGAAACTGGTTCTTGCAGAAAGAATGCAAGAGAATCTCAAAGGATGAGTTTTCTCTTGCAAGTCAGAAAAGTGATCCAATGAGAGTAATGGTTTCTCAGTTTTTGCCCCTTACAAAGACTAGCAGTATCACTTCTGGAATCTACCTCACAGTCTTCATTCTCAGAGCGCATCAACTTTGTTTTCCTCACAAAGTTGACTCATGTTATAAACCTTGAGCACGTGGCAGTCGCATGGTTTCCTCAGCAAGCCCCGCAGCTTTTACATGCCTTCCTGGATCATAGCCAGAAAAGTCCTAAGGTTTCAACCATTCGAGCTTTCTCCACAGCCACAAGATCCTTTTTGTTTGGTTATTTGTGTTCAACAACTAGATTCCTAAGGTCAGCAGTTGTGTCTTCTTTCTGATCAACTAATGTTCTTCATTGTGAATAACTTTTCCATTGGCTCCTCTTTTCATCTGTGTATATTCTAGAATGTTTCATCACTGCATACTATTATATGTTATTATTACATATTATATGTTATGGCATATATTACTACAACCTGAGATTTAGGCC
This sequence comes from Dipus sagitta, assembly GCA_036346955.1. Taxonomy (NCBI): domain Eukaryota; kingdom Metazoa; phylum Chordata; class Mammalia; order Rodentia; family Dipodidae; genus Dipus; species Dipus sagitta. The sequence continues at coordinate 60,233,502 of CM070788.1, forward strand.
CCCACTTTCACTCCCATATATTCAGGCTCATCCTTAACAGGTTGGTTTATCCTATTGGATGCTGAAAGTGGAGGTGAAGATAGTTTGGGGAAACTGTGTCCTGGACTCTCACAGCCAACACCTTCACTGTCCCTACTTCCCAATGTCTTAGCTGGGGCTGGATCTGGGATAAGCAGCCAGAGCATCAGCAGGCCCATCACAATGGCACTAAATTTAACTAGAAATGTCCTTCATTTTTAAGGTGGAGTGAGTATGTAATTCTGTATAAATTATTGAGTTCTATCAAGTTTATGAGCTAGAAAGTAACTTGAAATTACCTTGACAACTGCACAAATTCACTTAAGCAGTTTTTGACTATTAGTTGTGCATAAATAATGAAGTGAGATGAAAGGGGTGGGGTCATGTTGTACATTGAAGTCATAGAGGATGTTGGGACCCAGTATTGTAATATCATACTAAGGCATTCTGATATTACTTTGTGAAAATCACTAGAATGGTTGAGGCAGGGGAGTGGCTTTATGGATTTATATTTTCTGTAGAAACTAGAACTGCAGAAATTAAGAGTAGGAGAAGATGACCAGTCAGAAGTATGCTGCATCATGGAAATGTGAGGCACTGGATGCTGGGCCCAAGCAAAGAATGCACATCTGCACATAGTGCTGTTCGGCCAGACTTGATCAGATATTCAGCGATTTTTCTAATCCCCATCTGGTGACACAGAGTCTGGGCCCCATTTTCCTTGCTGAGCCTCTAGACAGAAAGCAGCCAGCTATCCACAATTGCTTTCCACTAGAATCTTTGAAAGGCAGGTAACTGCCCCTAGCTTTCCCATCTAGTGAGGGGCAGTGTCTGGATATGAATTCCATCTCATAGGTGCTATTTCCTTTTTCTGAGACCCAAATCAGAGTAGTCCCTCAGAGACATGGACGTTAGCAAAGTTTGCTTACAAGATCATATAATGGGTTGGAGAGATGGCTTAGCAGTTATGGCCTTTGCCTGCAAAGCCAAAGGATCCCCGTTCGATTCTCCAGGACCCACGTAAGCCAGATGCACAAGGGAGCACATGCATCTGGAGTTCATTTGCAGTGGCTGGAGGCCCTGGAGTGCCCATTCATTCTCTCTCTGCCCCTTTCTCTCATAAATAAATAAATAAATAAAATATGTTTTTAAAAAGTCATATGACATCATAAGAACTTGGTCCTCTGGAAAGACTTAGACTGAGTTGATCTCTAGGCCAGGTCTCAGCAAAAATCAAGCCATTTTTTTTGCACTTGTTACTATGCTGGCTCTTGTGATTGTTGACCTTCTCTTCTAAACTGGGAAAGAGTCACAAGCTCATATCCCCTGCATTTAAAATTGGGATTATTTGACTGCAAACAACAGAAGTATAATGCAAACTAGCCTAGGCAATGGGGGGGAATAGATGCTTGGGTAGATGTATGGCTCATGTAAACAGCAGGCATGTCAAGAGCAGGAGTGGCTGTGTGAGGACTGGAGCCAGCCTTCCTTATGTGCTTAACTCTGACTCCTTGCCAAGTGTCAAAATCCCCAATTCAGGCCCTTCTAAGGAACTGACCCAAGACACACAGCCTTTCAGCTTGCTGGATAGGCTCTGTGTGCTGTGCCGACAGATTCAAGTTGCTAAGTTTATATTTACAGTCTGCCCGTGAGGTTTGAATTTTTCTTTTGTAGTAATACAATACTTCAGTGAATACGTCATCTTGAAGTACTGTTTCAACATCACATATGTCTCTTCTGTTCTTGTTTTGTTAATTTACAAGGAGCAGCAACAGATGATAAATACTCTCAGTACCCTGCTTCATCCTCAGAGACAAATGTGAGTTTCACAAGGCTACAATTAAGAAGCTGGGCTCAGGAAATTTCCCAAAGTTAGTTAAGAGTGTATTGAGAGGCTCACAGTGAAACAGAAGAGGTTTGTAAGGATCTATAAGGTCGCATGCACTTTTATAAGTGCCACAGGGAGGTGACCAGAGAAGAGAAGTTCTTGATTGCTTTTTCCATGAAGGGTAGATTGTAGGCTGTTTGATGGTAGTCTGGCAACTGCCTTTCTCTTTATAAACTGGTGTCTATGCTAAAAGCCAACATTCTGGAGACAGAGTTTAAAAATTTTTGAATGGTAGTTGTTTCCTCCACAATTTGCCTGGATCCAAAAGAAAATTTCTTAATATTATAAAAGACATCAGGGAATATTTCAAAATCCTTTCTTCCAGCATCCATTTCTAATTAAATTATGCTACAGATCAATATCAGGAAACAGAAATGTCTTCCAATTTCAGAGCTCATCTCCTCCCTAGACTGGGTTCTATGTAGCAAACAACAAAATCTGACAACAATCACAAAGGGACACCTGTAAGGACACTGTAGCTCAGAGTCATAGAAGCTGAGAGGATACTGGGGTTGATGGAGTCCTGGGAGCTGTGGGGACACTGGGTCTCACGGGGTCCTGGGAGCTGTGGGGACACTGGGGCTCACGGAGTCCTGGGAGCTGGGGGGACACTGGGGCTCACGGAGTCCTGGGAGCTGGGGGGAAACTGGGTCTCATGGAGTCCTGGGAGCTGGGGGGACACTGGGGCTCACGGAGTCCTGGGAGCTGGGGGGACACTGGGGTTGACGGAGTCCTGGGAGCTGGGGGGACACTGGGGCTCACGGAGTCCTGGGAGCTGGGGGGACACTGGGTCTCACGGGGTCCTGGGAGCTGGGGGGACACTGGGGCTCACGGAGTCCTGGGAGCTCGGAGGACACTGGGGTTGACGGAATCCTGGGAGCTGGGGGGACACTGGGGCTCACGGGGTCCTGGGAGCTGGGGGGACACTGGGGCTCACGGGGTCCTGGGAGCTGGGGGGACACTGGGGCTCACGGGGTCCTGGGAGCTGGGGGGACACTGGGGCTCACGGGGTCCTGGGCACTGGGAGCCAGGTTTGCACGGCAGGCAGGAGCCAGGATGGTAGATGTCCCTCTCTAAACCTCACAACTACAAAGAATGCATGCCCCTGAGGTGAATCCAGCCTCTGAATACTCCTTCCCTTCATGTTAGACTCTTCAGAATCAGATTCCAACTGCAGACTTGGCCTTGTCAAGGGGAAACAGAAGGACCTGTTACCTGCAGCTTTTGGTTTTTGAAATGGAAGGAGATGGTAGAAATACTAAGATTTCTTCATATCTCAGAATATAGTCAAGAAGTTCTCCTAAAGGGGTGGTGTTAAAAATAAAAAGCAGAGATTTTTATTTTTTGTCATTTTTCATTATTAGATATGGACATAGTTGGTATGTAAACATCACATGTTGGTACCATCCTCTCCCTCCTCCCTGCCCCTTTTCTGAAGAGGCCTTCCTCATTGGGGATGCAGGTCAACTCCATGGAGATTGTGGGTCATGTATTTTAGGGGCAGCAGTCAGTTATCAGGGAGAGGCAATATCTCTCTGAAAAATTTCCCAACTTGTGGCTCTAACACTCTTTCTGCCCCCTCTTCTGCAAAATTCCCTGAGCCATGCTGGGAACATTTTAAGTCTACTTCAGTGATGGGTACTTAGGAGCATCTAGGTGTCTGGTTTGGTAGGTGCTGAGTGTCCTCAGTATCTTTCTCCATCACCCTGTACTGATGTCAGCTTAACTAAGAGATCAGCATTCTTGCTCTTTTCCCCAATTCCTCCGTGGTTTCAGCTGGGGCCAGGGTGGAGTGTGCTGGGTTGTTTATCTCCTTAAGTCCAGTTCCCATCTGAAAAAGAGAAGCAGATTCTCCAATGGGGAGTGAAGTCAGCGCCAGTTAAATGGGATAACCATTATTAATTTAGAGAGAATTATAAGGGTTAGGCACTTTTATAGTGTAAGGTTAGTGGGAGCTTGACAATGGAAAGCAGAATCATTATCAGGATATGATTCTGAATTATTTGCCAGTTCCAGATATGGTTTCCTTTCCACTGGATCTGTTAGTCAATCCAAGAGCAGTTGGTTACCCACCATGGCTATGTGCCACTATTGCATTTGTTTGAGCATCACATCAGGTTGTTTGCCTCTGAGTCAAAAGGAGAGATTTTTTTTCCTACTATTGAATTCATTCTTAGAAACATTATAATGCCATATGGCTCTGAGGCTCTGTGTGTATGCCAGGCTGGCATGTGTGTTCTGGTAACAGATCTCTGAAGGAGGTGGAGTGGCAGAGATTGGACAAGAGGAAACTATAAAGAGGTCCCAAAAGTAGAAAGACTTCCCTGTGCTGAGTGTCTCCTCTGTGTGACATGTGACAGCATCGCCCTGTCAGGTTTTATCTGATTTAATATTCACAAAAGTTTATGCAGTTGGAATATTTAATTTTTTATTTTTTATTGAAAACTTCCACAATTATAGACAATGTATTATGATCAATTCCATTTTTTTTTTCAATTTTTCACTCCTTTTTCCCAGCTGTACATAAGAAGATTTGAGACATTATACAACTTGCCTTGATTGAACTCCTGGCCTTGTAGACCCAAGGATTTCCACACTCTAGTCCTCTGTTAGTCCTTTCTTCTTCATTAGCATACCAAAATACTTTTAAATTACTTCATTGAGAATATTGTACAGGCAGAAATTGGTTCATGACAGTAGTAAAATAAATAAAATCACTGAAACTGTGTAGGCTAGCTAACCATGATGGAAAGCTTCCTATATAATGTACAGCAATTTGTGAATTGATTGGTCTTTGTAGGAGTTCAAGTTTCTCAGGAACATCTTCTGGAAATCCCAGTAGAACATGACCAGAAACTTTATTTGTGTTAAAGTAATTGTAAAGGATTCCATTTCACTGTGACACTTGCATCTTAAAAAGTGTTCTCAGGAAGCTGGGGCATTAGCTCAGCAGTTAAAGGAGCTTGCTTGCAAGTCTACCAGCCCTAGTTCAAGTCCCCAGCCCCTACAAAAACTGGATGTAAAGTAGCCCAGGTATCTGTAATCCCAGTGCCTACAGCTAGACTGACTCACACACAGCAGCAAAAAAAATCCTGGAGACCCTATCTCAAGTAAGGTGGAAGAACAGATGTCCAGAGAGATTGTATTTAGGTCTCTACACATGCCTACACACACACACACATACACACACACACACACACACACACACACACACACATCACACACGTACATTGTCAAAGTGTTTTCTGTAAAAGTATGGCATCAACTTTATGCAATTATTTGTATCTTTCAGGCTTTGAACACACACGATGGTGAAGTTTTAGTAGACAAATATATTTTAGCTGGTATTCTCAAATGTTTCTCTTTTCACAAAACTATTTATAGAACAAATAAAGCTGGTGTGTGTATTCTTTTTGCTTAGTAGGAAAGTGACTACAATCAGAATTAGAATATCTGTTTTGACAGTTATAAAACTTCCAGCATGATACACTGCAAGTAAGATTCTTGCAAACCTGCTTTCATCTTTTGCTGCTTTTTTTTCTTTTTTCTTTTTTCTTATTATTATTGTGGAGAAGACAGCTTGCTTAGGGAACTTCAGTGTGAACACAGTGGTGGTAGCATGGAGACTTAGTCATGTTATCTTCTAGCACTTTCTTTCCACATTAAAAGGCTTTGGACTTTTTTAGTTGAATTCTCAGAACCTTAGCTTTATCTACTCATCGGGTCAGACTCCATCCCTCTTCCCGCAGCTTGAAGAATGAGTCACACAATCTTACACTCAAAATTCTCCAAATCCTCTGCTGGATTTTGAGAGGAGGACTAGTGTTTCCCTGAAACTGGAGAATGATTTACAAGCCTACTTTCTTCCTTAGATGTGCATAGTTATTATTTACAGGTTTGACAAAGCAGACAAGCGCTGTCACCCGGCCAGTGCTTGCCTTTACAGAGCAGGAGTTGGGGCAGTTCACAGACATGTGCCCATTTTGTCCTGTCATCTCGGTTTGCACATGAAGAAACTCATTTTGAGATGCTATGCATTTTTATTAGTCACAAAGGTAAGAAAAAGTAGAGACGGCCTCTGTCTGATCATACTGCCTATGCAATTGACTCCTAAGCTATATAGTTTCCCTCAGGTTAATATCTTATTTACCCAATTCACTATAACTTATAAACTACTGAAGAAGAGAGATCTTGCTTTTTTCCACTGATAAATATTTGTGGCCTATAGTATCAGGTAAACAAATGATTTTGGAATGAATGAAAAAAGGAAGTTGTGATAGAATGAAAAGGAGATGAGTCTTTCGGTTAGAGAAGCTTCTTTTTTCAGATGACAGTGACTACAGGGATGACCCAAAAGGCATCACAGTGCTGAAAAGAAGTGACAGAGGAGTGCTCAGCACTAAAACATCTCTATCACACCTTCCAAGGCTTAGGGTCCATTGAGGAAGAGGTGAGCAAAAGAATTTAAGAGCAGGCTGCAGGTGCGGCGGTGTGGGAATCTGCTTCTCTTTTTCAGAGGGGAACTGGACCTTAGGAGATGAATGACCCAGTGCACTCCACCCCAGAACCAGCTGAAACCACAGAGAAATTGGGGAAATGAGCAAGAGTGCTGCTTTCTTAGTGAATCTGATATCAATGACCACAAGGGTGAAGGAGATAGACAATGAGGACACTCAACAAACCAGAGATGCAGAGGCTTCTAAGAACCCAACACTGAAGTTGACTTAAAATGCTCCCAGAATAGCTAAGGGAATTTTGTGGAAGAGGGGGAGAACAATTGTTAGAGCTACAACTTGGGACATTTTGCACAGAGACATTGCTTCTCCCCCGCCATAATGCATGACCCACAATCCCGATAGGATTGACCTGCATCCCCAAGGAGGAAGGCCTCCTCAGAAAAGGGGCAGGGAGGAGAGAAAGGATGGTACCAACATGTGTTGTTTACATAGTAAATATGTCCATATCTAATAAAATAAATAAATAAACAAACAACAACAACAACAACAAAGAATGTAAGAGCCAAAGGAAGGGTAGGACTGCTTACAATGCAATTGACCAGACAGAAATTGGCCTTGGTATCCATGACTTCACAGTGTCTAGCATTATCTTCATAAGACTTTCATAGTAAGAGGAAAAGATGATGACATCAAAATAAAAGAGAGACTAATAAAGAGAGGGAAGGGATATGATGGAGTGTAGATCTGTGAAGGGGAAAGTGGAGGAGGGGAGGGAATTATCATGTTTTATTTTCTGTAAGTCTTGAAGTTGTCAATAAAAAAAGAAAAAGCAATTAAAAAGAAAAGAAAAAAGAAAAGGAAGTGAGGTGTAAGTCGGAAGATTATTTAACCCTGTCAAGGATTTTACATATATTACATGGCTTTCATCTGTATACAGTCTTGGAACATAGGTGATATTAATGCTTTATTTATTTGCTATTTGCTGACTAAACAATGTGCTTTAAGGTGTATAGATCAAACATGGAAGTGCGTGAACCGCATGTACAACTTTATTTTTTTTAAATTAGTAATCCAACTTGTATGTAGTAGATAATGGGTCTTATATTATGACAAAATTTATGACCACTTTTAAGAATATTGTCTTTCTGTTTCATCATTAATTTTATTGTTTCTACTCTGTTGTTAGAAATAAAATCTCTTAACAAGACAAAAATACCTTTAGGATAGAAAAGAATGGGTGAAGCAATGTTGTTTTGTAATAGGGAGATTTAATTAGAAGCAGTGGGAAGGGGTAATAGAAGACAGCTGTTCTGATGCCTGGTGTCCACAGGAAAAAGAGGAAAAAGATGTTCAGGAAAGTGCCCTGGGGGAACCAATGAAACAATGAGGGCTTTTTAGCAACAATGAAACAGTAAAAGTAACAAAGAAATGGAAAACAATACTGCAAAACATTCTAAGCCACAAAGGGGGAAACAGGAGAGGAGACGAGGGAGGGGTAGTGGGAGAGAATTGTGATTAGGGTCCATTGTACAAATGGTATCTGTATGGAGGTTGCCAATAAAAAGTTTAAAGTAAAAGAATGAATGAATAAATAAATAAATAGACTGGGTGGGGACAAAAAAGATGCTCAGGGGTGACGCTGTGTTTATGTTGCCCCTGGTTAGTATTGAGATGATACAACAAAGTCAGAGCAGCTTTCAGAGCCAGTGACCTAAAGGTGCAGCGGGAGTCTGAGGACCGAGGCTTGCCCCGTCTCGCCTCCGCAGTTCAGCGCTGGCCTCACGCCACTGCTTCTTCCCACAGAGGGTGACGGGTGCTGGTGTAGGTTTCCTGGGTCTCCTCTCAGAAGCGACGAAAGCCGCGGCGGGGGAGGTGGGGGTGGGTGTCTCATGGCCGTCCTTTGAAGCAGAGGAAAGCTCAGGGGAAGTCTTGGCGATCATATCATCTCTGACCCGGATTTGTTCCTGTCCCTAGGGATGGAGTCACCCCTGAAGCGCATGGACTCCCATGAGAACAGCTGTCCCTAGAGAAGGGAGGCCCAGGATGCGTGTTGGGTAGCCATAACCACAGCAACGATATCCTGGCAGTTACATGGAAATAAGATGCTTACCTGGCAAGGGAGCCATCATGATGTATGTGGGAAGCCTTCCAAACACAAACGGCTAAGCCTACACTGTCTGATATGGTAACCACATGTGGGTGTTAGACACTTGAAAGTGACGATTCCAATTTAAAATTGGTCATATACTTAAATTAGAATTTCAGATATATTCAGTAAAACTAAATGATTAAGATCAGCGCTACGTGCTCATTTTGCCTTTAATAACGGGGCTCTTAGAAAGCGGGGCCGTGCGTGTGGCTCTGTGTGTTGCTTGAGTTACATTCCTGCGCTGTCTCTGCTCGTTGGTTCGGTGTGGGAGGGTGCGGCCAAGGGGGACACGCGCGCTCGTGCCCAGTGCAGGCCACAGGAGAACGCCGGGCGCGCCTGTCCCCCCGGTGCCCTTCCCACAGAGTCCCCCGGGCATGGACATGGTGCGGCTGGTCTGCCTTCAGACTGGCTGAGCAGAGAGCCCCGAAGATTGCCCTGTCTCCGCCCTCTCCCCACAACGGAGGTGATATGCACGGTCGTGCCTGCTTTCTACATGGGTGCTGGGGATCGAACTCAGGTCTTCATGCTTGTGCAGCAAGCGCTCCAACCTGCTGAGCCATCTCTCAGCCCCAGGCTAATGATTTTCTACCGATTATACTTTGGCTGAGAAGACTATTAGTACACATCTGTTTAGGGAACTAGGTGAAGACAGAACTGTTCTGTTTGGGGGGAAGGTCTGGCTATTTCCCAGTCCCCGCACTTCCCACTACTCTGCAAACGCACCCTTGGGGATACCTCCGCTACCAAAGTGGTTCCCTAAGGTGACCGTGTGATGGCGTCGTAACTGCATGCTGGAGATCCATCCTGGGACAGGCATGCTTTGGAAACGTTGCAGAGTTCACGCGGTCAGGAGTCTTGGAGCAAACGGACTGGGATGCAGGATCTGTTTGTCGTCGGTGCAGAACTTGGGGTTCTCACTGGAGCTGGGCGTCTGGGTGGCGGGAAAATAGGTCCTTTGCTTCGGCTCACGCCCCTCTTGCTGTCACTCACGGCCTTGTTGGACCAAATGCACGAAACAAAAGCAGATTAAGGGGGTGGATATGGAAGATGAGCCAGTTAACATTTTCCATATTCCTGACTGAAATATGAAGTGACTTAATCTTTTAAAAATATCTTAAGGAGGCCAGAAGGACCTAGGCAGGGACTGGGAGGTCCGGACTAGGCCAGGAGGGCAAGATTGGGGCTCCCTCACTAGGGGTGTGCACCACTTCAATGGTTCATTTCTTTAATCTTTTTGTTTATTTTATTTATTTATTTGAGAGCGGGGGGGGGGGGCGGGAGAATGGGCACGCCAGGGCCTCCAGCCACTGCAAACGAACTCCAGATGCATGCGCCCCCTTGTGCATCTAGTTTACATGAGTCCTGGGGAATCAAGCTTCGAACCGGGGTCCTTAGGCTTCACAGGCAAGCGCTTAACCGCTAAGCCGTCTCTCCAGCACCTCAATGGAACATTTCTTCTGTGGCTACATGGGCTGCCACCCGCGCGCCAGCTCCACCAGCAGCCGCGTGTCCAGCAGCCCGCAGAGGTGGCTCACTGAGGAGGGGCGGCGGCCAATCACGCTGTGGCCCAGCACCCCCCCCCCCACTCCCCGCGCCCCTGGGCACCCCACGCCCTTGGCCCTCCAGTCCTCCGCCTGCAGCTGCGCGGGGCTGGACACGCGGATCACCATGTGCTGCATGTGCCTCTAGGAGAGTCGTGGGCTACGGGTGCTGGCTCGGGTGAAGGGCGGAGGGGTCCCATTGGCACACACACACACAAAAATCTCTCAAACCTCATAAAATGTAGGTAATGGCCATAATTTAGGTGATGTGTTTGAAGTCTGGCTACCTAGAAAACAGGAAATCCCTCAAATTTCTGAGAAATCAAGCTTACTAATGTAAATATTATTTGACACGATGTCTTTCACCTGCTACCTGTGTACTGAATGAAAAGAAGAGTAATTGGGCTGGAGGGATGGCTTAGCGGTTAAGGCGTTTGCCTGCAAAGCCAAAGCAAGTTCGATTCCCCAGGACCCACGTTAACCAGATGCACAAGGTTGCGCATGTGTCTGGAGTTATTTGTAGTGGCTGGAGGACCTGGTGTGCGGATTCTCTCTCTCTCAAGTAAATAAATAAAAACAAAATATTTTTTAAAAAGAAGAAAGAGGACTTTTTTTTTTTTTTTTAAAGAAGAGGAATTACAAAGTTATATTATAGTGCTGCCTCAAAAGTGCACTGTGAGTATGAGGGAGATAGCTCACAGTTAAAGGTGATTGTTTGCAAAGTCTATCCGCCTGGGTTAGATTCCTCAGTACCCATGTAGAGCCAGATTCACAAAGTGACCCACGCACCTGAAATTCACTTGCAGTGCCTGGAGGCCCTAGCTTGCTTTCTCTCTCACACACACGCTCTCTCTCTCTCTCTCTCTCTTGCAAATAAATAATCTTTTTTAATATTTTATTTATATTTATTTATTTGAGAGAGAGAGAGCGTGTGAGAGAGAGGCAGATGAAGAGAGAGAGAAAGAGAGAGAGAGAGAGAAAGAAAGAAAGAAAGGAAGAAAGAAAGAAAGAGTGCTCTAGGGCCTCCAGCCACTGCAAACGAACTCCAGATGCATGCGCCCCATTGTGCATCTGCCTTTCGTGGGTCTTGGGGAATCCAACCTGGGTCCCTGGGTCCTTTGGCTTTGCAGGTGAGTGCCTTAAAGGCACTAAGCCATCTTTCCAGCCCTAAATAGATATTTTTTTAAAATGAGAGAGAGAAGAAAGAGAAGAAAGAAGAAAGAAGAAAGAAAGAAAGAAAGAGTGCTCTAGGGCCTCCAGCCACTGCAAACGAACTCCAGATGCATGCGCCCCATTGTGCATCTGCCTTTCGTGGGTCTTGGGGAATCCAACCTGGGTCCCTGGGTCCTTTGGCTTTGCAGGTGAGTGCCTTAAAGGCACTAAGCCATCTTTCCAGCCCTAAATAAATATTTTTTTAAAAATGTACTATGAAGCATTGTTCTTCCGACAGGAACTGACTGGTGTATTCATGACCCACAGTGATTACAAATATCTCCTCTGAGGAGGATTTGAGTGGAATGGTTTAGGGGAGAGGGAAAATAAGAGAATAATTTGATGGAAATATGACCAGTTTGCAACTACAATTTGTACATATTTTAATGTTCCCAATACAAAGTATATATATATATATATATATATATATATCTTTGTTCTCCATATGGGACATAACATGATGTTCTGGTCATTCTGTAGAATGTCATGGCCACATGCCTTCGCAATTTGAATTCATAAGATAGCGATAGTGGAGAGACCATTTATGCTTAATTTTATTACGATTGATATAGGCGCCAGTATAATAACAAAACAGCAACCAAGACAGTACTTGCCATAAATCATAGACCAAGGATTAGTTTATGAAATGCCTCATACCTTGAGTGGATTACAGAGCCAGTGTCTTCAAGGCTGGTATTCCCAAAATGACAGTTTTCAGAACTTAATATCCCCCAAAGGAGACAGATCACCAGAAATGTTCACAAAACCCAAGCAGTGATGATGTGTGTGTATGGAGGGGGGGTTTGAGCAAGACATTGGAACTCAAGCTTCCTGCCATAGCTAGAGTCACAGAAGACTGTATCTTCAAGGAAAAAACAACTATTCTCTGTGACACTTTCACTCGCTCATATTAATCTGGCCCAGCAGGAGAGCTCAGCCCCTATTTACAGTCAATAAGTCAGGAGTTAACCATAAACAAAGCTGGTGAATTTCATGATGATATGTTTTGTGGGGGAAAAGAGAAAATGAATTAATATAACATTGAGAATTTCCTGATGTCAATTCTGACCCTAAACCCGGCACTTGCAGAAACTTTTATAACTAAGTTAAATGATTATTGATGTACATGATGGCTCAAATGCCCCCTCTAAAGTCCACATTGAAATTTAATTGCCACTGTAAGTGTTAGAAAGTGGAAGCTCTAAGGGGCCATTAGGTCATGAGGGAGCTATCTTCAGGATGGATTTAATGTTATTACCATGCCATTAGTTATCATAGCAGTGGGCTCCTGATAACGAGGGTACATTCAGCCCAATTTCCTCTCTGTCTTGAATGTGTTCTTCTGCCCATCTCCCATACTGTACTATGATATAGTGGGAACGCCCTTACTGGAGGCTAGCATGGAACTCCTGCACTTCGAGCCCCCAACCACAAGCCAACAGGATGTGCTGTTTATAAATTACCCAGGCTGTGATATTCTGTTACAGCAGCAGTAAATGAGCTAAGGTAACATGTTATTTCTTAGGCCCTGTGGAATATTTAAACATCTCTTATAAGATATGGTCTCATTGGCAAACAAGAATTCTGTAAGCAGGGCTGGAGAGATGGCTTCGGGCTGGAGAGATGGCTTAGCGGTTAAGCACTTGCCTGTGAAGCCTAAGGACCCCGGTTCGAGGCTTGATTCCCCAGGACCCACGTTAGCCAGATGCACAAGGGGGCGCACGCATCTGGAGTTCGTTTGCAGTGGCTGGAGGCCCTGGCGCGCCCATTCTCTCTCTCTCTCTCTCTCTCTCTCTCTCTCTCTCTGCCTCTTTCTCTCTGTGTCCCTCTCAAATAAATAAAGTAACCAAAAAATTAAAAAAAAAAAGAATTCTGTAAGCAAAAGGTAATAGGATCACATGTAGTCCTTCTAAGGCCATAAAAGGACTTTTAACACTATGTATTAAATTTGATAGCAAGTGTACTTATTACAAACCCATGTAATTTTGCCCATGTAATACACACACACAGGAAGGAAGGAAGGAAGGAAGGAAGGAAGGAAGGAAGGAAGGAAGGAAGGGATGGAGGGAGGGAAGGAGGGAGGGAGGGAGGGAGGAAGGAAGGAAGGAAGGAAGGAAGGAAGGAAGGAAGGAAGGGAAGAGGGAAGGAAAAAAGCAAGGGAGTGAAGGAGAAAGAAAAAAGTTCCAGAGTTTTGAATACAAATAATATTGGTGATTGGTTAATTAGATAAAATTTCTAAAATGTATTACTCTCAAATGGATATGGTATATTCTACCCCTGTTATCACTTATTCATTTGTTAATTTAAAAGTATTTATTGGGCTGGAGAGGTGGCTCACCAGCTAAAAGAACTTGCTTGCAAATTCTGCTGACCTAGGCTCAATTTCCCAGTACCCAAGTAAAGCTAGGTACAAAAAGTGGCTCATGTGTTTAGAGTTCCCTTGCAGAGGCAGAAGGTCTTGGCACACATGCATCTGAAGTTTGTTTGCAGTGATAAGAGCCTTTGGCATGTGCATTCTTTCTCTCTCTTTTTCTTTCTCTCTGCCTATGTCTCCTCCTCTCCCTTTCTGCTTTGCAAATAAAGAAATAAAATTTAAAAGCATCTAAACAAAGTTAAAGTGTTTATTATACTACAGAGTATTACTGTGATGGTTTGAATGTAAAATATCTCCCATGGACTCACGTGTATCAGCACATGATCCCCAGGTAGTAGCACCATTCAGGAAGGTTGTGGAGCCTTTAGGAGATGGAGCCTTGCTGGAAGAAAAGTAAAACTGGGGCTGGATGTTAAGGTGCTGTGTCCAGCCCTGCCTGGTGCTTTTTAAATCGTGTACTTCCTCTATGCTCTGTGAAGATGCCTTGTCTGCTGTTTGCTCTTGCCATACTTCCCTCCTTGATAGAGACTTCCCTTGACACTAAGACTTGCTTTTGACCTCCTAGTATTTTGAGTCCACACAAGAATAAAGTCAAAATTAGTCAAATAAAATCAATGAGAATGGTTTCTCAGAACTAAGGTCCCATATTGTAAAGATCCACAAATAAGAAAAACCTGGGGCTGGAGAGGTGGCTTAGTGGTTAAGGTACTTGCCTGTGAGGTCTGGGGACCCAGGTTCAATTCTCCAGTACCGATGTCAACCAGATGCACAAGGTGGCGCATGCATCTGGAGTTTGTTTAGAGTGGCTGGAGGCTCTGGTATGCTTGCTGCTCTCTCTTTCTCTGTTTCTCTCTCTCTCTCTCCCCTCCTCTCTTCCTCCCCCTCAGACAAATAAGTAAATATTTAAAAAGAAAAAGACTGGCAGAAGTTTGAACCTGTTGAAGTGAGAGTGGGAAAAATAGAAAAGGGGTATGTTAGCTATAACTGAGGAAGGAGTAATTGAGGAAACACCATTACATTTTCTGAATTTCAAGATGAGAAGGGTCCAGGGCATGAATAGAGGGTAGTCATACATAGGAGACAGGGTGGCTCTTCCATACAGGCAGAGGGTAGTCCTAGAGGGGAGGCAGGGTGCATCTTCCATTCAAATGAGGATTAAGAGCCACAGATTGTGTAGACGTGGAAGTTGACAGTCAGAAGGGAAGGCCCTCTCTAACCCCCACAAACTGTGGTGACTTTAAGATAGTGGAGGCCATGAAAGTCCTAGCTCGTTTTCAGTTCTGAGAGAGTCCCTGCACTGATGAATGATGGTGCTACATCACCATCATGGATTTAAAGTTTAATTTTTTAAAGTACAAAATTTGAGGTATTTGTGGTTGAAATTTTCCTACTAAATAGAAACGAAAGTGGCCAAGCAGCTGGCACGCACACGACGTGCAAGAGCATTTCCCTGTTTTCTGTCTCCAGTGTTAACCATCTTGCGATGTGGCAGAGCAGGAGAGCCTGGGGCGGGAGAAGGTGTGCTATGCAAGGTGAAGGAGCTTGTTACTCTTATCTGCTTTAAGTTTTGCAACTGCACTACCAGATGAAGGAAATAGGCAACACACAAGTATTAATCACGTTTCACAGGAGGGAAGTCTTCAGATCCAAAGTTAGGTAAAACCCACCTCCAAACAACAAGTAGCTCTAGGTCAGATTTATGAAAGGCCTTTAATATTTGCCGGAGTGTTTGCCTGGTCTACTGGTTCTTTAAAAAAAAAATCTCTTGAATCTATCCCTTGTTCCAACTGTCTCCTTTCTAACTTTGTAGTTTTCCACATTCCATTTACCTCTAACCAAAGGACACATTTGAAGTTTTCCTGAGATGGAATTTTCTTTTTGAGTTCACATCCTTTTCTTCTAAGTTTCTTTTTCCTTTCCAAATCATATCCGTGTTTTTTATTTTCCAGCTTGGCCCAGAACCCATCATAAACCGTATGAATACTTGCAGAGGCCTTCCGGTCCAGCCCTAGGGTTGACAAAACCCAGACAGTAAAGGACTTTCTTAAAGTCATAGATGGCGCCATAGCCACAAAAGAGTTCAACTCTTCTGGTTTCTATCCCATTGTCGTTTTGAAAGCTTCATAAAATCACATAGTAAATATGAATTTTGCTCGATGGCTGTGAACTGCCTGCCATGTGTGCCAATCAGATAAGCCAGAGAAGCTCCTGGATGCAGCAGAAGCTTGGACAGATGGCACTTGCTTCTTAACCCATGCAAACAGAAGCTTCTTCCCATGAGAATCCTTCACAGCATGCAATTAAGGGGCTTAAAGGGCCCAAACTGGTTCTAGTGGATTACAGTGCATAGCGTTTACTGAAGGACAGGGAATTTCCAGTAGAGCAGGTTACTCTTCCCTAGCCCGGCAACAGAGAATTGTGGAGAGCAAAACATCATAGATAAAAATTGGCTTGTGAGGAAATTTCCCTGAGAGAATTACATTAGGGCTAAAGTGGAATTGTGTAAATAACCCATCATGGCGCCCAAGACCAGCTAACCTATTTTGCTTCCTGCCCCACAAATTGGTTTGTCTGGGTTTACTTCTCTGTCATCTCTAATACATGTGTGTGCCTGCAACTCAAGGCAAGATACCTTGGAATCAAGAGGTGAAACTGAAAGCTTCTGAATGTGCAGTAATCAATCAATCATGCTGCCATAAAATCAAACCCAAGAACATAATACTGAAGTCCCTCTCCCTGGCTGATGCTTCACACATTTATAAGTACATGATTGTTGAGGAATGGGCAGTCAATTTTCCCCCTTACCATGATGCAAGGTGATTTTACCTGATAGCAGGCTGGGAGAGAGAACTGAGGGGTTCCCTGATAGAGCTGTGTTCCTCATGATCTTTAGTACAGAGAACTCTCATTCTGACTGGTATCCAGAGCAAAGCTAACATCCAGGAAGCCATGGGGAGCCTAAAGAAAATGCAAGCCACTCCCTTCACCAGACCATTTGCTGCTATGTGACGCTCCTTAGTAGGAATAATCTTGCAGGATATGTATGCATTTGTTAATATACACATGTGTGCATGCATACACACAGACAGAGAATGAGAGAGAGAGAAAGAGAGAGAGAGCGCACTTCTGTACTGGGCAAACATTCCTTATTCATTCCTTCTTTCCCATATAAGTAGAAGAATTACATTAATAGGAATAATTATTTATACCAGAAATCCACATGTTCATACCAAAGGTTTTCTCTAAAAGTCAGAATAGCCTGAAGTGCATATTCTCAGATGTGTGCACAAAAATCATCAGCACGGCCTCGCTCCGTAAATAGAAGGCGGCCAGCAGGCAGATGCCGCCTTGCCCTCATGCTCAGAATTAGAAGGGGATTCGGAGCCTGCTTCCGCCTCCGCAGCAAGCACATGTTTCTAATTCCCATTAGCTTCCCGCTGTACATCCCATGCTTTCTGGGAAATGCTAGAGTGTCTACTCACACCAGCTATTGCCTACAGAGCTTGGTTTCATAATTTCATAATCATTGCATTGCCAATACTAAATTTCAGGAAATTACAGGGTACTAGCCAATGTAAGGCATATGAAACCTATATTAGACTCATTAAAATAGCTTCAAATTATTAGCCTCATAAAAATAATTTAAAATAATTAAGGAGCATTTTGTAAAATGACTGAAATATCATTTTAATAAGTCATTTTGTGAATTTTTACTGGTCATAAAGTGTTAAATATAATACTTTATATTATAAAATGAAATCAAAATATAATTTAAAGTGAATTTTAAATAATTCTAGACTTGAGTTATAAAACTTCCTAAAAGATAAGAAGTGGTTCAATATATTTGGCTTTTAGAGAATAAAGCTTATAAGGGTCTATGAGAAGTAAACAAAACTTTTGCAATAGTTTGAAAAATAGGAAAACATTATTGATGAGCATATGTGTTTGTCATAAAAGCTACTGAATTGAATACAACAAATTTAAAACTTCTAGTGAAATAGACTGTATGGGTTGAGGCGATGACTCAGTGGATAAAGCACTTCCTGTGTAAGTATGAGGACCATAGTAAGACCCCCCAGAACTCATGTAAATGCCTGACAGACATGGTGGTCCACTTGTAATCTTACCAGTTGGAAAGTGGTGAAAGGGGTCTCTGGAGGGAAAAATGGGCTCATCAGGCTGAATCAGTGAGTTCCGGGTTCAACAGAGAGATTGTGCCTTAGTAAATAAAATGGAGAGCAATTGAGGAAGACACTGATGTCAGCCTCTGGCCTCCTTACCCACATGCCCACACACCTGTGAACATACTTACAAGCACATATGCCATACACACTCACAAATATCCACGCAAAACATTTAAAAATGTAATGAAAGATAACAGCCACACAAATAACATACCTTCATTTTTGCATATTGCCTGCTTAGAAACAGATATAAATTAAACAGAAGTTGGAGATGGAATTTTACTTTTACATTATATATATATGTGCATATATATATATGTATTATTTTTATTTAATTATTTGAGAGTGACAGAGAGAGAAACAGGGGACGGAGGGAGAGAGAGAGAGAGAGTGAGAAGGGGCACGTCAGGACCTCCAGCCACTGCAAACGAACTCCAGATGCGTACGCCCCCTTGTGCATCTGGCTAACATGGGTCCTGGGGAATTGAGCCTTGAACCTGGGACCTTGGGCTTCACAGACAAGCACTTAACTGCTAAGCCATCTCTCCAGCCCTACATTATTTATATTTTTTACAAAGAATATAAAAACCTTGTTGGGGGTTCTTTAAGTATGAGAACATGGCATTTTCATGACCATTTCTTCTCATTCTCCTTAGCTGGAGCTTGGTCTGTGGGTATGTTAGTTTTCTACTGCTGCTGGATCAAATTACTGCCAACTTATTACTATAAAATCCATGCAGATTTCTCTTATATTTCTGTACTTAGACATCAGGCCAAGTCAAGGTGTCCATGAGGCTGCATAACTTCTTAGAGGTCTTCAGGAAAATCATCTTGTGTTTGGTTCTAGAAGAGAGCACCTGTGTTCCTTAGCTGTGCGTCCTGTCCCTCGTTCTTCAAGGCTGCTAACACCATACATCTCGGGTCATTATTAATCACATCTCCTGACTATAGCTGGAAACCAGATGTGACTTTAAGGACCCATGATTACATTGAGCCCACCAAAACAAACCAGAATAATCTTCGCATCACACATCACATGGTCTTTACCTCTACTCATATCTGCAAAATATGTTTGGCCATGTGTAGTAACATATTCAAAGTTTCCATGTATTGAGAAATGGATGTCTATGGGGGACCATGACTCTGCCTATTTGCTTACTCCTGTGGGGAGGTATTCGGTTCATGGAATTATGACTCAGCACCAGAGGACACTATGGAAACATATTTAAATAAATTCGGTGTCTACCCGTGTATACATATTATGTGAAAGGTATAATCATCCAATTTATTTAGGTAAAAATTCCTTATATCATTTGGATTATTTTAATGTACATAAAAACTTTACTGTAATTATTATTGTATAATAATCATTCCAAGATAAGCCTGAGGAAGCAGACCTATAATTCCAGCTACTCAGGATGCTGAGGCAGTAGGATCACAATTCCAAGGACTGGTTGGGCTATAGAGTGAGTTGAAGACCAGTCTGGGTAATTTAGATCCTATTTCAAAAATAAGAAAAAGTTGGGGATATAGCTCAGCAGTATAGCACTTGCCTGGTATTAATAGGCTCCAGGTACTATTCCCAATATTGCAATAAAAATGAATGTTTTCCTTGCTTTCCATAAGTTTATATATTTTATATAATTGTAACAATTATGCAATTTATTTACATAGTGATATTTCATATTTTGTTCTCTTTCATTTAATTCTTATGTAACCAATTATGTGAATCAGTTGTTAAGCTTTGTAGCTGATATTAGACATGTGTGTGTCTCAGTTAAGACTGAAAAGATAGTATGAAACCGTCATGTAGAAGTCATTAAATATAAACTCAAAAGAGGGTTCAGTGGTTAAAACACTTGTTAACAAAGTCCAGTGACCCAGGTTCATTCCCTCAGTACCCACATAAAGCCAGATGTATAAAGTGCTGCATGGGTCTAGAATTTGTTTGGAGCAGCTACAGACCCTGGTGTACCATTTCTCTTTCTCTCTTTTCTCTCTGTGCTTGAAAAATAAATAAACCAATAACCCCACCAAAGAAGACCCTCAGTAGAATCGAAGTGGGGAAAAGGGGGTCTGTGTTTGCAACGTTTTAATAAAAATTCAATAGATTTTTAAAAATTGGAGAAAAGCAAACATAAAAATAAAAATAAAAAGAAGTCTTTAAAAAATAGAAGTTTTACTTGGTAGAGAATGAGAAGATACTATGTTTTTATAGTTGAAGATTTGGTCAGGGCTGAGGTTTAGGAGCTGAATTTGTGATAGAATTGATATTTAGATGAATGCTTAGCCTGTTCAACTTACTAAAAATGCCACATCCTGGGTGTCTTACAACAGAGCTGCTTAAACTTTTCTTTTATCACCCTCTTTCACAGAAGAAACTTTTATGTCACGTGGGTATATAATAACATTCACATAAAATGTTTACTGATAACAAACCATAAACTAAGTTACTTTACATAAATTCTTTAATGACTTGTATAATAGAAATAATTCTGAAATGGGTCTAGTGGTACAGGCCTATAATCCTAGCTATCTGGAGGTTGTGTAGTAGTGGGTACAAGCACTTGCCACAAAAGCATGAGGACCTGAGAGGGCTTGAGTCTAATCCCCAGAACCTATATAAAAAGCTTAGCATGGCCACACACACACCTGTAACCCCAGCCTTTTGGGGAGCAGGGACAGGGAAATCACTGGAGTTTGCTGATCAACTGGTCTGGCCAAAAACTGCAGCTCTGGGTTCAGTGAGACTCCATCTCAAAGAAACACCTGAATGAGTGATAGAGGAGGACACCTGCTGCTCTCCTCTGGCCTCTGCACACATGCACAGGGTACACACATGCATACATGACACACACTATGCCACACATACTACATGTATGCACAAAAAGAAGAAAATAAACAGGTGACATTAACTTTAATAATTTAACCCACTATATCCAAAATATTGTCATTTATTATGTAGTCACAGTTGCATACTCTATCTTCTCAATGGGCTGTAACCATGTAATACATGCTCAGTAGTTGTGTAGGCCTAGAAAGGTGAACTCAACAGAGAGGTGAAAAAAGTCATCTCCTTTATTATTATTATTATTATTATTATTTTTGCTTGTGTATATGAACCATGTGTGGTCTGTTCCTGCCTTTTTATGTATTAAGTAGAAACTTTGTGCGGACACATCTTGTGTTGGTACCATCATTCCCCTCTTCCCTGCCCCTGCTCCACTGAGGGCCCTCTTTAGTGGGATTGCAGTATTCACCACAGGTTTGTAAATTATGAGTTGTGAGGGCAGCAGTCATTGTGGCAGGGGACAATGCCTTGAGATATACCCTACCACCCCGTGGCTCTTACATCCTTTCTGCTCCCTGTTCCTCGAAATCTCCGAGCCTTGGTGGCTGTGCTTTAAGTCTACTTCAGAATTTAACTCTCAGCAGCTTCCAGACTTCTTCTTCGGGGCACTCTGAGTACCCTCAGTGTCTGCCTTCATCACCCTGCTGCAAGTTGTCAGGCTCACAAGGAAAGCAGCACTCTTGCTCATCTTGCTAATTCCTCTGTGGTTTCACCTGGGTCCTGGCTGCTGTCCTAGGGGTGGTTCATCTGCTGACAGGAAGTCAGCTGTCTGTTCTTGTCTTGTTGACAGATTTTGAATGACCTCTGTTTTCACTGCTTTCTGAAAATGAAAAACAGAATCTCCAATGGAAAGTGAGACTGGGATAGGTTAAAGGGGATAAGCATTGCTAATTTAGACAGATTGTGATGAGTGTAGTCTCACTTTGGGCCAAAGACTAGTGGGAGCTTCTCACTGGAGTCCATAGTCTTGGTCTCCACAGGATTCTGACTTGTTTCCCAGTTCCCGCTATGGGTTTCTTTCCACTGAGAAGATCTCTTACCCAATCAGAGAGCCATTGGTTACCCACCTAGGCTGGGTGCCACTATTGCACAGGTGGGTACATCTTGTCAGGCTGATTGCTTTCATATAGCAGTGTACCCTACTTGCTCACAATGTTGTTGGCTTTTTTTCCCCAGCAGCTCATGTAGCACTTTTCAGCACTATATGGGCTGGGAACTGGCTTTCTTCCAGATTCAGCCAAATCTCTAGATGTTATGCCTCAGCAGCATGCGGTATCTTCAGAAATAGGGTCTTACCTTTCACCTCAGGTGGGCCATCAAGTGCTTTGACAGAAGTCTGTATTGTTTTGGGAACCTTGTAGTTATCTCTGATCAACAGCTCAATGTGGGTTATAACCAATTTCTGGTACTAGGATTTACCAGCTAGAGCTGAATACTTTTGGGTTAGGCTTCATCCCACCTTCTCCAGAACTCTTCTTACCAGGTGATTCCTCCACGCTCCTATTGAGGCTTGTATCTTTTAGTCTCCTATCTAGGAGGAAGCATGGTACCAATTTCTTTGATAACAATTCATTTTGGATTTGGTTTTGTGTATATCTTCCCCCTGCCCTTCTGTTTTCCTACACACCTCTTACCTGTCCCTTGAGTTGCTTGTCAGGTATGCCTGCAACTCAGGCCAGTCTAGTCAATGTTCCTGCTTTTTAGCTGTTATAGACGATTGGGAATACTGATAAAACTTCTCCTGTGCACTCACACTACATGGTGTGTTAGTATTGCACATGCACTTGTGTGTGTGTGTGTGCGTGTGTGTGCGTGCATGTGTGTGTAGGAAGATCACCAGTGTTTTCTGCAGTGCTGGCTGCATGGCACCTTCCACTCCTAGTGTGTGAGTCCTCATCTCCGTTAGTTCTTGATAGAGCCACAGCTCTTCATCTCAGTCAGTCTAGTAAATCTAAATGGCTTCTTATTTTGATATTATTTGCATTGCTCTGATGACTAATGAGTTTAACCATCATTTTTATGCATGGGAACCATCATATTTTCCCTTTTGTGAAAGTTGCAAGTATTCCTTTATGAATAGCTACCCATTCAAATATAAGTATATTTATATCTGTTATATTATTTATTCATATACATGTCATACATTCCTTCAAATATAAATATTTGCTAAATATTCACCTACTGTCAAATATTGTCTAGGCACAGAGATTATGCTAGTGTGGAAAATAGTACTGGATCCCTGTCATCATGAGTTTATATTTTAACATGTGGAGGGAGACCAAAAGTTTAAAAAGTGAAAAAGAAGGTTAAAGAATAAAATGCGTATGTCACATAGCTTCCGTGAACTTAGATTTAGATGTGGCCCAGCCATCTGCCATCATTAAATCTTGGTTTCTGAACTTTTAAGAAGGAAGTGGAAATGGTTCCAATTTCATATCATTTACTAAATACACATGCATAACTTCACATGGTGCCTGGCAGGTTAAAGATACAGAAAGTATTAGTGTGAACAATAAAAATACTATTGAATTTTCTCCTTCCTTCTACTTTATCTTCAGTGACATTTTAGCAAGAACTACTGAAATTTAAGTTTACTGTGTTTTGGTGTTGAAGGCTTGGTTCCCATCTGGGTATCAGCATGCTGGTGAATTTGGCTCACTTTTACATGGGCTGTAGCCAAGCTTAAATCCAAAGAACCAAGAGTCTGAGAACATGTGTGCTTTAAAAAAAGCAACAACATGTCAAATTTCTTAGTGTCTGATTTTTTTCAGGGCTGTGTTCCGTTACTGTAACTGACTTACAGTATTGTATTGGTATTGATCATTGCAGTTCAACACTGAGCTTGTTGGAAACCAAGATGTGCAGAGTACTACATGGAAATGTATGCAGCCCTTATTGACCTTCCCAACATTGACTTTTGTCCTTCTTTCTTAGATCATGATGTTGAAAATGATCTTCAATCAGACATCAGTTGAACACTGCAAGACACAGATGGGAAAACAGAAAGAATGCAGTTTCTTCTTAATTGCTGTCCGCCTGGCTTCCCTGAACCAGATCCTGGACCCCTGGGTTTATCTGCTGCTAAGAAAGATTCTCCTTCGAAAGTTTTGCCAGGTAGCCAATGCTGTCTCCAGCTGCTCTAGTGATGGACAGAAAGGGCAGCCCATCTCACTATCTAACAACGTCACCCAGTCAGGAACATGAAAGAGAACACTGCCAATGCGCACGCTCATAGCTCTTGGCAACACAAATCCCTCACTCTTGAGAGTGGAGGCATCTTGGGCTTCTCAAGGCATGTTTATGCATTGAGATGGAATTTATGATATACAGATCATTGGTCTGAGAAGCATATATAATCTCTTATGAGTCAAAAATACTGAACCACAAACAGAGGAAAATATATTAATAACAGGCTAGTGTTTTTTTGGGTCTTTGCCATTTGTAGCTGAGTATGTGATTATTTGTGTGATTAAAAACATTTATAAATGATCAGAAGATACTGGGGGGTAAGGGCAGTTAATAATCCAATACACTAATAATATGGAGGATATCACCATATAGGTCATTGAAGTCAAGGAGCTAGAATTTGTGTTTGTTCAAGAACACTGGCTTTTGTTCTCTTTCATTGTCTCACCTTCCTCTGTCACTTTTTCTCACTCCCATTTTATTAAAAAGTTTACTTGGGATAAAAATGTATAATGTATCCACAATATTTATTGATATTGATGTTATTTAAATGTTGCTGAACATATTAAGCTTACAAAAATATAACTCTCGGGTGGCTTGGAATGTGAGTTTACTCTTCATCTAAATAAGAGCCACTCCATTTGTCTCCACTGTGACAAAGTTTGTAGCTATCCAACATTGCTGAGTGTTCTTTCTTTTGAAAACATTTAACATTCCTAGAAGCCTGGAGAAGATTCAGGAAATTGATCTATGAGACCCAGAGAAGGAATTTTTCAGATGCTATTTAAAGACTGATTTGAGAACTGAGTATCAGTGTTTTCTTCCCATCAGTATTCTCCAGGATTATTTTTTTTTTTGGTGGGGGGTGGGTAAAGGAAGGGTTTTATTTAAATACCAACTCTGATTCTAAAACAAATAAAAATTGAGAAAGTTTAATGAAGACTTACAGTCATGTGACCTTTTTGGGGATTAAGAAATTTTGGGGGATTAAGAAAGTTTTGGGGATTAAGAAAATTAATAATAATGACTTCTCCACACCTTTCTCTTTCCTGTGCTCTAATTAGCTGCATCATAGCTACATTTTATTACTTTTTTGCTATACATGAATAAAACCTTCATGTCTTTGAGGTATAAATAAGTCACAATATGAAGTTTTGGGAACTGTACTTAAAAAAAGTATTTCTCAGGCTGGAGAGATGGCTTAGTGGTTAAGGCACTTGCCTGCAAAGCCTAAGGGACCCATGACTCTCCAGATCCCACATAAGCCAGACACACAAACATGAGGCAAGCACAAGGTTGCACATGCCCCCTAGGTGGCACAAACACCTGAAGTTTGATTTCAGCGGCTGAGGCCCTGGTGTGCCAATTCTCTCTCTCTCTCAAAAATAAAAATAAAGTAGTTCCCTGAGCAAACAATCCTTCAAGACTGCAGCAGGTACTCTTTACAGCCTTGCTAAATCCATTTTGTAAGCTCACTATTTCATTGTCAACATTTTCATTGGTACTTTGTTCAGTTGCTTCTTAGTTTCTCCAAAGCTTAAGATATATTTGCAATTCTTACAATAATGGAATTTTTCCTTGTGGCTAATATGCATTTGGGTAAGAGTTAATATGAAATCTTATATTATACATATGTTAGGTTAATATATGCACCAGCCTAGGCCAATCAGGAACCATCCATTTAAATGACCATGTCAAGCTGAGTCAGGGAACAGAATCAATGAAATGTGTAAGTAATTCAGAATGGTTCCACTAATGTAGATGCTAAATGAGATAATAATAAACCTGTACTAAAAACCCATTATAAAATTTCTCCATGGAACAAAATTGGATGATGCCATAAGTCACTTTATAGAATACGAGACAAAAATACCCTCCTCCCCACCCATTCTTAAATGACCTTATAACAAAGAGGTATTTATTCTTGAGTGGTTCTCTGCTCCTGCAGTACGCAGATAGACATACACATAGTGTGGATTTGAGTGGTGAGGCATAATTGGATTATTTTTTCCAACACCTACTTTAGCATCTGGAATATGAAAGTTGTCCATAAGCATTAGTTCAGTGAATGAATGAAAAAGTCTTTCTAAACTGCATGTGCACTTTGAACATTTAATATCATTATAGCCCATTAGGCTGATCAAGTGAATGATCTCTGCTTATTTAATTATAGAAATATGCATTTATCTCCAGAGGTGCAATGTCATAGTGTTGTAAAATAAAGTGCTTTATTTGTATTAATAACCTAGGGGACATATTTTAAACTGGTAATGAAGGATTACTGACAAGGTAGCATTTTAATCAAATCACAAGAATTCAGGAAATGAAAAGAGCCTGAACTATATCCTTAGCTATAAAAATAAATTCCTGCCTATGGAATCTTTGTTAGGAGTAAATGAATGGATATTTTTGAACAAGGTTGAAAAGAAGGTAGAAAGGAAGAAACTGGAAACAACCTGTGAGTTTTGTTATCCAAATCTCACCCACTCTTAAATAAAAGGTGCACATACAGTTATACTTAATACCACTTTATTTAATAAAAGATCTTGGCCAAATTATAAGGAAAGTTATAGAATGTCACGTAAGTTAATGGCTAGCTAAGAACTCAGTGCTCACAAAATGCTCCCTTCTCGGCAGTATTCTAATTCTGACAGGACACATAAGTGCTCCCTCCCTTCTGTGTAGTGCTCTAATGTTTCATTTGCAAGAGGACTCACTCTTTGCTTTATTCAGTTCTTCTCATATTTTTGTTGGTTCAAGACCCAAAACTAGTGATTGGCTTTCAGACTTCTTCTATCAACAATTACTTAATAATCCTTTTGAATTGGGATCAAATCAGGGACAGAAAATAGAAATATTTGTTCTTTGAAATTGGTGGCATGTGTGTTTCCATTCAGCCCCAAAAGCTTCTCTCAATACATACATGATGTAGAAGAGTAAGACTACAAAGTATTTATTTCTGTAGACACAGTCAAAGCTTAATTAGACGACTTCAGATTTTGATGTTTTATTTACATAAAATTTTTAGGTCATGGACTGTGAGAGTTGCTTAATTATTGAATGTTTATGCATTTATGTCACTAAATCTGTCAAAACTGAGGTCTTAATAGATGTACAAAATCATGTGAGTGTGGCTATGCAGAAGGATGTTCCCTGAGTTTCAATATAGCATTGATGTCAGAAATGTCTGATGCCTCACAGCCATGCTCATGAAAGCTTTGCAAAATTGAAAAATTAGCCTAAATTCACATGAACATCTGTTAAAATGTGGACATGTTTATTCATATGAGGAAACTAACAGGTGATCAATATCCTATACAGCATAAATCGCAAAATTAGGGAACTATTTCATCATATACATTCTTTTATAGTCTTTAAGGTGAAGATTTTACTATAATTTGTAGAAGCTTAGTTACATTAAATTATGACCCTTCTTTAAAAAGACAATTCAACCAGACATGCCACACAGTTTCATTGTCAACAATGAAAAGCATCAGTCAGCTGCACACACTTCAACTGACTCAATTTACACATTCTCAGTAGAACAGGTCAACCCCATCCCAGCCACTTTCCTCATCCGTTCTCTCGTAGACGCAAAGGAACAGAAATATTTACCATTGATGAAGCTCAGGTTTCTTTTAAGAGGAGAAAGAATGTTTCATACTTCTAATATGCCAATGTCCTCAGAGGCAGACAGATCTGGAACTGTTTGTTGTCAATTTTCTTTGGTGGGGGGAGCAAGCTTACAGAAGCCAAGAGGAAGAAAGAAATGAATCACCAGCAGGGACTAATTGGCCTTTTCACGCTTTTTGAACTTCCTGGAGTCATTTCATACCTAAAGTTCTTTTATAATGTGTAGCTCTAAATTCTACTATGAAAATATTTAGACTTAAAATATGTTGACTCTTTCAGTGAAGTGAATCAGATACTGGGACAAACTCTTGTCATTCACCAAACTTTAATAGTAACTTAAAAATACTTCCTTATATAGGTTTCAGTTTCTGGAAAACCCAAAACTGTATTGCTAAGCAAGGGGAAAGGCATGTGATGAATACATTTCAACATTTGTTCTAATCTTGAAAGGGGACTCATGTGGGTGTGCACGGGGTCGGGTGTATAAGCTGGGGAGACTGGCCCGCCTTCTGCGCATCGAAATTGTTGGTCCTTTTAGGCCAGAGCTCAGCAACAAAGACAGGCGGGGCTCTCAGTTAACTCTGTACACTGCTCACCAGTTAGATAAAGATAAGCCTGTCCTGTTGTGATCTTTTCCACAAAAGAGAGTGATGAATTCACTCAGATAATTTTTGACTGTTGGGGCGGGGAGAGAGAATATTTTACCCCCTCTGTCTTTTTCACCAACTACTTTTGTATAAATAGCATCACATTATTAAAGCAAATTAAAACAGGCACTGGTTATTTTGATCTGCTCACAGCACACAAACACGGGTAAGGAAAGGATTCACCCACACTTATCTACGTCCACATAGTGTAGCTCAGTACAGGAAGAGGAAGTGTGTGATTCTCCATCTCTCCCCAAAATGCTGTCTGCACATACAGAAAGGTGTATTTTTGTCACCTCTGTGTAAAGCTGTTTGAGTATTTTTACATAGATTTAAATATATCCCCCAGTGTGTTTTAAGGATGATATTCACTATTGCATAGAACAAGAATAAAACTATGAAAAGCACGTTACAATCCTGTTGACATTCAAGTAATAGCTAGTCTGTGCATTTAATAAATGTATGTTATTTATGTTGTTTTTGTCAATGGAAAATAAAGTTGAATGTTCTGAAAAGTTCCTGTCTCTTTTTCCCTGACCTCAGGAATATATAGTGCAACTGCACTATTTACTGAAATCTACTTAGCATGTAACAGCCCATGTAATTCTAGAACAATTGGATCATTTTACTTTCTATTCAAGAACAAAATGCCATTTATTTGCCAACTATTGAGAGATGCCCTTTTCTCTTTTTCAACATGATACTTCTCCAGATTACTGTTTTTAACAACAAAAAAACCTTGTTTATAAATTAGTCCAAGCTTCATCCTTGTTCTTCTGGGTTCTCATGCAAACCACTACTGGATACCAAGATAAGGGACATCCTTGCGCACAGTCAGACTCTAACAGTGCCCTGTGCTGATATTGAGGGGAGCTGATTCCAGTGGGAGCAAACCTGGGGTCACCCTACTCCACTCTTCTGTAAAAGCAATAGAAGTAGCACATTGTTGGAGCTGGAGAGAGAGATGGCTCAGTGGGTAACAGCACTTGTCATATAGGCATGATGGCCTGAGAGGGGCCCCATTAAGATCCCAGCACTCACATAAAAAGCCAGGCACAGCCATGTATACCTGGAACCCCATTCCTGGGTGGAGTCAGAGACAGGAAGTAACTGGGGCTCATTGGTCAGCCAGTCTGACCAAAAACAGAAGCTCCAGGTTCAGTGAGAGACTCCACCCCAAGGAGACAACACAGAAGAGTGATGGAGGAGGATGCCCAGCATTTCCTCTGGCCTCTGCACATGTATGCACTGGACTCATACATCTGCATACACATATGCACATGCTATACACATGGCATACCACATGCCCCCACACCTACATGTGGACATCAAAGTAAAATTTTAAAGAAGTTGCATAATGAGTTTGCCACTTGAGAAAAGGCACCCAGGAAAAGGCAGTTGTGAACCACTTCTCATAAAAGTCAGTGCAGCTGTTGGCTGGAAATTCCCACCAGCATGATGCTAAGCCTGTTGGCCATCGGGTGTGATGGTCCCCACTTTTATCTGTTTGGGGTCAGATATCCGTGGTTTCCTTGTGCTCCAGAATAAATGCAAGCTGCACACTGTGTGTGGAGAATCCAAGCTGATTCCTCAGGCAAGTTCTTCTCTCTGTAATTTGGTGCATTCATCACGTGCCAAGCTTTTGTAGGTGCCAAGACACCAGAGTTATTTTTTTAAATATTTTATTTATTTATTTATTTATTTATTTATTTATTTATTTATTTAAGGAAGAGGCAGATAGAGAGAAAGAGAGAATGGGTGCACCAGGGCCTTTAGCCACCACAAACGAACTCCAGATGCATGCACCCACCCCTTGTGCATCTGGCTTACATGGGTCTTGGGGAAATCGAAGTGGGGTCCTTAGACTTCGCTGTCAGATGCCTTAACCACTAAGCCATTTCCCTGCCCCCAGAGTTATTTTTAAAGCACCCAGGCTTTCAACAAGCTTAGCATCCAGTAGGAGAATAACAGCCAATTTGATCAGAGCTATAATTAAAACGAGATAGGGAACTATGAGTGCTGGTGGGATGTGATGCTAAGGTGGGAAGTGACCTTGCGCAGAAAGTGTGTTTGGAGAAAGGAAGAACTGTTACCCAGGAAGGGAGCTTCTCACTTCACTCTGCCCAAAGTCTGACAATTTCCAAGGCTACTGAAAAGACTAAATGCTAATAAATTTCATGCTTCTGTGAAAAATGTGAGTCTCTCGGTGGGAAAAGTGGCAAGACCACAGGGCCGGTTTTCTCAGCCTTGGCCCATTAGATACACTTGGCCAGATAATTCTTTGTGTCAGAGATTAGCTCAGCTTTGTAGGTTCTCACTAGGTAGTATCCCTGAGTTTTACTACTTGGGTGTCCAGAATAAGTCTTTAATTGGGACAATAAAAATTGTTCCCAGAATGTCTGGCAGACAAAGTTTCAAACCACCAACAACCTGACAAATAGTGTTGTCAGTTAAGCAACTAAACTACCAACACAACCAGAGTTTCTGTGGGTGCTGGGGAATCAAACTCACGGCCTCATAAAATAAGAGGCTGCTGAGAGCTCAAATCTCAAGGAGACTTCTATCTAACACCACCTCCAAGGCTCAGGGAACATTGCAAAAGAGGGAGCAGAGTGTAAGAGCCGCAGGGTGGGAAGGTGTATCCTGAGGCATTGTCTCTTCCCCACAGAGACTGCTGCATTCAGGACCCTACAGTGAATGCCAATCACCCGCTGAGGAGGCCCTCAGTGCAATGGGGGTGGGGAGAGGGAACATAAGAGCCTAACCTAATGGAAATATGACCAATTTGTAATATCTTCATATATTGAAGTTCCCAATAAAGACATAAAAAATTATTCCTAGATGCTGTCAAATATACCACAGGGACCTATCTGTCTCAAGTGGGAACTTGTGCCTTATGGCAGAGGCCATGGGCACAAGTTGATGCTACATACCTGAGCACTTGTGGTACAAGGCTTTCTGTGGGGCATTGGCCCCGACAGACACTGTGGTGGTGTGCCCTGAAGGAGAGGTGGTATAATATCAGTGTATGTCTGGCTGTGCAAAAATGCAGTGTCACCACTACAACAATGGCTGGGTCTCCTTCCATAATCTCATAAGCTATTCACAGACGAGGAGTTTCCAGTTCCCAGAAGTATTATCTTTCTGCTGGTGCCTCCAACCCTACTCTGCTTTTGATGGGAAGCTCTAAGTTCACCGTCTCTCTGAGGCACAGCTAGAGTGAGTCCTTTCCTCTTACCATTCTGTGTAAATAAGAACATTTCCAGACAGGTACCGCGCAGGAGAGAACTAGTTTGCTAAAGCTTTTCCTTAAGGAGTTTTTTTTTTTTTTTTCTAGTCGGTCCATGTGATAGAACTCTAGATTTGTTTCATCTGAAAGATGATTTTTATTGAGGGCAGCGATGAGTTGCTGTGACCTCCGCTCTCTCAGATGCAGAGTCACTACCTAATGCATTAATAGCAGGGCTGGATCACCTCCTCATGAAAATTCAGGGCTTTGAAGTATCAGAAAATGTTCAGACCCCTGCCACTGCCAAATTCATCTATAGACTTCTTGGGACTGTATGGGCATGAGTAAGGGAATCTCACTGCAAGGGTCTTCTTTAGGGCATGAGCATGTGAGTGGTGTGTGTGTGTGTGTGTGTGTGTGTGTGGTGCACATGTGTGCACGTGCATGTGGAAGTCAGAGGTGAACATTGGATGTCTTCCTCAATCACTCTACACTTTATTTTTATGAGACAGAGTCTCTCACTGAACCTGGAGCTCCCTGATCTGGCTAGAGTCTCTAGCCCAGGGATCCTCCTGTTTCTGCCGTCCCCCCCACCCCAGTGCTGGGATTACAGTTACATGCCACCATACCTGATATTTTATGTAGGTACAGGTATCTAAACCCAGGTCCTCATGCTTTCACAGTATCAATTGACCCACTGAGCAATCTCCACAGCCGACTGTAAAATTCTTTATGATTCAAAGAACCACATGAGTTTCCATGTTTGGATAAAAAACTAAAATCTAGAACTCCAGCTAAGCATAATCGCTTCTCTGTGCACATCAGCATTCCTTGGCATCTCCCTACATACCCACAGCAATGAACCATAATCACCCACACAGACTTATGACAAGGGGCTGAACCTCTTACAAAACACTGCCATCACGTGAGGACAAGGAATAACCAGTCCAACCCAGAGGACAGGTGACATATGTCCTCTAAAACAGGTTGAGGGCTACAGAGATCTCCGTAGAAAAAGTGCTTGCCATATAGGTCCCTAAGTTTGTGTTCCCAGACCCCATGTAAAAGCTGGAAGCTGTGACAGGCTTCTGTAATCCCAGCAGCTCACACTGAAATTAGTGGTAGACACAGAACTTCCTAGAGCTTTTTCCCAGCTAGCCTGGAAAACAGAAGCAGTGAAGGAGACCCTTTCCTCAAACAAAGAAAGGTGCTAACAAATACCCGAAGTTGTCGTTTGACATGCCCACGCTCACATGTGTGCACACATAATCTCTCTCTCTCACACACACACACTGAAAAGTGAAATGACCAACTTTAAAATTTTTTTATCTTTTTCTGGAGGTGAGAACTGAACCCAGGGCATTGAGCTTGCTACCACTGAGGTAATCCACAACCCAAAGACCCAATTGTTGAAAATATTCCATTCATTTGCCTTAAAACAAAGAGGATATTTCAGTTTTACCTTGTGCTGACCTAGAAAAGAGACTTAAAATGTTATTTAATATTCAACAAAAGCCCCTCCCAACTCTGAAAAGAACATGTTATATTACAAACAAGGTAACAATTGGAATATAACTTCCTGTTACCAAGACATATGTGTAAAAAAATTTATTCATACCTCAGCATCCACAGAAGCTGTGCATTGCTATTTAGGATGTGAACAGTAGGGACGAATTTCCTGGTCAAATCTCTGAGTAAGAATGCAAGGAGTATACTCACAGGCCTTCTTCAAACGCATAATTAATGATGCTTTAAGATCACCTTTACCATTGAACTGTTGCATTAAGTAGAATGCTGAACTGGGTTTGTGTGCGTGCGTATAAGTGTGTGTGCATGGAGCCGTGTCTGTGTGAGTGTGTAGGTGTACATGCATGTGAATGACAGAAGTCAACACAAGGTATCTTCCTCAGTCACTCTCCACCTTATTTTTGTAAAATATTTTATTTGTTTGAGAGAATGGGCATGCCGGTGCCTTTTATCACTACAAATGAACTTCAGATGCATACACCCCTCTATGCATTTGGCTTGACGTTGGTACTGGGAAATCAAACCCAGACCAGTATATTTTGCTAGCAAGCACCTTTAACTGCTCAGCCATCTCTCCACTTCCCATCTTATGTTTTGAGACAGGGCCTCTAACTGAACCGGGCTCTCACTGATTTGGCCACAGTCCCTAAAGGTGCTCCTATTCGTGCACCCCGCCCCCAGCACTGGGGTTGCAGGCTTGCACCACTGTTCTTGGCATTGTACGTGGGTGCTGAGGGAGTGAACTCAGGTTCTCACTCTTGCACAGCTGGACTTAGCCATCTCCCCTGGCCCCCAGCTGTTTATAGTTTGTGTTTCCCCAGAGGGAAAAGCACTTGAGAGTTATCTCTGCATTTCTCTTGCTTCATTAAGAAAGATGGAGGTGAGACCTCAGAGTATGGAAAACTCTGTCAATTAGAAATATCTCTATACTGCAAAGCACCCAGTGTTCTGGTGTGTATGCACGACCTGCACAGCGTCGAAGCTTGTCTGGGTACAACACCACTGCCATCACCAGTCAGTGGATTGAAGTCTTCTTAGAAAATCCATGAGCGGTAATTTTTAGAGCAAAGAAATTACTCTTCATAATATTTTTAAAGTATCTTTAATATTCTTTACTTTTTAATAATTTTTAAAATTATCTTTATTTATTTATTTGAGAGAGAGAAGCAGATACAGAGAGAAGAGACGCATCAGGACCTCTAACCATTTCAAACAAACTCCAGACACACGCACCACCTTGTGCATCTGTCTTACATGGGTCCTGGGGAATCAATTCTGAGTCCCTTGGCTTTGCAGGCAAGTACCTTAACCGCTAAGCCATCTTTACAGCCCTTCTTTACTTTTTAAATATTCTTTGACCATTTAACTTTTTGCCTACCACCATAACTTTAAGAATTATAGTAACAAAAAATAATTCATACTGGAAATATTGAAGAAATATTGACACACGGCCAAGGATGACCACTGTCTTAAATGTTGTGCTGCCTGCTACCACTACTAATGAACTCTGCATGCAAGCATCACTTTGTGCATCTGGCTTTAGGTGGGTACTGGAGAATTGGACCAGAGTCATCATGCTTTGTTAGTAATCACCTTTAACCACTAGGCTATCTCTCCAGTCCTACAAAAATGTTTTTTAGTGATGTTGTGAGTAGCAATGAAAGAAAAACTTCCACACTAGATAGGAGTCAGAATCCTCAGGTGCAACAATAGATTTGTTACTGTTTATTTGCTCTTGATAATTCGATAAGCCTTTCTGAACTAGAATTTTCAAATCAACACATGGTTATTAGAATCAAATGAAATACTAAATTATAGGTCTTATTAAACCAAGTGGTTAATATCACTTTATTATTCTCTCTCAACCAGTGGAACACCATTAGAAAACATTATGACGGTTCTCATTTCAGACACCTGTAGTACAGCTTTCTCTGTTAGTAATGTGAAGTCACACACTCACCATTACTTAAGCAAAATCAGAAGGTGTCCTCATGGCAGACAGGGACCAACACTAGGAAAAGTTTCTTGGCTTCTTGGAGGTGTGCTGTCTGCTCTGTGAACTAAAGGCTCACCTGCCTGCCCCATCTTCATGCTGAGTCTCTCCTTTCCACTGTAGATAGCATATCTTTTAACTCATCCTCTTAACTCTCTCTAATTGGAGGCCCTCAACCCCACATCTTCCTACTTTTTACATTGTGCATACATTTGGCCACATTGGCTTTGAAAATGGACTTTCTTTAGGAAAATGTGTAAAGAACCAAACTCTTGAGCAGGTGCAGTGGTGTGTCGCTATTGTCTCAGCACTGAGGAGGCCAGTGTGGGCTATGAGAGAGAGAGAACCATCTCTCCAGCCCAAGGTCTGACTTCTTATCAGCACTTTCCAATTGAGAAGACTGAGAATCAGTCTCAAGCCAGGTCTGCAGGATTAGTGTAAGTGAAGTGAGGGCTCATGCTTGGTTTCAGTTAAATAGAAGCCCTGAACAATGACCACCACAGCCATTTTCTGAAGCTTCCTTCCCTAAAGGCTCCATTAAAGCTTTCCTGAAGGAAAGCATCAACTGTGTCTCCTATGTGAGACATTGCCCAAAGCCAGAAACCACCTCAGGCAGCAACAGAGAGTCTGCTTTTCCAAAGGGACCAGCTAGATTCAGCACACCTGAATGATGTCTCCATGTCTGCTCTGGGCGTGTGCCTGCTACTGCAAACATTCCTACTCCTGCTTGTCAAACCCAGGACCAGTGGCTGGAAGGTGGTTCCCTGGCAGCAGGTGATAGAGTAGAGAGGTGGCCGTTAGTTATACTTCCTGCCCAGGCCCGTGGCTTTTACAAAAACTTAGGGTATCACAAATTCGGGTTATTAAAGATGACATATCTTTCAGCCCTTCTGTGTTTCTTTTCTGTTTTTCTTCTTTTACATGACCTCTGCTGTGTGTGACATGGGAGAAGGCTTACTGAGAACCTAAAAGCAAGTGGCTTGTGTGTTTCCTAATTACAACAGGACTCCAGGAAGACTGTAAAACTCAGAAGTGAAGGTGGAAAGGGCAGCTATTGGCTTCCCTTGGCTTCTGGCTTCTTGTTTTTGTTTTTGTCTTTTTGAGGAAGGGTCTCACTTCAGCCCAGGCTGACCTGGAATTCACTATGTAGCTTTAGGCTGGCCTCCAACTCACAGTAATCCTCCTACCTCAGCCTCCTGAGTACTGGGATTAAAGGCATGGGACACCACATCCTGAAGCTTCTGGTTTCATATACAATACAACTTCCAAATAGAGCATATTTGCCTTCACAGTAAAGAACTCCTGCCCCCTCTTTTGCAGTCTTCCTTTTCTCATTGCTGAAGAGGAAAGATTATTTGGCACTGTATCAGTTACTTTCTCATCGCTAAGACAAAGTACCTGACCAGAAGCAACCTAAGGAAGGAAAGGTTTATTTCAGCTTATAGTTCCAGGTTCGAGTCTGTCATGAGAGAGAAGGCATGGCTGCAGGAACTTGAGGCAGCTGGTCACATTCAGTCCGCAGTGAGGAGAGCAGAAGTGATGAATGCTGCTCAGCCAGCTCTCTACTTTTTATACAGTCCAGGACCCCAGTCTCTGAAATGGTGCTGCCCACAGTTAAACTAGGCCTTCCTACCTCAGTTAACCTAATCAAGGTAACCCTTCACGGGCCTGCACTGAGGCAACCTGATCTACATAATCTCTGTCAGGTGAGTCTAGGTCTTGTAAAATTGACAGTCAATATAAGCTATTAGCTGCATTTATTTTTCTTCACTCTCCAGGTTTTTCCTTGGTGCTCTGAGCTTGGATATCCATGGGCAGGCTGACTAAAACTGTATAGATGCCTGGAGAGATGGCTCAGCAGTTAAAGTACTTGCCTACAGATCCTTAACGAACCAAGTTTGATTCCTCAGTACCCACATAGAGACAGATTCAGTAAGTGGCACATGCATCTGGACTTTGTTTGCAGTGGCTGGAGACTCTGGTGTATCCATTCTCTCTCTCTCTCTCTTGCAAATAAATAAATAAAATAAGTGTGAATATAGAGCTTTTAAAAAGCAGTAAAAAGAAACAGTAAAAAAATCTAAGCATCTCCTAATGAAGAGAGGGAGGGGCTATGATGGAGTATAGATTTATGAGGGGAAAAGTGAGGGAGGGGAGGGAATTGTCATGGTTTATTGTCTGTAAGCGTGGAAGCTGTCAATAAAAAAAATCTTAGCACCTCCAAAAGTTCTATGATTGCCAAGCAGATTTTGAAGGCAACCAACCCATAGCTACCCTGCCTCAAGGAGTGGGTGCAGATTGGAGTTTACATTTGGTGGTCTCATTTTGCACTGTCTCTTGACTACTTCCAATGTAGTTCTTAGGTACCTTAGGAGCCAACTGAATTTATCCAGAATGGATTCTACCCAGCTGCTTATAAATCTTTATTTAATTTCTTTGCTAACCTAGAGTCAATTATGCCAAATCATGTCATTATGCCATTGCTGAGGGAAAATGACTGAGTGATGAATTCTCTCTGCCAGTAAAACCCTATGTGATTTGCATTACATATGGAGCCTTGAGACCTTCATACTAGTTTTTTAACCAATGAAAATATAATTTAAAAATAATATACTCATTTCAGCTCCTAAGAATAGGGTGTGTGCATATGTCTGAGCACAGTACACACATGTGTGTGTGTGTGTGTGTGTGTGTGTGTGCATGGAACCACCTGGGTGCCATCCTCCCTCACCTCCCACCTTGTTTGAGACAGAGTCTCTTGTTGGGAACAGCTGGGGACACTGACTAGCTGGCCTGCGAGCTTTGCGCTTTGCCGGACTCCACCTCCCATTGCTGCAGACATTCTTGTGCTACATAGTTTCTGAGGATCTGAACTGTGGTCATCAGGTTTGCCCAGCAAGTGCTTTAAACCACAGAGCCATCTCCCTGGACCAAGGAACAGGTTTTAATAATCTAATAGGTTCAGAAAAAATTCAAATAGCAATGAAGGACACCACTGCATGAAGGTTCATGATGGGCAGTGTTCTCCATTTCACTGAGTGAAGAAGGGCCCCTCAAGTGTGGAGAGAGGCAGCTAGAGTGCCAACCTGATGAGTGGAACTCAGGATGCGAAGTTCATGGTCAGAGCACTTTCAGGACTTGAGACTGTGTACTTTGAGTTATATTTTGTGTTCGTAACAGTGGAATTTGAAAGAGACTAAGCTGTCCAAGACTTTGGTATGCTTGTCTGAAGAACTGGCATTCTTGTGTTTACTCTATAGGGTAGCTATAGGGATGAGAGAAAACAGTGTGTAAATCTTCACAAGAGCAGTAGGTAGGGTCTGTATGGAGGGAGTGTTGTTATCATCGTGTTAGCAGTGGTCATTATTTGAGGAACCATTAGACCCTGTGGGTGGTAGAGGAAAGATATCTGAACTGGTCCTCATTTCTCACTATTATTTTGAGAGTCCTTAATATATAGCATTTATTTGAGTGTATGGAACATAAAATCAGATTAGATTTGGTTCCACATCTCAGTTCTATTAATTTGCTAGTTGGCTGACTTTAACAAAATTAACAATTTTTTAAATCCTGAGTTTAGTTATAAGTGAATACTAAATTTTTCATATAACACATTTATTGTAAGTATTTCATGAAATGACACACCCAAATTCTTACCTAATGCCTTGTACATAATAAGCATCCATAAATGGTTATTATTATCATTATACATTGTTAATATTAAGCTCAAGTTTTCTTATTTATTAATCGTGTATTTATTTATTTATCTATTTATTTATTTATAGTGAAGCATGGGCACATTAGGGCCTCTTGCTACTGCAAGCAAACTCCAGATGCATGTGCCACTTTGTGTATCTGCTTTATGTGGGCACTGACAAAACAAATCCAGACCAGCAGGCTTCACAAGCAAGCACTTTTAACCACTGAACCATTTCTCCAGCCCATGTCTCAGTTTACAACTGAAATTAAATGTGTTCAGAAGCATTTAAATTTTACAACTTCCCATAAAAGGATAGGATGATAAGGTTGTGGGTCTACCGCCTAGGAGGATCACCATGAGTGAACTCCAGGTTAGTCTACGCTAGAGTGACACCCTGTCTCAAAAAAATAAACAAACAGAGCCAGGCGTGGTGGCGCACGCCTTTAATGCCAGCACTCGGGAGGCAGAGGTAAGAGGATCGCTATGAGTTCGAGGCCACCCTGAGAATGCAGAATGAATTCCAGGTCAGCCTGAGCTACAGTGAGACCCTACCTCAAAAAAAAAATAAATAAACAAACAACAAAAATACCACCGAAATTAGTAATAATAAGGGGCCTAAGATGGGCTTCATTCGGGTGGAAACAATCACTTTTCTGTTAGAACTGAGACCACGCCTGGTTGTTAGTGCCATTCTTATCTCCACGGTTGTGACTTTCTTTAAGAAAGAAATGAATGACTATGGGTGTTTTGGGTAGGTTTGGATCACTGATTAAAAGAATAATTTGTTGGGTATTTAGTTAATCACAAGCCACTCACTAGCTCCTATCATGTGGGTTGAGACCCTGGAGAAACTAAATTTTATCATTCACACATTATAGATTTAAGATTCTTTGGTTCTTCAAAGGAGTTTCATTTCCACCTAGTACCACTGGAGCTTAAATATTTAACATTTTCCTCAAAGTGTAAGTAGCCTTACATCTACTTTCCCTTGTAGTCAGAATATATATTCGTGTATGAAATTCCAACAATGGAGAAAAACACAGATTCGAGAAAACTTAGGCCATGCAGAGCTAGCTATTATACTTTGACTAGCACCCCCTCATGTATTTGTCATGGCAAGGTTCCTCTCCAACCTGACGCTTCTAAGACCACGATGAACTCTCTCCTGTATTTGAGGAATGCTATTCTATTGTGGGAAGGATGGGAGACACTATAGAGAGCTTGGCTTGACCTAAAGAAGGGAAACCACTGAGGCCCGTGGTGGAAGGGCCTATCTCAGGAAACGATTAGTTTCCTGTCACTGCAAATGTTTCAGCAGCTACCAGGCAACCAGCACAGGACTTGCTGTAGAAGAGAGGAATAGAAATATCTTTTTTTTTTTAGTCTTCTTAAAGGCTTCTTCCTAGTCAGGATTTTATAGTTCCATGCAACAGACCAACTCTAAAATGACTCTAAAATTTGAATTTGTGCAAACAAAACAGACTTGTCCAGATTTAGCAGTTGAACCTACCAGTATTGTTTCCCTCCTTCTTCCATATGGCTTATATTCTGCTGTATTTGACCCCAAATATACTGTACTCAGACCTAACTCTCAAAGCTCATCTTTCAAGATGTTCAGTTTGCCACTTTGAAATTTTGTTTGGAAACTTTATCCATACAAACAGAAGAAATGTTATTTTTTTTAAAAAGCCATAGCACTTATTTTCCAGTACTTGGCTCAAATATGTAGTGGCCATTAATATCAGTGACAATGGTCTCCTTTGCTGTGAAAGCCCAAGGATTTGAACTTGGACAGTTTATTATCTACTCTGATCACTTTTTATTATGTGTGAAACATACATTTAAGGAAAATAAATCCACTGAATATAACCTTCAATAGTTTCATGTACAATGTTACCAAGTCTGTGAAGTGTTTTAAGTCTCATAACTAAGAGAAAAGAGAACTAAGACTTTAAATACAGAAACAAAAAAGCATTAGAATCATTTGGGAAGCTCTTAAAATGTGAAATATAAAGAACCAGTAGTTTTACATAATCAGAAAAGTTTCCTGTTTTGTGTTTAAAAATCAACAAGGAGGTTATTCTTTTTATGACGTGTGTGTGCACGTGTACATGTGCACACATGTGGAGGCAGAAGGACAATGTCAGTAGTATCCCCCAGTAACACTATCAACTTTGTTTGAGACAGAGAAACCTAGGAAGAGGACTGTGAAAATGGGTGATATATCCAAGGAAAGTGTCCTTCTTAATTGAGAACATTCTACTCACTCATTAAGGCCCAGCTCAAGGGACACTGTTTTCCTGATGCTAGATTCAGAATTAATGAATGACTCCTGTATGCTACTCTAGCCCTTACTTATGCCTGCGGTGACTTCCAGTCCCTAACATGTACTGTTGTGGGCTGTGCCTGTCCCTTGCTCCCCTCTGATGGTAAGCTCCTGGAATAAGAAACCACATCTGTGTAATCTTAGTGTTCTGGCCTCTCTGGCTTCCTCTCCTCCCAGACCCCAGTCTCTGACTCCATAAAGGCTTTGAAGTAGAGACACTTCAGACATATTTATTAAATTGCTACATGGTAGTACACTCTAATGGGTGTAAGAATGCTTGAGGGTATTAGAAGAAAAAATATATATAAAAAGCTTTTGGGACTTAACATAGTGGTAGAAAGATTTATCACATATTTCAACGGATAGCTGCTAACAGGAACTGACACTGTGCCATACAAACTTTTGGTGTACATGTCACGAGAATTCCTCCTTTCCCTTCCAGTCACTCTCTCATGCTGCACCATTAGCAGAATACTAAACCCAGTGACTTAGGGGCACAGTCGTGGTCACATGTGTGCATCAAGGTTTTGAGGTAGGGTGAAGGGGAACTTGGTCAGCATTGACTTAGATGTCCACACTGTGGTCTCAGCTGGGAAAGAGCTGGCTGAGAGGTGGCTTTTCAGGCCAGGAGAGCAAGACAGCTGTGGTGAGCGAAGCAGAGTGGTCAGTAAGGGAAAGACAGGCCTTCCCCTGCACCAGCCCAGTCTACACTCAGCTCTGGACACCACATCTCTGCTGTCAGCCTACTCACGGGCTCACCTGCAGAGTCAGAAACTGACAAAGGGTGAAAATTCACTTTCCTACCAAGAGCTCAGACTCTCCTGAGGAACAAACTAAGCCCCTCTTGGGACCTGAAGGCTGAAAGGCCTCAGCTCATGCGCAGGGCTGTGGTGGTGCCACCCGTGGGAGCGGCTTTCTGCTTCTGCGGTGTGCTCCCGTCTCTGCACTGCAGCTCCCCGTCCATCCCAGGATCCTTCACACAGTCCTTCATCCACCCCACGGCCAGTTTCCTCTCAGCTTCTTAGTGTCTGCCCTTTCTGCTAGGCTGCAGTAGGGCGAAAGCCTACAACCCTGCATCTGGAAGAGGCAGGAGAGGTCACTAAGTCAAGGGAGCCTGAGCTGTGTGCAGCAGAGGCCTGGCTTCAGGAACCGCAGAGCATTCATGATTTTAGTGCCTCATCCTCCTAGGTCATATTGCACAGAGACTGTGTGTGCATGCGTGCATGTGTGCATGTGTCCATGCATATGCGTGGCTAAAATGTGACTTTCATGGTTACTCAGATGTCAGATCACTTAGGTGCGCATTGGATGGAATATTATGAAATAAGTCACAAGCGAGGATGCAGGTCTCCACCATAATTCAAATAACCTGCTTCCTTTTGATAAGACTCTGGGTCTAACTTCGCTGTCTGTGCGGTGAAACAGCAGAGTTTTCTTCTGCTCCTGGCAAATGCCTCAAGGACTGTCAAATGTTTATGTTGCCATTAATCTCCCTATTATACCTGTAGAGTGGCACACTTCAGTTGGTTCAATATTTTGGCTCATAGACAGGAAATGCCTCTTTGGTGATTTAGAAGGTCTTTCAGGATTCCACAGGTCTAAGATCATTTTTACGGTCACTGATAAATAGTCCATGCTATGAAAATAAATTCTGTTCTGGGGGCTGGGGAAATGGCTTAGTGGTTAAGGTGTCTGCCTGTGAAGCCTCGGGACCCAGGTTCAATTCCCCAGGACCCACATAAGCCAGCTGCTCAAGGGGGCCCATGCGTCTGGAGTTCGTTTGCAGTGGCTGGAGGCCCTGGCTCGCCCCATTCTCTCTTTCTCTGCCTCTTCCTCTCTCTCAAATAAATAATAAAATATTTTAAAAAATTCTGTTCTGTAAAATGCAGGATGTTTGATTCTTGGCTGAAAGGGGTTTTCTGCATATCACACTTTGATTTCAATTATTAAGACATTCTAACTCAGAAGTCTTTTTAAAATTAGCTACTTATTAATTTTTCTGGTATCTACTTAAGTAGTTGTGGGTTAGCTAGCTACCCATTCCCAATAATATTCTCTGGGCCTAAATACTGTACACACACTGCTCATGAAAACTCACAGATAAAAGTAAAA
Organism: Dipus sagitta; assembly: GCA_036346955.1. NCBI lineage: Eukaryota > Metazoa > Chordata > Mammalia > Rodentia > Dipodidae > Dipus > Dipus sagitta. The sequence goes on from CM070788.1 coordinate 60,276,529, forward strand.
CTTCTGTATATAATTATAAAAGTGAGAGTGGAGAGAAAATGAGTGCATGCAGCAAAGGGTCACGTTTAAAGGGCAATTATCCACCCCAAAATGAAAACACAATGCCTTCCCAAGTGACATGTGAGTGAGCTCTGAATATACTTGAGCATCCATGTGACATTTCCCTGCACACCCACTTCCTCTGCTAACTTTTCCTCTGAGAGGGGCACAGCCAGAGACCAGGCATTGGGAACTGTGCCCTAGCTTTCCAGGTTAACTATGACTTCGAACTCAAGACCCACTTTTCTAATTTCAGCTCTGAGCTACTCCTACTTCACAGTCTGTGGTAAACCCTGTATGGGGAGGGAGGATGCTCCTGCTCCTTGATGGGGGATGCTGTGCCCTCTTTCTCTGGAGAATGACAGCACGCTACACACGCTGTGAGAATACCACATGCAAGGAGACTGAAACTGTCATAGAGCTGGGGATGATGCGTGTGAGGCTCAGTGAGTCCAATTCCTAAAGCCCAGGGGCAGGAAACTAAGAAATTAACCTCATTTTAGGCTGGAAATGATGAAAACTTAGATTTCTTTTAGTAACGTGGCTTCTTATTGCACCACTTCATTTTCTCTTGACAGCAGCTTGTAATTTATGCTGGCTGATGAAATGGCCTTATCTGTATTTTGTATGTAAGTCAGGCAAAATCAAAATGACAATGGCTAAGCGAATATGGAAGAGCATTTGCTTGCTACTTATATAAATTCTGTATGTAGGCAGCCCAGAGCTGATCCAGCTACTTCCCCATCATCAGGGCTCAGAGCATTTCTAGCTGTCACTCTTATGGTCCATGGTTCAATATAACTGCTTAAGCTCCAGCCATGAGTCTACTGTCTGAGAAAGGAAGAAATAAAGAAAGTTGTGCCTCTTCCTTCTAAGAATCCCCAGAACCTTTCATCATTTCTGCTTATATGTAATTAGTCAGAACTTCATCACATGTCCACACCTAACTCAGAGAGAGCTGGAAATGCAATGTTTCAGTTGGTATGTGGATAATAAGTGGGGCTCAGTTACGAAGAAGAGACTACGACTACTACTACTACTACCTAACCAGCTACCGATCTATGCCACAATTGAAGAATAGTTCCTCATTTACTCTAGCTATAGTGCATGACTTTTTAACATCTTTCCTTTGTGTAGTTATTTTATATCAGTGAATCTGCCAAGCTTCTGCCTAAGGACTTTAGTTACTGTTCTATTAAGAACAAGAGAAGTGGAGTGATCAGTATTCTACTTCATTGTGCTCTTTGTAAAGTGTAGCAGATAGATCTTGAAGTCTTCTCCAGGGCTTAGATTCCAGGTGCCCATATTGGAACTAACAAGGCACTTGTTGATACCCCCATCACTAAAGAAGTGAGATGCACCAGGATTAGACTCATCATAACCATTAAACACATCCAATTTATATTCTACAATAGTTTCTTTTAGGTCACATATAGTCCATACTGTTTTTTATTTGTGTGTGGCATAGAGTACGATATGATGTGTGTGTGTGTGTGTGTGTGTGCATGTGTGTGTGTAGTGAGTACACGTGTGTGCATGAATGTGCGTGTGTACACACATGTGTGTGAGCATGCATGTGTGCATGTGTGTGCGTGCGTGTGTGTGTGTTGAGATATTGATTAGGGAGTATAAAAATGCATTTGGCTTTTTTCATCTGAGTTATCTTCATGTGATTTACCTCATAATTCCTGGAGACAAAATGGCAATGAGCTCTCAATTAGCTCTTTTCATTCAGAAATTGTACAATGAAACATAATTTATACTGTCCAGAAGATTTAATTTGTCTTTAGATCAATACTCCTGACTGGGTGGGAATTAGGATGGCCTTCTGCTGTGTGGTCACGCTGGGCAGTGTTCTAGGGCTCTCCTGACCATCTTCATTATGCAGTGGCTGGATGAAGACAGGCTTATATTCTAAATTCATAAAGGGAGTCACTGCATTCAGTCAGCATCTGGGACATCCATTTGCCTCATTAAGTCTCTACTTTTGCTAACTGCTGGGACAAAAATTGTATAATGTAAAATGTAGGCTGGAATATAATTATAATAAATATTAATTATAAATTTAGTACAATTTCAGGTATTTAAAATGTCTGTTTTAGTTTTGTGTGGCAGCGTATTTTTATCTCTCTGTCTCTCTCTCTGTCTCTCTCTCTCTCTACACACACACACACACACACACACACACACACACACACACACTGCTCTGAGTTAATGCTGTGTGTTCTAGTTATTCTTTTCTTTTCTTTCTTTATTTTTCAGCTCTCTTTTCCCTTACCAAGATGGTGCCTATGTAAAGAAGAAAATTTACATACCCCAAGCAGTGGGGTAGAAAGGAGACAGCTTGTCCACTGTAGATTCCAGTCTAGCCTGTTGGGTCCCATTGGATCCTCACAACCTTCATAGGGGTGGATTTTTGTCTGGCCTTGTAAAAATAAGGTAACTGCTGGTAAAACCTGTGGCGTGTTTCCTCGCACATTTTCCACCTTGTGGTCCTGCCTTGACTCAGCCCCACCCACAGTCTTCTCTGTGGCAGAGGGATCCTAGTGGTGAGCCACTTCCTGCCCCTAGATGCTTCTCTGGGCTCTTCCCCACAGGAGTCTCTGCCAGGGAAGCCCCGTCTGGCCTTAACCACAGAGGCCCCATGTTGGTTCCTTTAGCATTCTTCTCACCCCACTTCCTTAAACTTTAGGGGAGTTCAGGGAGGCAGGAGGAGATTCAGGAGCATTCCCAGGGGGCCCCTCACATGCATGCATTTTTCCAGGGCGCCCTGGCAGCTGTGTTCTTGGCTAGGAGCATACCTTTTTCTATTTGGGGTTCCTATTCTATTCTCACCCCCACTCCTGGAGTTGAATGCTGAGGCAACTGTGGCATGGGCTGAAGATATCTACTCCTGCTCCTCTCCAGCACCATTCCCCCTCCCCACCCCACTCCACCCCATCCTAGTGTAAGGAGGACTTTGTGCTGCCAACTCTCCTCTGGACAAGTCCTACTCTTCTTGCACTAGTTGACATTTATTCTCCCATTTCCATAATTACAGCATAAAAGGACCTCTATGAAAAAGAGGAGAGGAGAGGAGACAGTATTGTCACCAACCCCAGAAAGATCATTTACTTTTAATATAATATTGTTTGCATATTCAGAGATTTATTTAAAAATATGGGGAATACTTTGTGTCATAAAAATACCTTTCCAATTTGTCTCAACTGTACAGCTTCATCCTTAACCATCTTTTGAAAAACATGAAGAAAAAAAGAACCACTTTTTAAAAAAATAATTTTGAGTTCATGTTGTGATTTGAAAGTGAAATGTGCCCCTACAGGCTCAAGTGTTTGAACAGTTGATAGCCCTGTTCTGGAAGATTGTGGAGACATTTGGACCTAACTAGAAAACAGATGTAGGGTCACAGTAGGACATATCGGCGGGGTGTATCACTTACACCCAGGCCCCAGTTCTGTTCTGAGCCCTGTGCTTCCTGGTCCACCCAGGAAAGGGGCTAATACAGCTAATACCTAGGGTGTGAGTGCCCTGGCTAACTGCACTAGTGACTTCTCACTGCTATGACAAAATACCTGACAATAAGCCACTCATGGGAGGAATGACTTATTGTGGTTTAGAGTTTGAGAGGGCAAAGTCTACCATGGTGGAGAGACATGGTGAAGTTTTTGGCAGTGGAAGTTTTTTGGTGGGACTCCTCACATCTGGGCACTTTGCAGGTCTGTGTGATCACCTCCTCCTCTGTGAAGGCCTGCTGGAGAAGATTTACTTGCAGGTCTGTGAGATCATCTCCTCCTCTGTGAAGGCCTGCTGGAGAAGATGCACTTGCAGATCTGTATGACTATCTCCTCCTCTGTAAAGGCCTGCTGGAGACGATCTACTTGCAGGTCTGTGAGATCATCTCCTCCTCTGTGAAGGCCTGCTGGAGAAGATGCACGTGCAGGTCTGTGTGATCATCTCCTCCTCTGTGAAGGCCTGCTGGAGAAGGTGCACTTGCAGGTCTGTGGCATCATCTCCTCCTCTGGAAAGGCCTGCTGGAGAAGATGCATTTGAAGGTCTGTGTGATCACCTCCTCCTCTGTGAAGGCCTGCTGGAGAAGATGCACATGAAGGTCTGTGTGATCACCTCCTCCTCTGTGAAGGCCTGCTGGAGAACACGCACTTGCAGGTCTGTGAGATCACCTCCTCCTCTGTAAAGGCCTTCTGGAGAAGATGCACTTGAAGGTCTGTGAGATCGTCTCCCCCTCTGTGCAAGCCTGCTGGAGAAGATGCACTTGAAGGTCTGTGAGATCGTCTCCCCCTCTGTGAAGGCCTGCTGGAGAAGATGCACTTGCAGATCCGTGCCATCATCTCCTCCTCTGTAAAGGCCTCTTGGAGAAGATGCACTTGCAGGTCTGTGTGATCATCTTCTCCTCTGTGAAGGCCTGCTGGAGAAGATGCACTTGCAGGTCTGTGTGATCATCTCTTCCTCTGTGAAGGCCTCCTGGAGAAGATGCACTTGCAGGTCTGTGTGATTATCTCCTCCTCTGTAAAGGCCTGTTGGAGAAGATGCACTTGCAGGTCTGTGTGATGATCTTCTCCTCTGTGAACGACTGCTGGAGAAGATGCACTTGCAGATCTGTGTGATCATCTCCTCCTCTGTGAAGGCCTGCTGGAGAAGATGCACTTGTAGGTCTGTGAGATCATCTCCTCCTCTGTGAAGGCCTGCTGGAGAAGATGCACTTGTAGGTCTGTGAGATCATCTCCTCCTCTGTGAAGGCCTGTTCGAGAAGATGCACTTGTAGGTCTGTGTGATCATCTCCTCCTCTGTAAAGGCCTGTTCGAGAAGATGCACTTGCAGCTCTGTGCCATCATCTCCTCCTCTGGAAAGGCCTGCTGGAGAAGATGCACTTGCAGGTCTGTGTGATCATCTCCTCCTCTGTGAAGGCCTCCTGGAGAAGATGTACTTGTTGGTCTGTGAGATCATCTCCTCCTCTGTAAAGGCCTGCTGGAGAAAATGCACTTGCAGGTCTGTGTGATCACCTCCTCTTCTGGAAAAGCCTGCTGCAATAAGTTGAAGGAGAAACGTTCCTCTTGAGATCATTGTGTCTGAGGCAGATGCCCAGGAAGACTAGCAGAACTCACACTTCAAACGCCTCACTTCTCTGAGGCTTTCCCAGACTCCAAACCTGTCTTAATCATCATGTTATCAAGCAAACTGCATGCTGGTCAAGTACCACATGTAGTCACCAACTCTGTCTGGCATGGTATCCAGATGATCATGGGAAGAGTGGAATGTTAATAGCCCCTGCAAGGTAGTCAGGCAGTTCATAAGCAAGAAAAAAATAGGATTGTCTTGTTCTGAGAGAGGCTCCCTGTGGGCACAGTGTGTGCACCTATCGGAAGGCAGTGAATTGGTTGATTGATGGGTACAGGGATGGTTGATGAGAAGATGAGCATCCCTGCCTCATCATGTAGGGTGCCTACAGTGTTTAGTTATTTAGGTTGTGTGGGATGCAAGAAATAGGCTCCCACTTAGCCTCTCTCAGTCAAGAAGAGCCTTATCTAAAGGATATTATGGACATAGGAGATGAAGTGTCAGTGAATTACAATGAAGGGACTTCATGCTATCCTCTACCATCATTGGACCTAGTTTGTTCTTCCTGTTAACTGTGTTTCCATTAACAACTTCCAGCTCTTTCTATTTACTGCCAATACAATTCCTCATATAATTTTTTGCTATTGGTTTAGTCCATATGCTATCTTCCTCCTTTTCCTGACATTTCCATGCTCAGATCCTCAGGAGAGAAAAACTCAGCTCTGTTAACTCCATGTTCTTTAACTGATAATGTCATAGGTCAGTGGCTAATCTATGGCTTGGGCTTGCACACCTGTTCTATCACATATGCTTAGTGTTGCAGTCAGGTTCACAATACTGCCAGAAAACACCTGACCAAGAGTAGCTTGTGGGAAAAAAGGTTTATTCTGGCTTACAGACTCGAGGGGAAGCTCCATGATGCCAGGGGAAAACAATGGAACAAGCAGATGGTGGACATTACCTCCTAGCCAACATCATGTGGACAACAGCAACAGAAGAGTGTGCCAAACACTAGCAAGAGGAAGCTGGCTATAACACCCATAAGCCCTCCCCCAACAATACACTGCCTCCAGGAGGTGTTAATTCCCAAATTGCCATCAACTGGGTATGTAGCATTCAGAACACCTAAGTTTACGAGGGACACTTGAATCAAACCACCACACCTAGGATGGGCAGAATCTTTGCATAAAATATAGAGACACAAGATTATCCCTTCAGCAGGGTTGACAGTCCAAGGACTTTCCCTAACGAGGGCTTATAGATAGCATAACATAATCAATGTCATGTCGAATGCAGCTGTACAGGATAGGAAAATCCTTTCTGAGTCACGGCATCAGATTCATTCTAAGAAATTCACACACATTAACCCCTTTAATCCTGCCAGACATTGTGTGTGGCAGAGACTGCCATTACCCTCATTTTGATGAGGAGGAAATGAGGCCCAGCAAGTTTAAGTGACTTGCTCAAGGTCACACAGCTGATAACTAGTGAGCCTGAGTCTAGCTATGCAGTATTACTTTAGAGTCTGCTATCTTCCAGGCCAGGCAGTGGTGCCAAACGTGGAATGCTATGAATGATGGGTTAGATTATAGACAAGAAACAGACAAGTCATTTTCTTAAAGGAATTCGAGTTTACGCAGTGGTTGGATAATACACACACACACATGCATGCACACGCACACACACACATGCACACACACAAACTCACACACAAACACACATGCATGTGCACACACACACACAGACACATGCATGCACACACATACACACACATGCACACATGCATGCACACACACGCGCACTCATGTGCACACACACACACACACACACACACAAACACAATGACACTCTGTTGACAACCTTATGGAGCTGGAGCTGCCTGAAGCCAACAGAGGCCATGGCAAGGGTTCTAAGAGAAGGAGGGTCTAGCAACCCTTTTGTTTCTTTAGGCAGTTTGAATTCTGAGAAGGGAAGCAGGGAGGGCAGCAATGGAGAGGGAGGAGGGAAAACTTGCTTCTTGAAGGGTGGTGCAGGAATGGGATAGGGCCTCGGTCCAGGACAACCAGCAAGTCATCAAGGGTGGGAACAACACACCTACCAGGCTCTTTCCTTAGGACGTTTGCTTAGACCGCATGGTCATCCTCATTCCTCCTACAGAATATTAATTCTTTCCAGAGAGCAGTCCAATGAGTTAGGAGCTGAAGACCTGACTTCTGCTGGAAGTGGCAGATCTAGACTTGCATGGGTCACTTTCCATCTCTGAGTATTCCTATCATCTTCCTCTGAAATGCAAGAAGTGCCTACCTGCTTACAGACACTATATGCAAACAGTTTTATGCTGGGACAAGTGGAGATGGTAGTAATCAAATGCATGAAGACTGATGAAGTGCTTAGAATTGTTCTTGGGCTGGTGAGATTGCTCAGTGGCTACTTACTTGCGAACATAAATCCAGGTGTACAAAGTGGCAAGAAGACCTGACATGTCCTTTCTCTCTCTCTCCCTAGAAGTAAATAAATAAAATCTAAAAAAAAAAAAAACAACCTTTGCAATTTTGGTTGTCTGTTTAGGAGGAAGAAGGAGTTAAAGGGAGAAAAAGCAAGAGCAAGAAATATAACACCCCATAGTAATTAAAACTTGACAGGCAGGTTAAGTGTCTGCCTTTGAGTGGTTCAGTGACAAACCTTGCATTTCTCTCTCTCTCTCTCTCTCTCTCTCTCTCTCTCCTTTCTTTCTTGAAGCAAAGCATTTGCTAAACAGCCTAGGATCTCAGGTGTTTGCAACTTGATGAAATCTTCCAATCTATTATTGGACTTGATGGTGGAACAGAAACAAGGATGCTTGATTCCAGATAGAACTTGTCTAAAAACTAGCTTTGTGACTATGAAAGAAAGGAACTTGGCTTCTTAGCCCCTTGTATAAAAGAGAGGTGGATTGCAGGCTCTTCGGGGATCCTTTTAGCTTTAGAAAGTGCATTTCTGTTTACTCTTACAGAGATCACCACCTCTTGGGGGTGGCTCCTCAGGAGAGATTGCCAGCCTGCGGATGTGCCCTGCAAACTCCAACAGCTCCGATGGAGATGAGCACCAGCTCCAAAGAACAATTGGATGCCATCTTCTATCATTTCTTGTTATTCTTGCATTTTTACTACATTATTTATCCTTAATGGCAGAAATCAAGAAAGACATTCTATATACTATCGTCAGAGTAGGAAAATATTTGCTCTTAAGAGTTTGTATTTGCATTCCAATATTCTGAAATTATCCAAACTTTTCCTTCTGAGTCACCCACATTGTCTTTAGTAGTTTATATGCTTTACTTGTTAATGATCAAATATTGAATTTCCCTTTTTATATGTCATTAAAACATAAAATTGAGTCTATCCCTCATCAGAATGCTGTGTTTATTGCAGAATCATGGATTTTCATTATTTTCATATAAAAAGAAAGGTATAGATTTGCAAATATTGGAGCTTAATTTACAGCACAGGTGTAATTAACCTGGGTACTACATCTGAGGAGGTAATGAGTACCAAAAGCTACCAGGAGGCTGGGTTTATTAGCACAGAGTTGCAATTCAGTGATGGAGGGGCAGAGTAATAGTGTGTCAATTACATTTGCTCTGGAATCATCTGCCTTCATTTGAATCCATACTAGCACTTCCCTATGAGCAAGTTACTTATCTGTACCTCAGTTTCCTCCTATGTCAAGAGGACATGATAATGATCCCATGAACTAATATTGGCAAAGTCTTTATAACACTGCCTGACAGAAGAGTTACTTTGTAATGTTGGCTGTCTGTTTAGGAAGAAGTTGAAGAGAGAAAAAATAACAGCAGGAAATAGGATGCTTAGAGAGTTGGTGGTCTGGGGAAACAGGAAATTGGATTGCACTTACATGAAGTTGTACAGCCAGGCAGCCAAGCAAAGGTTCTGTGTGTAAATTGTTTCCTAAGGTAGGATAAGACATGTTGGAAAGGGGTTGGAGATGAGCAACTGGATAGGAAGACAGAAGTTATTTCTGGCAGCAGGATGAGCTGTAACAAGAATGTGTAATGAGAGGTGATGAGAGAGTTTTAGAAGAATTTTCTCTGTGTTTTTCAAAAGATGAAGCAAATCTAATTTAACACTGACTTAAAAATTCTGAAGGCAGTGATAGAAACTCCCTGGCCCTAAGCTGTCCAGGACCAGGCAATGGATGGGGACAGATCAGTGAGTTACTGTAGGTAAGCAGAGGGTCCCTCTAGTGACATAATGGAAAGTAACCAGGGCTCTGTGGCACAGCAAGCTCATTCCAGAAGGGTCTTCAGGGATGACTAGCACATGAGTCAAACTTGGGTCCTCATGTTTCTGCAGTAAAAACTACCAGTGAGACATCTCTTCAGCCCAATCAAAATGTCTGAACAGGTGCCGTGCCACTGCTGTGGAGAATCAGACATCGTTTCAGGCATGGCCTCTGCTCTCAGTACTGGATGTAGAGCGTAGGAGGCATTAAGAGTGTGTGGCTCACACTTTCAGCATAGAAGATGGAATGTGATGGTCTGGAAGACAATAGCTAAGACATGTTTATTTGCTCAATTGTAACCAATATGAGCCAATGTGTGTGTTTTGGTTTTCTTCCAAAATGTTCAAGGGAATGAATGTCATCTGTCCAAGGGAGCCATGATCAGTAATTCTGTCCCCTGACGCCTGTGTCTGTTCACAGGTCAGGCGCCAAGCAAGCCACTACACGTCCAGCTCCACCTCCCTGCCCCACCCGTGCTCCTCAGCCCTCATGTGGAGTGACCATGTGGAAAGGTGAGAGTGAAAGGCTACTGGGGTCTCCAGGGAGCCTCTCCCAACTGAGCTAGTGTTCTAATCAGAGTAAGAATCCTGCGTGTTCACCTGTGGCTAGCACACACTCTTGGTCCCCCTTGTGATTCAACTTGCTTTGTGTGAAATGTGTCCTTCAGTGAGTGAAGACTAGAAAACAGAACATGAAGCTAAAAGTGAGCATGGTTGGCTCTGTTAAATTGTCACTTCTTCCCAGCAAGCATTTGTGTTGGGGACTACAAGAGCCACCGGGTCAGTAGAAAAGTCTATGTGGCATGACTGTGTTCTGTGATCTGATTTTAAAGGACAGGATTTCAGAGAAAGGCTTCGTTATTGTGTGTGTGTGTGTGTGTGTGTGTTTTCAAAGACAGCACATTTGATTTAAGAAATAAGGACCCCTTCATTTTAGGAGATCCAGCAAGCTCACTCAATTCCATCCTCTGGCTATTATCAGTATGAAAAGTCCTCTATTCAGAACAAGATGTTATTAGGAATGTGGATGCTCAAAGCTTAATTTCCTTGGCCATTTGTCTAGTCATGGTTGACAGAGCTGAGAGATAAATCACTTCTGTTTTTCAGGTGCAAAAGTGAACATATTTTTTAGTAGTGATAAAGTGAGTAATGGTGTCTACAGAATAAAAATAAGCTGGTTGATTCTGGACAAGCATAAAAACCATGAGGCCAATACAGCTTGGCTCAGCTGCCGCTGACACTCCTACACCCTCCCTAAGACGCCTGTAATGCGTGGGTATCTACACCTGGATCTGTGTGACGATGGATGCAGACTTCCCTATGGAGGTCATGAAAGGAAAAGAAGGGGCACTAGCATTCCTACCTCATTTTTGTTAGTTTCATGCTAATGCTGTTTATAATTTTTAAGGTCAATCTGATTGTACTTTTGTCCCATCATAAAAAAGTAATCTGCATTCTGCATTAAACCTTTGGAAAGTAAAGGAAAATAAGTAGGAAGGGTTCTTACTGAACTTTTAGCTCCCTGACTCCGAAAAACCCACTATTTTAGTTGTGGTGCTTTTTTTTTTTTTTTTTTGTCCTATTCTTTTCCCTTGTCCTTTTCTTGATGTTTGGTATACATATATTGATATGAGCTCTTTGAATCTTGTTCTTATTTAATTCTTGATTTTGTTTGATATGTATTATTGTATATGAAATTTTTTAATCTTGTTCTTATTTAATGTAAGAACTTCTCAGACTATTAATGCTTTTTCAAGTTATTTCCATATATGTGTGTGTGTATATAAGTCTTTCCAAGGAGTGTACTGTTGCCTATCAACCACTGACAATGATCATTTGGCACATGGTGAATAGCACTACTTTGTCATGGGAAAACTGAATGCAGAGGGTTTTTTGCTTTGTTTTGTTTCATTTTGTTTTGAGACAGGGTCTCATGTAGTCCAGACTGTCCTTGAACTCCTGATTCTCTGGCCTCAGCTTTGTGAGTGCTGGAGTTATAGATAAGAGCCACCATGCTATGAGAGCTGTTTTTCTCTTATATTTGTAAGATATTTTTAACCTTAAAAAGACTTTAAAGGAATATGTAACAAGTAACCTATAATATTATTTAAAACTACCTTCCAAAAGAAATTAAATTTGGCATCCAAATTTCATCATCAATAAATGAGAATAACTGTGTTGCTTGTTTGTAACCAGCGCAGCATATTATCTTCAAAGAGTAAACTGAAGACTGTGGATTTGACAGAAGAAAGACTGTATTTCATGTCTAGCTTGGTTTGGACTCAACTTCCTTTTAGATTACAAGTATACACTTAATGGAACTTATTTTAAAACAAGATCATTTGTTCACGTGATGTACCTATAATTGCTTTTATTTATAAAGCACATATAATAATAACTATAATGATGATGATGATGATTTTTTATTTGTTTTTTCGAGGTAGGGTCTCATTCTAGCTCAGGCTGACCTGGAATTCACTATGTAGTCTCAGGGTGGCCTTGAACTCTCAGTGATACTCCTACCTCTGCCTCCTGAGTGCTGGGACTACAGGCATGCACCACCACGCCCGGCTCACCCAATTATTTAAATAAGTATGTTTTGGCTGCATAGACATATGTATTCCTTATGTGTTACTTTCTCATCATATAAAATATATTTTAAATTATTCCCATACCTGATTATAGCACCTTTCTCTCTCTATTCTAACAGGTAACAAACAGAGGTGGACTTTCTGTTGCTGTTCTGCTGGCTTCCCTGAGTTTGTGTATTCCTTCCCACCTGACAAAGAGAATTGTATATTCAGATTTGGATTCCATCTTTTTGACTCATTTTTTTTTTAATTTTATGTCTTCTCTTTAGTAAAACACATGGAGACAAGACTTATTATTTAATCCATGCCTGTGAATGTTAAGCTGGCTCCTTTGAAGGACTTTGAATATGCCCTTTGGAAGTTGAGTGGCATTCCAGGAGAGGGGTGTGGGAACTGGGAGCAAAGGCAAGGCTGGGGTCAGGCAGCGTTCTCCAGCCTCAGCCTTTGCCTGAATCTTCTCCCATGAGGACATCTTTACTTGTTTTGATCGTTTGATCATATGTCACAGGTTTGAAAAATCAGCAAAAGTGTTTGACTTATTGAGAGCAAGAAGAGCTCATTTCACAAACCACGAGGCTAACAAGACAGACAAGCCTGCCTCGGAAAGGCAGGGGGATCATGACAAAGGATCCTTATGCCAAATGGGTACTTAATGTTGCAGGCATTCTGTGTCATTATGGGCTAAACTTGGAAATAAAAGCTCTTTAGTTTAAAATCTGCTTACGGGTCACTTAGTAATTTATGAATATACTCAATTGTGGTTTGTCCACCTTTAAAAATCAAAGAACACCTGTAAAATATCACTTAGTTATAAAGCTAGAGGACCAGATGTTCAGCTAGAGCCTTCAAAAAATATAGACACAGCCCACTAATTACTCATTTAAATCTTATTTTTGAACCACTACCAAGATTTCTCATAATTTCTTCTCATGCAACTGACAACAAGGCAAATTTCATATGTGACAGTTTTTCTACATCTAATTGTGAGACTTTAGGAACTACATTCATAACTATTTTATGAAATAAATGATTTGTGTGTGCATTGAAATGAAAATATTCTGTGGACTTTTAAAAATATTTGACTCATAGTTTCTAGCTGCATACCGGTAACCGGGTACTCACTCCAGCGTCCTGCTTCCTTCTGCCTTCTTGCCCCTTCTTCCTGTCGTCACTCCCCCCATTCGTTTATTTCGGAATCACCCCCTTAGCTGCTGTGCCACACTGTCACCGCTATGGATGTCTTGAGACAGGTGAGAATACAGAGTCCTCAGTTTCACCACAGGAGACTATACCATGACACAGCATTTCTGCCCATCTACACTTGGGTGATGCCTCTTATGAATTAGTTGTGAACCCCCAGTGTTTACTTTCTCATCATATCTGAAACAGTTTTAACTAGTATGAAGCACCGATCATGCACACAATCCCCTTCCTGGCTTTAAATTCCATGAATTTCACTGAGCACAGAGTGAGTACTCCCACCATGGGAATGTGTCTGTTCCTGATGACCTGTCCATCATTCATCTACATGTGCTTTTAGTTTATCTTCACAAGAGAGGGTTCATTTATAGAGGCAGAGAGGGATTTTCATGTCCCATTGCTTATATAAGTGAGACTTCAGATTCAACCTCAAGGGTTTTGAGCCCAGGTATACCATTCTTCCTATAGCGCACTACAAAGTAAGATTTTTTTTTTCTAGTGTTATTTCATGTTTGGGAAGAAGCATGGATTTTGAAAGCAATGTAGGATTTAATACTGTCTGCAGTCCTCATGAGCTCTATGACCTTGGGAAAATCCACCCCACTGAGTGTCACTCAGCACGTCTGCACACAGGCGCTAATACTGGCCCGAAAGATCATCGTAATAATGTATGAGGAATACTCACACCAGGGGAGAGATCAATGAAGTAAGAATAGTGACCATTTATCCACGCGTATTCCCAGCTACTTACTATAACTGCCAATTTCCAGTATAAACTGTATGCATTTAAATGTCATGGACAGAATCCGTCAAGCCTCTGGTGACTTTTTTTTTTTTTTTTTTGGTTTTGTTTTGTTTTTCAAGGTAGAGTCTTGCTCTAGCCCAGGCTGACCTGTAATTCACTATGTAGTCTCAGGGTGGCCTCAAACTCATGGTGATCCTCCTACCTTTGCCTCCAGAGTGCTGGGATTAAAGGTGTGCACCACCATGCCCAGGTGGTTGCTACTCTTATTTATAATATTTCATGCATATTTTTACCCCTGCAGAGCCTTGCCACACCCACATGTTCAAATCTCACCTTGTCCTTAACAATTTCCTATCTCCTGTTTCTTTACCTGTATCCCCACTTCTGATGTTACATAGACCTCCGTTCAGTAACTGTTTGGTACTATCCCTGAAACATTTTCATTATGTACGTCTTTTTCCCTTGATGTCACTAAATCAGGAGGGATATTACCTATTTCTTATGTTTTCTTGATAGATTTGTTATGGTTGATTCCTAGAAAAATACAATTTACTCAACACATTATCAACAGAGGTAACATTTATACCAAAGATGAGCAGTTTACATCTTAAATGAGTGTGACAAATGTTTCATTGTTATTCAGTCAGGAAAATTTCATGTTAAACTGATTTAAATATGTCTCCATCCAGGCAGAAGAATCATACCAAGTTTTACAAAATAATGTTTAACTAAAGATTTTTTGTGTGAAAGTCATAAATATGGTACCTAGAAAAGTTTGCCAAAGTTGCTTCTCTTCAACAGAATGAACTTTGTCCAGTAAGTTTTAAGTCTAATGTAGAAAAAGTTATATCAGTATAAAATACTTCTGGTGCTTTCTTTTTAAGTGGGCTTTAGTTTTAGAGCAATGTTAGGTTCACAGCAGGTCGGCTACCCTGCTGTCTCAGACCCAGTCTGGGAAGGGAACAGCAGTAGCAGGTTTACAAGACTGGCTCCCATTAGAAGTCATATAGATTCAAGTTCTTACCAGGAGGGAGGAAAAAAGCAGAGTCATACCCTTTACATGTGTGCGTACATATGTGTCCTATAGCTATGGACATGGGCCTATAAAACATATTCAGACTTTGGTCTGCCTTCTGTTATTGGCAATAAAAGTATAATAATTAAGCAGTTTATGGAATAAAATTAATAAGAACACTGTATATTTATGAGAAGATATTTGTTTTCCAAATCCTCAGTAGTTAGAAGTACATTTTAAAACAACTTGTGGCTAAAGTAATCGTCATTATGCAGGTATCTTAAGTATCTGTTGTTATATCTTAGTCACTTGGAACATTTAAGTATTTAATTGATATCTTAAGGTATTTGTGCCTTCATTTTTCATTAACCCAGGATTTCACTGACTATTTTGTTTATTTTAAAATATTCACAGGCACTGGGCATAGTGGTGCACACCTTTGACTCCAGCATTCGGGAGGCAGAGGTAGGAGGACTGCTGTAAACTCAAGGCCACCCTGAGACTATGTAGTGAATTTCAGGTCAGACTGGGCTAGAGTAAAACCTTGCCTTGAAAAAAAAAATTATAAGCTCATGCTATAGATAAAAGTGTTTCTTTGTAATTCCCATTCTAATGCATAATTTTACTATCAGAAAGGCTGTTATATAAAACAACTTCTGTAAAATATTGTTATAGTTGTTATATCTTCAAAACTCAGCTGCACTATAAGCTGCTATGGGCAGGACCCGTGGTTTGTATATCCCCTGTACCCACCAAACCAGCTCTGTGTCAGTGCTGAGCCCACAGACATTGGCCAATAAGAACCCAATAGACATCTGCCTCAGATGCAGTGTATAAAAGTGTGCTGGACACCTCCAGGAGAAGTCATGGTGTGACGTTTGGTTGATAGGCAAGTCTCTGTGTCATTGTTCTGGTTAACATGGGGCCATTTTGGTCATTCTTTAAACTGCAGCAGCTTAATGGTATCATCGTTACACTTCTTGAAGGAAACAACTGTAAATTTTTTGAGTATGGAATGAGTGTTCTTATGAAAAATTAAATACACATAAGCCTGCATATAAAGTAAGAGCTTTGTTATGTGTATATGCGTGTGACATGCCCAGTGTACACATGTATGTATACACATACATGTGCATGCATGTAGAAGCCAGAGAAAGACATCAGTGTCCTCTTATCCCACTCTTCTCTCACTGAACATGGAGCTCACTGTTTTACAGTTACACTGCCTGACCAGGAAGCCTCAGGGGTCCTCCTGTCTCACTCCTCTCAGTGCTGGGGATGCAAGCACACACAGTCATACCCAGATTTTACGTGGGTGCTGGGGATCTAATCCAGGTCCTCATCTGTGCACAGTAAACTTTCCTACCTGCTAAGTTATCTTCCCCACCCCTTAAAATAACTTTTATTTTCAGCAGCTATGTCATGTCTTATTTTGACATAGGTGTTGAATTCTAAGTCTACACCTAGAGACCAATGGAGGTATTGCAGAATATATGTATAGCCTGTGGAATAAAACGAGCATAATTTTTACCTAAGAGGACAATAGAAAAACATTTTACTGCTTGTGTATAGTGGTCTCTTATAAGAAATAAGCACATCAGAGCCTTTATAAATAAGTTTTTAGTTAATTTCTTTTGTAACTTTTTATTCATGTTTTCATACATATGCATAATGCATTTTGATCATAATCCCCTCCCATACCTTCTTTTGTCCCTTCCCCCCATCCCCTACTCCCATCTACTGAACCCCTTTTTATTTACAACTGTGGTGGTTTGAATTAGGTGTCCCCCATAAGCTCATGTGTTTTGAATGCTTAGTTTCCAGCTGATGGCAATTTGGGAAGTGGAGCCTTGTTGGAGGGGGTTTTTGTTGAGGGTGGGGTTAGGGGTGTTATACCAGCTCCCTCTTTACAGAGCTGAGCTCACTCTCCTGCTGCTGTTGTCCACTTAATGTGGCAGAGGTGATGTCCAGCCTCTGTTCTACCATCTCTCCCCTGCCATCACGGAGCTCCTCATCAAGACTGTAAGCTAACATGAACAGCGTTCCTCCATCAGCTTCTTCTGGTTGTGTGCTTTGTGCCAGCAACGAGAAGGTAATTGCAACACCAAATAGTCCCTCTTTTGTCTCAATGTCTTTCTTTTTTGTTTTGCTCTCTCCCACCATCCATGTTGGAAGGTCAGTGGGCCAATATTGTGCAGGTCTTGTGCAGGTAAAGATAGCTGACAGTCACAGTAAGTTTATGAATGCAACAACCGCTTCATGTCTGGAAGACAAGATTCCAAAGGACTCTTCCCCATCCTTTGGCTCTTAGATTCTTTCTGCCCCTCTTTCACAGTGTTCACTGAGTCTTGGAAAGCATGGTAGAGATGTTTCATCTAACATTGATTTCTATTTTTGTTAACTTTTTATTAGCAACTTCCATACATATAGACAATATAAGGATCATACTCTCCTCACATCAAACTCCCTTTTCCTCCTTCCAACCTTTCCCCTACTGATTCCCTTCTTCTTTCTGACTAGCCTCTCTTCCATTTTGTTGTCATCATTTTTTCCTTTTATTATGCAGGTCTTGTGTAGGTAGTATCAGGCACTGTGAGGTCATGAATACCATGATCCCTTTGTGTCTGGAAGATAGTATTGCAAAATACTTCTTCCCTTCTTTTGGCTCTTACATTCTTTCTATCCCCTCATCCTCAATGGTCCTTGATCCTTGATGGGTGTGATAGAGTTGTAGCAATTTTTAATGAAAATTTTGGTTATTGCCAATAATGGTTTTAATCACTTTGTCAAACTTGCAACTCATATGCCAAATGCACTTAAATTCCTTGGAATTACAGATAAAATTTTTGTGGGCCATTACTTTGGGAAAATAATAGAAAATAAAATTTCAGCTACTCATCAAAAACTTGGGACCTTAAGTAATAAGTGCTGAAATAATACAACCTGAGAAGTACAGAAGAATATATACACTGAAAAATAAAAACCAATATTGGACTAGGAGGAAGACTCAGCAGATACAGCTCTCATTTACAAGTGTGGCTGAGTCCAGACCCTGGATCACACAAAAAAGCCAGAAGCTGTTGAAGGTTTCTATAATCCCAGCATGCCTATGATGAGATGGCCGCCTGAAGTAGATGACCAGCTAGCCTGGACCGGGAGTATTAACCACAAGAGACCTGGCCTCAAACAAGGTGGAAGGTGAGGACCAACTCACAAAGTCCTCCAAAGCTGTGAGTGGCACATATGCTCCTACGCACACGCACACACACACACACACACACACACACACACACACGTCAAAACCAATGACATTAAAGATGCATGACAAGTCCAAAGACTGTCTCTGAAAGTGAAAGGTTCAAATAGGGAAGGATGATAGAAATTGGTTGGGATACTGAACAATGGTTTAGTAATCTGTGTTCTTAAATGATTTACTGATTGTTCTAATGTGTGGACAGAGTGCTACTGCTCTGACAGTAAAAAATAAAAAAACAGATTTGTATGCAAAATTAAATAAATATCTGTTAAGAAAACATGAAGGGAGGGGAGGAAAGACATTAGTATATTTGAAAGAAAGGAAATAAAAGATCAAGTTTATATCTTCCCTTTAGATCTCTATGTATTTAGTTCTGCATGTTTCTAGCAATTCTACAGCTACAACCCCTATCAGAATAACCCCTGACAGAGGACCTGCTTTTGATCGTAGGTTCCCCAGATTGTCTCCCATTCCTGTTACAAGAGTAATGTTTTGTATAATCAATTGAAAGCCTACTTACTATTCCCCTTCTTAGCACCTTTTGTATTTCCTCCATGACATTCAGATAAAATCTAAGCAACTGAGTGGAACTCACAGGGCTTTCTACAGCCCAGTGTCTGCTCTGACCTTCTCCTCCATCTTCATTTTCCCTTCCAGCAAAAATGAAAGGCTATCTCATGTCTATTCCTAGCTATCCCCCTTCTCTGCACGAATAACATTAACTCACCTTTCATATTTCATGAAACGGGGCTCTTGATAATCTGGCAGAACACTGTTATGTGTGTGTTTTTAAAGTACACATTGTTTATCTGATCCTGAAATTCAGGTTATGCCAGTAAAACCCACATCTGTATCTTTTCATTTCATTACTGTATTTAACTACTAACCCCCCTCCTTTAAAAGGAAAAATACTGCTTGGAAAGACGTGTACTTGCATTCTGAGAAGTGATGTAACTATTTTTGGAAAAATAATCACACTTTAAGCATATATAAACTTTTAGAGTTGGTTTTATATCAACACTTCCTGCTGTGTTTTCCCAGGCACTGTGGTATTTTCCCAATACCTGGCTGCTGCTAATCTGGTACAAAGCTGAGCAGATAGCTGGAGGTATGGCACAGAGAGAGAGCACTTGCCTAGAATACTCAAGGCCCTGGGTTCAATCCCTAGCACCACACACCAAAAAAACCTGAACAAATAAATTTGTTTTTATTTGTTTACTTTTTAGTGTGTCAGGGCATGCTGCGCCTCATGCTAGTGCAAACAAATGCCAGATTCTTGTGATACCTTTTGCATTCCGCTTACATGGGAAATTTAGGAATTGAACCCTGCCTGACAGGCTTTTACAGGCTAGCACCTTTAACTGCTGAGCCATCTTCCCAGCTCCAAGCAAATAAATTTATTGAGATGACTATCTGATAAAGACCTAGTGTTAAGACAAGCATGGTGGTGCATGCTTTTAATCCCAGCACTCGGGAGGCAGTGGTAGGAGGTCGCTGTAAATTCAAGGCCACTCTGAAACTATATAGTGAATCCTAGGTCAGCCTGGGCTAGTGCTAGACCCTACCTCGAAAAACAACAACAAAACCTAGTGTTAGAGTATTTCCCTATATACCAGAGACTGGAAGAAGGAAGGATGCATCTGTGTGGTCCATGTAACCACATTTGCCACACCCTGTAAGGACTAACACCGCCCCCCCACCCTCAGACTTTCAACACCTTACACAGCATCCACTGTCCTTGAATTGAGAAAGCTTTGAGTGTGTTATAGTAAAGAGCTCATGACTCCAGCCTAGAATGACTACAGAGCTTGGGCTCACTCTTAATCTCTCTTGGGCTGTTTCTCACCTGTTACGTGAAGATGTTTGTGAGCAAATTGGCAAGTACTGACAAGTCTGCCTCCAAAACATATCTTTTCACTCTTCACTCCTCATGCCTAATAGTCATATAAGACTCCTCTCTCGGCTAGGCCGCCCCACCCTCAGATCCTGATACTTCTGCTCTTGCCTCCAACCCCAATATCACTGTGCAGACATAAAGATCTTTCCAACCACACACCTTTGCACATGTGATCCCACTCTTTTCCCTGCAGCCCACACTACAGCTCTGTTTCTTCCTGGGTTAACATATTAAAAACTTTCTCTAGTCTTTCTCCTTGTGAAAGAAAAATTTGTGTGTGTGTTGTGTGTGTGTGTTCATGTGTGTGAGTACAGACACATGTGTACCACCACCATGTGTGATAGTCAGGACAACTTTCAAGTGTTGGTCCTCACCTGCCAACTCCTTTGAGGCAGGGTCTCACTTTGTTCAGCCCTGCTGTTCCAGGCTAGCTGGCCTCCTGAGCTCCTGGTAGTCTCCTGTCTCCACCTCCCTTCCCTCTGGTAGGCATGGATTATAATGTCTGCCCCAGCATCTGGCTTTTTACATGGGTGGTGGCGTTCAGACTTGGGTATTCATGCTTCTGTGAAGAGTGTTGGATTCACTGAGCCATTTCCCTATCAAGGTAAAAAATATTCTAATTTCATTTTTATTGCTTTTTGACTATTCACATGTGTATATAATGTATTTCGAGCATATTTACCCCCAACACCTTCTCTTGTCCCTCCCCCACTCCTGAAAAGCTCCCTTTCTTCCCACGTAGTCCTCCTCTGACTTTCATGTCTTCTTTGTGACACGTTGGCTTTAATTAGGGTTGCTTGCATAAGCACGGTGGAAGTTATTTGGGGGAATGTGGGCTACTTACCAGTGGCCACATCACTGAAGAGCATGACGTCCCCTCTCCCAGTAACCATGAACTACTAATAGCTCCTCCGAGAAGGCTTCAACGGAGCGTAAAAGCCATGTGGTGTCCAGAAGACAGCATTCCACAGAACTCCTCCCTATCTTCCTGTTCTTGCATTTTTCCCCTCCCTTCCCTCTTCCATGAGGTTTCCTAAGCTTTGGAGGGGATGATATACAAATCCTCAGCAGAGATGCATTAACAGCTGTCCAGTGCAAAACTTCTCTAATGGAGGCGGAGAGCAGCATTAACCCGTGGGTATACACATAAATAATCCAGACTGTGCGCCTGCATGTGCATGCAGAGCAACAACAGCAGTAGCCCCACCCAGGGACCGTGACCTCACCAGTCAGGGGCTTCGACCAAGTTCGCAGCCCCAGGCATGAACCCCTCCTGGGGAGCAGGCCTCAGAGCCGATCGGAAGGTGGTTAGTTACCCGGTAACCATCACACTATTGCTGCAGCAGTGGCCAGTCGTTTACGATCCTCCCATGTGCGCATGTTCCTCCTGTCAGTCACTCTTCTCAGCACATTTGTTTCTTTCACGGCGCCCATCCTAATTTGTTTCTGTTTATCTGCTAACTTCTTTTTGTCCTATAAGAGGCTCTGAATTCCTCAGAGTCAGAAACTTGCTTTGCCTTGTCTACGCTTACATGTGCACAGTGTCTGCACACTGACAGTGCTGAAGGAGCATCTGTGTTGTGAGGAAAGGTCGCTGGGAAGACCACGTCAACTGGTGCATCTGTAAGAACTTCAGCAGGAAGGAAGAATATTAATGCCTTCACCATTCTTTACCCAGGCTGCCTGCCAGTCTCCACACCTCCCCTAAGCCATCCATGTCTCCAATGAACATACAGCTAACATCGAAGAAAGCTAAGCTAATTTGATGCTGAAGTACAGAGCACTAAAGCCGTCCCTGACCTTGATACATTTAGGTATTCACATCTCACCCAACTGTCTCTATGTCATATTTGGAGACCTAGGAGCAACTGACAAGCATATATTTCTTGTGATCAATTTACATAGGTTATGCAGGATCTCTAAGTTTGTCTCAAACAATGGAGTTGCAAGATTATTTGAATATTTTATTGGTATTTTCTCTTACTTAAAATGATTAGGAAATGAATATATTAAAAGAAAACACTAGTGATAAAAATCTAGAGAGAGAAGCCGGGCCTGGTGGCGCACACCTTTAATCCCAGCACTCAGGAGACAGAGGTAGGAGGATCACCAAGAGTTCGAGGCCATCCTGAGAATATATAGTGAATTCCAGGTCAGCCTGGGCTAGAGTGAGACCTACCTCAAAAAAAAAAAAAAAAAAAATCTAGAGAGAGAAAAGATATAATTAAAACTGGTGAAAATGGTAAGAATGTAGTGAATGGTCAGATGAACATTTGGACACATTAGAATTAAGCTGAATAGTGAGTGACTAGCACAAAATGCTAAAACTTATTTTCAGGTGTTATGTCTAAAAGATAAATCATGAACTATGAAATTTAGATAAGTTTTAGCTCTGGAATCCCACTCTGTTATTTCTTGCAAATTGATTTTCTTACATATTTTTAATCTGATTTTGTTTGAAAGGAGTAGATTTCAAATAGTGTATGCTACTCCCCACAATGAATAACACTACCTTATCAGTTTAATTACCCTTTAATTGTGAGCAACTTGGGACCCAAAAAGTGAAGGAAGTAATCCTGTTGAAATTCTTCCTCATGGGCTGGAGAGATGGCTTAGCAGTTAAGGTACTTGCCTGTGAAGCCTAAGGACCCAGGTTTGATTCTCCAGAAATTACGTAAGCCAGATGCACAAGGTAGCACATGCGTCTGGGGTTCATTGCAGTGGCTAGAGGCCCTAGTGTGCCTGTACCCATTCCCTCTCTCCCTCCCTTCTTCCTCTCTCTATCTCTCTGTTTCTCTATAGTAAATAAAAAACTATTAAAATAAAACATTCACCAGTGTTAGAGGAACAATTCTGGTCTTCTGACAATATAAAAAAGGAAAACAGAAAATTCTTCCTCATTATCCTAGTTATTTTAGAGTCTGGCTCTCCAGATAGAAGAATAAGTGTTTGCTTGAAATTAATTTCTCATAATTTTCAACAAAATTTAATTAGAAAATGGTGTCCAGTGTGGGGCAGGAGATAGTACTGAGCTGGGAGCCAATAGTTACCCAGGAAGAAAGATTGTTAAAGACCCCTTGTGGCAGGATGTTTACAGGATATCTAGCGTCTTTTATGGTCAGTGATGGTGGACAGTGGGACCACACCCACCTCTAATTCCACCCTGGGGAATGTGGGCCAGCAGAGATTTTGAGTCATTTGCATGCCTGTCCTTGTCAGTCTGTGCTGGGATTTGCCTCTGGACCTTGGTTCATTCCTTCTTTCCACTCAGTACCTACAGTTGTTGAACTTGGTCATGGATTTGCTGAGGGACTTTGGAATCTCAGAATGGAATCCCTAATAAACCTATGCCTATTTCCCTAAGCTATCCACCACCCCACATACTCATAGAAGTAGCCACATTTCCAGCTCATGATAGCCACATGGGACTGGCTCTGAAGTATACACACCCTCACTGTCTATGGAGGCAAGATTCTCTCTGCAAATGACAACCTGACCAAGAATTTCCCAGCCTAGACAGGACTGCACCAACGTCCACAAACTTCTTTGGCAAGTCCTGGTAGAGGAGTCCTTGACATCTTTTTTCAGTTAATGATGTATAGCATTGATTTCTAAGTCTTTCACCAGGCTTACAGCTTCTCATCATAACCATCACCATTTGTTTAACTTTATTACTCCTCTTTCCCCTGGACTGACTCTTCTAAACCACTTTACATTTCTTGGCTTCAGTGTTAAACTTTATGTTCCTTTGTATGGAATAGTCATCCTTTTCCACTCAATGTCTCAAGCATTCATTTGTAGGATGCTTTAAGAGAAAGTTCTGAATCCCTTTGGATAGTGTCAAGGGGTGGGACTTATTCAGTGGTGGTCGGCTATTTAAGTCATTCAATGTTAGAAAACAATTTAGGGCATGGTGGTGTAAGGCTGCGTTTTTTACCAAGAACATTGTGAAACATTTGTTGAAAGAACAGAACTGAGCCCTGGGGACTTGGGCTGCTCCAAGTGTTTCATAATAAACAGACTTTCTATAGTTCCAGCTGTAGACATGTGTACGCATGCGTGAGTGTAACTCTACTGCATGGAGGACTTTTCTCTACCCTTCAGCCCACACATGAGGATTCATTGAGAGAGTTCTGTGGATAAAGTAAAAGCTTTACTTGAACCTATTCCAATGTTTAATCCAAGAAATTATTTCAATTTTAGGTAGAGTCTCTGAGAAATATGCTCTCAATCCCCTTTCTTTTTCTTTATGTTATCCATCTGGATGGAACATTGGAGAAGGAAAGCAACAGAAAGAGGTGGATGGCCAAGCACATGCAGTATTGTTAGGAGTGTCTTCTCCCTTAAACTAGTTCCCAACTGACTGGGAGCATTTGAAAACTCCAGGTTGAGTTCTACCAATGAATCTAAGAGTCAGTGTACCCCCATGAAGATAATTAGAAGCCAATTGGAATGATATATTTGAATCAGATAGGAGCTGCTACTGTACCTTCAAAGCTCCCGCAGGGCTTCTCCTTGTCTCTCTTACTCTTCTTGTGGAGCAGAGATTAAAAATGGAGATTTCTGTAGGACAGTATTTACTTTGTGACACAAATAAAAAAGTGATTTGTGACATTTTTGTTCAAAGCTTAAGAATTCAATCTGAACCACATGCCTCAGGTTGATAAGAAAATTTATAAGATTTTATAGTATCATCCTGTAAATGCAGTCATGACCAAGAGTTCACAAGTTCCATCTAACAGACCCCAAGTTGAGCAAGACCAGAAAGCTCATCTTAGTTTTCAGGAGCTCAAATCAAATACTTACAGCATTCATCAAACTAGTAACAGAGAGTCAATTGAGAAATTTGTCACAGTTCGGATTAGATTCTCCTGGTGACTGCTCTCTCTTGGCTTACCCAAAGCCTCCTCTAGTGAAACATACTCACCTATTTCTATGGAAGTTTAAAAGTATTATGAGTCATGACAGAATCAACAAATGCTCTTGCTAAAACAGTCAAAGTTGAGGTTCTGAATGAGACTCAAGTCTCAAGGATTCTGTATCTTCATTCCCTTTAAACATCACACTGGCCAGTCATGGTGGGTGCACACCTTTAATCCCGGGGTGCTGAGGAAGGAGGATTACCATGAGTTTGAGGCTAGCCTGAGGATATAGAGTGAGTTCCAAGTGAGTCTGGGCTAGAGTGAGACCCTCCCCAAATAATGAATAAATAAAATAAAGAGCACATTGGTACATGACTATTTTCAGACTAATGTGGTGCTCCACTATGCTCCATTGTGCAGAGTGCTGGCTTGGCATGACAGCAGTTCCCAAATGCCTCACCAGTGCTGCATGTCAGAAGCGCCACCTGTGGCCTCCCAGGAGTGTTGCGCTGGTGGGCCTGGCCACGTCCAGAAAACCCAAGACAGTGTTCTCTCACGCTGACGTCATGTTTTCATTGCTATGGGAAACTTTTTGATAATTCTGTACATGCATGTAATGTGTTTTGATCATGCTCACTGCTATTGCCTTCTCTTATCACTTCATTCCCATTGAACTCCTCCTTTCTAACT
Source organism: Dipus sagitta (assembly GCA_036346955.1). Lineage (NCBI taxonomy): Eukaryota > Metazoa > Chordata > Mammalia > Rodentia > Dipodidae > Dipus > Dipus sagitta. The sequence goes on from CM070788.1 coordinate 60,302,177, forward strand.
AGTCTGTGTTCTACTTTTGTGTCTTTTTGTTGTGACCAACTGAGTTTAATGAGCATTGCTTGCATGAACATGGCCAGGGGGCATCATTTACTGGAGCATGGGCAATTTTCCAGTAGCTACACCACGGATAAAAATGTCTCTCCCTGATCCAGAAACCATTAATTCACGAGCTCTTCCACTATCCATGATGGAACGTGGACGAGCCCCTTGGTGAAGAAATCCCAGCTGCCATGGGTTCCTGAGTGCAATGGCCGCATGTGTCCAGGAGCTGCGCTCTGCAGCTCTCCTCCACCTTCTCCAGCTCTTACTTCCTTTTTTTTTTTATTGTTAACAGTGTTAATATGAGCCGGGCGTGGTGGCGCACGCCTTTAATCCCAGCACTCAGGAGGCAGAGGTAGGAGGATCGCCGTGAGTTCGAGGCCACCCTGAGACTCCATAGTGAATTCCAGGTCAGCCTAGGCTAGAGTGAAACCCTACCTCAAAAAACCAAAAAAAAAAAAAAAAAAAAAAACAAACAACAACAACAAAAAAAAACAGTGTTAATTTGTGGATACTGCTATTACTAATGAGTATTCTTTTGGCATTTTCCTTTTTAAATTTTTTTTTAATAAAAAGTTCATCTCTTACCTTCTTTCACTCCATTTTGCAGTGTTCCCTGAGCCTTGGAGGGAGTGATATAGATGTCCTGGTTAGTGCTGAAACAATCAACAGTCAGTTATTCTCAGAACTTTGAGCAGCTATGATTCTCTGAATTAACTACCTTATGGGAAACTTTAAAAAAAACAAAAACCTGTTTCTTAAGATTTTCTAGCAGGCAAGTAGGGGAAGACAAGAAGGCAGTGGAGTAGGGAAGTAAATCAGAGCAAACTATGATGGCATATATGTATGAAAATGTCATAAATAAGTCCATTGCTTTGTAGGCTAAATTTAAATCTTTGTAAAAATTTTCCCTAGTACAACCATGTATTCTTCAAAACAAAACAAACCATGTGTAAGTCTATAATTTACTTATTTTTAATATTTTTATTTATTTATTTGAGAGGGAGAATAAAAATGGACAAGGCCTCTTGTCACTGCAAATAAACTCCAGTCACGTGTGCCTCTTTGTTCATTTGTCATTATGTGGTTAATGGGGAATAGGCTTGCAGGCTTTGCAAGCAAGCATCCTTAACTGCTGAGCTATCTCCCTAGCCCATAATTCTATAATTTAAATATTACAGAGATACCCAACTGCATGGAGGACAATGGGCCTTCCAAACTCTCCCATGTGGTTTACTTTAGTTGAACTTATTTATCTAGAAGTAAAACCTCAGCTCTGATGAGTGTTGGCAATGTCACCTGAAGCCCAGCTTGCAGCAGTCTGAGAGCTTTGAGTCTGTGCAGCACTCCCGTCAAAGGTTACCTTGAAATGTTTTCTAGACACATGCAGACCCCTTTACTTTTAGAAACAGAGAAATGATGTGTGTTGAATCTCTACTTTAGCTCAAACATGGTACAGTATATATCCAATTAAAGATATCTTGCTTGGGCTGGAGAAATGGCTCAGTGGTTAAGCGCTTGCCTGTGAAGCCTAAGGACCCTGGTTAGAGGCTGGAATCCCCAGGACCCACGTTAGCCAGACGCACAAGGGGGCACACGCGTCTGGAGTTCGTTTTCAGTGGCTGGAGGCCCTGGCACGCCCATTCACTCTATCTCTCTCTATCTGCCTTTCTCTCTGTGTCTGTCGCTCTTAAATAATTTTTTTTAAAAAAAGATATCTTGCTTAATCCTAATAATGACCTTGTGGATAAGAATTCTTATCTCCATTCTTACCAACGAGGAAAGTAAGGCACACAACAGATAACTGGCTACTCCTAGAAAATAATGGTGAAACTGGGGTTCAGACCAAGGCCTGAGACCCTTGAGTTGGTTCCTTTTGGAATTTGCCATGCTACTTCAGGCTGCTAGTTAAAACTGGAATGACATAAGTCTGCTCAAGGACACACAGGGAAATCACCCTAGGAAAATAGAGTGTAACACGTCAGGAAAACAAGCCGTGTGACCATGCACACCTGATTCCAGGAAAAAAAAAAAAAGACAGGACCCCAGCCAAATGAGCTGGAGGGAGGTCTAGGACACAGTCCCATTGAAAACAGGAATGTCTCATGGAAAACTGATAGAAGTCCAGGTGTGCAAACTGTACCAGTGAGGTGGGCTGTGGGAGGGCACCTGCCATGGCAGGCCCGTGAGCGTTGATGTCCTGCAGATGCACCAGTCTGCAGTACCAGATTCCAAGCCCTAGGCTAGCTTATCCTCCACCTGTGACTGTGTTAGAAATTTTGGATGATGGATTCAAGTAAGTGGCCCAGTTCTATGAGGAAGCAAGACAGTCATCTGATTCTCTTCCGTAGTTTGTCATGAGTGGCTAAATGATGGGCATGCACTCTGGAACCAAGCAGGCTGATAAGACCACTGGCTCTGTCACCCTCTGTGTTTGCTCATTTGTGAACTAAGGGTGATAATCCTGCTCATTTGCTTTTCATGTTGTGAAGATAAGAAGAGCTCCCAGTGCCTGGCTCAGGGAACTTACTGGGCAAGTCAGTGAAGGCCAGCACTGAGTTATTCTACACTCACCTAAAAATACTGTGTGCTGGAAGCTGGACTGCCAGTCCAGAGGATATGAGCCCAGAGGCCATGCTTACAGCTTGGACTATGCAGTGTGAATCTATGTCCAGCATTTATGTATGGGTTCTGTGTATCAAAATCAGGTCCTCGTACTTGATACTGAACTTCAGAGGAGAAAATATCCAACCAGAGAAGTGGTAGTTTGTCAGAGCTAAGTTGACAAAATACCACAGACTAGTGCCTTAATAGAAACATAAACTCTCGCAGTTGTGGAACCTGAAGGCCTTTGATCAGAAGGTCAGCAGGTTCTCCCTCTCCTAAAGTCTTTCCCCTTGCCTAGCAGGGGTCATGCTCTCTCTGTCCCTGTGCCTGTGTATCCCTGGTGTGTCTCCGTGCTCAAATTTTCTTTTCTTGTGAAGATAACGGTCAATTCAGATTAAACCCTGCACTGAAACTCCATTTAACTTCAGTTACTTCATCAAAGGTCTTCTATCCAAATATGGTCACCTTTTGGGGTTCTGGGGGTTCAGGCTTTATGCTATGAATTTGATGGGACAAAATCCAGCCTATAATAAGGGACAAATGAAATTTCCCAGAGCAATGTCTTGAAGAATCACTGCAGACAGAAGAGCAGAAATGAAGGTATAGAAATAAAAGTGGTTGTGACTGAGCTGTGGAACATTGTTCCTAGGACACAAAGGACAGTGAGAATCTGGTAGAGAAATGAAGTTGGATTGAACTATCAGAAGGTTTGTGAGGATGGAATAAACTATGGCAACAAACATGCCTCAAAATGTGAGAGCTCAGACACAGCAAAGATTTGTTTCTGTCACGGAATCACCTGTGGGAGTGTTGCAGGTCCAGCAGGCTCCTTTCTGCATGGTGATTCAGGAATTTGACTCTTCACTCGAGGCTCTCATCCTTATAGTCAAGGCTGGCTGTCATGCCTAGCATTGTCATTTAAGATCTGACCTGGGGAGCAACACGCTATACCCTCTGGCCTCTCCATCTGGCCAGTGGGTTCCTAAAACTTCCAGTGTAACCCAGGTTGGCCTGGAACTCATGGCAATCTTGTGCCTCAACTTCCCAAGTGTGGGGATTACAAGGTGTGAGTCACTCATTATATCTGGCTTACTTTTAATTTTGAGATGTAACACTCATGGCACTATAAGGAGAGGATTTTCAGAGTAATATTAGAATCAAAGATATAATTTGTGGAAGTAGTTTTGTTAGCTCTGGTGATTTAGAAACTGGAAAGCAGTTCCTAATTAAAGCAATGATGGCAGGAAAGTAAAGATGGAGCAGACCCACCTGGAGTTTTAGAAGTGGACTCCTCATGAGTCCTGGCAGGTTTCTGTGAGGAGACAGGAAGAAGAAGATTCCAGGAAACCTCAACTTCTGGCTTGAGTGATGAGCTTTTGGGGAATGTTAATGAAGAGGAGAGAGCAGAAGGGTTTGGTTTCAAGCATGGAGAGCCTGACACCACTGTGAAATATTTTCAGGAAGTTGCTGTATTTATAGTATCACGTATTCAGGAAAGAATATGAGGCTGAAAAAAATAAATTCTGTGGTTATTACAAAAGTGAAAAAAGGAATTGAAATCAAATGTGGAAAAGATCATCCATAATACCACAAACTTGTGTAATGTCACAAAAATACTGATGTGCAAAAGGCTCTTAAGTAAAACAAGTTTTATGTTGAATTATAAAACCACTGCTTTAGGAATCTTTTAATTATAATAGAAAAAAAAGAGAGAAAGAAGATGCATGTACTCAGAAACTCAAATACAAAAAGATAAATCATTATGAACTTGAAAGAGTCTTTGTACATGAATACTATTGTATGCAGTACACTCATGATGCACATATATCCAAGATTAAGTCTTGCTCTCGCAGGTATGCAGTATATTAACAAAATAAGAGGTGACCAATTTCATTTCTCTGCCCATCTTCTCAGAAAATAGAGTTTCTTTGGTGAAGCCTTGTGCCACTTCTGTTTGCCTTTACATTAAGCTGTTCCTGGAAAGACAGACCCAAGTTAACTGCTACCAGATGAAAGATGATCAAGTGCCTTCTGAGTTAGAAACACAAACCAGAAACCCAGTGAATGATTATATAAAGTAACTATTATAAAAATACCAACGGATAAGCAACATCTAGGTGTTAGAAAGTGTTAACATCCTCTAGATGATGTTAGTAAATTCAAGAAATATGAGCGGTTTTATAAAGGTACCATTGTGGATATTTTTCCAAAACAATTATTTCAGTGAGGATTATTATGGCAAGTGATTTAAGTCATCATAATTTTAGCAATAATCACTTATAAATTATATTTGAGTGAATTGTGCTAGCAACCCTACAGCCCTTTCGTTTTCTTGTTCTGTCTAATCTGGAATTGAGGCTCACGTGATATTTGGGGGCTGAATCTTGGGTGGTGAATTTGGTTTATTACCTTTTTCATCCTTTTCTGAGTTTCTGTGTTTAATACTATAACATGTTTACAAAGATAATTAAAATAGTCCTCTTGATCTTTCTCTGTTCTCTTCATTCTTCAAAGAAAAGGCATACAGAATTTGAAAATAATCCAGACTACAAAGTATTTCAGCTGCAGAATTTGAGGCTGGCACCAAACAGCCATGTTTCACCTCAGATTTAAAGGCCCATATCTTATGTCATACATTTTCCCAAGTCCTAGTTACTTTTTTCATTGCTATAATAAAATAACTGGCATAAACAACTTAAAGATTATAGAACACAAATGATATTTTTACTGCAGGCTGTCAAATGTACCCTCCTTCTGTTCCTTAAAGCCACCTGTATTCTTTCTCAGGTGATCCCTACACCTTCAGACTAACTATAGCACAATGTGTACTTGCCCAAATGTCTCACATCTTCCCTGATCAGCCAGAACAAAAATTCTCTACTTCTACAGCTAAGAACAGTAGATGAATCCCACCTGGATAATCTATCCTATGACCAACTGTGATATATACCATGCACAATAACATGATATACTCATATTCATGGGGAATTCTGCTCACCAGTCAATCTCTTGGCATAGGTAACAAAGTAATACAAAACTTACATTCAAGAGACATGTGAACGAGTAGCATGCAAAATCTTTTTTAAATATTTTAATTTTTCTTGCAAGAAGAGAAAGAGAGAGAGAGAGAGTGCACCAGTGCCTCCCACCACAGCAAAGAGAATGCCAGATTCATGGGCCATTTTGTGCATCTGGGTTTATGCGGATAGTGGGGAATCAAACTCAGGCTGTCAGGCTTTGCAAGCAAGGACCTTTCACTGCTAAACCATCTCTCTAGCCCCAGTATGCAAATTCTTAGATATCTGCCTTTGGGAAAAACATGATAGTTTTTTATTGGTTGTAAGCACAAGCTCTATTCCTTATATTTTGTCACAAAATGACAACTCACAGCTGGATCTCTGACATCTAAGTGTTCTGATCAATCTCGTGACCCACCCACCAGAAAGCTGATGTTTCAGTTCTTTCCACAGAGCTCAACACTGCTTGACTGTTACTTCCCAGGCTTAAGACAGATGCTAACACTGAATAAAAATTAAAAGAAACAGGAGAAATGTTATAATGTTATATTTCCAAAGTTACTGTAACATTCTACTGTGGAAGTTGAACCCTTCTTCATCTACAACAGTGTGGGAAAGTGTGTTGATCAGAAACATGAGTGGATTAGTGAGCAATCTGTGTGACGTCCATGCACCTAGGTGAAGGGAACATTGGTGATGTAATTTGCATGTAAGGGTTTATAACCAACAGACATTCATTTCTCACAGCCATGGAGGCAGAGACCAACCTCCAAGTTCAAGCAGATTCATGCGAGCAATTAGTGTCCTTCTGTGAGCAACCCCAGACATACCTTACAGCCAGGTGAGCCACAAAAGGAGCTGCCTATGAATCAGAAATCTAGCCCTTCTTGTATGCTGAATCTGCTTGAACTTGGAGGTTGGTCTCTGCCGCCAGACACGTGTGCCCCCTTGTGCATCTGGCTAACGTGGGCCCTCAGTGGAATGGGGACAGGGAGGAGGGAAATGATGGTACCAACACATGAGGGCATGATGTGTTCATACAAAGTTACAAAAAAAGAATGGAATCCCAAATACTATATTCTCAAAAATTCTATAAATAAAAAATTAAAACTCTATAAACCTACAATATATTCAATAAAACACAGTCTACGAATCTTAAACGTTGCATTTTATTATTAAGCAGTACTGTAGACTGAAAGCCTATTTCCCTGAAATGTCTATACTGCTTTGTTTTTCCCAGTTCTGAACCAGCTCCTAGGACAAATCCTTGCTCCATACACTTTCCTACAAATCTCTTTGTTACCAAGTTGTAAATGATTCTGAGAAGATTGTTCAATCAATTTTTTAAATGAAACTTTTTTATTATGAGAAGTCTTTGTTTGTTTTTATTTATTTATTTGAGAGTGACAGATAGAGAGAAAGTGGCAGATAGAGAAAGAAAGAATGGGCATGCTAGAGCCTCCAGCCACTGCAAACGAACTCCAGATGCGTGCGTCCCCTTATGCATCTGGCTAACATGGGTCCTGGGGAGTCGAGCCTCGAACTGGGGTCCTTGGGCTTCATAGGCAAGCGCTTAACCACTAAGCCATCTCTCCAGCCCTCAATCAATTTTTAGTACAAAAAATAGAGACAACAACATCTGTCTTATTGTTGCCAAGAATAAATCAATATCATAAAAAATGCCTGAAACAACAACTGGGAAATGCTACAATGGTGGTCAATAAATTTGTATCAGAAGAAAGCAAACAGAGAATTTGATTAGGAAGTTTGAAGTGATGGGGGAAAAGAAGAGCAGAAGGTCTCCTCCAGTTCTGTTCTGAGCCAGTATCTGGAAAACAACAGTAGTGTCTTCCCAGGTCTGAGAACAAAGAACTGCAATGATGCAGAGACCCTGACTCTTCTGAAGGAGGAGTCTAGTGCTTCAGCTGCTCCTCCTCCCTCTTCCTCCTCTCTCTCCTCCTCCTTTTCCTCATTCTTCTTCTCCTCCCTGATTCTCTTCTTCCCACCTCCACCATAGAGTGTAGTGTATGCCAGAGCCAGCTGCATCTCACCCTAGAGTGAAGCCCAGGATTTTACATTTTGAACAAATTGCCAAGAGGTGATGACAATACGGGCTGTAGCACCATCCTGGAGAGTACCATCTGCAATGTAGCTTGTGCCTCACATTTCAAATGTTCTTTCAGATAATTTCACTGTGCTTGAATCCCTACTATTTCTAAGTCATTTTGCTTAGCTCTTGATATGTCTGGAACCTTGTTACATCTTGGACTGTTCTCTAAGAACTTAGTGATCTCACATCCTAGTGCCAACCATGTCAAACTTTCCTCTTTTTTCCTGGAAAAAAATTACATTTCTGCCATTTCAAGTTATTCCCTATCCCACTGAGCTGACTAACCAAGTAAAACCTTAGGCCTGCTTATGTGGTCCCTTACTCTGTACAGTCTCGTGGCTTCCCTGGAAGTGACTGTCTTCAGCTCTACCTCTTAGCTTCCATGAGTCACTGGCTGATCAACACCATCTAGACTATCTGTGTGGCTGTATTCCGAATGACCCAAAGGCAGAAAACAGAATATATTTATATCCCTAGTACCGACATAATGTCTCACTAAAAGTATTTCTAAATGTCCTACTTATTTGTAAAATATTGTGGTGAGTAAAAGCAAAACAAATAATAAAACCAAGTCCAAGCAATAGCAATAAAAATCAATGTGTTACAGATAGAACTTATTTGTGCAAGTATCATGCACAATTTTGAAAATCAATTAGATCATTCTAGACAGAACCACCCATGGAAGCACCATTCCAGGTTCTATTTATAATTTAGGCTAAGCTACACTAAATAGCAGAATGATATATTTATTACTATTTCTGTTTATAAGAACTGAATAGAAAGAGTAAGCAAACAGGAAGAAGAAATATTTCTACAGTCTATATATAAAATCAACCCACTGGAGATTAGAGGAGGTGGAGGAGGAAGGTTTAGATTTGTTTGTATATTGTAAATGTCTATAATCTTTGATGTCAAGCAAAGAAGAAATTTCTGAAAAGATCCCATGACCAATTATGAACTGCCTTTAACAGGCTTTTCCTTCACTGCCAATTTCCTCAAATACATTTCACTCAAAAATTGAGACATCTTGGTGGGCTCACTGTGGTCTTAGTTCTTTCCCTTTTATCTCTACAATATCAGCCATATTTAACCTTGATGTAATTTTGTGCAAGATGGCTCTGTTACTAGATAAGCAAGATGTGTGTCTCAGGGTGGAGAGATGGCTCAGTGGAAAAAGTACCTGCTATGAAAATGTGAGTACCTGAGTTCACATCCAAGCACCTACCTAAAACCAGATTCTATGACGTGAATGTCTGTAATCCCAGCACATCTGCAGTGAGAGGGAGGTGAGGACAGACGCTTGCAGGTCAGCTCTCTTGGTGAATGCAGGACTGAGCAAACAGAAACCTTGACTCAAAGAGAGAGAGAGAGAGAGAGAGAGAGAGAGACAGACAGACAGATGGAAGGCGAGGACTGACACACAGTCTGTCCTCTGACCTCCACACATGCACCATGGCACACACGCACCACCACCCGCACTCACTCATGATGTGTCTTGAAGCGCTAAGAAGAGAGTTTGGATTTGGCAAATTGCAGCAGGTCAATTTGAGGAAATAATCATTTCGACAGCTAACATTATGGCTTATAATAAACGGGACCCACTGTTTCTTTTGGAAGTTTTATTGTTTCTGTTGTTATGGCTGCTTCTGTCAGGAAAGGTCTGGAGAGTGTCTTACAAAGCATGCTTCTCATAATTCAGATGATACATCATCTTATGTAACTGTCACACTTATTTATATCTTCACATGAGAGTGCCAATTCTCTACAAAGCAGTATTGCATGCAGCCTAGATTCACACTTGTACAGAGACACCTACATCCCCTTTCAATCAGCCCAATGGTGTTTTTACGGTTAGAGTTTTAATGTTATGTTGGGGGTGAATAGGCCACATTTGCTGACATGGAAACTAAGCAGTGAGAGGCTGAGTTTCCCAAGTTCCCAGCCACTGCACAGCTGTGGAGTATAAAGCTCAGCCTTGCCAACCTGCCTCTCCTCAGCAAAAGTAACTGCATTCCCGAAGTGGAGCCTGTCATATTGAGAGACGTGTTTTATTTATGAAGCAACATCCTGACCATGCTATCCATTCTCCATGTGCATACTCAGAGGCATGAAGAGGACGAAAAAGAACAGAGAATACAAAAGGCTCATTTTGCTGGTTAATTTTAGTCAACATTTTAGCTGGACTTATTGGCTCATATAATCTTGCCCTATGAGTAGCTTAGTGTGTGGTCTAATAAATTCTCCTTTCTAGGCAATTAAGGGTTGTAATGCTAATTTTTTTGTTCTCTTCTGATGAACGATAGTGAATAAGATCATATTTTGAAGTCACAATGATATGCATGGGTCAGAGTCCCTGAAAGAAGTTAATAAACCATTTTCCACCATGAGCTTCAATCAGAATTGAATACACCCTGTAATAAGGCAAGAGAACTATGTAATATTGGAGAAATTATTGAAAACTTCTGAGTCTCATTTTTCTCATTTGTTGAAAGCAATCAGTGTTATATGGTTTGTATTGTTGTCAAGAGAAGCTTCTTTTTACATATGGCAGTAAATACTGGGGAGGCCAATGCTCATCAAGAAGAAGAGAAGAGAAGAAAACTTGTGTTTAGTTATCACAACCACAAGAGCTCACAAAACACCACAGAGGAAGTGGTGGGAAGAATGTGAGTGCCGAGTTCACTGCTGGCCAGAGAAACTCCTCCATAGAAATGGCGGTTAACACGGAGGAGAGCCAGAACTCATCAAAACGGGAAGCAAGAGGATGCAGGGAGCTTGACACTAACAGGACATCTCCACCATGCCCTCTCAGGCTCGGGGAAACACTGCAGGAAGAGGAAGATGGAAGGAATGTAAGAGCCACAGGGTGGGAAGGAGAACTACACTGTTCAGAGCCCATCAACACTGTAACAGGGAGGACAGAGGAGGATGAATGGAATGAGACCACAAAACAGGGGAGGAGTACCTGGAAAGAGGAGGCACCTGGGTGGAATGGGGGCAGGAGAAGAGAAAAGAGGATAGCACGATGGGAACACAATCAAATTACTGCTTGTCCACATGTTAAATGTCTCAGTAAAAATAAATGGGGGCTGGAGAAATGGGTTAGTGGTTAAGGAACTTTCCTGCAAAGCCTAACAACCTGGATTCAATTCCCCAGTTCCCATGTAAAAGCCAGATGCTCAAAGTGACACATGTATCTGGAGTGTGCATCTGGAGTTTGTTTGCAGCATCTGGAGGCCCTGGTTTGTCCATTCTCTCTGACTCTCTTCTACCTGTCTCTGCTTGCAAATAAATAAAAATATTTTAAAATATATAAGTAAGATAAAATAGGAATATATGTGGATAGATTGTTACAAGTCTGGAATGTAGAAGTTATTGATAAATGGAGCTACTGTTATTGTGACAAAATGTTTGAAGATTTGAGTCTCAGTGGTTGGAACTATCTCTCTTCCATGTGGCTGTGGACTTCAGTACTTCAAAGTGTTTTAACTTTCATTCAACTACCAAAGAGTTGTCTCAGCTATTTCTAGTAGATGGAAGTGTTGCCATCTAATGAGGGGGGGTGATGAGAGTGAACCAAAAAATTAATTCAGGGCTGGAGAGATGGATCAGAAGATAAGGCACTTACCCCTGAAGCTTGAGTTTGGATCCTAGACCTCATGTAAAAGCCTGAAGCTGTGGTAATTTTCCCTAATCCCAGCACCTCTATGGAAGATAGAGGTAGAGACAAGGTGAAAGGCAAGGAAAGTTGTCCCTGGACCTCCACATATGTGCCATTGTGTGTGTTCACTCACACTCACAGAAATAAATATGTGCACACATCATACACACATGACTCATAAAAAATGAATGTATTAACAGAAGAAAAAAATTAATGTGTCATCATAGCAAACAAAATAAACAAGACTCAGAAAAACAAATGTCTTGTTTTCTCTCATATGTGGATCCTGTATTTTATAGAGCTATAGGTGCATAAGATGCAGTGTGTGTGTGTGTGTGTGTGTGTGTGTGTGTCAGGAAAACAAAAGGGAGATGGGGAAGGAAGGAATCTGGCAGGAAGAGAGGGAATTTAGGAGCAAAGAGAAAACGTATGGCCATAGGGTGGTGAATATGGTGAAAGTACATTAAATACTTGAAAGAAATTATCTTTATGAAACCCAGCACCATGTGCAATGCACACACACCTTCAAAAATTAATGCGTTCCTAACTTCTAAGTTAAATAAACCTTTCAAAACCTCCACCATTTCTGAAGTCAGTATTTTCAGAAAACCTACGCATTGGAACAGCAAGTTTAGTATGAGTGTCTGTTAGAACCAGGTCATTGCCAAGACCTGCTAGTAAAGGCTAGATGGTGACAATGAACAAGATAAAGGGTCTTCAGTGACTCCACTGGTCATTCTCATACTTCATGGCCCCAGCTTGTCATTTGCTATATACTGGGCCCAAGCAAATAAAAATGAATTTGAAATAACATTTGCATTGTTTAATAACGCTATTGGGAAGAGGGGATTATGCCAATATATGTAACGCTGTTCTAAAAACTTTAAGGAGAACCTTTAATCAATTACAGTGCTGCAAGGGCCAAGATGATAAGAGAAGGCAGGACCCTTTTTCTTAGTAGGGTCAAGGTCATCAAATTAAACCCAGCAAAGGCAGTGCTCAGAGGCATAGAAAGAAGTAAGTAAAACCTTTCAGAACTCAGAAAAGGAAGTGTGTTCCTATCTTAGATGAATCTACTAGGCTTCACAGAGGCAAAGCAAACTGATGAGGCCTGTAAAGACAGCAGGAGGCTCGTCACCCTTCTATCAAGCACTCACTGAGCCCTGACTCGACTGGATAGTGACAAGCGTGAGAGAGCAAAGGCACGCTCAGCTCAAACGTTCTGATTCCGTCTCGGAACACACAGTCACGTATGTAGATCATAGGAGATTGATATTAAAAATGCACATAACATATCTGTTAGGTCAGAATGGGCTCCCAAGATGGAGTCACCAAGGTCAGCACAATGGCAATAGAGGCACAGATTTTCCTCAAGAAACCACCCAGTCCTTATTCCCTTCTTGCCTAACAATGCCCCAGGTCATGGTTTCCTGCCCCCTTATCTTGTAAGTTACATAGTTACTGTTCTGCTGTGACACCCTAGCTATTTTAAATAGTGAATGTAATGATATCCCCTAAAGGAACTTTTCTATTCAAGGTAACAAATGAGTTCTTTTTTCTTCCTCACCTTCCCCCAACTGAAAAAGCCCTATAAAGCCCACTTCCTGAAAACTCAGGTAGGCTGTGCTCCTCTCTTGTGAGTCCCAGGGTGTGGGACACTTCCTCACTGGCACTAGTCTTTTACCACATGCCTGTCCTCATCAGACTCAAAGATCCGTATCCTTTCCCCACTGTTCTAAATACCCAATCTCACTTAAACATCACCAAGCCCTCAAACCCATTATTTCTTGCTTGCTCCAAGCTAGCCTCCTTCGCCCCATTCATTCTCCTTGCAATAGTGTTACCTATCAAACCTGACAGGACCCACCACTTAGTCCAAGACCTGTGCCTAGTCAATAGGCTGCTGTTATGTCTATTCATCCAGTAGTCCTCAACCCCTATACTATTATCTTTCACATCACCTCCTCCACTACTCATTCTTCCTTTCTTGACCTCAAAGATGCCTTCTTCACCATCCCCCTCCACCCTGATTCCTATGATCTCTTTGCTTTCAGCTGGGAGGACCCCAGTACTCATACTGCCCCTTTGAACTCATGTATGGGTGCCAATTCCTGTTAAGCAACCTTCCCCCACTAGCAAAAACTCCTCTCCGTGGGTACTTACCAACTTTCCTTTATCCGAAACCTTCTCTGGAACATGTTAACCACCTTCTTCCCCTACCACCAGAGGCAGCCTCAACTCTCTCACTTAACTCTGGAAATCAAGTCTAGCTTAGGCAGTCTTGCCCCCAGAAACTAAAGCCACTCTGGACCAGACCTCATCTGGTGATCCTAATCATTCTTATGGCCACAAAGCTTCAGAGCAACCCGAGTTGGATCCACCTATCACAGCTCAAGAGAGTCAAGTCACCTCCGTCCTGCCCTACCTCATCCAGGGATAAGTACATCTCCACCCCAATGGGCCCTCTCAAACTTAAACTCTCTCATGCTCCTACTCTTCCCCCACCCCAAAATGTTCCTCTGTTTCTTTTTTTTGTTTGTTTGTTTGTTTTCTGAGGTAGGTTCTCACTGTAGCTCAGGCTGACCTGGACTCATTATGTAGTCTCAGGGTAGCCTTGAACTGAAGACAATCCTCCTACCTCTGCCTCCCAAGTGCTGGGATTAAAGGCATGTGCCACTATGTCCAGCCCCAAAATGTTCCTCTTGAATATACTGATGTCCCTCTGCCTTCTCTCTCTTGGCCCAAGCCCTCTATCCCTCAGCTCTGAGTGCTTATCCTCCCCTTACGCCTGGCGTTTTGATGTTGTAGCAGTTGACAAGGATAGCAAGCTCCTTAATTCTTCCTTACGTCCTCTCATGGTGTGTGCGGACCCCATCTCCCTCACCTTCTCTATAACAGACGTCACCAGTGACTGCTCAATGCAGGAATGGTAGGAGAGAAGTCTCTGTTTTACTCAGGACCAAGTTGTAACGGCATGCTACACTGGCACTGTCAGAGGGTGCTCACTACCAGTCTTACCACTCTGACACCTCTAGCCACCATGACACTCCTCAGCACATGCCCTGAAGAGAGACCAACCTATTGACCACATTATCCAGCCTCTCCCTTAAGAACTCATCACCCCTACGACCAGCATGAAGACATTACAGAAGAAAGACCACTGTCTATTATCATTAACAAAAGGCTGGAATGTTAGTGTGGTGGTTTGAATAGACTAGATGGCCCCCAGTATATTCAGTTGCTTGTTTGTAGTTTGCATCTGCAGCCACCTGGCTGGAGTCAATACCATTGTGTGAATCTTAAGGTGTGGTGGTGGGTTTTAGATTTCAATCTAAAGATATGCAAAGTGTGCCTAGCTGGAGTTCCTGAAGTGTGCTGTGGGTTTTGGCTTTAGGCTTGTGCTTCTCTCTCTCTCTGCTTGGCCTGTGAAGGCAGGCCAGCTTCTTCTGCCATTATGGAACTTCCCCTGGATCTGTAAGCTTCAATAAATATCCCTTCCTCCATAACTGTGCCTGGTCTGCAAGTTCATCTCAGTGAACCTGAAGCTGTCTGATACAGTTAGTTTGGGACAGGCTCCCAAGATGGAATCACCAAGGTCAGCAGAATGGTGATAGAAGCATAGGAAAGTGGCTTACCCACATTCCTCAAGAAGCCACCTGGTCTTTATCCCCTCCTTGCCTAACAATGCCCCAGGTCATGCTTTCCTGACCCCTTATCTTATAAGTCACATGGTCACTGTTCTGGTGTCACACCCTAGCTATTTTAAATGGTTAATGTAATGATCTCCCATAAAGGAACTTTTCTATTCAACTCAACAAATGAGTTCTTTTTCCTCCCTCACCTTCCCCCAACTGAAAAATCCCTATAAAGCCCACAACCTGAAAACTCAGGCTTGCTGTGCTCCTCTCTTGGGAGTCAGCCCTGGAAGCTGATGCTTTTCCCAAATAAAAGCTTTCACCTTTGCCTCAGAGTGGTTTGTGTGGTCTTGGTCACTCCCAAACCTTACAATATTGTATCCAGTTACTGATGGTGTCCCTTAGATCTATAATTCTCTCTCACACACATTCTCTCTCTCTCTCTTTCTCTCTTCCCTCCTCTCTCTCTCTCTCTTTCTCTCTCTCTCTCTCTCACACACACACAGAGAGAGAGGAATATTTAGAGAGTATTTCCAGAGGTCACACTCAGACTAAGTCTTGAAGAAAGCAGAATTTTGGGAAGCTACCTGAGGATTATGGGCATAGGAGCTTTCCAGATGCAAAAGGAAAATCAAATTCCCTTAGGAAACTGCAAAGAAAATGTTCAAGTGCAGTGATATGATGAAAATAAACATGGAAAGAGACTGAGCAATGAAATTAGAGCATAAATTGTGGTTTAGATATGAGTCAGAATAAGTAAAATTCAGTAAGGACCAGATCATCCAAGGATTTGTGCAGGGTACAGGGAGGCACTGAGGTGGCAGGGCTCTGCAGTGGGTCTGGAGAGCCGCGTGCTGAAGTTGGCTCTATCTGTGCTCCTTCTTAGCCCACCTCTGTCCCCAGCAACAGAACACTGGCTGTGGTGAACTGCTGGCTTTGTCTTTGGACATAAGCATTCTCATCCAGGTCTATAAGTGAAGAGATATAAAGCAGGTATGTAGATGCCTTTTTCCTTCTTCTTTTTTTAAACTGGTAAAGGCTGTTGAGATTTTGGATGTTAACTTGCCAGTAGTTTACTCACACTGAAATAAAATAGTCAACTTCCTTGTTTCTTGGAATACTAGCATATTTCCCCAAATTTCATTTTCCCATGTAACTCACTTATCTACCCCACTGTTAGTCATATTCATGAAAATGCCTTTTCACCTTCCCTTTCTCCTGGGGGGTTTTAAAACCAAATAAAGCATTGGCGATAACACTGCCAGCTGAAAGTGTTATTTATCTCCAGTTACCAGTAACTTAAAGGGCAGCAGAGATAAGAGCGCTTCCCTGGGACTTCGGGGAATGTAGAGGGATTATCTTCCTGCTTGTTTCCCAGCTCACCACTGTGATGTAAACACTGCCCAGAGAGACCTGGTTTACCGTGAAAGTCATGCCACTGCCTACAGTACACATGGGTCACAGGGCGTCTGGTTAAACAGGGTGGCCAGAGACCAAGTGAACTATTTGGTCAATGTTTTACTAAGTTCTCAGTTGCTACTCATTTTAATTAATTTATTTTCCTCTTTTACCCACCCGCATCTCAGATGTATCTAAATTGTAAAGTCAATCACAAAGGTTCCATGAGGATTAAATAGAATTTTTATCAGAAATCTATAGCTAGCTGTGTTCTTTTAAAATGAGAGAGAGAGAGAGGCAGGGAGGGAAAGGGATCTTAAGAGAAGAACCACTAGTTAGACTTAACTTCACTGAATTTCTTTGCTATTAACCCTTCTTGAGCCTATGTTGTGCTGTAACAACAGAATGATGGATAAGAAAGACATGTGTTTTGTAGTTAGAAGGTAAGTGGGAAAATCACCAAGAGAGTGGCTATCACATGAAAGATGAGGAGTGAAAACACAGCATCACCCTCCCTGGCTTCCTGACTTTGGATTAGTCATTAACAATGCTGAAGGACTCCTGCTTTCTGCAACAGAATGGAGGGGTTTCCATACAAGGCTGATTTACTGAGTTTGAGTTTGAGTTTCTCTGAGAAGTAGAGAGATGGGTGGCAGGATTTAGACCCCAGAACCCATGTGGAAGCCAGAGGCTGAGGCAGGCATCTCAGTGTGTTTACAGCAAACACAAAAATTTTGCTCAGGATATTTTCTCAGTTTAGACCAACCTGAGGGAATATTCCTTAAGGTTAAACACAGAATTCAAGTCCCTCCTACACGGTTGTGAACATATGAGTTAAAAATACAGGATTTCAGGCTGGGAAGATGGCTCAGAAGTTAAGAAAACTTGCCATATAATCATGAAAGCCTGAGAGGGCCTGAGACTTCTTGGGTTTCATCCCCCAGAACACATGTAAAGAGCTATGGATGGTCACATACTCCTGTAACCCTCATCCTGTGAAGATCAGCAACCAGAGAATCATGAGCTTTGTGTTCAGAGAGAAACTCCATCTCAAAGAAAATTGTAGATGAACGATAGAAGAGGACACTGAACCTTCTCCTCTGGCTTCCACATGCACACCCATAGAGCATATGCATCTGCACACACAAAACCTTGGTTTTTAACTGATGTTTTCTCTCCTGCATAGAATAGATATACAGACACACATATACATGACATGTAAGTAAATGGAGGACTGTTTTGGAAGAAGAAGAGGAATAATGGGAGGAGGGATAGGGAGACAAGAGAGAGTGATGAGCTATGAATATGCTCTAAGTTCATGAGTGAAAACTCATCACTTTGTACAATGAGAATGCACTGACAAAAACATGAGGGCCTGTGACATGCTCAGTGGTTAAGGTACTTGCTGCACAGGCATGTGTACCACAATTTGGATCCCTAGAACCCATACAAAAGTCAGACACTCTGGTAGGCATCTTTAATCTCAGCACACTGACAGTGAGAAGGGAGGCACAAACAGGAGAACTTCTGAGAAGCTGCAGGCCAGCTAGCCTAGTGAACAAGGTAGTCAACAAGAGACTGTGCTCCAGAGAAGCTGGAAGGCAAAAACTGCTACCCAAAGCTGTCCTCTGACCCCACACACATAAGCCCATGCTCACACATGTACAAACATACGCACGTCATACATGCTTGCACACACACCAACTTTTTAAAATATAGCATTTTCAAATTCCTAAAATATGAGTTTATAAACTTCTATTGCACAGCTCCTTTGAACTGTTTTTTTTTTTTCATCTTGGATTTTTTTTTAAATTTTTCTTTATTAGTTAGTTTTGTATTCAGCAAATACAGTCAGTTTGGTACCATTATTTATTAGTAGCGTGTGTTAAGTGTAGAAAGTCAAACAAACATGAAACAAGTGTGACAGTCTTCTGCTCCCTTTTCCTCCAGGCCTGAGGACAGCTCCTTTGAACTGGAATTTATTAGTAGTATGTGTTAAATGTAGAAAGGCAAATAAACATGAAGCAAGTATGACAGTCTTCTAATTCCTGCAGGCATGAGGATAGCGTGTATCCTCACCCCCTAACATAGTCCATGCTATTAGAATCAAAGTTGGATTCCACAACTTTGCCAGCTCTGTTGATAACTTGGGACATCAGCACAGTGCAATGGGGCTCTGTTTACCTTGCTTGTGCACAGCAGTGCCCTTATTTCCAAAGCATGAAAATGATGCTGCTGCTATGTTTGAAGATTGTTATCAGCTTAGATGTAACATCCCCTGAAGTCATTTTGATCCTATAAATTATTTACAATTAATTCTGTAGTGATTTTTTTGAGTTTAATGTTAAAAGTTTCTTGAGGCAGAGAAAGGTGTTATCACTCTGTAAGAAGCAATCCAGCCTAGTGCCTGGGAGGCGATAAGGATGCTTGAATGCATGTGAGATTACTAAATGCAATGATGATGAATGGGTGTCTCATTAGTACCAGAAATTGTTTTACAACCAATATTCGGAACTATCATCTTTACTATAAAAATAGGGTCTTACATAGAATCCAATAGATTAAAAATTGCTTCCTATCTATAGAATGTCCTACTAAGTGTTCCAAGTTCTTCTGCCAGGTCATGGAGCACACTTGAAAGAAGACAGAAGTGGGTTTCAGCACCAGAAATTTTACCACTACCCCAACATAAACTAAACCGTAAAGGATGAAGCAGCCTTTGTCTCGGGAAAATTCTTTCAGTGAGAAACTTTGTGATCTGTGTGCTCTATGAGAGCTTGGAGAGAATTTCCCACCAGATTTCTAGCCATGTAGCTTTCTTTTTTTCTCCACATTTGGAAACAAGACATACTGTTTCCCACACTTACAGATCATTTACGTCAGGCATAGGGTATTCCTCAGAGACCCTTGAACTTCCTTTAGGGGTTCTTTCTCCAGACATTTCTTTGGCTGGGGCAGAATCCAGAAGCTGAGACAATAACTCGGGCTTCCTAGGCAGGTCCTGTTGCTTGGGCTTGCAAGGACAATGGTTGTTGGTGAGAAACCAGGTGAAGCAAAAAGAAATTACCCAGATTCAGTGACAAAGCAGCAGGCTACACATTGAGCACTTGTGCAGATAATTAGCACCTTGCTGCATACATTCAGGGAGCTGGATGCAAGCTTTTGGGGATTTTGTAGTGTTTTGGGGTTTTTGCTGATACCTGGAATAGTACATACAAATGAAAAAAATTTAAACCAGTCTTTCTTTTTACTCATTTTTTGAAACATTGAGCACTTATCATATTTACCTACAATTTAAATGAATAAGTGAGTGAAATAGCAGGTAATAAAAAATAAAACATAGCAGATAATAAGATTTTAAAAACAAATAAAACAAGGGACTTTAGCCAAAACCGCACCATGTGAGACTAAACTTTACCAGCTTCCAGAGCATTCTCGTCTGTTCCCATGATATTTGCATGTCAGCATTGTATACTATGTATAGCACCAACAATATGTAAAAATTGTCAGAATTGTACATTTCTTCTTTATCTTAAATACATCTGACTGTTACTAGTAAAATAATAAACAACAAACATCAAATTCAAAGTCTCATTTTAAGATGTGCTGTGAACATGATGTATCCACATTACAGGAAGACAGTACCTGTCAGAGACATAAGCACAAATTTTTGTATTTTTACTTTTTGGTTTCAATTTTTCTCTTTCTTTTTTATAGTACCATTATATAGCCAAGGTTGACTTGAATTATACAGCTGACCATCCTAAGCTAGCCTCAAAGCATAATTCTCCTGTCTGAATCTCCTGAGTGCTGGGACTCCAAGTGTGCTCCCAGCCCTTTTCTTTCACGTTTTATAAAAATTAGCCAATCAAGGCTGCTTGATGGTTAAAGCACTTGCCTGCAAAGCCCGAAGATCTGGGTTTAATTTTCCAGTACCCACATAAAGTCAGATGCACAAGGTGACACATGCATCTGGAGTTCATTTGCAGGGTCTAGAGGCCCTAGCACATGCATTCTCTCATTCTCTTTCACTCTCTCTCACAAATAAATATTTTAAAAATTAGGCAATCAAACACAATAATAGACAAAAAGTCATTACATGTCATGAGTAATGCCATTGTCCCAGAAAAACAAGGTGTTTTATCAAACAAAATTTGATCAATATAATTCATTGTATGAACACAGTAAAAGGAAAAACATCACAAGATTGTCTCAACATGTGCTGAAAAACTGCTTGAAAAAAACCCACATTCATTTCTGGTAAGCGCTCTTAGCAAACCAGACATACATGGGAGCTTACACATAGTTTTCTTTTCCATGTTTCAGTTATCCATGGCTTAGTTTGGTCCAAATATGTTAGATGGAAGTTTCCAGAAATAAGTCATCATAAGTTCTAGATGGAATACCACTCTGGGCAGGATGATACAGTCTCACACCATCCTGCTCATCCCGCCTGGAAGATGAGCCCCCTGCGTAAAGTACCCATACTGGGTATGCTGTGCTCCAGTTAGTATGAGAGATTGCCATCACATAGCTTTCAGAATTATGGTATACTGTTATAATTGCAATATCTTTTAATTTATTTGAGAGAGCGAGGCAGAGAGTGGGGGAAGAGGAAGAAGAGGATGGGAACACCAGGGCCTCCAGCCACTGCAAACGAACTCCAGATGCATGCGCCACCTTGTGCATCTGGCTTATGTAGGTCCTGGGGAATTGAACCGAGGTCCTTTGGCTTTGCAGCAAACACCTTAACCGCTAAGCCATCTCTTCAGCCCTAATTGAAATATCTTATTATTACTTCTTGTTGGTAATAACTTGCTGTGCCTAATTTATCAATTAAGTGGTTTCAAAGGCAACGGTATATATAACATTTGTTGCTACTTGGTTTTAGGCCCTCGTTGGGTCTCAAACATGCAGAAAGGGGACACTAGTTTATGTGTATGTCAAAGTTATCAGCTAGCCTCCTTAAACTTGTGCCATTAATTTCATGTTGAGTATACCTCAAAAAGAATGCAAACAGAAAACAAAAGAACACAAGTGTGTTCTCTGGAATGTTTATAATTTAATGTAAACATGGCAGGGCTTGTGCGCCAGCTTTGTGTCCAGGACCCAGGTTTTTTCTATCTTGTTGCTATCTAACTCTCTACAGATGACTTCATATTATTAGTTCAAATGGTGTTTCTAGCTCCTTCCATTATGTCCTCATGATAGATGAGAGTGAAAGAAAAGGAGTGGAAGATAAATCCTTTAGTACAAAAAAGACATGGCCTATATGATTTATGTTATATCCCCATTGAATGGAACACAAATGCATGCATAAAAGAAAGTTATCTTGAGCCATTACAAGACATATCGTAATTTACTTAGCCACTCTTCATTGATGGATTTTTGGATTAATTACAGCATTAGTAGCTACAAATACACACACATCTACACACACACACACACACACACGTAAGAAAACCTATGTTTGAGCCAGGCATGGTGATGTATGCCTTTATTCCCAGCACTCAGGAGGCAGAGGTAGGAGGATTGCCATGAGTTCAAGGACACCCTGAGACTACATAGTGAATTTCAGATCAGTCTGAGCTAGAGTGAGACCCTACCTCAAAAACAAACAAACAAACAAACAAACAAACAAACACACTTTGGACCTTGGCTCTGCTTTAATTCTATAAGGCTATGATTTACACAATTAAGTTTTTAAGCCTCAGTTACACTTCAGTTTTTCTTTATGTAAAATGAGTAATAGCAATGTCTTAGTTTTTCAAGGATTGAGTTACTTCATGAAAAGCACGTCATTGCCCAGCAGATCATAGTACTTGCCACTATGATTATAAGCATTTCCTTTGGGCACGTGTGTGAGCTGTTGCTCAAAATAAAGATGCATTCTCAGATGCATCATTGTGTGATTTCATCACTATGTGAACACCAGCGTGCACTTACATGCACCACAATTATATCACAAGGTGAAGTCATCTTGCAGGACCAAGGATGTCTCTGTAGCCTGTTGTTGACCCAAATATTATGATGACATGTGAGCATATAGCTTTAGGATACATTTCTAGAATGAGAGTCTTGTGGAAAAAAGCCTGTATACTTGGATCTTCATAGAATCCCAACTTAACTGTATTTCCTTAGAAGCAGAGGCTGAACAAACAGTTTGAATACATACAGACAATCTGAGTGGTAAAGAAGAGTCCAGAAGGGAAGGACAGGTAGACAGCAGAAGGAACGTGGTGAATACTAGACACACTGTCATGTCAAGCGCTTTTGGGCACGGGGGCTCCATGCTGCTGAGCAAACTCCAGGAACCAGTGCAGAGACAGTCTCAGAGAGTCATACTCCAGGGGTGCTTTCAAGGTGGGGTGTCAGCACACTGGCACCTGTCCTGCTGGGCAGTCATCAGCTGAGGAGCAATAGTGCCATGAGCAGAGCAGGACAGCTCTGCCTCAGGTTCTGTCTGTACACCAGTTTAGATAAATCAGCTAGAAGCCATCCAGTTTCTTAAAAATGTTTATTTCTTTGCAAATAGAGACATAGAAGAGAGAGAGTGGACATACCGGGGCCTCCAGCCACTGCAAACTCCAGGTGCAAGTGCCACTGTGCACTTGGCTTTACATGGGTACTGTGGAATTGAACCCAGGTCGTTAGGCTTTGCAGGCAAGTGCCTTAATCACTGAGCCATCTCCCCAGCCCCCATTCAGGTTTTTATGATCAATGTATTAGGTACTTCTCTCAGTTCTGAAACAAAATACCTGACAAAAGTAACTTAAGGAAGAAGCATTTCTTTGGGCTCACAGTTGAAGGGTGACATTTATCACTCTGGGAAGACACAGCAACAGCTTGAAGAGGCTGGCTACTCCCTACCTACAGTCAGGAAGCAGAAAAGGATGAATGCTGGTGCTCAGCTTGCTTTCTCCTTTTTGTGAAGCCCTGGATCCTATCCCACAGAATATTACTACCCACCCTCCGGTAACCAGGAAACTCCATCATGGTCTTCCCCAGGACTATGTCTTCTAGGTGATTCTAGACTCTGTCATGTTCAATGTCAGGATTAACCATCCCAGTCGCTATGGCAGGACATTCCTGATAGCTTTGTTTATAAATAGTCCTCTTCTCGGGGCACACCCACCTGACCTTCCTTAAACCCCTGCTGGGAGGTAATCGTTCTGGAACATAGAGAAAGTGAGCTCTGTTTGTCAGAGAATGAAAGCAATGGAGGAGCCAAGTATCTGGAAGGCTGGGCAGCATGAACTTAAAGGCAAGTCAGAGAGGACATGGTCAGTGCCAGCTGCCTCCATTGAGTTGAACGCACCCCACTGTGGTACTCAATTTGGAGTGTATGTGTATGTGTGGGCACATGCGTGGTCATGGGTGTGAGTGCAGACATGGGAAGAGCATAGCATGGTGTATGTGTATGTGTGGGCACATGCGTGGTCATGGGTGTGAGTGCAGACATGGGAAGAGCATAGCATGGTGTATGTGTATGTGTGGGCACATGCGTGGTCATGGGTGTGAGTGCAGACATGGGAAGAGCATAGCATGGTGTATGTGTATGTGTGGGCACATGCGTGGTCATGGGTGTGAGTGCAGACATGGGAAGAGCATAGCATGGTGTATGTGTATGTGTGGGCACATGCGTGGTCATGGGTGTGAGTGCAGACATGGGAAGAGCATAGCATGGTGTATGTGTATGTGTGGGCACATGCGTGGTCATGGGTGTGAGTGCAGACATGGGAAGAGCATAGCATGGTGTATGTGTATGTGTGGGCACATGCGTGGTCATGGGTGTGAGTGCAGACATGGGAAGAGCATAGCATGGTGTATGTGTATGTGTGGGCACATGCGTGGTCATGGGTGTGAGTGCAGACATGGGAAGAGCATAGCATGGTGTATGTGTATGTGTGGGCACATGCGTGGTCATGGGTGTGAGTGCAGACATGGGAAGAGCATAGCATGGTGTATGTGTATGTGTGGGCACATGCGTGGTCATGGGCGTGAGTGCAGACATGGGAAGAGCATAGCATGGTGTATGTGTATGTGTGGGCACATGCGTGGTCATGGGCGTGAGTGCAGACATGGGAAGAGCACAGCATGGTGTATGTGTATGTGTGGGTACACGCGTGGTCATGGGCGTGAGTGCAGACATGGGAAGAGCATAGCATGCATGTGGAGGTAAGAGTACAACCCAGTGTCAGTCGTCACCTGCCACCTTGTTTGAAGCAAGATCTCTTGTTCACCACTGCATTTGCCAAGCTCGCTGGCCCATGAGCTTCCAAAGGACTCTCCTGTCTCTGCCTCCCTCCTCACCAGGGATTACAGATGCTCACACCATGCCTGTATGCAGCTGTAGGTGGGTTCTGGGATCCAGACTGATATCCACTCTTGCCTGGCACGTTTCCCCACCCCCGTCATGGGCACAGTGGACGGGGCTCTATAGCATAAGAACTCCACTCTCAGCTCAAATGATCTGTGGAGTCCATCCATCTATGAAACAGCTTTGGGCTTTTTTGATAATTCAATAGATGTTTGTGGGAAACCCACTGTGAGGTTATAGATGTGGCCTGAGGGAGAAACATTGGTGTGACAAATTAGGTAATAGGTAGAACTGTGCTGCCAGCTGACATCATTCAGTTTTGCCCTTGGACATGCCTGGGCATGCCCATGCCTGGTAACAGTGTGTCCTCCACTCTATCATGGCAACTTCCATACCTGCCCAACCCAAACGCTAGGACTTGGCAATTAAGAGTTCATAACAGGCAGTCAAATTGCATAATGATATGCATCTAAGCAGCACACTGAGCTGCTCTCTGAATATTCTGTGATGCTTTTGTGGTGTTCACATTGAGGCAGGCACGCATAGGGAACACACGCCTATGAAGATATGCACTCATGTATGTATGAACATGCACACACACACCACATACACACATGCTGCCCATGGTCATCTTTTCTGGAGAGTTTTTACAATTTTTCTCTCTACTAAGGAAATGACTCTTTATCTAATGAGTTGTAAGTAATTTTCCATTGCCATTTCCATAGTTTTCAGTTTTGATGTTTTGGGATTTTTCATTTTTCTGGAACATTTTTCTTTCTACTTAGCTATTATTTAAACCTTTTTTTTAATACTTCTTTTTTCTTTTTTATTTGTTTGTTGTTTTGAGAGAGGGTCTCACTGTAGCTCAGGCTGACCTAGAATTCACTATGTAGTCTCAGGGTAGCCTCAAACTCATGGCGATCCTCTTACCTCTGCCTCCTGAGTGCTGGGATTAAAGGTGTGTGGCACCACGCCCAGCTTATTTTTTATTAAGTATATACTTCATATGGACACATCATGTGTTGATACAATCATTTCCCTCCCACCTGCCCCGATTCAGCTGAGGGCCCACCCCAGTGGGGTTGCTGGTGTTCCCCATGGGGACGTGGGTTATGAGTTGTGAGAGCAGCAGTCAGTCATGGGGGGCGGGCAATGCCTCTGGATATGATCTTCCAGCCTGTGGCTCTTACAATCTTTCCACCTCGTCTTCCACAAACTTCCCTGAGCCGAGGTGGGTGTGCGTTAAGTCTGCTTCACTGTGGAGCTCTCAGCAGCTTCTGGATGTCTGCTTGGTTGTGTGTTGTGTGTCCTCAGGGTCTGTCTCCGCACCCTGGTGCATGCTGTCAGGGCCTGGAAGCAGTGCTCTTGCTCATCTCACCAGTTCCTTGGGTTTTACCTGGGCCCTGGCTAAAGTGTGAGCGGGTGGTTTTTCACCTTGGATTTTGCATCCTTTCTGTAAAAGAAAGATTCTCCAATGGGCAATGAGGTCAGCATAGGTTAAATGGGATAAGTATTGTTAATTTAGAGAGATTTTGATGAATGTAGATCCTCTTTTGGCCAAAACCTAGTGGGAGCTTGTCTTTGGAGACCACAGTCTTTTCCTTTATTATTATTAAGAATATATTTTTAGGGCTGGAGAGATGGCTTAGCAGTTAAGTGCTTGCCTGTGAAGCCTAAGGACCCCGGTTCGAGGCTCGATTCCCCAGGATCCACGTTAGCCAGATGCACAAGAGGGTGCATGCATCCGGAGTTCCTTTGCAGTGGCTGGAGGCCCTGGGCACCCATTTTCTCTCTCTCTCTCTCTCTCTCTCTCTCTCTCTCTCTGTCTCTCTCTCTCTCTCTCTCTTTCTCTCTCTGCCTTTCTTTCTGTCTGTTGCTCTCAAATAAATAAATAAATAAATGAACAAAAAAATTCAAGAATATATTTTGAATGGATACATCATGTTTTGTTACCATCTTTTTTCCCTCCTCCCTGCCCCCATTCTGCTGGGGGCACATCTTAGTGGGGGTGCTGGTACCCCCCATGGGGTTGTGGGTTATGCATTGTGGGGGCAGTAGACAGTTATTGGGGGGAGGCAATGCCTCTGGGTATGATGTCCCAACCTGTGGCTCTTACAATCTTTCCACCCCATCTTCCACAAAATTCCCTGAACCTTATTGGGTGTGTTTTAAGTCTACTTCAGTGATGAGCTCTTAGGAGCCACTAGATTTCTACTTTGGTATGTGCTGAGTATCCTAAGCATCTGTCTCCTAGACTCTGGTGCTGATGATCAGGCTTAACATGGAGGCAGCACTCTTGCTCATGTCCCAATTCCGCCGTGGTTTCATTTGGGCCTTGTCTGAAGTGTGATGGGTGGTTTATCTCCTTGGGTCTCATTATCTTCTAAAAAAGAAAAACAGATTCTCCAATGGAGAGTGAAGTCAGCATAGGTTAAATGAGATAAGCGTTATTAATTTAGGGAGAATTTTATGTATGTAGCCCCTCTTTTAGCCAAAACAAGTGGGAGCTTGTCACTGAAGTACATAATCTTTCCATAGGATTCTGACTTGGTTCCCAGTTCCAGCTATGGGTTCCTTTCCACTGAGTGCATCTCTTAGCCAATCAGAAAACCACTGATTACCCACCAAGGCTGGGAACCACCATTGCACAGGTGTGTATGTCATATCATGCTTGTTGCTTTTGTATAGCAGTGTCCCCTGCTTGCTCACAATGTTGTTGGCCACTTTCCCCCAGCAGCTCACGTAGCACTTTCCAGCACTATACAGGCTAACCACCTGGGAACTGGCTCCCTTCCGGATTCCAGCCATATCTGTCCATGTTGTCTTCAGCAATAGGGTCTTACCTTTTACACCAGGTGGGAAATTATGTGCTTTGACAGAAGCCTGTCTTGTTTTGGAGACCTCGTAGATCTCTCTGATCAATAGCTCAATGTGGTTAGCAATTGATTTCTGGTACTGAGAATTACAGGCCAGAGCCAAATGTTTTAAGGTTGGGCTTCATCCCACCCTCTCTGGGCCCTTCTTATACTTCTCTTTTTAATGATGACTACAAAAAACTCCCTATTAGTACAGTGTTTAAAATATTTGTACTTTTCCTCATTTTTTATTTTTACCATTTGCTTATATTTTCACACATAAATTAAATTCTAATTAAATTCAGTGAAATTAGTGTTTAATAATAACTTCTTTCTTCTATGCCTTCATTCCAATCCTACATATCTTTTCAACTTCAATACACAGTGAGGTACCTACAATAAACTCTTATCTATTGTTACTTATTCCAACAATGAACAAATGGCCTAGGCTTACTTTTAAATAGATTAGTTTATTTTTTATTTTTAAATTAATTTTGGAGTTTTTTTTTAATTTACAGAAAACCTACAACAAAGGCACACAGTTGCACCCCCAAACTCTCCTATGATCACCATCTTCCTACAGTGTATGTGGCTCTGTCTCATTGCAGGGACAAAATGCTCAACTAGCAACAGCTTATGGAAGGAAAGAGTTTATTCCAGCTTAAGAGTTTCCAGGATGTTTCACCATGGCAGGGAAAGCCCGGCATGAGCAGCCAGCTGGGCATAACATCTCCACAGCAGCAGAAAGGAAG
Organism: Dipus sagitta; assembly: GCA_036346955.1. Lineage (NCBI taxonomy): Eukaryota > Metazoa > Chordata > Mammalia > Rodentia > Dipodidae > Dipus > Dipus sagitta. Next base: position 60,330,571 of record CM070788.1, read on the forward strand.
GAATCCGAGTACTGAGCTTGGAGCAGAACTATGCCACTCCACAGCCTACTCTCAGCCACACACCTCCTCTATCAAGACTCCACCTTGCATGTGCCCCACAACTTTCCCACACTTCCAGCAGCTGGGAATCAAGTATTCAAAATACATGTGCCCATGGGGGACCCTTTACATTCAAACCATCACAGAGTGGTACATGGGTTACCATTAACAAGCTAATTTATATAATTAGCTAAAGGCCACATTCTGTCCAGTTTTGATCTCATGTCCTCTTCCTGTCCCAGGATTTCCAGCCAGGATATGAAGTCACATTCAGCCATTGTGATTTCTTAGGCTCCTCATTGTTGTGACTGTTTCCTGTCCCAGAATCCCCAGCCAGGATATGATGTCACATTCAGCCATTGTGATTTCTTGGGATCCTCCTGGTTGTGATTGCTTCCTCTCCCAGAATCCCCAGCCAGATATGATGTCACATTCAGCCACTGTGTTTCTTAGGATCCTCCCAGTGGTGATTGCTTACTGTTTTTTAAAAATATTTTATTTATTTATTTGAGAGACAGACAGAGAGAGAAGGAGGCAGATAGAGAATGGGTGCACCAGGGCCTCCAGCCACTGCAAACAACTCCAGGCACATGTGCCACCTTGTGCATCTGGTGCTGGGGAATCAAATCAGGGTTCTTAGGCTTCCCGGGCAAGTGCCTTAACCACTCAGCCTTGACTCCAGCCAATTTTTTTTCTTAGATTTTTTGTTGATCCTCAGAGTTTTGAGGAGTGCTACTCACGTGTTTGTAGAAGATTCTTCTATTGTGAATTTTCTGATATTTCCTCTATGCTTAGATTGGGCAGTGGGTTTCTTGCAGGAGGACCATTGGGGCAGAGTGACATTTCCAGTGCATCACACAAAGAGGACATGCTGTCAACATGACATATCTCCTGGTATGAATGAACTTAGGTGAGCTAACACTGCCCAGGTTGTCCCCACTAATTTCTCTTCCCTTCCTCTCCAAACTGCACATTTTGCTGGGCTTGCACGCTGCACGACCCAAAGTAAAATGGGAATTTATGTTCACCTCTGAGAGTGAAGCATCTACGTAAGTTATTTTAAAGTCTTCTCAGCGCTTGCTGTTGAGGGCCTGAGTTCAATCCCCCAGCACCCATATCCAAACTCGGGAGTGGCCATGCATGCTTGAGACTCCAGTCCCAAGGGGAGCAGAGTCAGAAGAATAGTTGTGGCCAGTCTTACCACAGCAGAGCAAGCTCCAGGCTCTGTGAGAACTCTGTCTGAAGGAAATAAGGCAGAAGAGTGGTAGAGGAGGACACCTGTATCCTCCTCCTGCCTCCACATTAATGCACAGGGAACATGCGCATCGGCACACACACATACACACATCCCAAAATGTAAGCATAAAATTCTGCTCATTTGTTCATTTATTAAAACATTTGCTTATGTAGGTATAGACTCAAATATTTTGGTGTGTGTGTGTATGGTGTGTGTATGTGTGAGTGTGGGCATGTGTGTAGGTACATGTAAAAGTCAGAGGACAGTGTTCTTCTACCTTGTTTCTTGTTGTTACTTCCCACTGCATTCACCAGGCTATCTGGCTCAGGAGCTTCCTGGAAATTCTTCTGCAGCCAACCTCCCTTTACTCTGGGGGGAGGGAATTCAAGGCAGTATTTCACTCTACCCCAGGCTGAGCTGGGACTCACTTTGTAGCCCCATGCTGGCCTTGAAGTCATGGCAATCCTCCGACTGCAGCCTCCAGAGTGCTAGGATTAAAGGCATGCACCATCAAGCCAGCTCAGCCTCCCTTTCTGCCTTAGGTACTGGGACTGCAGATGCCTGCCACAGTATCTGCTTTGTATGTGGGTTTTCAGGACCTGAACTCAGATAGTCAAAAAACAGGAAGCATAGCAAGTGCTTTATCCACTGAACCATCTCCTCAGTCCTGACACATGGATACCTATTTTATACTTTGTGTTATATCCAACACACATCTGAAGTTGCCCTTTTGGTTGACTGATGTGTCCCTTTGACATGCTCCATGATTGTGGGTGTGCACATGTGAGTGTGTATGTGTATGTTTGCGTTTTGATTTTTTCTAACTTACTTATTTTCTATTTTAATTCACCTGGCATATTTCTTTTGTGCCCCAGTTCTAAAATTGATGATTTGGGGGGCACTCTGTTTATTTTTATTGACAAATAGTATTAGAAAATAAGATTTTGGTTACCAGATACTGCTGGACTTGGACTTATTTTATAAGAATGTAGCCCAAACCAATTTAATAAAGTTTAGTCAGTAAACAGATTGCAATGTAATTCAGACTGTGCAGCCTTGTACTACATTTTTTTTTTATAGAAAAGAGTTACTTGATTGATTTTTTGCTGTTCTAATTCTTTGCAGACTGAGGAATAAAAACCAAAATCACAAGTGGGACCCTAATGTGCCTTGCAGGGTGAAGGTGATCTCTCATAACTAAAATAAAAACAAGAATAAAGGCTGTTGAGATTTTTACCACCAAAGTTTGAACTTTCCCTCCATTAGAGCAAAGTACCATTTGGTTGTTGCAGGGGCCTAACACTCAGTGACCATAATTGCCCTTAACAATAAAGTGGTGTCTTGTGACTTTAATCCAATCCAGCTTGCCGGCACAGGAAACATTTGGCATTTTCCTAGGGCAATGATTAATGCAGAAACACTTAGTTTCATAGCTAATGTGAATAGTTATAACCCCAGAGAACCTACTGACTTTATAAAAATCAATTTTATAAGATTGATATCTACATTCATCCTTTTATGACTTCATTCCCAACTGAGAAAATAAAATGTGGGGCTAATATTTGGATTCAATGTAAGATACAAAGCACAATCCCCACCCACCCAGTTTCCTTTTTCCTTTGTGGTTTGTCAATGTTGCATGGATATAAAAGTACAGGAAAACCAAACTAGCATGAACTCCATCTCCCGTTCATGTGCACACGTTTTATTCAGTTCTCACAACTGTGTTGGGCATTAACTAGTGCCACTTCCATTTCAAAGCTGAAGGCACAGAGACTTAAAGAGGTTGTCCTTTGTCCAAGATCATACAATTTAGAGTGGAACGCACAGAGATTTTTTGTGGAGTTTCTTCTCAGGAGAATTTCAATCTGCAGTTCATCTTTCTTCACCCCTGTAGAGGCTCTCAAAGCTGGCTGTGGACATAAGGATAATTTGAGAAGATTTTTTAAAACGATGCTGAGATCTGATAGAGATTCGGGTTCAATAGTTCTGAGGGGGATGTAGGCATAGCAGTCTTCAAAGCCCCCTGGTGATGCTGACGGGGGGGAATCATGTTTGAGCTGCTGCACCACTCCCCCCTTGAAGTCTCTAAGGTTTTTAATGTAGTTCATCTAATTCTTAAAACAACCCAGGTAGAAATTACTATGCTCACATTAAAAAAGAGAAAAACTAAAATTGAAGGAATTTGTACCTCTTATCTAATATTAAAAAAAAATCAGTAGCTAGGGCTGGAAAAATTACTTAGCAATTAAGGCCCTTGACTGGGAAGCCTAAGGACCCATGTTCAATTCCCCAGATCCCATATTAGCCAGACACACAAAGGTGAGGCAAGCACAAGGTCTCACATTCCCACTAGGTGGTGTAAGCACCTGGAGTTCAATTGCAGTGGCTGAGGCCCTGGAGCACCAATTGTTTCTCTCTGTTTCTCTCTCTGTGTCTCTCTCTCTGTTGTTCTCTCTAAAATAAAAAAATAAAAAAATCAGTAGCTAAAACCCAAGATAGTTTTAAAAGGGTCCTTTTACTGTTATTATCCTAATATAGACTCTCCTATTTGTGTGACCCTTTGAACTCCCTCCTATTTCCCTCATGATTCTTGATTATTCCCCAATCCAGGCCTGCAAGAGTCACCAGAATATCATTCAAAACTATATGGGAGGAATGATGGATGGATGGAGAGAAGGATGGAGAGAAGCAGCCACTGTAGGACTAATGAATATGGGCTAATAATAAAAACAGAATTGGAGAAAGAAATGTGACTCTTCTTAAGAAGTTTAAAGCATCTTTAAAGTTCAAATTTCTGAACGATAAGATGGAGAAGCATCATAGAAGATATTTCCGTGTTTTATCACAAAGAATCCATTCATTGTGTCTCCACACTGGGACCCGATCCCCAAACCACAGAAAGTGCACAGATTACAACGTTTTATATGTATTGCAGGACCTAATGGGGAGTGCTGTGTCATCTACTGCGAAGGCAGGTAAACTAGGAAACAGCCGTATTCCTAAAGAGGTCTCCATCCACAGAGGAGGAAGATGGGGAAGGGTGTGCTTATCTCTGGGCCAGCATGACATAGGTACAAATGAACGCTGGTAATATGCTTTCATTCATAACCATTTTTTTTCCATGACCATTCTGATTTGGCACTGGTCAAATATGTTACCAGGTGTGTTAAACAAACGTCAGCAAATGGAAACCACTCTGCCTGGCTCTCCATCTGTGCCAGGCACTTCACTAGAAACATAGCGCCATTATCTTGTTCAAACCTCAACCTGAATCTGTGAGTTATCAACACTTGACAGGTGAGGAACATCAGAGACAGTCTTGTCCCAGTCACAGAGAACAGGTGACAGAATTGAGATTGAAATGTGTGCCTGGGGCTGGGGACATGGCCCTGTGGGTAAATTGCTTGTTTTGTAAGCATGAGAATGTGGGTTCTATCCACAGAACCCATGTTAAAATCAAAAGATTTGATAGCACATGTCTACAATCCCAGCTGGGGAGGTGGGAACAAGCAGGTCCCTAGGACTCACTGGCCATTCAATCTACCCCACTTGGCAAAACCCAGGTTAGTGAAAGATCCTGTCTTAAAAGAAGCCAACAGCCAGTAAATGACCTTCCTCTGCTCAAGATCACACAAGCAAACTTAACTCAACAGATAAAAGGATAAAAGGATGAAAAGAAGGCATGAAAGTAAGATGAGGACTAATGGGGAAGAAGAAGAGTGGGTGGGATAAGAAAGGGTAAATGGGGGAAATAAGATAAAGATAAATTACATACATGTAAAATTGTCAAAACGGAAAAAATGAATAAAACATTTAGGGCAGGAGAAATGTCTTAGGGCTTAAGGCACTTGCCTGAGAAGCCTAAGGACCCAGGTTCAATTCCCCAGTGCAGCCATAAGCCAGATGCACAGGGTGACACTTGCATCTGGAGTTTGCAGTGGCTGGAGGTGCTGATGCTTGTTCTCTCTCTCTCCCCCTCTCTTTCTCAAATAACTTAATAAAATATATATTTTTAATTTAAAGATGAATGGCACCTGAAAACCATCACCCAAAATTGTCCTCTGCTGACACACACATACACATACATACACATGCACACACACACACACACAAATATACACACACACACATACACATACATACACAGACACATACATACACAGACACACACACACACAAATATACACACAGACACACATACATACACAGACACATGCACACACACAAATATACACACACACATACATACACACAAACACACACACACATACACATACATACACAGACACATGCACACACACACACAAATATACACACACACATACATAGACACATACACACACACACATACACAATGCAAGTATGTCTTCCTCTAAGGGCTTTCCCCCACCTATAAACTCATGTTTTATACCTTAGTTCTGGGTATTTCATGCCATGTTAATTATATTTATGCTTCTCACCAAAATATGTGACAATGAAGGTGGGAAAGTTTGCTTTGGCTCATGGTTTCAGTTTATGATTGGCTGCTCCATTGTCACGGCCTGTGACAGGCAGAACATCTCGGAAGCAGAAAGGTCTGGAGAAGCCACACTGCTCACCTCAGAGAAGCCAGAGGGCTATGAGAGAAGTGAGAGGGGACAAACTGGGGAAAGGGTACTGCCTTCAAAGGCAGACCCCCAACCCTCAGTGGTCCACTTCCTACAAGCAGTCTCTCCTTTTTTAAAATTCCTTTTTTATTTTTGCAAGCATAAAGAGATAGAGAGAGGAGAGACAGAGACAATAGGGGCACCAGGCCCTCCAGCTACTACAAACAAACTTCAGATGCATGTGCTACTTTGTTGGGCTTTATGTGGGTACTGGGGAATCGAACCTGGATCCTTTGGCTTTGCAGGCAAGTGCTTTAACCATTAAGCCATGTCTCTAGCTCAGTCTCCTATTCCTAACAGCCCCATTTCACTAGAAACCCACCCAAGGCTCAGTCCATTGACGATGTCACCTCCCTCATGCTCTAGTGTCCTCTCAGTACCACAGCTGGGGACCGGCATTCTGGGGAAACTTCATTTCCCAACTGCAACGAATGGCAACACAGCAGATACCCTCTTATACCTATTCATAGATGATTAGTAATAAGTAAGTTGCCGATCTAGAAGGCCCTGCCCATATTGATTCTGATCTATTTAATACCTATTTATGTATAAGGATTTTCCTTCTTGACTGAGACTTCCCATCAAATATGGTGTGATCTCATACCAGTCTCACAGATGCCATCTCAAATGTACTTTCCCAAGACACAAACCTTGTCTTCCATGCCTCTTACATCATCCTCTATGTTATATAAAGCATTTGATAAACACTGGCTGGGACCTCTTGAGGTCTCCTCTGATGCCCGTACATTGGCATGATCTTGTAATCTTTCCTTCCTTGGCTTATGAGTAAGGTTGTAAGAAGTCTGTGCTATTTTTATGATTGTTGTAGTTAGAGAAACAGAATGCCTTGCAAGTCCCAAAACAAGCAAATGGCATCAAGGGCATAGATTTAGCCCTGAGGCAGCTTATCTAAAACTACCAGAGACTATATTGTGGCTCCAAATCTGTTTCCCTGCCCTATCCCTGGGTAGTCATAAACATCATTGGATGTACCCATATTGTAAACCGTTGTGTCATTTGTACACGAGAGGGAACTTGGAAAGGGCACGCTCGAGGTAGACTGTGCACGCATTTGTGGACCTGCACTTTCTGTCCACCCCATATCTACTTCTCATATCATCCCTCCCTACTTTGTTGGGCTTAAAATATTGATTTTGAGAGTCATTTCAAATCTACCACAAACTGACTTTCTTATCTTAAGACGACTTAACCTCTACAAGCCCTGGTGTTCTCACTGGTAAATGATGACAGGAACACTTACATGGCATGGTTCTCACAAGTAAGGCTGAAAAGAAAAAAATGGGCTCAGTGCTACTGAAGGCCGAATTGAGGAAATGGACATCATGATGTCACTGCTGCTGCCCTCAGGTGCTCCCCAAGGGGAGCGTCTACATTTCCTTCAGCTCTGTGTCCTCCAGGGTCTTGTCAACTTGAGCTTCTGAGATGACACATGATGAGAGAGACGACATATCCAGGCTTGCTTAATGTACAATTTCAGTTAAATAAGTCACAGAGGAAAGCGAAAGAGTGGGGATGAGGGACAGAAATCCAGTGTTTGTGTTAAGACAGAAGGTGACACCTAACAGAAAATAGACCAACGACATGAGGGTTCCTAGAACGGCATCTTTCCAAAAGAAGGTGAAGATCTAATGGTCTTCTTTCTGAACTCAGGTTTTACTGAGCTGTCATGTCAGCAATTATCTAATAACTTATCACTGTGAGAAGAAAAGCATTGGCATGAACACTAGAGTAGACTAGAAACGTAATGTGATGTGTTGTCTGGTTATCAAACTACACTTGTTCAATGGAGAGATAAAATAGTGAAGTCTGTCACAAATATAACATAAATACAGTGCAAACCAACAAAATAGACTACAATTTAAGTAGAAATCCTTTCAATACTGGATTTAGATTAGGAAAAGGGTAATCTGAATATTGCTAAGAGGGATTTAGCATATATCCACTTAGAGGAGGCTAGCAGTATGTAACCCTAACTCAAGATACCACAAAAAAGGGGAAGACTTCCACTCCAGATAAACCCAATGTTTCTCAAGTACATTTTTCCTGCCAAACTCCTGCAATGTCAGTGTGTGCATGTGTAAATATATGTGTTTGCATGAGTATTGAATGTGTGTACCTGTGCATTCTGTGTGTTCACACATGTGTACCAGTTGTGTATGTGTTTGTAAGTGCATGCATGTATGTGTGTGTGCATGAATGTGCGGGTATGTGTGTTCATGTGTGTGCAGTGAAAAAAGCTAAAAACCTCTCTTCACACGCTTTTCATTTGTAGCTAATAAATACTCACACTGCACGTCTGCTGTCACCCTGCGTGCAATAGCAGAACTGCGTTCCTTCACACCTGTGCCTTCCCATCCTATTTCTACCCTGGGCTTTTAAACTCACCTCAGATGCTGCGAAAAAGACAGGTGCTATTGTGTGATGGGAAGCTAAACCTTAATTTGCATATTTGCCTTTATTGCTGGATCTAAAGTGGATGGCGGCCACAGAGCATGGCAGTGAACTTGTTCACCCAAAGTTGTGCAAATCAGAAGAAAAGGGCCTCTCTTCCTCAGCGATGTGCCTTCCTTCCCTCTGCCTGCTGCCCTGTGTGGGGACCACATGGCAGCAGTTTGCTGCAGCCCTGAGGTAAGGTCGGCCGCAGAGGGGCCTGCAGAACTGCTGACTGAAGAAACACTGAAGAAAGCAAGATAAATCAGGGCAGGTTTGGCATCTCCATGTAGAAAAGGGCATGTGTCTTCTTTCTACTCTCAGATGCATTTGGAAGCCTGGACCAAAGGTGGAGGGTGGGGAGATGTAGTGATGAAGGAATGTGGCTAACTCTGTCTCAGAAGGGATGAGTCCAGAGATATGATGTGCAACATGGTTTCTATAGTAAACTGAGAAACTGCTGAGAGTTTAAATGCTCTACACACATACACACACACACACATACACACAGAGAGAGAGAGAGAGGGAGAGACTGTGAAATGATGAATGTTAATTGGACTAAATGTACCCATCTCACTATGTGGATACATTTAATATGCATGTATTCTCAACATTGTGCTGTGCATTTTATGTTTATCCAACTAAAAACTTAAAAGCCTGGGAGGCAAAACAAGGCTCAATGCTGATGTACTCTCCATTCCTGAGCTTGACAAGTGCAGTGTAGACTTTGCTCTGGGAATCAATCTACCACCGACATTGGCAGCTCCTGAGATCACAAAAGGTCAGACCTTCCCCCACCCCTCATGACTGAGAGACATCTCCTGCACGACACCCGGTTCCCTGAACCTGCTCTGGCCTGTGGGGCCTCTTGGCCTCCCAGAGGCTCAGCTTGGAGAAGGCGGTGTGGTACTGCTGACTTCCACACCAGGAGCATTCACAGCCTGACGAGCTTTGATTAACATCAAAAGAAAATTGAAGCAGTGGGCCACAGCATTGCTTTCCAGTCAGGATTAAACTCAGGGAGGCTGCCTTTGCCCACCCTCTTTTTAGTTCACACGGAGTTCTAAATAGACTCTTTATCCAAATATGATGCAGGAAAGAAAATCTTTCTGTGTTCTCTGCTTGTTTACATATCCGTCTGTAGTTTGTTCTTGGGTATGAATTTTGAAATATTATGAAATAGTGTCGCCACCCAACTAGAGAATGGTAGCATGCATAAATCAGCCAGCTCACAAGTAAAACAGACTTTTAAAAACCCCTCTGGTTCATGATGTCTTGAGAATGTAGAAATTTGAGTACACGGAAATTATTTAGAGACTTCTTTAGAAACTGCAGATGAAGCCGGGCGTGGTGGCGCACGCCTTTAATCCCAGCACTCGGGAGGCAGAGGTAGGAGGATCGCCATGAGTTCGAGGCCACCCTGAGACTCCATAGTGAATTCCAGGTCAGCCTGGGCTAGAGTGAAACCCTACCTCGAAAAACCAAAAAAAAAAAAAAAAAAAAAAAAAAAAGAAAAAAAGAAAAAAAAGAAACTGCAGATGAGAGTAAGGAAGCATCTCTCATATAAGAGCACAGAACTGAATGGAAAGGAAGCAAACTTTAGCTCTTCCCCAGCCCCCAGTGCTACCATCTCAGAATACAGCCAGCCCACTGCTTGCCACATGGTAGACAGAGGGTGATATGGGTAGGGCCATGTATAACTTTATGTCTAACAAAGAAAATCAAAATGATTATAACCAGCCACATGCAGAATGGTGAGAAATAGATCAAAGGTAAAAGCAGACCACTGCCCAGCAGCCCCGAGTTAAAGCCTTAAAAGTCTACCCTAAGTCAAGTGTGAAAAGAGCTAGGGCACAAGATGTTGGCTGAATTCTCCATTAGCCTATTTGTACTGTGGTTTTCTGTAGCACACTAGCAGAAATTCAGAAAAACATGAAATGTCCTTAGAGCTCATGTAAACGTTCTGGTACTCTTGAAGGGTCTCAATCCTCCATACCACATGGCTGCACAGAGCACTGGAGACCTCTTTCAACACTTCCAGAATCTTCCAAGACTTCCCTGGCTTCATCTTCAGGACTGACATTTTCATGCCACCTATGTCCCGTCTTTCTGGCATTATCTTGTTCTCCCTCCTAAGCAGTAAGCAGTAAGCAGTACTAACAAGCTTGAATTCTGTGGGGCTAGAGAGATAGCCCAGTGGATAGAGTGCTTGCTGCACAACTCTGGATACCTGAGCTCAGATCTCCAAGCCCCACATAAAAACCAGAAGCTGTGCAGGCATCTGTAGTCTCAGTGTTCCTATGGTGAGAAGAGAGGCAGACAAGAGCATTTTCTGGAAACTCACAAATGGAGCATGGTGGTGAACATGGGAGGCCCTGCCTGAAAACAGGGTGGAAGGTTATCCCCTGGCCTCCACACATGTCCAGTTGCATGTGATGCCCACACAGCAAATTAAAAAAAAAAACCTGAAAACTAACTTGTATTCTGAAATTAGACACACTTTGATGGCCCTGTTGACTAGTGAGACATCTATCATTCACTCACTCACTCACTCACTCACTGCTGAACTCTGCAATCTCGACTGAGCAACACAGCTGCTGCTTCATACTGAGTACTTCTGATAGAGCAGATACTGGTACAAAGGCCAGGCAGGGACAAGACCTTGAGGGAGACAGAAATAAGTGTCCCAATGCAAAGCACAGCAGGGTAAGGAAGCCGAGAAAGAGTCAGAGTGGAGAGAAAGATGCTGGAGTCAGGTCAGTCAGTCGGGGAAGACTTGTCTGAGGAGGTGACATTTGCACAGAGGCCTGAGTGAGTGAGGAGTATAAACTCACGGATAACTGGAAACCATGCCTCAGACAGTGGATTGTCAAGGGGATAGCTCCCTGCATTTAAGAAGAAAGAGGGGCAGTGAGGGTAGTGGGTGCAGGAGGGGCTGGGTCAAAGGACAGAGCAGCAGGAAGTGAAGCCACCAAGGACTTGAGGGGATTTCACACATAACCTTGAACTCTGGGTAGGAGCCCTGGACTTCGATGCAGGTGAGCTGCAAGGCTTATGGGAAGTTCAGCATCAGCCCTGAAGTGCTTTGCTTTTAAGACAATCCAAAAGCAGGTGTCAGGAAAGGGCAAAATAAACAAGGCCAGTTAAAACAGGCTGTGCACATCTTGGAAAGTGAGGCTTGGCTGGAGCAGGGTGGGGTGCAGAGAGAGGCAAGGTGTGGGAAGAGGACTTCAGCCTCCTCAGGCATTGGTTCCCCTGTGAGAATATCCCTGGGACAGTCAGCTTGAGTATTACAAGGTACCATCAATGGAGTGACTTAAACAACAGGTTTATTTCTCACCATCTAGAGGCTGGGAAGCCCAGGTACCAGGTTTGGGCAGGTTCAGGGTGCGATGAGGGCCCCTGGTTTAGGATGGCTTACCTCCTCTTTGAGTCCTTACCTGACAGATGGGGCAAAGAAGGAAACAAAGCCCTCTTTTGTCTTTTCTTAAAGGGCACTAACCATGAAGGTGCCCCCTTCCTGACCTAACTGCACCCCAAAGTCTCACATCCAAATTCATCACACTGGCTATTTGAGTTTCAGCATATGGATTTGTGATGTATACAAATATCACACCCTTCACAACTGGCCACATTAGGTTGCTGTGAGGATTATATAAAGTTAACAGCTCAGGGTTATTCTTGACACACCTGAAATGAACCACAAAAAGAATCGCCTTTACTTCCAGGTTCAGCACAATGGTTGCCTTTTGTAGGTCCTTTCTCAGTCACGTCAACCCATGCCGACTTCCAGCTCCACCTTGTTCTCCATTGGGTCTTCACTGAATGTTGTATGCAACTCTGGAATTGCATTTATCATAATGAGTACCATTCTTCTGAAATATTTCATCTTTATTTATTTATTTGAGAGGAAGAATGGGCACACTAGGGCCTCCAGCCACTGCAAATAAACTCCAGGAGCAAGCGCCACCTTGTGCATCTGGGAAATCAAACCTGGGTCCTTTGGCTTTGCAGACAAGTGTCTTAACCACTAAGCCATCTCTCCAGCCCATACACTTTGTTTTTTGGTTTTCAGTTCTTCAGCTAGAATGTGAACCTGATAAGTGAGTGATGGGCATAATTCTTCAGTGCCTAACACAGTGTCTGCCATGTCAAGGCTTCTAAACACATGCTTGTTGGATGAAGGAAAGAGCTTCAATCCCACTTCTTTAGTGCAGGTTTTCCAAATTACCTCATCTCCATCATCACTTACTATATGAACTAGTCATATGACTTCACATACATGAATTAACACACATCATTTAATATGGAAAATTTGTAGTTCTGCATCTATATTTTATTTTGAACCTGATAATGCATCTTATAGAATAGAAATATGTCTTATTTTTCACCACATACATGTGGTTAATTTCATTATGATGTTACAAGAAAATCCTGATGAATTTGACTTACCAAGTGGTCTTAAAAATCACTGTGCAGAATATGATATATGTTTAGTGGCACATACACTGTACAAGGATAAGCATGTGGGATGTGTGCACATGCATGTGGACACATGTGCACACACCAGAGGACAACCATAAGGGTCATTTCTCAGAAAAATAGTCTACCTCTCTTGGAGACAAGGTCTCTCATTGGCTTCAAGAACACCAATCAGGCCTTACTGGCTTGTCAGCAAGCCCCAGAGGTCCTCCTGTCTCTGCCTCACAAGGGCTAGGATTTCATGCAAACAGCACCACGCCCAGCATTTTCACATAAGTACTGGGGATCAGACTCAGGACCTCATGCTTACAAGATACAAGGCAAGCACTTTATCAACTGATTTATCTCCTCAGCATGAATATTACACCTTTTGATGGGCTAAGTGATGATGTTAGAATATAATTTCTGTTGATCAGCAAAGTCATGGGGAGCCTTGATACACAAGCCAGAGAAATTTTAGAGTATCCTCAGAATAAAGAGGCAATGGGTGACCATCCAGCTGCAATTTCAACACTCATAGAAATAAGTAGAGTCTGGTTCTTTAGAATCAGACAGATTGGGGCTCTAATATTCTCAGGAGAATGACTTTGGTAAAATTAGATAAAATGAAAGATACACAGCATGTGGGAACATCATTTTTGTATCTTAAAAGGGTTGTGGCTCAAACATAGACAGAATGTGAGGCATGTCGAAGAGCTCCTTTGGGAACCTACTTTCAGGAACTTAGAAAAGTTACATGCTCCTACAGGCAGGAACACCTCTAAATAGCTCCAGTGAGTTAGGTGCCTATAAGTTGAATTTAAATGGCATGAGAGATGAGATTGCCCCCCGATGACAAATCACCACAAATTTAGTAATTGATATAAACTCAATTTTATGATCTCATGGCTTCCTGTTGGAATAACAGGCCAACATTGCAATTACAAGTTAAGAAATATTGAGTAATGACTTTGGAAGTTACAACTTCAGATTCAAATCTCTGAACATGGATGAGGACTAAATTTCATCATACTGCAAATTCCTGAGCTTTGTAAGAATACTTCGAGTTCTTAGGAAGCTCATTAAATCGAATAATTAATGCACTTAATAAATAAATAAAAATTAATTGCATTAATGAATGTGATTAAATATTAAGGAACTCAATTAAGTTGGACATAAGTTGAAGGAATTACTCCAAAGTAATTATAAAATTTGATAATTTATGAAGGCATTAAGAATATTCATAGGGCTGGAGAGATGGCTTAGTGGTTAAGGCATTTTTCTACAAAGCCAAGGGATCCTGGTTCAATTCTCCAGGACCCATGTAAGCCAGATGCACAGGGGACTCATGCATTTGGAGTTCGTTTATAGTGACTGAAGGCCCTGGCATGCCCATTCTCTGTCTCTCTCTCTCTCTCTCTCTCTCTCTCTCTTTATTTCTCTCTCTCTCCCTCTTTCTCTGTATCAAATAAATAAATAAATAAAGTATATTTTAAAAAAGAATATTCATAAACTAATGTACAAATTGGAGAAACACATGGGTTGATATGACTTTAATACTAACTTTGCACCAAAATAACCTTGGATATTTTTCCTAGACATAAAACATTACCCGAAACACTCATACTCAGTAGGTTTCGGTCCTGCTATTTTTAGATGCCCTTTATTAAGTCAAATTACTTCTCAATTTCTTCATCTACAAAAGAAAGCCAGGGCAGTGACTTTGGTATGGCATCAGGATTAAATGAGAGACTCCATACAAAGTGCTCAGGCCATGTGTGTGTCATCTAAACACAAGTCCAAAATTTCCTTCGCAGTCCATATGTGCCACATTTAGTACCCTGTTCTCTTTAGGGCAACACAATGGCCAGTGAACTCCCAGGAAAAGGGGTGATTGAACACCCCCCCCATTCACCAGAGAGAAGCCAGAAGACATCAGGCTCACAACTACCAGTTCCAGTCCTTAGAATCCCAGGCACAGGGGACAAAGTCAGCCCCACACTCCAGGGACTTTATGCAATCACTTGTCTGAACAGAAAACTGGAATGGAGTTTAAACACCAGGGGAAGGAGAGGCAGGGCATTCCCTCTGGACTCAGAGTGCCTAGTGAAATGTCACTGTCTGGGTCTCAGTGAGCCTAGGAATGCAGTTCTGTCTGGGCCCAGGGCAAGCAGGACCCTGGAGACCTGCAATGCTGTGAGTGAGCACCCTCTATGTGCATTCCCCAGCACCTGCCACAGAAAAGTGAAAACGCTGCTCCTAAGGGAAAAACATTAAATGAATTATTCTGAAGACATGAAAATCTATTAGCGCATTCTTGGGAAAAGGCAATGCATTTTAATATTAACTATAGAATGGAACAAGCACAGATATAGAAAGAATGGTGTGCACATGTGTGTGAGTGTGCATGCATGTATGAGTGCATGGTATGTGAGTGTGCATGTGCCTCTGTGTGTGGTGTGAATATGTGAGTGGGCTTGTGTGACCTGACAGAGATGAAAGAAGTGGGAAGGAGTACAGGAAGAGACAGACATGTCTCGGAGAATGGAAAACTCTGGGGAGAAGCTGCCAGGTAAGACCCAAAAGCAGAAAAGCCAATGGAAGAAGGGACATGGGAACACAGCTTACACTAAGAACTTAGGAGAGAAAATGTAAGAGAAGACTGAAAAAAAATCTACATACATGTAATTTTCATAGTACAGGAATCAGTGCTAGGAGCAAGGGAGGGAAAGATAGAAAGGAAGATAACTGGGCAACATTCAATTTATTCAGTATTTATTGAGGGCCCCACAGGAGCTCACCAACCTAATGGAACTTAAGTGGAGGTAAATTCAATTCTCTCCTGTTCTGAAGAGTGGGGAAGTATAGCTCCAGGAGCCCTGGGAGGCAGGGGGTGGGGGTGGGCAGTAGGTGTCAGCAAAACAGATCCACTGGGCTGGGCTCCAGCATCTGCCGATCTCTGCCCTTCTGGACTGACCTGAAACACTTTATCCAAGCCCACCAGAGAAAACAAACCACCAAAGATAGAAGAAGAGAAAGGATTATATGTTATGCTTGTATTGTTGCTTCTGTACTTACAATATCAGTTTTAAAGATGCATATAGTTCTTTGTTTAAAAATTTGGAATCTCCTCTCCTCTCTCTCTTTCTTTACAAATAAATAAAAAATTTAAAAATCTGGAATCTCAAAATTAAAAAAAGGAATATTAACAAGAGACAGTCAAGTGCTGGACAGATGCTCAGTGGGTAAGGTGCTTGCTGAGCAAGCATGAGAACCTGAGTTTGGATCCGCAGTGCCCAATTAACAAAGTAAATATGGTGGCACAGGCCTGTGAGAACTGCACTGGCAAGGTGGAGACAGAATCTCGGGGCCTTGCTGGCCTGACATTCTAGCCAAATTAATGAACTCAAGGTTCAACAAGAGTCTCTGTCTTAGAAAATGAGGTAGAAAGTGATTGAGGAAAACATCCCATATATACTGGTGTTCACATGCACACACATTCATGCACACTCGTGAGCAAGTATACATAATGCATGCACACCACACATATAGAAAAGGGCAAAAAGAGACAGGTCAATATGTCCTAGGCCCCAACATATATGAAAATATGAAGTATTTAACCAACAAATTTCTATTTCATAAAGTTCAAAACAATCATAGAATTATCAGTATACAGACACATATATGTGTCTCCAAATGACCTACACAAAGGGAAATACAATCCGTTATATGACTCACAATGTCCATAAGATAAAAATAAACCAGGGGTTTAGAAGAAATACAACTGTCCCTTTATAACAGTGTGATATAAAGTTTACTCATAAAACATCAGTCATCACACCTCAACCGTGACCATACACTTACAGAGCAGCTGTGCAGTGAAGCACAGGGAAGAGCATGTGGAATGGTAATATGTGGATTACTTGCTTGCCTTAACACCCCCTGCACCTCCCTACCTCAAAGCTGGCTCTTCAGGGTCTCCTGACCTCTGGAATTTTTGTAGAGAGCAAAAACACAAGATGCTGAAAGCAAAGGGTATTTTACATGTGTGTTGTGTGACAATGGTAACTTGGAAGATATTATACTGTCATTATTCCTAGGGCTGGAAAGGCTCAGTAAAGGGAGTTTTACCTCCCAGGCCATAAAAACAGTCAGAGCCAAAAGGTTATGCCTAGTTCAGGAGCAAAAACAGTACGATGGATAGGTGGGCTGTGGCAGTGAGAAGGCCTTATCACGCTACCAAAGGAGAATGCATCAGAGTTCCAACTGTTTGCCTGGGGTGAAGCGGAATGAGAGCAGTTAGGTGGGAAGGATCACACAACCAGCCACAGTCAGGTGCACAGTGGTACCCGATGGGTTTGTGCTGGTCACTGCATCTCAGACGATGTGGTGCCACCTGCTAGCAGCTATGGGGCTTTAGCATAGCTGCATGGTGTCCCCAAGAGTGACTACAATCGAAGTCTCTGTCACATGGCCAGAACACACTAAGAGCCATTGTAGATTTTGTCAACGAGTAACCCATTTACTTACTCATTCACTTGCTGTTTACATACACAGCTGTGTGTCATACCGATGTCTTACCTGCCATGAGAACCTTGGCATGAGAGGGAACATGCGTGCACACGAGCAGGCAGGAACGTCAGGCGCCCTGTGTTGCTCATCTATGTTTCCTTGAAGCAGAGTCTCTCTGAAGATGGCGTTGTGGGGTTTTTCACAAGCTCCAGATTCTTCTACCTCTGCTCCCCACAGGACTGGGGATACAGAGGTGCGTGGCCAAAACCACCTCTTTTCATGGGTTCTGGGGAATCAAACTCAGGTGGCCTCAGGCTCTCACGCTTGCAGAGGGAGTGTCTCATCTGGTGAGCTGTCTCTCCAGCCCACCTTCTTTAGATTCTGAACTCCACTTGCCTTGGGCCTCCTCCAGAGGAGCAAATCTGCAAATCCCTGGGCCATTCAACCCACGCGTGGATATTTTAGCAACTAGTATGCATTCAGCGGGGGGCGGAGGGGAGGGGGGCCAAAACACTTAGTCAGTTATTCATGAAGTGTGGAGTGTGTCAAGGACACAAGGCCAGTGATAGACAGGCTGTGCCCTCACGCAGTGCAGCCCCAGAGGAACACCACGAGGAAGCACGCCAGTGCCCAGGGGAGGTCCCACGGCCTTCAGGAGTGCTGCCAAGGCCCTGGGAGCGTCAGGGCATACATCACCTACTTGCCCACGGCCGGGGCCAAATGCGCTGACCAGAAGCAGCACATGGAAGGAGCTCACTTTCGCTTACAGTACTGAGGGAGCTCCTGTCCTGGTGGGGTGGGCGACGGCAGGAGCAGACGGCTTCACACTCCCCCATCCACAGAGAGGAAGTTGAGAGCACAAGGGCCCCAAGTAGAGCTGGACCAGACCTAACTCTCAAGGCTCACTCCCAGAGGACTAACCCTAATCCTCAATGCCCACCCCCAGAGGACTAACCCTAATCCTCAACGCCCACCCCCAGAGGACTAACCCTAACCCTCAAAGCCCACCCACAGAGGACTAACCCTAATCCTCAAGGCTCACCGCTGGAGGACTGACCCTAACCCTCAAGGCCCACCCACAGAGGACTAACCCTAACCCTCAAGGCCCACTCCCAGAGGACTAACACTAACCCTCAAGTCCACCCCTGGGAGGATTAACCCTAACCCTCAAGTCCACTCCCAGAGGACTAACCCTAACCCTCAAGGCTCACCCCCAGGAGGACTAACCCTAACCCTAAAGGCTCACCCTGGAGGATTAACCCTAACCCTCAAGGCTCTACTCCCAGGAGGACTAACCTTAACCCTCAAGGCCCACCCCAAGGGTCTAACTCTAACCCTCAAGGCCCACCCCCAAGGGTCTAACTCTAACCCTCAAGGTCCACCCCTGGGACCCCCTTCCTCCAGCAAGGCTCCACCCCTGAAGATTCCACGATCTTCAAAAACCGCCACCAACCAAGGAGCATGCATTCAGACACGTGGGTCATTTTACATGCCAACCACTGCAGGGTGTCCCCACGATGTGATGTGGGAACAGGCTGGTGAAGACAGAGCAGGAGAGCACTAAACGGACCGAATGGCCAGTGAGCCTTGCCAGGGTGGGTGGGATGACCGCAGAGGCCATTACTCAGCATCCATCTGTGAACAAAGCTGCTTCCTGGGCACCCCTCTGATGAGGTAAGGGGCAGCGGCCAGCCAGAGAGATGGGGAGAGGTGTTTGAAGGCCGATCCGTTTTCATGACAGGGACACCAGCCGGAGGTGAGGAGCGCTCCGTGTCCTGCTAAGCAGCCTGGGGAAAATCTAGAAGTCCACTTTTAAGTTCGGTTCCACGGGGACACCTCTCTGCTCAGCTTCTAGTGTGATCGCGCTGCTGGCGCCCTCTAGTGGCCCTCGTGACAGACACTCACTGAATGGCCACTGAGCCCTCATGATGGACACTCGCTGAATGGCCACGGGGCCCCTTCCTCTAGCTGCTCTGTTCCCAGAAGTGCTGCTCCAGACATCTGCTGCAGCCATAGATCTCCGCAAGTTGATCTTTTGTGGAAATCTCTCATGTAAACCTCCGAATGCGGGAGACAGGAACATAGCCCCCTGTGGAGGCTGTACAATAAAAGGTGCACTCCTATACTCTCCTAGTTCGATTCTTACCTGGGTCCCAGTCTCCTGTGGGGTGGCAACGAACATCTTCTGAACGTGGGGTCAAACTGCCACTCGCTGATTGAACTGAAAAAGTTACTTACCTTTCTTACAGTTTTCTTATTTATAAAATGTCTGCCTCATAAGGTTATCAGGTTCGTGTACATAAAGTGTTTTGATTTTTGAGGTAGGATCTTACTCTAGCCCAGGATGACCTGGAATTCATTCTGTAGTCCCAGGGTGGCCTCGAACTCACAGCAATCCTACTACTTCTGCCTCCTGAGTGCAAGGATTAAAAGCACACACCACCATGCCAGGTTTATATAAAGTATTTTAATAGGACTTGCCTGCTAGGGTATCACATTAAGGTAGTATGTTTTAGGGCCCCGCACAGTGCTTGAAACAGAACATATGCAGAACCTATCATATTTAAGGGAGGAATTTAGGTCAAATCTTTGCTTTCTCCTTTTCTTTGTTCTAATACTGAATAACTCTATGGCTTCTTCTGGCTTCCCCTTCTAATGTCCTTTGCGTTTAGTTTCCTTGCTGTAACTGTCACTATTTATTCAACAAAAAGTTGTTAATCCCCACATTGTATGAAGTATGCAGTGGTGAAGATACCTCTTCAAGCAGGACAAATTCCTTCTGTGTGACACAGACATTGAATACCAGCATGCTAGTTTTCTGGCCATGAGTATTACACACAGGATGGAGGACTTAGAGTTCTAGCTGTTCCTCTCAGAGAAAGAATTGGACTTTTATATGAGAAAGAAGGAGGACACAGCTAGGGGACAGTCACAGAGACTGTGCATCCAGGAGGCAGGAACAGCAAGTACAAAGTCCTGAGGCAGGAGAGTCTGTGTATAGATGTTCTTCCTTGTGACTGGACAACTATGACAACTGCCACCTCTCCATCACGTGGCCTCCTTGAGCAAAGACTGCGTGTCTCCAAACATGCTGATAAGCATACTCATTTCTGGGTTGTTACTCAAAAGCCACTACAATATGGGGTCTGGCCAAAGTCCCATCACCCATCTGCCTCTATACTCAATAACAGTTGTCGTGAACTATCTGTACTCCTCACACATTCCTCATTTTCCCCCCACCTTCTTGTTTCTGCTCAGGTTGTCACTGTTAATAAAGTGTGTCTCTTCTCTGTCATCATCCATGCTTGACGTTTCTCAAAGCCACAGTCATGAGCTCAGTGTGTGTGTGTGGTGTGCTTTGATAATTTCTATTCTACTCTTTTTCTTTTTCAGTTGTAAAAAAGTAAATGTGTTGTTGGGCTGGAGAGATGGCTTAGCGGTTAAGCGCTTGCCTGTGAAACCTAAGGACCCCAGTTTGAGGCTTGATTCCCCAGGACCCACGTAAGGCAGATGCACAAGGGGGCGCATGCATCTGGAGTTCTTTTGCAGTGGCTGGAAGCCCTGGTGCGCCCATTCTCTCTCTCTCTCTGTCTGCCTCTTTCTCTCTCTGTGTGTTGCTCTCAAATAAATGAAAATAAACAAAAAAAAATTTTTAAGCAAATGTGTTGTTTTTTACCAAAGTGATTTTATAGCTGACTAACAGACTTTGACCCACAATTGAAAACTTTGTCCTTCTAGACTGGAATATTTTTTTCCAAGATGGTTCTTAGAGGGGCCATTGGCTGAGGTAGAGAGTCTCTTTGCTTCCAGCAGTAAAATTCTCTGCCTCAGCTATGTCTTTTGATTAAGGGGCACCTTAACCAAGGTGGTGAAAGTCTTCATGAACCTGAGATCCTAACAGGTCTCATCACACTGAAGCTACACGTCATCATTGGTAAATGAGGTCACACTTGACTCCTGCAATGCTGCCATGTCCTGAGCAGACATTGCAGAACAGGTCCTGAGCTGCTGCCCATCACATGCTGGGCAAAGATGAATGAGAGAATTTACTCCATTTTTATAACTGAAAGAAAAAAGATCTTTGTTAGGTGAACATTTTCTGAGGAACTTAAATGTCTACTCACCTTAGATAGGCTCCAATGACAGAAACAAATAATTCCACACAAGTGTAGCTTGGTGAACAAATCAGTTTAATCATTGGGGATTACTTTCAGGAACATGGGTGAGGAGTTACCTACAAGAATATGGGCAATTTATGGTCTGCTACACCCCTAAAGAAAATGTCTTCCTCCCTCTCAGCAACCATTAACTGTCTATCAATTGTTGGTGAGCACAATGGCTTTGTAAGTCCTCTCCTCTAGTAACAGTTAACTGTGGACCTTAAGGAGGAGTATGGCCTTGTGGGCTCCTCCCACAGCAACCATTAACTGCCTATAATTCTGGGGAAGGGTGTGGTCTTGTGAGCCCCTCCCCCTGTTAACTGTTTATAAATCCTTGAGGAGGGTGTGGCCTACTGAGGCTTTTGCACTAGTAACAGTTAACTGTCTAAATCCTTGAGGAGTGTGGCCTTGTGAGCTTCTCTCCCTAAACACCATTATCTGCCTGTAAATTCTAGGGAAGGGTGTGGCCTTGTGAGCCCTGCCCCACTCCATGACTGAAAGTCAATAAACCCGATACTGTGTAGCTCTCCTGGTAATCTCAGCTGCTGATAGTTCAGGAAGACCACAGCATGCCATGCCTGCGGGGTAGCATTCTGCAACACTCCGTTAGCGAATAAATCTATGACAACTGGCTTCAGCTATGGCTCCCACTACATAATCAGTGACTTTGCAGTGAGATTTGCTTCAAAACCACTCAAGCAGAGAGAATTGCATTCCATAAGCACTCCCCAAAGGATCTGCACTTCAAAATTGTTTTTACATCGCAGTTAACTTCCAAGTGGGAACGGTTCAGTAATGCCGTTTTAGACTCTGTGCTTTAGCGCCAGAGCATGAGGGCAGCGTACGTGAATCCATCCTTTAGTGCCAGGTCATGAGGGCAGCGTACGTGACCCCATCCTTTAGTGCCAGGTCATGAGGGCAGCGTACGTGACCCCATCCTTTAGTGCCATGTCATGAGGGCAGCGTACGTGACCCCATCCTTTAGTGCCAGGTCATGAGGACAGCGTACGTGAACCCATCCTTTAGTGCCAGAGCATGAGGGCAGCGTACGTGACCCCATCCTTTAGTGCCATGTCATGAGGGCAAGCGTACGTGACCCCATCCTTCAGTGCCAGGTCATGAGGACAGCGTACGTAACCCATCCTTAGTGCCAGAGCATGAGGACAGCGTACGTACCCCATCCTTTAAGTGCCAGGTCATGAGGACAGCGTACTACCCTTCCTTTAGTGCCAGGTCATGAGGACAGCGTACGTGACCCCATCCTTTAGTGCCAGGTCATGAGGACAGCGTACGTGAACCCATCCTTTAGTGCCAGGTCATGAGGGCAGCGTACGTGACCCCATCCTTTAGTGCCAGGTCATGAGGGCAGCGTACGTGCACCCATCCTTTAGTGCCAGGTCATGAGGACAGCGTACATGAACCCCATCCTTTAGTGCCAGAGCATGAGGGCCAGCGTACGTGAACCCATCCTTTAGTGAGGCCAGCGTACGTGACCCCATCCTTTAGTGCCAGAGCATGAGGACAGCGTACGTGAACCCATCCTTTAGTGCCAGAGCATGAGGACAGCGTACGTGAACCCATCCTTTAGTGCCAGAGCATGAGGGCAGCGTACGTGAACCCATCCTTTAGTGCCAGGTCATGAGGACAGCGTACGTGAACCCATCCTTTAGTGCCAGAGCATGAGGGCAGCGTACGTGAACCCATCCTTTAGTGCCAGAGCATGAGGGCAGCGTACGTGAACCCATCCTTTAGTGCCAGAGCATGAGGACAGCGTACGTGAACCCATCCTTTAGTGCCAGGTCATGAGGGCAGCGTACGTGAACCCATCCTTTAGTGCCAGGTCCATGAGGACAGCGTACGTGAACCCATCCTTTAGTGCCAGGTCATGAGGACAGCCGTACGGGACCCCATCCTTTAGTGCCAGAGCATGGGGCAGCGTACGTGACCCCATCCTTTAGTGCCAGGTCATGAGGCAGCGTACGTGACCCATCCTTTAGTGCCAGTCATGAGGACAGCGTACGTGAACCCATCCTTTAGTGCCAGTGCATGAGGGCAGCGTACGTGAAACCCATCCTTTAGTGCCAGGTCATGAGGGCAGCGTACGTGAACCCTTCCTTTAGTGCCAGGTCATGAGGACAGCGTACGTGAACCCATCCTTTAGTGCCAGGTCATGAGGGCAGCGTACGTAAACCCATCCTTTAGTGTCAGGTCATGAGGGCAGCGTGAGGGACAGCGTACGTGAACCCATCCTTTAGTGCCAGGTCATGAGGACAGCGTACGTGAACCCATCCTTTAGTGCCAGGTCATGAGGGCAGCGTACGTGAACCCATCCTTTAGTGCCAGGTCATGAGGGCAGCGTACGTGACCCCATCCTTTAGTGCCAGGTCATGAGTGCAGCGTACGTGACCCCACCATTTAGTGTCAGAGCATGAGGGCAGCGTACGTGAACCCATCCTTTAGTGTCAGAGCATGAGGGCAGCGTACGTGAACCCATCCTTTAGTGTCAGGTCATGAGGGCAGCGTACGTGAACCCATCCTTTAGTGTCAGAGCATGAGGGCAGCGTACGTGAACCCATCCTTTAGTGTCAGAGCATGAGGGCAGCGTACGTGAATCCATCCTTTAGTGTCAGGTCATGAGGGCAGCGTACGTGAACCCATCCTTTAGTGCCAGGTCATGAGGACAGCGTACGTGAACCCATCCTTTAATGCCAGGTCATGAGGGCAGCGTACGTGAACCCATCCTTTAGTGTCAGTCATGAGGACAGCGTACGTGAACCCATCCTTTAGTGTCAGGTCATGAGGGCAGCGTACGTGACCCCATCCTTTAGTGCAGGCATGAGGACAGCGTACGTGAACCTCTTAGTGCAGCAGGCAGCGTACGTGACCATCCTTTAGTCAGGTCATGAGGCAGCGTACGTGAACCATCTTGTGCAGGCATGAGGCAGCGTAGTGAACCATCTTTTGCAGGTGGGCAGTAGTGAACCATCTTTAGTGCAGGCATGAGGCAGCGTACGTGACCATCCTTGTGCAGCATGAGAGCGTAGTGACCATCTTAGTGCAGGCAGAGGAGCGTACGTGAACATCCTTAGTGCAGGCATGAGGCAGCGTGTGACTCTTTGTGCGGCTGAGGCAGCGTGTGACCATCTTTAGTGCGCAGGGCACGTCGTGAACCTCTTTGTGCCAGGTCATGGGGCAGCGTGTGACCATCCTTTAGTCCAGGCATGAGGCAGCGTACGTGACCCATCTTTTGCGCATGAGGGCAGGTCGTGAACCACCTTTAGTGAGGTCATGAGGGCGCGTACGTGAACTCTTTAGTGCCAGGCATGGGCAGCGTAGTGACCATCTTAGTGCCAGGATGGCGCGTAGTGACATCTTTGTGCAGGCATGGCACGTGTGACCATCTTAGTGCGGCATGAGGCAGGTACGTGACCACCTTAGTGAGCATGAGGCAGCGTACGTGACCTCTTTAGTGCAGAGCATGAGGGCAGCGTACGTGAACCATCCTTTAGTCCAGGTCATGAGGGACAGCGTACGTGACCCATCCTTTAGTGCCAGGCATGAGGGCAGCGTACGTGAACCCATCCTTTAGTGCCAGGTCATGAGGGCAGCGTCGTGAACCATCCTTTAGTGCCAGAGTCATGAGGGCAGCGTACGTGAACCCATCCTTTATGCAGAGTCATGAGGGCGCGTACGTGAACCCATCCTTTAGTGTCAGGTCATGAGGGCGCGTACGTGAACCCATCCTTTAGTGCCAGGTCATGAGGACAGCGTACGTGAACCCATCCTTTAGTGCCAGGTCATGGGCAGCGTACGTGAACCCATCCTTTAGTGCCAGAGCATGAGGGCAGCGTACGTGAACCCCATCCTTTAGTGCCAGAGCATGGGACAGCGTACGGACCCCATCCTTTAGTGCCAGGCATGAGGCAGCGTACGTGACCCCATCCTTTAGTGCCAGAGCATGAGGACAGCGTACGTTGAACCCCATCCTTTAGTGCCAGAGCATGAGGACAGCGTACGTGAACCCATCCTTTAGTGTCCAGAGCATGTGGGCAGCGTACGTGAACCCATCCTTTAGTGCCAGAGCATGAGGCCAGCGTACGTGACCCCATCCTTTAGTGCCAGAGCATATGAGGGCAGCGTACGTGAACCCCATCCTTTAGTGCCAGGCAAGAGGACAGCGACGTGAACCCATCCTTTAGTGTCAGGTCATGAGGACAGCGTACGTGAACCCATCCTTTAGTGCCAGGTCATGAGGGCAGCGTACGTGAACCCATCCTTTAGTGCCAGAGCATGAGGACAGCGTACGTGAACCCATCCTTTAGTGCCAGAGCATGAGGGCAGCGTACGTGAACCCATCCTTTAGTGCCAGGTCATGAGGGCAGCGTACGTGAACCCATCCTTTAGTGTCAGGTCATGAGGACAGCGTACGTGAACCCATCCTTTAGTGCCAGAGCATGAGGGCAGCGTACGTGAACCCATCATTTAGTGCCAGGTCATGAGGGCAGCGTACGTGAACCCATCCTTTAGTGCCAGGTCATGAGGACAGCGTACGTGACTCCATCCTTTAGTGTCAGGTCATGAGGACAGCGTACGTGAACCCATCCTTTAGTTCCAGAGCATGAGGTCAGCGTACGTGAACCCATCCTTTAGTGCCAGGTCATGAGGGCAGCGTACGTGAACCCATCCTTTAGTGCCAGGTCATGAGGACAGCGTACGTGAACCCATCCTTTAGTGCCAGAGCATGAGGCCAGCGTTCGTGACCCCATCCTTTAGTGTCAGGTCATGAGGGCAGCGTACGTGAACCCATCCTTTAGTGCCAGGTCATGAGGACAGCGTACGTGAACCCATCCTTTAGTGCCAGAGGATGAGGCCAGCGTACGTGAACCCATCCTTTAGTGCCAGAGCATGAGGGCAGCGTACGTGAACCCATCCTTTAGTACCAGGTCATGAGGACAGCGTACTGACCCCATCCTTAGTGCCAGGAGCATGAGGACAGCGTACGTGAGACCCATCCTTTAGTGCCAGAGTCATGAGGGACAGCGTACGTGAACCCATCCTTTAGTGCCAGGTCATGAGGGCAGCGTACGTGAACCCATCCTTTAGTGGCCAATGTGTCATGAGGGCAGCGTACGTGAACCCATCCTTTATTGCCAGTCATTAGGGCAGCGTACGTGAACCCATCCTTTAGAGTGCCAGAGCACGAGGCAGCGTACGTGAACCCATCCTTTAGGTTCCAGAGCATGAGGCAGCGTACGTGACCCCATCCTTTAGTGCCAGAGCATGAGGGCAGCGTACGTGACCCCATCCTTTAGTGCCAGAGCATGAGGACAGCGTACGTGAACCCATCCTTTAGTGCCAGGTCCTGAGGGCAGCGTACGTGAACCCATCCTTTAGTGTCAGGTCATGAGGGCAGCGTACGTGTACCCATCCTTTAGTGCCAGGTCATGAGGGCAGCGTACGTGAACCCATCCTTTAGTGCCAGGAGCATGAGGGCAGCGTACGTGAACCCATCCTTTAGTGCCAGGTCATGAGGACAGCGTACGTGAACCCATCCTTTAGTGCCAGGTCATGAGGACAGCGTACATGAACCCATCCTTTAGTGCCAGAGCATGAGGACAGCGTACGTGACCCCATCCTTTAGTGCCAGGTCATGAGGACAGCGTACGTGAACCCATCCTTTAGTGCCAGAGCATGAGGCCAGTGTTCGTGACCCCATCCTTTAGTGCCAGAGCATGAGGGCAGCGTACGTGAACCCATCCTTTAGTGTCAGGTCATGAGGGCCGCGTACGTGAACCCATCCTTTAGTGTCAGGTCATGAGGGCAGCGTACGTGAACCCATCCTTTAGTGCCAGGTCATGAGGGCAGCGTACGTGACCCCATCCTTTAGTGCCAGGTCATGAGGACAGCGTACGTGACCCCATCCTTTAGTGCCAGAGCATGAGGCCAGCGTACGTGAACCCATCCTTTAGTGCCAGGTCATGAGGGCAGCGTACGTGACCCCATCCTTTAGTGCCAGGTCATGAGGACAGCGTACATGACCCCATCCTTTAGTGCCAGAGCATGAGGCCAGCGTACGTGAACCCATCCTTTAGTGCCAGGTTACGAGGACAGCGTACGTGAACCCATCCTTTAGTGCCAGAGCATGAGGGCAGCGTACGTGAACCCATCCTTTAGTGCCAGGTCATGAGGGCAGCGTACGTGAACCCATCCTTTAGTGCCAGAGCATGAGGGCAGCGTACGTGAACCCATCCTTTAGTGCCAGGTCATGAGGACAGCGTACGTGAACCCATCCTTTAGTGCCATGTCATGAGGGCAGCGTACGTGACCCCATCCTTTAGTGCCATGTCATGAGGGCAGCGTACGTGAACCCATCCTTTAGTGCCAGAGCATGAGGGCAGCGTACGTGAACCCATCCTTTAGTGTCAGAGCATGAGGGCAGCGTACGTGAACCCATCCTTTAGTGTCAGGTCATGAGGGCAGCGTACGTGAACCCATCCTTTAGTGTCAGGTCATGAGGGCAGTGTACGTGAACCCATCCTTTAGTGCCAGAGCATGAGGACAGCGTACGTGAACCCATCCTTTAGTGCCATGTCATGAGGGCAGTGTACGTGACCCCATCCTTTAGTGTCAGGTCATGAGGACAGCGTACGTGAACCCATCCTTTAGTGCCAGAGCATGAGGGCAGCGTACGTGAACCCATCCTTTAGTGCCAGAGCATGAGGGCAGCGTACGTGAACCCATCCTTTAGTGTCAGGTCATGAGGGCAGTGTACGTGACCCCATCCTTTAGTGTCAGGTCATGAGGACAGCGTACGTGAACCCATCCTTTAGTGTCAGAGCATGAGGGCAGCGTACGTGAACCCATCCTTTAGTGCCAGGTCATGAGGGCAGCGTACGTGAACCCATCCTTTAGTGTCAGAGCATGAGGGCAGCGTACGTGAACCCATCCTTTAGTGCCAGGTCATGAGGGCAGCGTACGTGAACCCATCCTTTAGTGCCAGAGCATGAGGGCAGCGTACGTGAACCCATCCTTTAGTGCCAGGTCATGAGGGCAGCGTACGTGAACCCATCCTTTAGTGCCAGAGCATGAGGGCAGCGTACGTGAACCCATCCTTTAGTGCCAGGTCATGAGGGCAGCGTACGTGAACCCATCCTTTAGTGCCAGAGCATGAGGGCAGCGTACGGGAACCCATCCTTTAGTGTCAGGTCATGAGGGCAGCGTACGTGACCCCATCCTTTAGTGTCAGGTCATGAGGGCAGCGTACGTGAACCCATCCTTTAGTGCCAGAGCATGAGGGCAGCGTACGTGAACCCATCCTTTAGTGCCAGGTCATGAGGGCAGCGTACGTGACCCCATCCTTTAGTGTCAGGTCATGAGGGCAGCGTACGTGAACCCATCCTTTAGTGCCAGAGCATGAGGGCAGCGTACGTGAACCCATCCTTTAGTGCCAGAGCATGAGGGCAGCGTACGTGACCCCATCCTTTAGTGCCAGGTCATGAGGACAGCGTACGTGAACCCATCCTTTAGTGTCAGGTCATGAGGGCAGCGTACGTGAACCCATCCTTTAGTGCCAGGTCATGAGGCCAGCGTACGTGAACCCATCCTTTAGTGCCAGAGCATGAGGGCAGCGTACGTGAACCCATCCTTTAGTACCAGGTCATGAGGACAGCGTACGTGACCCCATCCTTTAGTGCCAGAGCATGAGGGCAGCGTTCGTGAACCCATCCTTTAGTGCCAGGTCATGAGGGCAGCGTACGTGACCCCAACCTTTAGAGCCAGAGCATGAGGCCAGCGTACGTGAACCCATCCTTTAGTGCCAGGTCATGAGGGCAGCGTTCGTGAACCCATCCTTTAGTGCCAGGTCATGAGGGCAGCGTACGTGAACCCATCCTTTAGTGCCAGAGCATGAGGGCAGCGTACGTGACCCCATCCTTTAGTGCCAGAGCATGAGGACAGCGTACGTGACCCCATCCTTTAGTGCCAGGTCATGAGGCCAGCGTACGTGACCCCATCCTTTAGTGCCAGAGCATGAGGACAGCGTACGTGAACCCATCCTTTAGTGCCAGAGCATGAGGCCAGCGTACGTGACCCCATCCTTTAGTGCCAGAGCATGAGGACAGCGTACGTGACCCCATCCTTTAGTGCCAGGTCATGAGGCCAGCGTTCGTGAACCCATCCTTTAGTGCCAGGTCATGAGGACAGCGTACGTGACCCCATCCTTTAGTGCCAGAGCATGAGGACAGCGTACGTGAACCCATCCTTTAGTGCCAGGTCATGAGGGCAGCGTACGTGAACCCATCCTTTAGTGCCAGAGCATGAGGGCAGCGTACGTGACCCCATCCTTTAGTGCCAGAGCATGAGGACAGCGTACGTGACCCCATCCTTTAGTGCCAGGTCATGAGGCCAGCGTACGTGACCCCATCCTTTAGTGCCAGAGCATGAGGACAGCGTACGTGAACCCATCCTTTAGTGCCAGGTCATGAGGGCAGCGTACGTGAACCCATCCTTTAGTGCCAGGTCATGAGGGCAGCGTACGTGAACCCATCCTTTAGTGCCAGAGCATGAGGACAGCGTACGTGACCCCATCCTTTAGTGCCAGGTCATGAGGCCAGCGTACGTGACCCCATCCTTTAGTGCCAGAGCATGAGGACAGCGTACGTGAACCCATCCTTTAGTGCCAGAGCATGAGGACAGCGTACGTGAACCCATCCTTTAGTGCCAGGTCATGAGGGCAGCGTACGTGAACCCATCCTTTAATGCCAGAGCATGAGGACAGCGTACGTGAACCCATCCTTTAGTGTCAGGTCATGAGGGCAGCGTACGTGAACCCATCCTTTAATGCCAGAGCATGAGGACAGCGTACGTGAACCCATCCTTTAGTGCCAGAGCATGAGGACAGCGTACGTGAACCCATCCTTTAGTGCCAGGTCATGAGGACAGCGTACGTGAACCCATCCTTTAGTGCCAGAGCATGAGGACAGCGTACGTGAACCCATCCTTTAGTGCCAGGTCATGAGGGCAGCGTACGTGAACCCGTCCTTTAGTGCCAGGTCATGAGGACAGCGTATGTGACCCCATCCTTTAGTGCCAGAGCATGAGGGCAGCGTACGTGAACCCATCCTTTAGTGCCAGGTCATGAGGGCAGCGTACGTGAACCCGTCCTTTAGTGCCAGAGCATGAGGACAGCGTACGTGAACCCATCCTTTAGTGCCAGAGCATGAGGACAGCGTACGTGAACCCATCCTTTAGTGCCAGGTCATGAGGACAGCGTACGTGAACCCGTCCTTTAGTGCCAGGTCATGAGGACAGCGTATGTGACCCCATCCTTTAGTGCCAGAGCATGAGGGCAGCGTACGTGAACCCGTCCTTTAGTGACAGGTCATGAGGGCAGCGTACGTGAACCCATCCTTTAGTGCCAGAGCATGAGGACAGCGTACGTGAACCCATCCTTTAGTGCCAGAGCATGAGGGCAGCGTACGTGAACCCATCCTTTAGTGTCAGAGCATGAGGGCAGCGTACGTGAACCCATCCTTTAGTGCCAGGTCATGAGGGCAGCGTACGTGAACCCATCCTTTAGTGCCAGGTCATGAGGGCAGCGTACGTGACCCCATCCTTTAGTGCCAGAGCATGAGGGCAGCGTACGTGAACCCATCCTTTAGTGCCAGGTCATGAGGGCAGCGTACGTGAACCCGTCCTTTAGTGCCAGGTCATGAGGGCAGCGTATGTGACCCCATCCTTTAGTGCCAGAGCATGAGGGCAGCGTACGTGAACCCGTCCTTTAGTGACAGGTCATGAGGGCAGCGTACGTGAACCCATCCTTTAGTGTCAGGTCATGAGGGCAGCGTACGTGAACCCATCCTTTAGTGCCAGAGCATGAGGGCAGCGTACGTGAACCCATCCTTTAGTGTCAGAGCATGAGGGCAGCGTACGTGAACCCATCCTTTAGTGCAGGACATGAGGGCAGCGTACGTGAACCCATCCTTTAGTGCCAGAGCATGAGGGCAGCGTACGTGACCCCATCCTTTAGTGCCAGGTCATGAGGACAGCGTACGTGAACCCATCCTTTAGTGCCAGGCATGAGGACAGCGTACGTGAACCCATCTTCAGTGCCAGGTCATGAGGGCAGCGACGTGAACCCATCCTTTAGTGTCAGGTCATGAGGGACAGCGTACGTGAACCCATCCTTTAGTGCCAGGCATGAGGGCAGCGTACGTGACCCCATCCTTTAGTGCCAGAGCATGAGGGCAGCGTACGTGAACCCATCCTTTAGTGCCAGGTCATGAGGGCAGCGTACGTGAACCCATCCTTTAGTGCCAGGTCATGAGGGCAGCGTACGTGAACCCATCCTTTAGTGCCAGAGCATGAGGGCAGCGTACGTGAACCCATCCTTTAGTGCCAGGTCATGAGGACAGCGTACGTGAACCCATCCTTTAGTGCCAGGTCATGAGGGCAGCGTACGTGAACCCATCCTTTAGTGCCAGGTCATGAGGACAGCGTACGTGAACCCATCCTTTAGTGCCAGGTCATGAGGACAGCGTACGTGAACCCATCCTTTAGTGCCAGAGCATGAGGGCAGCGTACGTGAACCCATCCTTTAGTGCCAGGTCATGAGGGCAGCGTACGTGAACCCATCCTTTAGTGTCAGGTCATGAGGACAGCGTACATGAACCCCATCCTTTAGTGTCAGGTCATGAGGACAGCGTACGTGAACCCATCCTTTAGTGCCAGAGCATGAGGACAGCGTACGTGAACCCGTCCTTTAGTGCCAGGTCATGAGGACAGCGTACGTGAACCCATCCTTTAGTGCCAGGTCATGAGGACAGCGTACGTGAACCCATCCTTTAGTGCCAGGTCATGAGGACAGCGTACGTGAACCCATCCTTTAGTGCCAGAGCATGAGGGCAGCGTACGTGAACCCATCCTTTAGTGCCAGGTCATGAGGACAGCGTACGTGAACCCATCCTTTAGTGCCAGGTCATGAGGACAGCGTACGTGAACCCATCCTTTAGTGCCAGAGCATGAGGACAGCGTACGTGAACCCATCCTTTAGTGCCAGGTCATGAGGACAGCGTACGTGAACCCGTCCTTTAGTGCCAGAGCATGAGGGCAGCGTACGTGAACCCATCCTTTAGTGCCAGGTCATGAGGGCAGCGTACGTGAACCCATCCTTTAGTGCCAGGTCATGAGGGCAGCGTACGTGACACAATCCTTTAGTCCCAGAGCATGAGGACAGCGTACGTGAACCCATCCTTTAGTGCCTGGTCATGAGGGCAGCGTACGTGAACCCATCCTTTAGTGTCAGGTCATGAGGGCAGCGTACGTGAACCCTTCCTTTAGTGCCAGAGCATGAGGACAGCGTACGTGAACCCATCCTTTAGTGCCAGGTCATGAGGGCAGCGTACGTGAATCCATCCTTTAGTGCCAGAGCATGAGGGCAGCGTACGTGAACCCATCCTTTAGTGCCAGGTCATGAGGACAGCGTACGTGACCCCATCCTTTAGTGTCAGGTCATGAGGGCAGCGTACGTGAACCCATCCTTTAGTGCCAGAGCATGAGGGCAGCGTACGTGAACCCATCCTTTAGTACCAGGTCATGAGGACAGCGTACGTGACCCCATCCTTTAGTGCCAGAGCATGAGGGCAGCGTACGTGAACCCATCCTTTAGTGCCAGGTCATGAGGGCAGCGTACGTGAACCCATCCTTTAGTGCCAGAGCATGAGGGCAGCGTACGTGAACCCATCCTTTACTGTCAGAGCATGAGGGCCGCGTACGTGAACCCATCCTTTAGTGTCAGGTCATGAGGGCCGCGTACGTGAACCCATCCTTTAGTGTCAGGTCATGAGGACAGCGTACGTGAACCCATCCTTTAGTTCCAGAGCATGAGGTCAGCGTACGTGAACCCATCCTTTAGTGCCAGAGCATGAGGCCAGCGTTCGTGACCCCATCCTTTAGTGTCAGGTCATGAGGGCAGCGTACGTGAACCCATCCTTTAGTGCCAGGTCATGAGGACAGCGTACGTGAACCCATCCTTTAGTGCCAGAGCATGAGGGCAGCGTACGTGAACCCATCCTTTAGTACCAGGTCATGAGGACAGCGTACGTGACCCCATCCTTTAGTGCCAGAGCATGAGGACAGCGTACGTGAACCCATCCTTTAGTGTCAGGTCATGAGGGCAGCGTACGTGAACCCATCCTTTAGTGCCAGGTCATGAGGGCAGCGTACGTGAACCCATCCTTTAGTGCCAGGTCATGAGGGCAGCGTAGGTAAACCCATCCTTTAGTGCCAGAGCACGAGGACAGCGTACGTGAACCCATCCTTTAGTGCCAGAGCATGAGGCCAGCGTTCGTGAACCCATCCTTTAGTGTCAGGTCATGAGGGCAGCGTAGGTGAACCCATCCTTTAGTGCCAGAGCATGAGGACAGCGTACGTGAACCCATCCTTTAGTGCCAGGTCATGAGGGCAGCGTAGGTGAACCCATCCTTTAGTGCCAGAGCATGAGGGCAGCGTACGTGACCCCATCCTTTAGTGCCAGAGCATGAGGGCAGCGTACGTGAACCCATCCTTTAGTGCCAGAGCATGAGGACAGCGTACGTGAACCCATCCTTTAGTGCCAGGTCCTGAGGGCAGCGTACGTGAACCCATCCTTTAGTGTCAGGTCATGAGGGCAGCGTACGTGTACCCATCCTTTAGTGCCAGGTCATGAGGGTACGTGACCTCTTAGTGCAGAGATGAGGACAGTATACCTCTTTATGCAGGCATGAGGCGTCGTGACCTTAGGTAGAGGCGCGGACATTAGATCAGGGCAGTACTACCCTTTAGTGCAGCATGGCACGTACTGACCACTTTGCAGGTATGAGCAGGTATGTGACCCTTTGCAGTGAGGGCACGTCTGACCACTTATGCAGCTGAGAACGTATGACCCATCTTTAGTGCAAGATGAGGGAGGACGAACCTCTTATGAGTCATGAGGCAGTACGAACCATCTTTGCAGTGAGCGCGTGAACTCTTGTGCCAGCAGAGAGGTATGACCGTCCTTTTGCAGTCATGAGAGCGTAGTGACCGCTTAGCCAGCATGAGACATACGAACATTGTGCAGATGAGAGCGACGTGACTCTAGTGCGTGAGCACGTAGTAACTCTTTGCGATGAGAGTAGTGACCTCTTAGTGCGTTGGGCAGCGTACGTGAACCCATCCTTTAGTGTCAGGTCATGAGGCAGCGTACATGAACCCATCCTTTAGTGTCAGGTCATGAGGACAGCGTACGTGAACCCATCCTTTAGTGCCAGAGCATGAGGACAGCGTACGTGAACCCGTCCTTAGTGCCAGGTCATGAGGACAGCGTACGTGAACCCATCCTTTAGTGCCAGGTCATGAGGACAGCGTACGTGAACCCATCCTTTAGTGCCAGGTCATGAGGACAGCGTACGTGAACCATCCTTTAGTGCCAGAGCATGAGGGCAGCGTACGTGAACCCATCCTTTAGTGCCAGGTCATGAGGACAGCGTACGTGAACCCATCCTTTAGTGCCAGGTCATGAGGCAGCGTACGTGAACCCATCCTTTAGTGCAGAGCATGAGGACAGCGTACGTGAACCCATCCTTTAGTGCCAGGTCATGAGGACAGCGTACGTGAACCCGTCCTTTAGTGCCAGAGCATGAGGGCAGCGTACGTGAACCCATCCTTTAGTGCCAGGTCATGAGGGCAGCGTACGTGAACCATCCTTTAGTGCCAGGTCATGAGGCAGCGTACGTGACACATCCTTTAGTCCCAGAGCATGAGGACAGCGTACGTGAACCCATCCTTTAGTGCTGGTCATGAGGGCAGCGTACGTGAACCATCCTTTAGTGTCAGGTCATGAGGGCAGCGTACGTGAACCCTTCCTTTAGTGCCAGAGCATGAGGACAGCGTACGTGAACCCATCCTTTAGTGCCAGGTCATGAGGCAGCGTACGTGAACCATCCTTTAGTGCCAGAGCATGAGGAAGCGTACGTGAACCCATCCTTTAGTGCCAGAGTCATGAGGGCAGCGTACGTGAACCCATCCTTTAGTGCCAGGTCATGAGGGCACGCGTACGTGAACCCATCCTTAGTGCCAGAGCATTGAGGCAGCGTACGTGAACCCATCCTTTAGTGCCAGGTCATGAGGCCAGCGTACGTGACCCCATCCTTTAGTGCCAGAGCATGAGGGCAGCGTACGTGAACCCATCCTTTAGTGCCAGGTCATGAGGGCAGCGTACGTGAACCCATCCTTTAGTGCCAGGTCATGAGGGCAGCGTACGTGACCCATCCTTTAGTGCCAGAGTCATGAGGGCAGCGTACGTGAACCATCCTTTAGTGCCAGGTCATGAGGGCAGCGTACGTGAACCCATCCTTTAGTGCCAGAGCATGAGGGCAGCGTACGTGAACCCATCCTTTAGTGCCAGAGCATGAGGCAGCGTACGTGACCCATCCTTTAGTGCCAGGTCATGAGGGCCAGCGTACGTGAACCCATCCTTTAGTGCCAGAGCGTAACGGAATTCCATCCTTTAGTGGCAGGGCATGAGTTGCCAAGCGTACGTTAAACCCCATCCTTTAGTGCCAGGTCATGAGGACAGCGTACTTGAACCCATCCTTTAATGCCAGGTCATGTAGGCAGCGTACGTGAACCCTTCCTTTCGTGTCCAGGTCATGAGGACAAGCGTACTTGTGGGAACCCATCCTTTAGTGCAAAGCATGAGGCAGCGTACGTGAACCCATCCTTTAGTGGCCAAGAGCATGAGGACAGCGTAGTGAACCCATCCTTTAGTGCCAGGTCATGAGGGCAGGTACGGAACCCATCCTTTAGTGGCCAGGTCATGAGGGCAGCGTACGTGAACCCATCCTTTAGTGCCAGAGCATGGGACAGCGTACGTGAACCCATCCTTTAGTGCACAGGTCATGAGGGACAAGCGTACGTGAACCCATCCTTTTAGTGCCAGGAGCATGAGGGCAGCGTACGTGAACCCATCCTTTAGTGCACAGGTCATGAGGGCAGCGTACGTGAACCCATCCTTTAGTGCCAGGTCATGAGGGCAGCGTACGTGAACCCATCCTTTAGTGCCAGGTCATGAGGGCAGCGTACGTGACCCCATCCTTTAGTGCCAGGTCATGAGGACAGCGTATGTGACCCCATCCTTTAGTGCCAGAGCATGAGGGCAGCGTACGTGAACCCATCCTTTAGTGTCAGAGCATGAGGACAGCGTACGTGACCCCATCCTTTAGTGCCAGAGCATGAGGGCAGCGTACCTGAACCCATCCTTTAGTGTCAGGTCATGAGGGCAGCGTACGTGAACCCATCCTTTAGTGCCAGGTCATGAGGGCAGCGTACGTGAACCCATCCTTTAGTGCCAGAGCATGAGGGCAGCGTACGTGAACCCATCCTTTAGTGCCAGGTCATGAGGGCAGCGTACGTGAACCCATCCTTTAGTGCCAGGTCATGAGGGCAGCGTACGTGAACCCATCCTTTAGTGCCAGAGCATGAGGGCAGCGTACGTGAACCCATCCTTTAGTGCCAGGTCATGAGGGCAGCGTACGTGAACCCATCCTTTATTGCCAGAGCATGAGGGCAGCGTACGTGAACCCTTCCTTTAGTGCCAGAGCATGAGGGCAGCGTACGTGAACCCATCCTTTAGTGCCAGGTCACGAGGGCAGCATACGTGAACCCATCCTTTAGTGCCAGGTCATGAGGGCAGCGTACGTGAACCCATCCTTTAGTGCCAGAGCATGAGGGCAGCGTACGTGAACCCATCCTTTAGTGCCAGGTCATGAGGGCAGCGTACGTGAACCCATCCTTTAGTGTCAGAGCATGAGGGCAGCGTACGTGACCCCATCCTTTAGTGCCAGAGCATGAGGGCAGCGTACGTGACCCCATCCTTTAGTGCCAGGTATGAGGGCAGCGTACGTGAACCCATCCTTTAGTGCCAGAGCATGAGGGCAGCGTACGTGAACCCATCCTTTAGTGCCAGGTCATGAGGGCAGCGTACGTGAACCCATCCTTTAGTGCCAGAGCATGAGGACAGCGTACGTGAACCCATCCTTTAGTGCCAGAGCATGAGGGCAGCGTACGTGACCCCATCCTTTAGTGCCAGAGCATGAGGGCAGCGTACGTGAACCCATCCTTTAGTGTCAGGTCATGAGGGCAGCGTACGTGAACCCTTCCTTTAGTGCCAGAGCATGAGGACAGCGTACGTGAACCCATCCTTTAGTGTCAGAGCATGAGGGCAGCGTACGTGAACCCATCCTTTAGTGCCAGGTCATGAGGGCAGCGTACGTGAACCCATCCTTTAGTGCCAGAGCATGAGGGCAGCGTACGTGAACCCATCCTTTAGTGCCAGGTCACGAGGGCAGCGTACGTGAACCCATCCTTTAGTGCCAGGTCATGAGGACAGCGTACGTGAACCCATCCTTTAGTGCCAGAGCATGAGGACAGCATACGTGAACCCATCCTTTAGTGCCAGGTCATGAGGGCAGCGTACGTGAACCCATCCTTTAGTGCCAGAGCATGAGGGCAGCGTACGTGAACCCATCCTTTAGTGCCAGGTCATGAGGACAGCGTACGTGAACCCATCCTTTAGTGCCAGGTCATGAGGACAGCGTACGTGAACCCATCCTTTAGTGCCAGGTCATGAGGACAGCGTACGTGAACCCATCCTTTAGTGTCAGAGCATGAGGACAGCGTACGTGAACCCATCCTTTAGTGCCAGAGCATGAGGGCAGCGTACGTGAACCCATCCTTTAGTGCCAGGTCATGAGGGGCAGCGTACGTGTGAACCCATCCTTTAGTGTCAGGTCATGAGGACAGCGTACGTGAACCCATCCTTTAGTGCCAGAGCATGAGGGCAGCGTACGTGAACCCATCCTTTAGTGCCAGGTCATGAGGGCAGCGTACGTGAACCCATCCTTTAGTGCCAGGTCATGAGGACAGCGTACGTGACTCCATCTTTAGTGTCAGTCATGAGGACAGCGTACGTGAACCCATCCTTTAGTGCCAGAGCATGAGGGCAGCGTACGTGAACCCATCCTTTAGTGCCAGGTCATGAGGGCAGCGTACGTGAACCCATCCTTTAGTGCCAGGTCATGAGGACAGCGTACGTGACCCCATCCTTTAGTGTCAGGTCATGAGGGCAGCGTACGTGAACCCATCCTTTAGTGCCAGAGCATGAGGGCAGCGTACGTGAACCCATCTTTAGTACCAGGTCATGAGGACAGCGTACGTGACCCCATCCTTAGTGCCAGAGCATGAGGGCAGCGTACGTGAACCCATCCTTTAGTGTCAGGTCATGAGGCCAGCGTACGTGAACCCATCCTTAGTTGCCAGGTCATGAGAGCAGCGTATAGTGAACCCATCCTTTAGTGCCAGAGCATGAGGGCAGCGTACGTGAACCCTCCTTTAGTGCCAGAGCATGAGGGCAGCGTACGTGAACCCATCCTTTACTGTCAGAGCATGAGGGCCGCGTACGTGAACCCATCCTTTAGTGTCAGGGTCATGAGGGCCGCGTACGTGAACCCATCCTTTTAGTGTCAGGTCATGAGGACAGCGTACGTGAACCCATTCCTTTAGTTCCAGAGCATGAGGTCAGCGTAACGTGAACCATCTTTAGTGCCAGGTCATGAGGGCAGCGTACGTGAACCCATCCTTTAGTGCCAGGTCATGAGGACAGCGTACGTGAACCCATCCTTTAGTGCCAGAGTCATGAGGCCAGCGTACGTGAACCCATCCTTTAGTGCAGAGCATGAGGGCAGCGTACGTGAACCCATCCTTTAGTGCCAGGTCATGAGGACAGCGTACGTGAACCCATCCTTTAGTGCCAGAGCATGAGGACAGCGTACGTGAACCCATCCTTTAGTGCCAGAGCATGAGGACAGCGTACGTGAACCCATCCTTTAGTGCCAGGTCATGAGGAGCAGCGTACGTGACCCCATCCTTTAGTGCCAGAGCATGAGGACAGCGTACGTGAACCCATCCTTTAGTGCCAGAGCATGAGGACAGCGTACGTGAACCCATCCTTTAGTGCCAGGTCATGAGGGCAGCGTACGTGAACCCATCCTTTAGTGCCAGAGCATGAGGGCAGCGTACGTGAACCCATCCTTTAGTGCCAGGTCATGAGGGCAGCGTACGTGAACCCATCCTTTAGTGCCAGAGCACGAGGACAGCGTACGTGAACCCATCCTTTAGTGCCAGAGCATGAGGGCAGCGTACGTGACCCCATCCTTTAGTGCCAGAGCATGAGGGCAGCGTACGTGACCCATCCTTTAGTGCCAGAGCATGAGGACAGCGTACGTGAACCCATCCTTTAGTGCCAGGTCCTGAGGGCAGCGTACGTGAACCCATCCTTTAGTGTCAGGTCATGAGGGCAGCGTACGTGTACCCATCCTTTAGTGCCAGGTCATGAGGGCAGCGTACGTGAACCCATCCTTTAGTGCCAGAGCATGAGGCCAGCGTACGTGAACCCATCCTTTAGTGCCAGGTCATGAGGGCAGCGTACGTGACCCCATCCTTTAGTGCCAGGTCATGAGGACAGCGTACATGACCCCATCCTTTAGTGCCAGAGCATGAGGCCAGCGTACGTGAACCCATCCTTTAGTGCCAGGTCATGAGGACAGCGTACGTGAACCCATCCTTTAGTGCCAGAGCATGAGGGCAGCGTACGTGAACCCATCCTTTAGTGCCAGGTCATGAGGGCAGCGTACGTGAACCCATCCTTTAGTGCCAGAGCATGAGGACAGCGTACGTGAACCCATCCTTTAGTGCCAGGTCATGAGGGCAGCGTACGTGAACCCATCCTTTAGTGCCAGGTCATGAGGGCAGCGTACGTGAACCCATCCTTTAGTGCCAGGTCATGAGGGCAGCGTACGTGAACCCATCCTTTAGTGCCAGAGCATGAGGACAGCGTACGTGAACCCATCCTTTAGTGCCAGAGCATGAGGGCAGCGTACGTGAACCCATCCTTTAGTGTCAGGTCATGAGGGCAGCGTACGTGAACCCATCCTTTAGTGCCAGAGCATGAGGGCAGCGTACGTGAACCCATCCTTTAGTGCCAGGTCATGAGGGCAGCGTACGTGAACCCATCCTTTAGTGCCAGAGTCATGAGGGCAGCGTACGTGAACCCCATCCTTTAGTGCCAGGTCATGAGGCAGCGTCGTGAACCCATCCTTTAGTGCCAGGTCATGAGGACAGCGTACGTGAACCCATCCTTTAGTGCCAGAGCATGAGGGCAGCGTACGTGAACCCATCCTTTAGTGCCAGGTCATGAGGGCAGGTACGTGAACCCCATCCTTTAGTGCCAGGTCATGAGGGACAGCGTACGTGAACCCATCCTTTAGTGCCAGAGCATGAGGGCAGCGTACGTGAACCCATCCTTTAGTGCCAGGTCATGAGGGCAGCGTACGTGAACCCATCCTTTAGTGCCAGAGCATGGAGGGCAGCGTACGTGAACCCATCCTTTAGTGCCAGGTCATGAGGGCAGCGTACGTGAACCCATCCTTTAGTGCCAGGTCATGAGGGCAGCGTTCGTGAACCATCCTTTAGTGCCAGAGCATGAGGGACAGCGTACGTGAACCCATCCTTTAGTGCCAGGTCATGAGGGCAGCGTACGTGAACCCCATCCTTTAGTGCCAGGTCATGAGGACAGCGTACGTGAACCCCTTCCTTTAGTGCCAGGCATGAGGGCAGCGGTACGTGAACCCATCCTTTAGTGCCAGGTCATGAGGGCAGCGTACGTGAACCCATCCTTTAGTGCCAGGTCATGAGGGCAGCGTACGTGAACCCATCCTTTAGTGCCAGAGCATGAGGGCAGCGTACGTGAACCCCATCCTTTAGTGCCAGAGTCATGAGGGCAGCGTACGGTGAACCCCATCCTTTAGTGCCAGGTCATGAGGACAGCGTACGTGAACCCATCCTTTAGTGCCAGAGTCAT
Organism: Dipus sagitta; assembly: GCA_036346955.1. NCBI lineage: Eukaryota > Metazoa > Chordata > Mammalia > Rodentia > Dipodidae > Dipus > Dipus sagitta. The sequence continues at coordinate 60,372,013 of CM070788.1, forward strand.
GAGGGCAGCGTACGTGAACCCCATCCTTTAGTGCCAGAGCATGAGGGCAGCGTACGTGAACCCATCCTTTAGTGCCAGGTCATGAGGCAGCGTACGTGAACCCATCCTCTTAGTGCCAGACATGAGGCAGCGTACGTGAACCCATCCTTTAGTGCCAGAGTCATGAGGGCAGCGTACGTGAACCCATCCTTTAGTGCAGGTCATGAGGGCAGCGTACGTGAACCCATCCTTTAGTGCCAGGTCATGAGGGCAGCGTACGTGAACCCATCCTTTAGTGTCAGAGCATGAGGGCAGCGACGTGACCATCCTTTAGTGCCAGGCATGAGGGCAGCGTACGTGCACCCCTCCTTTAGTGCCAGGTCATGAGGCCAGCGTACGTGAACCCAATCCTTTAGTGACAGGTCATGAGGGCAGGTACGTGAACCCATCCTTTAGTGCCAGGTCATGAGGGACAGCGTACGTGAACCCATCCTTTAGTGCCAGAGCATGAGGCAGCGTACGTGAACCCATCCTTTAGTGCCAGTGCATGAGGGCAGCGTACGTGAACCCATCCTTTAGTGTCAGAGCATGAGGGCAGCGTACGTGAACCCATCCCTTTAGTGTCAGGTCATGAGGACAGCGTACGTGAACCCATCCTTTAGTTCCAGAGCATGAGGGACAGCGTACTGTGAACCCATCCTTTAGTGCAGAGCATGAGGGCAGCGTACGTGAACCCATCCTTTAGTGCCATGAGGACAGCGTACGTGAACCATCCCTTTAGTGCAGGTCATGAGGGCAGCGTACGTGACCCATCCTTTAGTGCCAGAGCATGCAGGGACAGCGTACGTGAACCCATCCTTTAGTGTCAGGTCATGAGGGCAGCGTACGTGAACCCATTCCTTTAGTGCCAGGTCATGAGGACAGCGTACGTGAAACCCATCCTTTAGTGCCAGGAGCATGAGGGCAGCGTACGTGAACCCATCCTTTAGTGCCAGGTCATGAGGGCAGCGTACGTGAACCCATCCTTTAGTGCCAGGTCATGAGGGGCCAGCGTACGTGACCCCCATCCCTTTAGTGCCAGGTCATGAGGGCAGCGTATCGTGAACCCCATCCCTGTAGTGCCAGGTCATGAGGGCAGCGTACGTGACCCCATCCTTTAGTGCAGAGCATGAGGACAGCGTACGTGAACCCATCCTTTAGTGCCAGGTCATGAGGGCAGCGTACGTGAACCCATCCTTTAGTGCCAGAGCATGAGGACAGCGTACGTGAACCCATCCTTTAGATGCCAGGTCACTGAGGGCAGCGTACGTGAAAACCCCCATCCTTTAGTGTCAGATCGAGCGGCCAGCGTAGTGACCCATCCTTAAGTGTCCTGGCATGAGGCAGCGTACCGTGAACCCCATCCTTTAGTGCCAGAGCATGAGGGCAGCGTACGTGAACCCATCCTTTAGTGCCAGAGCATGAGGGCAGCGTACGTGAACCCATCCTTTAGTGCCAGGAGCAGCGTACGTGAACCCATCCTTTAGTGTCAGGTCATGAGGGCAGCGTACGTGAACCCATCCTTTAGTGCCAGGTCATGAGGACAGCGTACGTGAACCATCCTTTAGTGCCAGGTCATGAGGGCAGCGTACGTGAACCCATCCTTTAGTGCCAGGTCATGAGGCAGCGTACGTGACCCATCCTTTAGTGCCAGGCATGAGGGCAGCGTACGTGAACCCATCCTTTAGTGCCAGGCATGAGGACAGCGTACGTGAACCATCCTTTAGTGCCAGGTCATGAGGGCAGCGTACGTGAACCCATCCTTTAGTGCCAGGTCATGAGGACAGCGTACGTGTGAACCGTCCTTTAGTGCCGAGTCATGAGGGCAGCGTACGTGAACCCATCCTTTAGTGCCAGAGCATGAGGGCAGCGTACGTGAACCCATCCTTTAGTGCCAGGCATGAGGCAGCGTACGTGAACCCATCCTTTAGTGCCAGAGCATGAGGGCGCGTACGTGAACCCATCCTTTAGTGTCAGGTCATGAGGGCAGCGTACGTGAACCCATCCTTTAGTGCCAGAGCATGTGGGCCAGCGTACGTGAACCCATCCTTTAGTACCAGGTCATGAGGCAGCGTACGTGACCCCATCCTTAGTGTCAGAGTCATGAGGGCAGCGTACGTGAACCCATCCTTTAGTGCCAGGTCATGAGGCAGCGTACGTGAACCATCCTTTAGTGCCAGGTCATGAGAGGCAGCGTACGTGAACCCATCCTTTAGTGCCAGAGCATGAGGGCAGCGTACGTGAACCCATCCTTTAGTGCCAGAGTCATGAGGGCAGCGTACGTGACCCCATCCTTTAGTGACAGAGTCATGAGGGCCGCGTACGTGAACCCATCCTTAGTGTCAGGTCATGAGGGCCGCGTACGTGAACCCATCCTTTAGTGTCAGGTCCTGAGGACAGCGTACGTGAACCCATCCTTTAGTTCCAGAGCATGAGGTCAGCGTACGTGAACCCATCTTTAGTGCCAGGTCATGAGGGCAGCGTACGTGAACCCATCCTTTAGTGCCAGGTCATGAGGACAGCGTACGTGAACCCATCTTTAGTGCCAGTCATGAGGGCAGCGTACGTGACCCATCCTTTAGTGTCAGGTCATGAGGGCAGCGTACGTGACCCCATCCTTTAGTGCCAGGTCATGAGGGCAGCGTACGTGAACCCATCCTTTAGTGTCAGAGCATGAGGGCAGCGTACGTGAACCCATCCTTTAGTGCCAGGTCATGAGGGCAGCGTACGTGAACCCATCCTTTATGTCAGAGCATGAGGGCAGCGTACGTGAACCCATCCTTTAGTGTCAGGCATGGGGGCAGCGTACGTGAACCATCCTTTAGTGTCAGGCATGAGGGCAGCGTACGTGAACCCATCCTTTAGTGCCAGGTCATGAGGGCAGCGTACGTGAACCCATCCTTTAGTGCCAGGTCATGAGGCAGCGTACGTGAACCCATCCTTTAGTGCAGGTCATGAGGGACAGCGTACGTGAACCCATCCTTTAGTGCCAGGTCATGAGGGCAGCGTACGTGAACCCATCCTTTAGTGCCAGGTCATGAGGGCAGCGTACGTGAACCCATCCTTTAGTGCAGGTCATGAGGGCAGCGTACGTGAACCCATCCTTTAGTGCCAGAGCATGAGGACAGCTTTACGTGAACCCATCCTTTAGTGCCAGATGCATGAGGGCAGCGTACGTGAACCCATCCTTTAAAAAAAAAAAAAAAAAAAAAAAAAAAAAAAAAAAAAAAAAAAAAAAAATTTTTTTTTTTTTTTTTTTTTTTTTTTTTTTTTTTTTTTTTTTGAGGGCAGCGTACGTGACCCATCCTTTAGTGCCAGGTCATGAGGGCAGCGTACGTGAACCCATCCTTTAGTGCAGAGCATGAGGCAGCGTACGTGAACCCATCCTTTAGTGCCAGAGCATGAGGGCAGCGTACGTGAACCCATCCTTTAGTGTCAGGTCATGAGGGCAGCGTACGTGAACCCATCCTTTAGTGCCCAGGTCATGAGGACAGCGTACGTGAACCCATCCTTTAGTGCCAGGTCATGAGGGCAGCGTACGTGAACCCATCCTTTAGTGCCAGGTCATGAGGACAGCGTACGTGAACCCATCCTTTAGTGCCAGGTCATGAGGCCAGCGTACGTGACCCCATCCTTTAGTGCCAGGTCATGAGGACAGCGTACGTGAACCCATCCTTTAGTGTCAGGTCATGAGGGCAGCGTACGTGAACCCCATCCTTTAGTGCCAGGTCATGAGGACAGCGTACGTGAACCCATCCTTTAGTGCCAGAGCATGAGGGCAGCGTACGTGAAACCCATCCTTTAGTGCCAGGCATGAGGCAGCGTACGTGAACCCATCCTTTAGTGCCAGGTCATGAGGCCAGCGTACGTGAACCCATCCTTTAGTGCCAGAGCATGAGGGCAGCGTACGTGAACCCATCCTTTAGTGCCAGAGCATGAGGGCAGCGTACGTGACCCCATCCTTTAGTGCCAGAGCATGAGGACAGCGTACGTGAACCCATCCTTTAGTGTCACAGTCATGAGGGCAGCGTACGTGAACCCATCCTTTAGTGCCAGGTCATGAGGGCAGCGTACGTGAACCCATCCTTTAGTGTCAGAGCATGAGGGCAGCGTACGTGAACCCATCCTTTAGTGCCAGAGCATGAGGGCAGCGTACGTGACCCCATCCTTTAGTGCCAGGTCATGAGGGCAGCGTACGTGAACCCATCCTTTAGTGCCAGCGCATGAGGGACAGCGTACGTGAACCCATCCTTTAGTGCCATGTCATGAGGGCAGAGTACGTGACCCCATCCTTTAGTGCCAGAGCATGAGGCAGCGTACGTGAAACCCATCCTTTAGTGCCAGTCATGAGGGCAGCGTACGTGAACCCCATCCTTTAGTGCCAGAGCATGAGGGCAGCGTACGTGAACCCATCCTTTAGTGCCAGAGCATGAGGGCAGCGTACGTGAACCCATCCTTTAGTGCCAGGTCATGAGGGCAGCGTACGTGACCCCATCCTTTAGTGCCAGAGCATGAGGGCAGCGTACGTGAACCCATCCTTTAGTGCCAGAGTCATGAGGGCAGCGTACGTGAACCCATCCTTTAGTGCCAGGTCATGAGGGCAGCGTACGTGACCCCATCCTTTAGTGACAGGTCATGAGGACAGCGTACGTGAACCCATCCTTTAGTGCCAGAGTCATGAGGGCAGCGTACGTGAACCCATCCTTTAGTGCCAGAGCATGAGGGCAGCGTACGTGAACCCATCCTTTAGTGCCAGGTCATGAGGGCAGCGTACGTGAACCATCCTTTAGTGCCAGAGCATGAGGGCCAGCGTACGTGAACCCCATCCTTTAGTGCCAGGTCATGAGGGCAGCGTACGTGACCCCATCCTTTAGTGCCAGAGCATGAGGGCAGCGTACGTGAACCCATCCTTTAGTGCCAGGTCATGAGGGCAGCGTACGTGAACCCATCCTTTAGTGCCAGGTCATGAGGGCAGCGTACGTGAACCCATCCTTTAGTGTCAGGTCATGAGGGCAGCGTACGTGAACCCATCCTTTAGTGCCAGGTCATGAGGGACAGCGTACGTGAACCCATCCTTTAGTGTCAGGTCATGAGGGCAGCGTACGTGAACCCATCCTTTAGTGTCCAGAGCATGAGGGCCAGCGTACGTGAACCCATCCTTTAGTGCCAGAGCATGAGGGCAGCGTACGTGAACCCATCCTTTAGTGCCAGGTCATGAGGGCAGCGTACGTGAACCCATCCTTTAGTGTCAGGTCATGAGGGCAGCGTACGTGAACCCATCCTTTAGTGCCAGAGCATGAGGGCAGCGTACGTGAACCCATCCTTTAGTGTCAGGTCATGAGGGCAGCGTACGTGAACCCATCCTTTAGTGCCAGGTCATGAGGACAGCGTACGTGAACCCATCCTTTAGTGTCAGGTCATGAGGGCAGCGTACGTGAACCCATCCTTTAGTGCCAGGTCATGAGGGCAGCGTACGTGAACCCATCCTTTAGTGCCAGAGCATGAGGGCAGCGTACGTGAACCCATCCTTTAGTGCCAGGCATGAGGCAGCGTACGAGACCCATCCTTTAGTGCCAGAGCATGAGGGCAGCGTACGTGAACCCATCCTTTAGTGCCAGGTCATGAGGACAGCGTACGTGAACCCATCCTTTAGTGCCAGGTCATGAGGACAGCGTACGTGAACCCCATCCTTTAGTGCCAGAGCATGAGGACAGCGTACGTGAACCCATCCTTTAGTGCCAGAGCATGAGGGCAGCGTACGTGAACCCATCCTTTAGTGCCAGAGCATGAGGGCAGCGTACGTGAACCCATCCTTTAGTGCCAGAGCATGAGGACAGCGTACATGAACCCCATCCTTTAGTGCCAGAGCATGAGGACAGCGTACGTGAACCCATCCTTTAGTGCCAGAGCATGAGGGCAGCGTACGTGAACCCATCCTTTAGTGCCAGAGCATGAGGGCAGCGTACGTGACCCATCCTTTAGTGCAGAGCATGAGGACAGCGTACGTGAACCCCATCCTTTAGTGCCAGAGCATGAGGGCAGCGTACGTGAACCCATCCTTTAGTGCCAGAGCATGAGGGCAGCGTACGTGAACCCATCCTTTAGTGCCAGAGCATGAGGGCAGCGTACGTGAACCCATCCTTTAGTGCCAGAGCATGAGGGCAGCGTACGTGAACCCATCCTTTAGTGCCAGGTCATGAGGACAGCGTACGTGAACCCATCCTTTAGTGCCAGGTCATGAGGGCAGCGTACGTGAACCCATCCTTTAGTGCCTGGTCATGAGGGCAGCGTACGTGAACCCATCCTTTAGTGCCTGGTCATGAGGGCAGCGTACGTGAACCCATCCTTTAGTGCCAGGTCATGAGGGCAGCGTACGTGAACCCATCCTTTAGTGCCAGGTCATGAGGACAGCGTACGTGAACCCATCCTTTAGTGCCAGGTCATGAGGACAGCGTACGTGAACCCATCCTTTAGTGCCAGAGCATGAGGGCAGCGTACGTGAACCCATCCTTTAGTGCCAGAGCATGAGGGCAGCGTACGTGACCCCATCCTTTAGTGCCAGGTCATGAGGACAGCGTACGTGAACCCATCCTTTAGTGCCAGACCATGAGGGCAGCGTACGTGAACCCATCCTTTAGTGCCTGGTCATGAGGGCATCGTACGTGAACCCATCCTTTAGTGCCTGGTCATGAGGGCAGCGTACGTGAACCCATCCTTTAGTGCGAGGTCATGAGGACAGCGTACGTGAACCCATCCTTTAGTGCCAGGTCATGAGGACAGCGTACGTGAACCCATCCTTTAGTGCCAGGTCATGAGGGCAGCGTACGTGAACCCATCCTTTAGTGCCAGAGCATGAGGGCAGCGTACGTGACCCCATCCTTTAGTGCCAGGTCATGAGGACAGCGTACGTGAACCCATCCTTTAGTGCCAGAGCATGAGGGCAGCGTACGTGAACCCATCCTTTAGTGCCTGGTCATGAGGGCAGCGTACGTGAACCCATCCTTTAGTGCCTGGTCATGAGGGCAGCGTACGTGAACCCATCCTTTAGTGCCTGGTCATGAGGGCAGCGTACGTGAACCCATCCTTTAGTGCGAGGTCATGAGGACAGCGTACGTGAACCCATCCTTTAGTGCCAGGTCATGAGGGCAGCGTACGTGAACCCATCCTTTAGTGCCAGAGCATGAGGGCAGCGTATGTGAACCCCATCCCAGATCCCATTCTTGTGTTTCATTTTGTGTGCCCCTTAAAGCTCACGGTGTTGTGACAACTCCCTAACCCCCAATCTCTAAGATCTAAAATTACATTCACTGTCCTTAATGTAACATGTCCTTCTATTCTCCGGCATGTCCTTGATTACAGAATGGCCCATCATCTCTCCATCTGAACTGAGTTTCCCCAGAGTCACTGGTGAAGATATTCTCCTCACTCCCCAGCTCTGGTTTGCTAAGAACTCACTCTTTTCACTGTTTCTGACTGTATGTTGAAGTTGAGATTAGAAGTATTTATTAATAATAGAATTTATCTGCAGTGATGAGATTTTCAAGGAAAGTGATTTTAAATGTTTTCACCAGATACATCAATTGTAATTTTGGTTAATTCTCTCTCTGTCAAAGAAAATGTACAGAAACACGAAGTTCCCAGCTCACTGCTTGCTGCTACCTGTCCCATGCCTAGCCCCAGTGGTAACCCCTGTTCACATATTGGTGTGTCCTTTTGTCCTGTGTCCATGCATATTTTGTACTTTTACTACATGTATATATACCTGTATGAAATTATATCCTATCGTTTTGTGAGTTTACAATATTTGCATACATGTTTTCATATCATACATGTGGCTTGCTATATTTTCTTTATTCAAAATTGCCTGTTGGAATTTTAATCCATATTAAATTATGAACTCTAGGATAATTTTCACAAATATAAAGATTTTTCATAATTTGAAAAATATATAATTTTCTTGTTCAGTTTTATGCTTCTGAATAAAAAATAGTTACATTTTCACCCTGATTAGCAGGATTGAAAAAACAAACCAGTCCTTCCCTGGTTCTTAGTGAGGTCCATCTTCATGAGTTTCTCTGACATACCCTTTTAGAGAAGAAGTGTTGAGTCGAGGGTGTGTGAGTCTCTGTATACCCACGTGCAACCTTGTGTGGCTACTCCAGTGTGAATGCCTTTATAATGTGCTTTCCCACATCTCATCACTGTGAAATTGTATCTTGTTTATTTCACATTTTATGGATTGCAATCTTACCAACTCTTATGATTATTTGGTTTTCTGTTGTGTCTGGCCTGTTTATAAATTTGACAATTTTCCTCTTCAGTAACATGTCAATTTTTTAATTGTGTGTTTAAAATATATTCTGAGGGCTGAAGAGATGGCTCAGCAGTTAGGGTGCTTGCCTGCAAAGCGTAAGGACCTGGGTTCAATTCCCCAGTATGCACAAGGGGGTGCATGTGTCTGGAGTTTGTTTGCTGTGGCTAGAAGAAACCCTGGCATGCTCATTCTCTTTCCCTCTATTTGCCTTTCTCTCTCTCTCTCAAATAAATAGTACTTCAAAAAATAAAATAAAATATATATGAATATTCCCTATGTGTGTGTTTATTAAAAGTGGTGGATTCTGTTTTTTTTTTTTTTTTTTTTTTTTTGAGGTGGGGTCTCACTCTAGCCCAGGCTGACCTGGAATTCACTATGTAGTTTCAGGGTGGCCTCAAACTCATGGTGATCCTCCTACCTCTGCCTCCTGAGTGCTGAAAAGTGGTAGATTCTTATAGAAACTATCTTCTCCCCTCCTCTCCCTCTTCTCTCTGGGCCTTTGGAAGATTGTTACAAGTCCACTGAGCACACTTAACAGCTATAGCCCATCATGGTATAAGAGAGTAACAGAGGTAACAAAAGATTTCATCAGAAAATATGCTACATGTGTTGTTGACTAGGAATTACCAATCTCAGATTAGTTGTAAATGAATTTGCATAGAAATGCCCATAATTAAGTGATACTAGAGAATACTCGGAAATAAAAAGGAACAGAAAAATATGTCATTAAGATGTGTCTGTCCAAGACCTGTATAATAAATAGGAGGGGAAAATGATGATATCAAAATAGAAGAGAGGAGCTGGGCGTGGAGGCAGAGGTAGGCGGATCACCATGAGTTCAAGGCCACCCTGAGACTACATAGTGAAATCCAGGTCAGCCTGAGCTAGAGTGAGACCTTACCTTGGAAAGAGAGAGAGAGAGAGAGAGACTAGTTGGAAAGAAAAAGGGATTCAGTGGAAGAGAGAGAGGGGAGGGAGGAATAAATAAAAAGGTGCTGGGAGGGGATTGGTATATTTTCTTTATATATGGAATTTGTCATTAAAATTTTTTCTAGGAACTATTCAGAAAAACAGAAGAGATAATTTTCTACCAGTAAACCTAGAGGCATATGCTACAAAAAATAAATAACATTCCTTGTGCTGGATGTGGTGATATACACCTTTAAGCCCCAGCATTGGATATACTGAGGCAGGAGGATTTGGAATTCCAGGCTAGCTAGAGCTGCATACAAAGACTTTGTCTCAAAAAAAAGTCTTTAGTTGAAAACAAAACAAATGAAGGTTGTAGAAATAATAAAATATTCAAGACAGAGATTTAAAACAAGATGTTCCTGTCCGATTAGGTTCTTTTGACATATCAGGAGCACGTTGTGGATGACAAAAAACTCTATTAGCCAGGGTCTTCCCTCTGCTCCCAAACTTAGAGATGGATTTGTGTTCAATTTCTTCTCTGTCTTTGTACCCATATAATGTCCTTTGAACTTCAATTAGAAGATTGTTGATCCTGGTCAAGTGCTCTCCTGTGTAATAGGTTTCCAACGGGTCACCCAGCATCTATCCCTGTTCAGGTGCTGCAGTCTCCCTCACAGTTAGCTAAGGGAAGGTGGATATGCAGAACTAATAAAGGGACAACTACAGGCCTGCCCTCAGGTGGCTTTAGACTGAGTGTTGCTGCAATTAAATCCAGCCCACATGAAAGGTGATGGAAGGCAGGGACAGATCCCTGGTGAGCTAGTTCCACACACAGCCCTGGTGCAGGGTGACGGCGTGAGCTCAAGGCCATTGCTATGTACTCTGAGCCTGTTTCGGTGAGCACACTGCAGCCCATTAGAAAGAAAAGGCAGACTGCTCTCGTCAGCACTTCCTTGCCCACAGTTAGGAAGGTGTCTGGAAAGAGCAGAACAAGCACTGAGAATTCCTCACGTGTGCCCAGGGCTTTCTCCTGCCAGTCTCTAGCCTCGAGGATAATGGAGTGCCGAAAGAGATTTCCACACAGTCTTCTGAATTCAGAGGGGTATTTAAATGTACTCACATAATTTTAAGTAAATCCCAGCTGAAGTTTCATGGATCATGGTTTATTTTGAAACTGCAAGTTATTTATGAACTTTTAAAATTACCGCACTAGGCTGCCTCTTGTTTGTTTAAGAAAAGGCAGAACAAATAGTCCCAGACTTCAAGCTGTTGGAGCTCCAGAGCTGGACAGTAAATCCCGGACTAGGGAAACCTCCCGTGGCCTCCACTGTGGCATAATGAGGGGCTGGCTGAAAGGTACAAAAGAACCCACAGGGCAGAAAAGAAAGATGGGGTAAGGAAGAGAGAAGTCGGGGGGAGGTTTTCTTGCAAAACCTTCCAAATTACTCTTTTGTGGCATGCCTTGCCAAGAATTAGATGGACTAAAATTAGTTAGAGTTAGTCTCCCCCAAACTGTTGATATATCAGCATATTACTTTCTGTCCTTAAAACCAAAATGGATAAACAAGACAAGGAAAGATAGTTGACCCCTGTAAGGAGATGAGCAACCCCTCACACATCAGCCAGGGCCCAGGTGAAGCCACAGAGGAACTGGTGAAATGAACAAGAGAGCTGCTTCCATGGCGAGCCTGACAACCTGTGCCACAGTACAGACAGGCACTGAGGACACTCAAAACGTACCAAAGCAGAAACCCAGAAGCTGCTGAGAGCTCAACACTGAAGTAGACTTAAAACACACCCAAGGCTCAGGTAATTTTATGGAGGAAGGGGTGGAAAGAATGCACTAGCCACAGGGTGGGAGGGAATGTCCACAGGCTTTGCCCTCTCCCACAATGACTGACTGCTGCTCTCACAACTCATAACCCACAACCCCATGTGAACACCAGCAATCCACTAAGGAGGGCCCTCAGTGTTACGGGGGTAGGGAGAAGGGAAATGATGGAGCCAACACATGATATGTCCTTACAAAATTTCTATTTAATAATAAAAAAAAAAGCAAATTAGGAGTTGGTCAGATGACTCCGTGGGTAAGCATCTTGCCTCACAAGCATTAGGACTTAAGCTTAATGCCCAGAGCCCAAGTAAAAGCTGGGCATGAAGGTGTGTGCTTAGACTTACAAAGCTTTGGAGGTGGAGACAGAAAGAACCCTGGGGCTGGCTGGCCAGCTGGTCTAGCACACCTGGTAGCTCCAGGCCAATGAGAGACTCTGTCTCTGACAAGATTGAATATGTCCAGGGCAGTACAGATGTAGAAAACAAACAAACAAAACCCTGTCACAAAAAAATAAATAAATAAAAACTTGGATGGCATTCCTGAGGAATGACACCAAAGGTTGATCTGTAGACATGCACATATATGTGCACATACATAAATACCCACACACATGCATACACACACAAAGACACTTATGAGTAGTTCACAGCACTGAGGGTGTTAACACTGAGTCATACACCTAACATTTCAGGAACAAAGTCTAGGGGACAAAGCAGTTGAGTGACAACATGGCCTATCTTACTCTTATCCAGAGGAGAAACACAACCTACCCCCGCTCATCATTTTTTAGTCACACACCATGTCAGGCCTTAAGTTATGGCATGGTCATACTTAACCATGGCCTGGGAATACAGATACAATGTTCCAAAGTGTTGACAATTTCATGAAGTTTTCATAATTACAGGAAAAAAAGAGAATAGTCATCTAACAGGCATTTTTTAAGTACCTTGGTGAAAGCATCAGGTATGTGGATTACAACAAACTAGGCAAGTCTCTGCTACAGGCCTCAGATGCTATCTGGTGGCATTCTTAGCTTTTGGGTTGGTGGAAGCTCTGTTCTATTCATACACACCAAAAGCATTTACTTAACAGCCATAGGGTGTTAGGTCATACCCAGGGGTGGGATATTAATGGACACTAAAGGGCTAAATAGTCCAAGGTAATTTGGCTGTAGACATGCCACATTCTACCCTCTCCATCACTGAATTCTAGTCGATCAGCCCTGCAGGATCTCACTGTCGGTGTGACTGCTTTCCAGGGAGCTATCTTCTGAGAAACACATCAATGGGATTACGTCATTTCACAAACTTGATGTGTACTTACACAAACCAAGATGTCTACAATATCACAGGCATTATACAGCCTGTAGAACTACCTTCATATAAAGTGGTGTACCACTGCCCAAAACATTATTATATAACAAAACTACATAGGCATAAAAATATATAAAAGATGTGCATGAGAATACGAATGTGTATATGTGTGCCTGCCCTTGACATGCATGATTGCTAAATTGTATGTGAATTTTAATTATACAGTAAGCATAGTTAACAAAACTTTATTTTATAGGAGGATGTCTCTTTCTTCTCTTGTTTTAGGTAGAGTCTCACTATGTATCTCAGGCTGGCCTCAAATTCAAGATTCCCCTGACTCAATTTCCCAAGTAAGCATCCCCTGTCACATCCAGCTCTGAAAGATTTCTTAATTGTGCCTTCAAAATGAAATAAGTTTTAGTTATTTCTGTGGTTAAGTATAAAAAGAATCATGTATTGATGGCTTGGTCCCCTGACCTAAGCAAAGGAGCCATCTCTCTTTTTTTAAGTTATGTACACAGTGTGTATTCAGCCATGTTGATACCATCATTAGCTTCCTCTCTATCCTCCCCCTTCTGCAGGGACCCTCCTCACTGGGGAATCTGGGTCCTGCATGGTAGGGTTAGTCATCAGTTATGGGTAAGAGGCATTGCTGGGAGATGGGGCCTACCTGGAGGAGGTGGGTGTGTTTTCAAACATGTCTGTGTTTCTCTCTCTCTCTGTCTTCCTCTCTCTCCCAGATCCATGAGGTGAGCAGTCCTTCTCTCGTCCCCCCACTACACATGTACCCACAATGGTGATATTTTACCTTATCGCAAGCCCAAAACAATGGAACAATTGGACTTGCAGTTTTTCTCCCAGGAATGATGAAAAGTCCTGCCATGCAGCTGTTTCAGTTACTTTTTAAAGCGTTGCATTAGCCGCGCAAGGTGGCTCACGTCTGTAATCCCAGTACTCAGTAAGCTGAGGTAGCAGGATCACCACAAATTCAGACCAGCCTGGTCTACAGAGTGAGTTCCAAGTCAGCCTGGGCTACAGTAAGACCCAGCCTCAAAAACAATAACCACCATGCTAAAAAGCAAGTCACAGAGTGGATGACACCTGCAACTTCTTCCAGAGTCTCTACTATAGACAAATGTGAGATTAGCTAATGAGACCCTCTCTATACATATTAACTTGTATTAAAGAAAAACAGAATATAGGTCAAATTGTAGACTCTCAATATTGGCATTTTTATCTTAAAAAGTGGTTCTCTATTCTACCTGAGGTAAACTGACTCATGTAGTACCTGCTGGGGAGCAGCTGTTGGCTGGAAGCTCTCCCAGCAGAGGTAAAAACGACCTGCCCGAGAGCTACTGAGCAAAGGGAGGCTGAGCTGAGGGAAGCAGGAACAGTCTGGAGACAGCTGGGCAGGGCGGGGGGGGGGGGGGGGGGGAGGCAGGGTGATGTCATCACCAGGGAAGACGCTCAGCTCTTCAATCAGTCTCACCCCTCAGAGAGTGAAACAATGAGGCAGTCAGGAAGGACTTATCCTGCTCATCCTGTTTTGTTTCTTCCAGGGAGACACGGGGTTAGTCTTCTGTGTATAGAATCTGGAGAAGCTGATCCAGTGTACTACCTTAAATTTATACAAAAAAAAAAAAAAAAAAAAGCCAATGAGAGCAATTATTTGAGACTAGCAGAGTACTACAGTAGACAATGTGTATCATGGTAAACTATGGGCATATTCAAAGAGATGGATAAGAACAGAGGTTTATAGATTCAAAATAAGGATATAGAGTGCAATCAGTAGAGACTGAATTCCAAGTAGACTCTTGGCAAAGCCTTCCCAAAGGGGAGTGAAGGGAGGTGAGCCTAAGGAGATGCTTGGGACTCCTCTTTCCAAATTCTGACAAGCTTAATAGCAGAACTCGATGGCCCTGTGCAGCAGAGCTGAGACTGACAGGTAAGTGAGCCTGTCCTAATTTTACCAAAAGACAAACACCTCAGCAACGTGGCTGCCACATGGGCTGAACTTCTTATACGTCTGTGAGTCCTAGCAGCATTCTCTGTCTCCTAATTCTTTCCACGTGGGGATGTTCTTAAACACCCAGTAACAAAAATCCAAACTTCTCAATTTCTAGATTAAGGTGGGGGGATGTTGCATACTTGAGGGGACCAACAGACATGTAAAGTTGCTCTTGCAAGATGCCTGTCCCCTGAATCTGCATTCAGATGGTCTCAGTGTTCGTTAGTGATGTAGGATAGTCAACAAATAACCCCTTGAGAGTCCACACCACCAGAGAAAATGATGTCTAGGTCTGGAATCAGAAAGAACTAGATTTAAACACATTCTTGCCAACTTTTCTTAAGCAAAATATCTTATCCTTTAAGTTGGTTGGCTTATTGTGATAATGGATCCCACGTACAAGGTTACTGTGAGATTTAATGACGACACGTAAGTAAACCAGCTCCTGGAATGAGGTAGAGTCTCAACAAATAACTTTGCCATTCTCTGAAAAAAGCAAGGTTTGAGAGTCAGGTAGTGGGAAAAGATGGACAGAGAAGAAAGGAGCCCAAAACTGCCAGGGCAAGAAATGGACACACAGCTTGCAGGCAGCTTTGCAGACGAGCATGCACCCTCCCCAGCTGAGCAGCGCAGGGTGGTGATGTGAGCCACGCTCACTTGCAGTGCTTCCCATCAGTTCATTTCATCCCTGTGCTTCTGCCAGCAGATGGAGATTCAAGGCGAGATACAGCTCACATGTTTATGGGTGGTAACTGTCTTGATGTTTGCCTAATCACAGACATCAATGAAGATAAATTTGCCAGTAGTGCTTTGAGTGTCCAGTCACCTCATTCCGAGTTTAGCAAATGTAACAAGACAGATACAAAATGGTCTCATCTAGTAAAATGCAAGTCTTTGCCCAGACAAAACTTAATTCCAAGCAATAGGTCACTGGGTACCTGATGACACAGAAATCAGAAGACTAGGAAAACTGTCCACAGTTGGTGATAGCTCGTAACAAATACAGCATAAGCCTTTAGAGCAAGGTTTCAAGGTCTTATAAAACCAATTAATGATGTAATGATGTTTTGCTTTTTTAATTACCAACATAATGCAATGTAATTAAACCCAGTGTCAGAAGGATAACAGTAGCAAGATGTGGACAATTAAGTTAACCATAACATATGTAAGATATATTTATACACAAGTCTCCTGACAGGAAGGATCAAGGAAACCTTAATTAAGTTAAGCTTTTTTTTCTTGCATTTGTACCTAATAAGAAGATACTGTTTCCCTGTCTCAGGCTATGGAGTAAGCTGCCAATGACAATGTCCCTAACCCTGAGACCAGCATCCCTGCCGGTCAAGATGCGTCTTTCAGGTTCCAGCCTAAGCCCTGTTTCTCCTCACTCAGGGATGTAGAAAAGCCCTGAAGGAGGAAAAAAGATAGCATCACTTAGCTAGTAGTTATCTCTCTTTTTTATTAACAACATATTTTATGTGGGTACATCACGTGTTGGTTACCTCTTTTCCCTCGTCCCTGCCCCCATTCCACTAGGGACCCTAATCCAATGATTTGTGACTTTGGACACAATCTTCAATAGCGTCTTGTTTTCTGCTATATTTTCTAATTGGTTGAAGACTAACAGTCAACACCCTGGTTTCTAACTTTAAATATGAAGGCTTCTAAATAGTAATTAATACTTAGGAAGATTTTAAGCAGTAGACTGAAAGCTTTGAGGAGAGAAATGTTTTTCTCTTCACATCCCTATCATCAGTGCCGAGTAGAGTATTGCATGTATTAGGCATGAAGTCAACATTGAGTACTGCATGTGTTAGGCATGAAGTCAACATTGAGCATTGCGTGTATTAGGCATGAAGTCAACATTGCATATTGCATGTATTAGGCATGAAGTCAACATTTTCATCTGCAGAGATAAAGAAATGATGTGAGTTTCCTGCTCTTAGGTTTCCTTCCTCTGAGAATGCCCTGGTTTCATTTTCATTTGTGCATGTCATTGAATATAGAATATTCTTGATTGATATCCACTCTGGTATTCTTTATACTTTTCTCCCTTTATCATCTGTAAGTACTTGATAGGAGGAAAATTCCTGCTTATTACATTGGCCTATTGAGTCAAATTTTCTTATTCTAGAAGATAGATATTTTCCAAACCTTCCCTGGTTTCATGACTTACATTCATTGTCAAATTGATTAGATTTAGAACCACCTAGAACACACATCTGTGGCTCTATCTGAGAGAGTGTTTCACTGAAAAAGAAAGACCTATTGTGAATGTAAGTAGCATCATACCATGGCTAGGGTACTAGACTGAATAAAAAGAGGAAAACGAGAACGTGAGGTGAACACCAGCAATCGTCTCTGTTTCCAGACTGTAGATATAATGTGACCAGCTGCCTCACACTCTTGTCATCATGCCGGACCTATCATAAAGGTCTGCATCCTCAAACAGTGAGCCAGAAGAAATCCTTCTTCCCGTAAGTTTCTTCTTGTCAGGCATTTGGTCACAGCAAAAGATAATTAATACACATGGTTTGTCATGTATTTTCAAATAGTATAAGTTGTATACATATATATTTTATTATACTTTATTATTTATTTACTTATTTATTTATTTATTTATTTATTTATTTATTTGTGTGCAAGAAGAGAGAGAGAGAAGAAAAACAGCAAAATGGGCACACCAAGCCTCCAGCTGCTGCCAACGAGCTCCAACTACATGTAGCACTTTGTGCATCTGGCTTTACCTGGGTACTAGGGAATTGGATCCAGATCGTTAGGCTTTGCAGGCAAGGCCTTAACTGCTGAGGCATCTCTCCAGCCTACATACATGTATTGTTTTATCAAGTTACATGTGTCACAATCTACCCTTACAATTTCCTCCATGTCTATAAAATACTTTAAATTCATGCATTTCAAAACTTATCTTACTTTTATATCTTTTTTTAGTTCACCTAGAATTATTTTCAGCATACATTATGGCAAGATGACCAACTTTATTTTTGTTATCAACCATCAATTTTCTAACAGAATTTATCTGATAATTGATCTCATCTCAAATTAGCTTGTGATTTGACACATTTAATTCTTAAGTAGTATATATAAGTTATGATTATTTGAGGATATTTCTTCTGAGTTTTATTTATTTATTTTTTATTTTTATTTTTTTTTTTTTTGAGGTAGGGTCTCACTCTGGCTCAGGCTGACCTGGAATTCACTATGTAGTCTCAGGGTGGCCTCGAACTCTCGGCGATCATCCTACCTCCGCCTCCCGAGTGCTGGGATTAAAGGCGTGCGCCACCACGCCCGGCTCTTCTTCTGAGTTTTAATTATATTCCCACTTTCAAGCCAAGACAACACTAACTTGATATATTACAACACTATCTTAATATATTACTGCTTCATTCTATATATTTGTTTCTTTCTTCTTTTTCTTTTTATAAGATATAGTTTCACACTGTATTCCTGACTGGCCTGAAACTCACTATGTAGTCCAGGCTGGCTTCAAACCTTTGATCTTCCTCCCTCTGCCTCCATGTGCTACAATTACAGGTATGAACCACCATGCCTAGCTGTTTCACAGTGTATTTAATAGTTATTAATTGTGATTCATGTGTAGTGTACATGTTAGCATTAGATGAAAGCAGTCTTTGGGAAACAGGCTTTCTATCTTTCTCTGATAGCTCATATCCTTCAATCTTCAACAAAAGCACCACCTCCTCCATGGACACCTTCCTCCCCGCTTCTTTCCTCCCCTGGGATGAGTGAGTTGCTGTTCTCCTCTGCTTTTCCTTTGTATCCCAGCACCGCCCCATGCACATCTTTGTTGTCATGTAACGCATTCTGATGGTTGAGTTTTGGGCTGTCATGGGACTGAGGTAAATGAGAGTGAGGGTGATTAATGCCTGAATTGCCTGCTTCTTTCTCAGGCATTAATCTAGGATTTACTACAGCTTTAAAACACAGTAAACACTGGAGTGAGATTCAATAAAATCCTGATTTTGAATTTTGTTATTCTGCTCCAGTAGAAAGTTTGACATCATAATTTGATATCCAAAGCTGAGGTATATTAATAGCTTTAAGTCACTAATGGTAAAAATGTCCCTGCAGTGGTCCCCAGTCCCCAGATGGATTTTTTTCTAAATATTCTGTTTTCATTTACTTATTTGAGGTCATGGATATCCATACCATTAGGGAGAGAGATAGAGGGATGGAGAATAGGCGTGCCAGAGCCTAGAGCCACTGCAAACGATGCATGCACCACCTTGTGCATCTGGCTTTTTTGGGTCCTGGGGAATGGAACCTGGGTCATTAGGCTTTTCAGGCAAGTGCCTTAACCACTAAGCCATCTCTCCATCCCTGATTTTTTTTTAAACCAAACGGATTTGTATCAATCAGTGTATACAGTGCATGTTGATGGCAGGAGGGTTGGAAAACCTGAACATTGTATTATTTAAACTTGGAAAAGTGAATTTCTGCTGCAGACAGCTGACCTCCATGGGCATGAGAGAAGTTTAGCCTTTGGATACACATTCACATCTCCACAGGCTTCCTGGGGCTGTGAGTTTCCAGTTACCCTTTCTCAGGAAACTGACTTGCACCCTAACAGTGAGCTGACAGAGACGTGGCAAGAGCTGTGGACATTTGCATTTGGTTCAGCATCAGACATAACCATATCTTTCATAAGAAGTACCTTAATCTGAAGATATTAATAATACTGCAAGGCATTTTAAAAATATATTTATTTACTTATTTGTTTGCAAACAGAAAGAGAGAGAGAGAATGGATGCACCAAGGACTCTTGCTCTGAAAATGAACCCCAGACTCATACACCACTTTTGTGTATCTGGCTTTATGTGGGTACTGAGGAATCAAACCCCAGGCCAGCAGGCTTTGCAAGCCAGTACCTTTCTTCACTGAGCCATCTCTCCAGCTCCCAGATCATTTATGTTTTTAAATAAAAGCAATGCAAGTTTTAATAGGCTTCGAGCAAGCACAGACAGCAGTACAAGTCATCTAAGCATGCAGTCTGTTGAGTCCACTAAGCTGTGTCCATTATTTGGGGGTAACACACAAATGCACACGCTGCAGGAAAGGCAGACAGAAATGACATCAGAAACAATGCCCTAAGTCAGCAGTCGGGCTCACTGCGTGGGGATAAGCTCAGCTGACTGTAAAGCTTAGCTGAAAACTACACAAAGACAGTCATCTAAAGCAGATTCAACTTGGCAAAGCCAGTGTGAGATGTGACACCAGTGAGTCTCCCATGAATCCAGCCTAAGATGTTACACATGCGTAGACAAATAGCTCTGTACCTCATGCTCATTTGATGGCTCTTCTGGAAGAACCCTCTTCCACTGTTTACAGCATTATCTCCAGGATCCTCAGAGATGCGGTGTCTGCATGCTTGACCATTTATGGTTCCAGGTGACATTACATGACTTAAGGCTTGTCTTTCTTGCTCAGAAGGAAATAGAAGTCCAGAGAGAGCATGCACCCTCCCAACTGGCCAGCCTCCTGAGAGGCCTGCCACAGAGGTGCAGGGCTGCTTTGAGAGGAGGACCTGTTACAGGTGAAGACAACTCATCTTTGAGGAAAATAGTAAGAGTACTGCTTTACAACTTGAAGAAGTCAAGTCTCATGGATTAAAACCCATTTCCTGCTCATTTTCCAGGCAGCATTTCAAAATTTTGATTCTCATAAAGAGGAAATATAAATATTTAATTGTGCCAATGAATAATGAATGGTTATGTTCCAAGTAACACTAAATCACAAAGTTCTACACATCATGGTTGGTGCCAACACACTTGAGATAATCACAAATTTACATTCAGGCAATGAGATTCTCATCAAATACAAGTAATCTTTTCTCAGCCCCATGACTTCTTCCAGCAAAGCACTAACCATTAAAAGCTGAAATCCCCCTTATGGAAGTCACAATTCATGGACTGAGCTGAGCAATGGTGTGAAGGCCAGAAGATAACCTTGGGTGTCACTTCAAGAATACCAATCACCTCTTTTTGACAGGCTGGAGAGATGGCTTAGCAGTTAAGGCAGCTTGCCTGCAAAGTCAAGGGGACCAAGTTCAATTCCCCAGGACCCACGTAAGCCAGATGCACAAGGGGCGCATGCTGGCACACCCATTCTCTCTCTTTCTACCTGCCTATTTCTGTATATATATATGTCTCAAATAAATAAATAAACATAAATATTTTAAAAAAGAATACCAACCACCTCTTTTTGAGACAATGGTTCTCATTGGCCTGGAACTCACCAACTAGGCTAGACTGTCTGCCCAACAAGCCCCAGGTATTCTCCGATCTCCACCTCCCCAGGGTTGGCATTACAGGCATGTACCATCATACCCATCATGTTTACATGGCCACTATGAACAAAACTCAGTTCTTCATGCTTACAAGACAAACACTTTACCCACTGAGCATCTCATCTTTAAGGTGTGGAAAATGGCCCCAACTTTGCAGAGCTGTTCTTCAAAGAGGAAGGAGTGTGGTGACTTGCCTGGCACGCAGGAAACAGGCATGTAGATTAACTACTAAAGCTCACATTGCTGGGCATCATTATTCCAGTTACTAGTGTCCTGTAGTGCAGATCTTCCCTCTTCCTGGACCATTGCCACTACTTCCCCACAGGAATTCTTGCCCCTGAATCTCCCTAAATTTGGCAGCCAGAGCTGTGTAAGCATAGAAAGTGAGGATGTGGATGAGAGCAGAGGGTGGCACCGATAAAAACCGTAGTGAAAAAAGCCAGGCCCAGGAACATGAGCACCGTGTTACCTCACTCCCAGGTGGAGTCTAAACATGTCAACCGCGGAGAAGTGGAATGGTCTGGCAGTTGTCAGGGTCGGAGAAGAAGTGGAAGAGGTAGTCATAGGGCACAAACCTTCGCTCCTGAGATGAGTGCGTCCTGGGACTCTAACTGCAGCATGGTGTCACAGCTAATAAATCTCTGAAATCCTCTTTGGTTTACTTGACATTTGACGAGGCAGCAGACTCTTAGTGACCTCACCCTACACAGTACACTCATGCACACACGAGTACACACACACACACACACATACACCATAGGTGGTGATAGATGTGCTGTGATAAATAGTACACACACATATATGCATACATATCAAATTATCACTTCATGTATTTTTCATATGTATGTCAGTCAAACATTTATTTGTTAATTAAATATTGTACAAGAAGAAACAAAAGAAATAAAAAGAAGCTGAGCAGAGCACTCACATCAGGGTACTCTATAACTTTCACATGTTTGTAAAACCAGGGTGGGTGAAAGAGTGACAGCCGAGAAAGAGCTGTGTGCATGAACTCTGTGAGGCTGAGGGACTGCAGAGAAAAGAAGAGGAGGCAGGAAGACACAGACCTCACCCTCCTGCCCAACATCTCCTAGCTATCTGCAGCAGGATGCAGGTACGGGGAGGGAGAGCAGGAGATTTTGATGGGGTTTCAGACCAAGAGTGCCAGATCATAGAAACCAAGTTTTGCAAATAACCAAGAAATAATAAATCTTCCCCCAAAAATCTTCAAGGGCAGAAAAGGAAATTTTAATTTACAACCATTGAAAGCAGGACTTCTGAAAATAAACAGGAAAAAATAAAACACTTCAGGTTCGTGCCTCTTCAAGTTCAAGCGCTTCAAGAATGTGGTATGAGTGCCTACCTGAGATCCCAGCATGTGGGAGGTGGAGGCAGGAGGATCATGAGTTCAAAGTCATCCTCAGCTATAAATTAGCTCCAGGTCAGGTGGGGGATTGGGATAGAATGTGGCAGAAATGAGCTGGAGAGATGGCTTAGCAGTTAAGGCATTTGCCTGCCGCGCCAAAGGACCCAGGTTTGACTCTCCAAGTCCCACGTAAGCCAGATGCACAAGGGGGTGCATGCGTCTGGAGTTTGTTGATAGTGGCTGGAGACCCTGGCATGCCCATTCCCTCTCTCTGTCTTCCTCTCCCTCTTTCTCTCTCTCTCAAATAAATAAATAAAATACATTTTTAAAAAGAATGTGGCAGAAAGAATGGCATGGGAAAGAGATGGCCAGCCCTGCTGTGTCCTGCCTCAGGCCACCTCTGCCCAGGTGTGACCCTGAGGGCTGGGCACCCACAGCTGTGAAGGTCACAGAAGCCTCACCAGGGATGTGATGACTTTGGAAAGGAACATGAAGGAGGGCCAAGGTCAGTACCCGGACCCCTCACATGGGTAGGACACCACCAAAGAACAGACACATGCAAGACCTGTGACTCTACTATTCAGTTCCATTCCAGCCACCCAGCGCCCAGGCCAGTGGGGCAGACTGCTTCTCAGTTTCCCCAGGGAGACTCAGGAACATTTTCACATTTTAAAAACATCCTGCAATGTATACCAATTGTAGACAAAGATATTTGATTTTGTCTTTGGAGGTTTTTTGTTTTGCCTAAAACTCTATGCACACCACTGATCAGTAAAGCAAATGACACGCCTCATTTCTTTGCTCCCTGATACCTCCTTGGGGCTCCCATGGGGCTGCACATGTGCCCTTCAACATCCAGGTAACTTTCATTTTCCTGCAGATGGCCTTTAACTAACAGCTGGATATCTGGAGCCATACTGAGGGAAAGCTACTTCACTTTGAGTCTTGGAGGCTGAGCCGAAGTCCACCTCTGTGGAGCTCTGTTGGCTCTACACCTTGCCAAGCTTGTTTCCCTCCTCTGGCCCCAGTCTTCACTCCCTTATTAGGGTGTCCCTTGAGCTCTTCTTAGCAAATCTCTTTTGAGTTCTGCTTTGAGATAATCTAACCTGTGACTTCGTGGATAACAGCTCTTAAGAAATTAAGCCAGCATGCTGAGAGATGAATGTAGATGGCTGCTCTCCATCACCCTAGCCTCCGTCTCCAGATGTTCTGACAAATTTCCTTTCATGCCTAAGCTATGGTGAGTTTGATTTATTTGCAACCAGGAGGCACTACACATCAGAGAAATGCAGAGCGACTCCTTTCCTTGCTGTATCCAACAACAGCTCCTGCAGGTAAGAGAAGGGCGTCCATGGTGAGCCCAGAGCAGGGAATCTCTCCTCGGTATTTGCTGAGCACAGGTCAGAAGATCACTGTGACACGCACTGTGCATCCAGTGACACGGACCTAACTTGTCATTGGTGATTTATGTGTTTTTCATTAGAGTCCAAACTTCCACTGTGCAATCAGATGAAAAATTGCATCTCTCTTTATAGACTCTATGACTTATGTCATATATATGTTAAGAAACAAAAAGAGAGCAAACTCTAAAATGCAAATACAGTCAGGATTAAAACCTTCCTGTTCTTTCTCTCTGACATAGATATGAAGTTTGCACACCTTAAACTGGTCTAGGAACCTTCATTATGTGCAGATATGTGCAGTCTCCAGCCACATTCGTCCCACTCGACCTCCATGGGATAGTCGTGATGAACACTTCAGTTCTTTGAGTGGCTCTTTCTCGACCCTGAGCCTGCGCCCCTCTGCTTTCTCCACATTCCCACACCCGCAGGCTCTCACAGTCAGAGGTTACTGATATGTTAGGCTTAGGACTTACCCAAGATTATATTTCTCCCAAAAACCCTATTTGGGGATCTACCGCCTCCCAAATTCAGACCAAAGTTTGCTCCTAGGTGCCCTCACTTTTCCTTTCCTTCTCTAAATGCCCTACATGTATCACGATGCAATGTGAGCAAAGACATCCATTTTAAATAAGAATGTGCCGCCCTTGAGGCTGAGGAAATGGCTCGGTGGCTAAGAGCACTTGACACACAGATGTGGGGGTCTGAGACTGTCTGAGTTTGACCCCAGCATCCAAATAAAAAGTTGAGCATTATCTGTGACCCCATCCTGTGAGGAGCCAAGGTAGAAGAAGGGCTAGGGCCAGCTAGTTAGCCAGTCTGACCAAAAGCAGCAGTTCAAGGTTGAGTAGAAGACTCCATCTTCAGGAAACAACACAGAGGAACAAGAGAGGAGGACGCCCAGCACTCTTCTCTCACCTCCACGCACATGTGCACAGGGTTCATGCATCTGTACATGCGCACATGTGCACACTATATGTATATTTACACACACACACCACATCACACACATGCCCCAAAAAATGGCCCCTTAAGAGATAACTCAATTCTTTGCTACTATAGCACATTTGAAAGGAGAAGAAGAGAAAGAAGAGAGAAATGAACTAGTATAACTAGAGTATTAAATTTTTAACAATAAATCATTTTATGAGACAAGTTCTGGCAGAAAAATATGTATATACTTTCCACACCCACCCCAGCAAGTACCCTCAGCCTCACCTCCTCACGACAGCTACAGTACAGTATATATTATTTCCACAGCCACCCCGGCAAACACCTCTCCCCCGGCCTCACCTGCTCACAACAGCCACAGCACAGTGTGTGCCCAGCAACCAGATGACTCCTATGATTTAGCAACTGGATTTATTTTCCATCCCTCAGAAGAAGAAGTCCAGTTTCTCAGGGAAAAAACGACAGCTGAGATGAGGATCCCACTGCTGAGACTTGGGTCAATCACCCAGCATCTTTACTGTCATATTACATTATGGATTTGTGTCCAGGGCCAGCTGGCTTTAAAGAATGCACTTTAAAATAATTTAACTTTTAAACTTGTCACATCTAATAGCCAGATAGATAGATGGATTAGAGAATAGGCATAATTATGAAACAAAGTGCAAAAAATCAAGTGAGAAGCTCATGTATGAGAAGACCTATAGAAAAATGACATCTAACTGTGACCTAACATTGTCTGAAATCTATGATGGTTTAAACATAACATGCAATTAGCAGAAAGTGTACCTTAATTTTAATTTCTGATGTTTTCCTATGGATAAGCACATGCAAAACCATACTCTCAGTGCTGGGCAAGGCAGAGAGCCACAGCATGAGGTCAGCCATGTGATCATGAAAGCAAGTAGCTAGGCAACACTCTTGGCCACATGCTAAGCCCTCATGATTGGTAGGCTGTGTGCCCTGAGTGGATTTTCGGCTCACCACACTTCAACTTAAGAGGTGAATTCATCAGTTGTGGCCAAGGACGGGCTTAGGAACTAATGGATTGTACATTGTGTCTTGCACATAACAAAGGGTAGCCGGGCTTCTGCAGCCATCAGAAGAGCAGCCATTCTCTTCTCTGAAGAGTTACAACAGACACAAATGGAAAGCGCACACACCCTTGAAGCCCTTCTCGGTGAGGGCCAAGCAGCACATGGGTAGAAAGTGCTAGTCTAGGCACACTCTCATTTACCTGGGGCAGTGACCAGCTTTCCTTCTCTCACCACAGTGTCTTGGGTTGTTTCAATGTGTGTAAATGGATGTGAGAGTGTCAGTGCACTTCTGTGAGGAGGCCAAAGACTAACTGGGGGTTGCTCCTCACGAATGTCATGCACCTTATTCTTCTACTAAAATAAAAAGCTGTATTAAAAATCTACGCAAACCCCTCTCATCGCTGTCCTTTGTCCCCTTTCCTTCACCTCCCTCCACTGAACTCCCACTTCTCTCCAACGATTCCCTCTTCAATTGATCAGTATTGATGGCCCTTTTGAAATTTACTTATTATCTACATGTGTGTGTGTCTATGGGTGCAAAAGGGTCTCTTGCCACTGTAAGTGAATGTTAAATACTTTTTACATCTAGCTTTATGAGTTCTGGAGAATCTTACCCAGGCAGGTAACTGTGTAAGCAAGCACCTTTAATAGCTGAGCCATCTCCTCAATCCTATGATATCTTTCTCTCTTTTACTTCCTCTGTCATCCACAACATCCTATTGGTGGGCTTAATATTATACTGGTCTTGTGCAGAAATCAATATCTATTGTGAGGTCACAAGTTCAATCACCATTTGTTGTACTTCAGGAACACCACCCACCTCTTTTTGAGACCAAGTCTCCCACTACTCTGGAACTCACCAATTAGTTTAAACTTGCTGCCCAGCAATATCCAGGTATCCACCTATCCCTGCCTTCCCAGTGCTGGGATCACTAGTGTATGCCACTTTGCCCAGATTTTGTACACGGGTTCTGGAGATTGAACACCAGTCCTTGTGCTTACAAGGCAAACACTTCGCCAACTGAGCTATCTCACCAGCCCATTTCTTAGTTTTCAAGTGCTCCATGGCACTGTCCTGACAGATGTTCTTATTGTCCTCAGAATTAAACTACAGCCAATTCCTGTTGCTTGTTACTGATAAGATGGCAACCTTAGAGCCATGGCCCTTCCAGTTTTTATCTAAATCCCAAGCTCTGGGTTTTCTTGTCTTGAAGTGCAATGTCAGAGAGAAAACATTTTAATTCCCAGTTATTGAGCCAACAATAAATAATGCAAACTCCCAAGTTCCATTTTACTTCCCGGTACCAGATGAAAGCAGCAAACACAGCCACAAAGCTGAACTACATCCTGGGGCGGGGGGCGGGGGGTAGAAAGGGTAAAAACCATGCAGAATGGCCCTATGCACTGACACCCATTCTTCTCACAGAGACTTCAAATAGGAATGCGTGGGTGGTAAAAGTCTTCCTCACATGAGAGCAGGACAAGAGTCTAGTTCCTTCACTTTCTATTTTGGGAGAAAATATCTAAGAAACTGATGACAAACTATGAGGAAGTTAAAACATTCTTTTATCTTATATTCATTAACCCCCACATTTATATGTTTGTCTTTGTGTTCAGAGATGGCTGTTTAGCAGATATATAATCCCACTGTGATAGCCTCTAGATGCATAAATTTAAGTGAGGCGTAATAGAGCCATCAATAAGTTGGATAGTGTCAGCATATAGTCACCTGTAAGGAATATTATAATACAAAGTTGCCTGGAGAACATGGCCCTGGAATCGAATTGGGTTAATGCTTAATACTAAGCATACATTTCATAGGCTAGAAAATTCCACTTCACACTTGCAGAATTTGTCCTTCACCGCACACATATGTACATAGAAACTCATCTAAATGGGTTATAGCATCACAAGCGGAAGTTAAGCTTTGAGAGGAAACAGTAAGGACAGTGTAGGGCTGGGAATGATGTTATGGCATACAGACTTGAATGAGAAAAGTCTTAAAGAAACAATTGTGTGATGAGCAGGTTGAAAAATTGTGTTTACATGAGTGCTTTTCTCCCTGTTAGCCTGACAACCTGCAGGGAGATGGCAATAGACACTGGGAACGCTCAAAACTCATCAAAGCAGAAATCTAGAGGTTGGAGAAAGCCCAACACTAAAGTAGACTTGTAATGTAACCGCCAAGGCTCAGGGAACATTGCAGAAAAGGAGGCAGAAAGATTGTAAGAGCCACAGGGTTAGAAGGAGTATCCTGAGGCACCCTGGCCCCCAACAGAGACTGACATGCATTCCCAGCCCCATGGTGAATACCAATAACCCCACTGAGGAGGGCCCTCAGTGGAATGGGGGCGGGGGAGTGGGAATGTGAGAGGATAACTTGAGGGGAATGGAAGCAACACACAATTTGTCCATACAGTAAAGTTCCTACTTAATTTTGAAAAAATCTATTTTAAAAGAAACAAATGCAGAGGGATTTAAATAAGATGACCATACAATTTATTGTCCAAACCAGAACTTTTTTGAAAGTTAAATGGAATGCTACAAATAATTAAAGTTAAATAATTTAAAATGTTGACTTTAAATTTTTCAGTAAATATTTTCAAAAATTAAAACTGGCACATGCATGTGTATATTGAAGAAAAACTCATTCATGAATCTATACATTATGAGTATAACAGGCACAGTATTTATTCTTGATATAAGTATTTGAGTTTACCCAGCTTCCAAGTTGGTACAACACTAAATACTCCTTTCTTTTATCTCTGGGCCCCAAAGGTATGGGCCATTTTTGTTGCCTTTGTAGTTGATTTATTAGCAAATACTCTGTACTTGGAAGGAAGGTGATAGTTACAATTGGAAATCTTTAGTCACCTCTTACAGAGAGAAGTCTTGTTGATATACATAAAACTTATAAAACTTATTACCAGATAAGATGTGACAGAAGCTGCAAGTAGAAAGTGTGGTATACACATCCCAGCTAGGCAGTACGAAGCTGTTGGAAATAACCCTTCAGTACTATCAGAACTCTGAAGAAAGTGTGGCGTAAGGTAGCAACACTCTCAGACAGCAGTCATCCACCTGAACCATTCTACGAAAAGTGGAGAGAAAGGTGAGATAGAAAGCTCAAAGAGGAAGCAAAGTACAGTTAAGGAGGACCTCACACTCAGTGTTCCTTAGATCTGAGCCAGGGAAGCCAGGGAAGAATTTCAGACAGTGGCTTTTCAACTGAACACTGGGTTTGCACCAGCATTTGGGGAGGCAGCATTATTATGCAGTATACAGTGGAGATATCTTTATGGGGATTTGAACCCCACATCCTGAGTTCATGTTTGCATGTAAGCAAAGAATTAGACAAACCAAACTAAGAAGGATAATTATTAAATTACCATGTTTATTGAGGGAAGCACAGAACCAAGGGAAATTGTCTGAGAGCCCATGTGGTGGGACTGAAAAAATGCCTTTAAAAGGGAGTTACAGAGGACAGAAAAGAAAGTATGGGCCTGGAGAGGATGGCTTAGTGGTTAAGGTGTTTGCCTGCAAAGCCAAAGGTCCCCTATTCAATTCCCCAGGACCCACATAAGCCAGATACACAAGGCGGCACATGCATCTGGAGTTTGTTTGCAGTGGCTGGAGGCCCTGGTGCACCCATTCTCTCTCTCTCTTTCTGTTTCTCTCTCTCTCTCTCTCTCTCTCTCTCTCAAATAAATAAATATACTTTAAAAAACAAAGTAGAAAGAGTTTCTGGCCTGTTGAGGGCAGGAGGGGGTAAAGAGCCCATGGAGAAGTAGGGGCTATGAGGTTCTCCCCTCATCTCAGTCCAGCCAGCCAAAAATAGAAGAAACTCACCAGAACCTGGAGGTTCAGGAGTGATGGTCAGACAGCGCCTGGGAGAGGCTTGTCCCCTCACACATAACTATAACCTTTTTGTGGTGGGGTCCACCTTCTGGTTCAGGTGAGAGATAGCTGATTGGTCTGGACTAGAGGCTGGCTCAGGAAGAGGGCAGCCATGATGTCAAGTTCTGGGGTCTCACCTTGACCAACCACAATGTCAGGATTAGATTTGAATTCTAGGAAAGGGGACCTCCCTCCAAGGGAGAGGCTCGGGTATGGAAAAACAAGTCTAGGGAAATCCTATGGGCAAGAGGTAAGGAGAAATCAGATTCTTCTATGATTTCTAGCAAACAGCAGACTGTAAGGACAAGCCCAAAGGCATTTCTAGTTTTTACTTTCAGGGATCCAGTCACTCTAACTGCCTAACACAGCTGACTCCTTCTCAGTAGCAAACCAGAATCCAATGGTTTGTATCTCACCATGGGCAGGGTTTTTGTTTATTTTGTTCTTTGCTTACTGACGTTACCATACCCAATATTTAACATGCTGAATTTATAGTTTTAGAAACTGAATAGAAGATTTCACATAAGATTTTTAAATTATTGGCTTCTATTGAAAAGCAGACAAGGAATATTTTTTGAATGACTTTTTCTGAGTGACTACATTAGCTGTGACAAAGTACTTAACAAAAATTACTTCTAAGGAATAAGAGTTCATTTCGGCTCTCAGACTAAGGAGACAGGCCATCATGGCAGGGAAGACACGGTAGCAGCATCAAGATATGGTCTCATTATGTCCATAGTCAGGAAACAGAGAGATGCATGCTGGTGTGCCACTCACTGTCTCCTCTTTATTCAGTACAGGACCCCAGCCCAAGGAATGGTGCTGCCCACATTCAGGGTGGGTCTTCTCTCTTCAATTAAACCTCTCTGGAAATACCCTCATTCACAATCAGTCAAATTAAAGCCAGGCATGGTGACACACACCTTTAATCCCAGCACTCAGGACGCTTATGTAGAAAGATCACTGTACATTCAAGGCCAGCCTGAGACTACATAGTGAATTCCAGGTCAGCCTAGGCTAGAATGAGACCCCACCTCAAATGCCCCACCAAATTAAAATAATAATAATAATACTAATAATAATTAAACAAAACCAGTCACCTTGGCCTTGAAGATGAACCATCACAATGAGAAATGGGAAAACTGGGTAGCAGTTGATCCTTTCGAGTATGAGATGTAGGACCCAGCTTGATTCTCCTCCAAACATTACCAAATTACCCATCCAGTAGCACTTGACTGGGACTTTCCAGTCATAACTGTCATGTCATTACAAAAATGTAATTATCATTTCATTGTTAAAAATTATTGTACAAAAGAATGGGTTGATTATTATACTTGCATGCATTGCTTTTGTTGATCCACTCCCCTCCCACTGGCTCCTTTCATCTAAGAAGACTGCCCCTCTTCTGCTGTCATATGACAGGTCCTATACCACCCTCCTCCTGCCCTAAGACCTCTTCTTCTTTCTCATACTCCCTTCTCTAAACCTACAAACCTTTAAAATCCAACACTGTTTTGTAAATATATTTTACTTATTTTATTTAAGACAGAAAGAAAGAGAATGGGCATACCAAGGTGTCTTGTCATGGCAAATGAATTCCACACACTTGTTTCATGTTGTGCATCTGGTTTTACATGGGTTCTGGGGAATCAAAACTGAGCTGGAAGGCTTTGCAAGCAAACGCATTTAACTGCTGGGCCTCATCATCAGCCTAAGTTGAGAAACTCATGTTAAAACTGTCTGGGCATGGGAAAATATTTTCCTAAACTAGCAATGGAATTCTTGTCAGAAATCCCAATTTAATGTCACAGCAGTGTGGTCAGGACAGATGTGAAGATGAGCTTCAGGTCTGGGCAGGAGCAGTGCACTTGACGGGGCCCTAGCAGCCATTACTTAGTCTTCTGATACCCTTCATCAGCTAAGATGAAAGCTCACCAAATGCAAAGCACTCTAATGCTGACTCTCCCACCACCACCTGGGCTTCCAATAACTACCTTATCAGGAGGCAAGATGCTTAGTTTATATCCCCAGTGACTCTGAGACCCCTAAGCAGGCCCACAGCCTTTGGCCAGAGCTTCCCTGGGAGGTGCCATTTGGTTGACAGGTGCAGTTCTGCGCTGTGAAATACTGAGCTTGAGTACCCTCTCGACACTCTTCAGAGTCTTGGACAGCTAATAAAGACTCTTTGGAACTTTGATTTTGTTCCTTGTAGATAGCTCCATGTTTCTGGGATGAACATTTAAACAAGACACCGTTTATAGCAGGAAGGGATTTATTTCAAGCTCACAGATCCAGGGGAAGTTCCATCAAAATGGTAGAAGAAGCTGGCTCCCATTCATAACTCGAATCAGAGAGACACCACCAAACATCCAGAGCTCAAAGCTTCCCTGAACACCTTTAGGCTGGAATTCAGATCCGCCCCCAGCGACACCCCCCCCCCCATAGCAGGAGTCTGCCTGCTAGGGGCTGAAACCTCAAACTCAATTTTAATAAAACACCTGAATCAATGGGGGACACACATTCAAACTTCCACACTCCTGAAAAAAAAATTAAAGGATAAATTACAATTTCTTATAAATACCATAGCATTTTGTGGCTAACAGGTACAAACCATAAGACATCATGCAAATATTTTGTTTATCTTGTTCCTGTAAGTTATATACAAAAAATAAAGAGAATACTTCTTTGGAAACTTAACCAAATGAGAATCTATTATCCAAGTTATAATATTTTCTTTCATACATGCATTCATTCATTCACTTTGTCAGTATTGATTGAACATTCATCATGCATACAGGTAAGGCAAAACCTGTCTTCAAACATCTCATTGACTTAAAAAAAAAGATCAAAAATTCCTGCAAAGTTTTCAAAATCTTTTATGCATTCATTTGTAACAATTAGCACTTTTAAAATGACAGCTGAAGTTTGCCAAATATCAGCTCACAACGGGTCCAGAGGCAGAAGAAGCCAGAGCACCTGCTACCTCCTCCTTGGTGCTAGGCTCTGGAACTCAGCAAGAGCTATTGGCTCAATTGAGTTAAACAATGAGTTAAGCTATGGTTTGTCTAAGAATCATAAGACACTAAACTGAATGGCAGAGCTGAGTTTTCTAACCCAGGCCCATCGATTTGCAGATAGGAAAACAGAAGCATCACAAGTACAAAAGTCAAGGTCATACAGACAGGTTTAGACTTTACAGAAGCAAAACAGCCCTGACTCATGGCCCTGCTGTGCTGTTTCACTGAGATGTGGAGTGTATTGCTTTTAACAGATATTAAACTGTCTTTTCGAAGTCTTTAAGAGAAGTAGCTTTGTATCTGCAAACAATGAAAAGAACACTAATTTACCTAAGAGGCTTCCCAAAGCACTGCAATAGAGTGTTTTATGGGATTCATACATTCTGTCACTTGGGTCTACAGTGGGCCAAACTTAGTAACAATCAGCCAAAGCAAAGTAATTCTGTCAGATGTTTCCAGTACTTCTTTATTATTCTAAAATAATGGCAAAAAATTGACAGATTAGAAAGCCATTGAATTTAACCACTTTTAATAACTTGGTTTTACATAAATACCCATTAGAAAGTCAACATGTACATAGAGCTAACCCTTCATGGACATAAATAAAAATAAGTATGAAGGGATAGGCTTCTGAAAACCAAGGCAGGATTTACCTGTATGACTGAACCAGCTGGAATGTTTCTTTTTTTAATAATTATGAGCATTTATTAAGCACTGAAAGTATACTGCAATGGCTGTTATATAAAAAGCATAATTGTTGATATAATTCCCTGCCATTTAGCTTGTAGTGTAAAATTAAAGACAAAAATGTATGGAATGCTTCACGAATTTGTATGTCATCCTTGTGAAGGGCCATGCTAATCTTCTCTGTATCATTTCAATTTTAGTATATGTGCTGCCAAACTGAGCACTCTTTTGTTTTCTTTATTAGTTATGTGCATACTCAGTGTGTAAACAACACATGCTGGTACCATCCTCACCCTCATCCCTGCCTCCCCCGAAGGGAAGGTTCATAACAATTAAGAAAAAAAGAAAACTTTAATTTTTTTTATTTTTGACAATTTTATACATGTATACAATGCATTTTTTTGTCCCATTCCCTCCAACTTTGCTCTCCCTTTCCCTTCCCTCCCACTAGAACCTTTCTTCTCCCTATTAGATCCTCATCCCACTTCCATGTCTAGTTTATCTTGTGGTTTTTTCAGACTGGCTAATTTAACTGAGAACCATTTGCATAATCCTGCAATTTTCACTAATATTGTCATAGCAAAGAAATGGGTATTTGTAACTTGAAATGAAATCACTATCACACATTTATAGAGTGAAACTTGAAATTTCACCCATGCCATTTTTGGGGCAGGGTGAGATTCATGCCACCAAAAATTTTTAAGACTTTTGGATCAGTCCCTCATGTTCAATGAGAAAAGTTCTCAGACATTCTTTCTTTATTCTAGGAGACATAGAGACCTGTATCTTAGGACCATCCTCACAGATGGTTTTTATAAATTTCCCTCTCACAGGAACAGTTCTTGTTCCTCTGAGTCATCCAGGGTGAGAGAGACTTAACAAAAGAAGCAATTTGTTTTCATATGTAAGCTTGACTTGCCAAAATCCCTCAGCCCTGGGGACAATTCAATGTGTACAGTAATCTTGATGGACTCTGGTCCCAAACTCATCATGAAGGAATTCCTGCTCCTTTTGAATTTCCTCTAAAGTCCCTAGTAGAATTGGATTCAAAATAAGAGCCAATCATTGACCTCAACAGAGCTCCAGGATGAAAACAGAGCTCCAGGAAAATAACAAGCTTCAGGGTAATAACAGAGCTCCAGGGTAATAACAGAACTCCAGGGTAATAACAGAGCTCCAGGGTAATAACAGAACTCCAGGCTAATAACAGAAATCCAGGCTAATAACAGAACTCCAGGGTAATAACAGAAATCCAGGGTAATAACAGAACTCCAGGGTAATAACAGAGCTCCAGGGTAATAACAGAACTCCAGGCTAATAACAGAAATCCAGGCTAATAATAGAACTCCAGGGTAATAACAGAAATCCAGGGTAATAACAGAACTCCAGGCTAATAACAGAAATCCAGGCTAATAACAGAACTCCAAGTTAATAACAGAGCTCCAGGATAACAACAGAACTCCAGGGTAATAACAGAACTCCAGGGTAATAACAGAGCTCCAGGGTAATAACAGAACTCCAGGGTAATAACAGAACTCCAGGGTAATAACAGAGCTCCAGGGTAATAACAGAGCTCCAGGGTAATAACAGAACTCCAGGGTAATAACAGAACTCCAGGACAATAGGGCTGCTGTCCAGGTCATCACTGCTGTTCACTGTGGCCATTTGCTCTGCTCTCCTGCCATATAACAATTCTGCTGCAAATAGATTCCCAGCTCAGCCTTGGCAGTATGCTTCCTTGTTCCCCAGCTTCTGGCTCAAGGAACCCATCATAAATCCCCAATGCTGGGTCAGAACCATTTCAATGGTTCTGTCTCTCACCCCAAAGAATCTCTCACCTTTGTTTCCCATGTCCCAATAGGGCTTCCTGGTATAGCACCAGTCTCTTCCTCAAAGCCATCCCTGTTGGTGAAGACTTCCTTGGCCTTCTGTTGCTTGAGATTAATTTTGGAGCCCAGGCTTATATTGTGAATGCCTGTACTCTGTTCAGAATTACTAATGTGTTCATGTAAGCAATGCTTTTAATGACCCACTGATTTGTTTATTCCTTCTTCCATATTTCTATATAATATTTTGACTCAACAACATTGAGCCAGACACTTTGGCTCCTGACTTTGTGACTCTTGATAGAGAGGCAGGTGCAAGACATATAAAATCTTTTAAAAGTACTATCTGATGTTTTCGCAATCCTCTTGAAATCTCTCACTGTTGCTTTTCACACATTAAAACAATGATTTTTATTTTCTTCAGAGCAAGTGTAGTTCTTGCCTAGAATAAAAGGAACAATAGTTGAAATTAACTTCAAATCAGACTTCACAGTTTATTGAAAGCAGTGGCCTTGAAAGCTGAATGTTCTTAAGGTAGAAAGAAGCTTTCTAGATACAATTTTTTTTCTTTTAAAGTGGAGAGAAGGGAGCAGCAAGCTAAGACCCTGCAGGGGTTCCTTTAAGACCATGCAGATCTCATCTCCTTGGCTGTGTCCTGGAAGAGGGATGATGGGTGAGGCACGTGAGAGCAGGCTGAGCTAGAACAACAGAACAATGAGTAACTATATGCTACCTACGGAGGTGCTGTCACGATCCCAAGAGTTCTATCATTCTTGGCCACATAGCTCCTTGAAATTAGGCACAGGTTTCACTTCGGTTCATAAAATGTAAGCAGCAGTGACGTTTCTACATCCTGGTAGATGCACCAATGGATTCTTCATGTCCATTTCTAGCAGGTGAGAAAGAAGGATGCACAAGTCACATTTACAAGATAAGGGAGATGTTGGCAGCCTGGATTCCAGGGTAGATACAGCAGTGATGTTTAGTTCCATTCATTTCCCCAATGTGTCTTCATCTCATGTACCATGAGCCATGAATTCAGTTTTGGACACGTAAGTATGGGAGGCATCTGAATCTATGGTAAGAGAGCAGGTGAACATAGGGAACAAGGATGGAGAGGTGGCTCATCAATAAAGTGCTTGCTGTGTGAGTGTGAGTACCTGGGTTCAGCTCCCCAGAGCTCATGTAAACCTGGACCCAGTAGTGCAAACATCAGCATGCCTGCAGCAAGATGGAAGATGGATGCAGGAGAATCCTCAAAGCTTGTGGGCCAGCCAGCCTGGTGAAGTGAGTGGTAAACAAGAGATCCTTCCTTAAATAAAGTGGCAGCTGACATGGTCCTCTCACCACCACTCACTGTGAGGTGTGAGCGCCAACAGCTGACATGGTCCTCTCACCACCACTCACTGTGAGGTGTGAGCACCAACACCTGCCATGGTCCTCTCACCACCACTCACTGTGAGGTGTGAGCAGCAACACCTGCCATGGTCCTCTCACCACCACTCACTGTGAGGTGTGAGCAGCAACACCTGACATGGTCCTCTCACCACCACTCACTGTGAGGTGTGAGCACCAACAGCTGACATGGTCCTCTCACCACCACTCACTGTGAGGTGTGAGCACCAACAGCTGACATGGTCCTCTCACCACCACTCACTGTGAGGTGTGAGCAGCAACACCTGACATGGTCCTCTCACCACCACTCACTGTGAGGTGTGAGCACCAACACCTGACATGGTCCTCTCACCACCACTCACTGTGAGGCGTGTGCACCTATACTCACACACACACTGAAAGAAGAAAATACACATCTAAAACCTGGAGGGAAAATCTGTAGAGATATAAATGGGTGCCATGGAAATGATATATGAATGTAACCTCCTACCCTACCTAGACTTCCCTTATCAGGAAAATATTTTTTAATATTTTATTTATTTATTTGGGAGAGAAGGGAGGAGAAAGAGGCAGATAGATAGAGATAGAGTGGGCTTACCAGGGCCTCTGGCCACTGCAAACAATCTCCAGATGTAGTGCCACCTTGTGCATCATGTTTATGTGGGTACTGGGGAATTGAACCTGGGTCCTTGGGCTTCACAGGCAAGTGCATGAACCACTAAGCCATTCCTTCAACCCCCAGAAAAAATATTTGAATGCAGAAAATACGTAGCTGGCACACATCTCTTTTAGTAATGGTAAATACTTAAAAGAAAATTACAAAAATAAAGAACAATTCATTCAAAATACTTTCTCTGGGCTTTTTCTTTGTGCTATATATTTACTGGGTACACAGTGAAATTGTGTGTGCCTGGTTATCAGGAAAACACAATCCATAGTGTGCCAGACAATGATGATCACGAGGTACTGTCTCAAGGGACAAACAGACTTCAAAACATTATGCAATAACAAATACATGGCTACAAATTGTGAAAAGTGCTAGCATTGACAGTTCAGGATGGTCTGAGGACCCATAGATTTAATTTGGATTAGTGTGGATGTGGAAGGCCTCTGAAGGAGTGACATTTAGATCAAGAACTGAGAAAGGAACCAGGAAAGCATCCAGTAGATCCCAGGCAGACAAGTGTCTGGAGAGGAAAGAACCTGGCTTGTTGAGTCATTGTGTTGGAGACCCACCTAATTGTGACAGCCAGAAGCCCTGTGTCCCCCCAGACCCTGTGTGGAGATCAGACAGTGGCCTGTGTGTTTACACAACAAGGACTTAACTTTTTAGCAATCATATCACCCTGAATAGCTAGAGCTCATGGAACCTGTCTATAAAACTATGATATGGTTCAAGTCCAAGAAGGCTGTTCCCAACAAGGCAATGAAATGTCCGAGTGTCATGCACTGCCCCCAAAGTCCTGCTCATTCATACCACACCGACTAGACACCATGCCAGCATGAGTTCTCCTAATGATTCCCATATGCCCATACTCCCTTTTCCTAACAAGCTCTATTCTCTCCATTCTCATATCCCTCCTCTCCACCAAGAGAGTCTCCTAGCTCTTCTTCTCTCTGCCTGAGGGTCAAAATCATAACAGAAAGGCAGAATCAAAAACATTACTTCAGGCTGGAGAGATGGTTTTGCAGTTAAGGCACTTACCTGCAAAGCCTGAGGACCCATATTTGACTCTCCGGATCCCACATAAACCAGATGCACAAAGGTGAGGCAAGCATAAGATCACACATGACCACTAGGTGGTGTAAGTATCTGGAGTTCGATTTCAGTGGCTGAGGCCCTGGAGCACCAACTCACTCTCTGTCTCCCTCTCTCTCTCTCTCTTTCTCACTCTCTCTGAAAAACAAAGCAAAACAAAACAAACAATCAAACAAACAAAAAAAAAAAAAAAAAACAGAGCTTCAACCTCAGATAGACCTTGTTAACAGCCTGAAACAAGTAACACGTGGTGAAATTTGTACCAGTACCACAGCTCTGCTTGGCCAATTTTTTTTATTTTATTCTACAAAACATGAGTGCACTATGGATATGACCATTAATTTTACATAATTATACATAAAACAAGAGCCCAGCATTATACCTAATACATGATATGTTTGCAGACTAGTGATTTGTATTATCAATCTGTTTGACATACCTGGGTACATTTTGTGCCCCAAAACTCTGAGTGAAAAATATAGACATGTCCAGAAGAAAAGTCCAAGTGCAAACCAAATGTGACGTTTAATGCTCTGAGTCCTGATTCTATCATTAGTATTCCAAGCTGAGAATGTCAGACCATCTCTGGAGAAAGGCTCTCTACAGGCTTCTGAGGTTTTAGAGGTTGCAACAAAGACAAGAAAACCAATCTCAAGCTCCATCTTTTAATTTCTTTGTTATGGTCGCTGTGCTCTAATGGAGAATGCAATTAAAACAAATGTTGTATTAGTTTATTTTCCTCAAAATTAACATTGATCAGATTGTATCTGAAGGCTCTGTAACATCTCTTTAGTAATTATTTTTAAACATATTAACAGGGATCTGTGTATTGTAGAACCAGGGGACAATTTCTGGGAGTTCTGGCACTAGTTCTGCACGTCATTAACTGTGTGACCCATGGAAAGTCACTTATTCTGTTCTGACCCAATATTCTCTTCAGAAAGGGCCCATTATGACCTCACAAGATTGCTCACACAGGTCACACAATAAAGGCAAAAGTCACAATAAATCTACAATTGTGATTACTACCCATGATCCTATGTTTCATACAAGCCACATGGAGGTCAAATGATTAGTACTTAACACAAACATGTCATCATGCATATTACTGCTAAGATATGAAACAAATGCTACACACAGTACCAGGAAAGCTAACTGCCTTACATGATGAAAAAAATATTCCTTTTATTCTTAGATGATAGGTACAGAAAGAGGAAAATGGCCAAGACTCACTGCTGCGTCTTAAATATACCCACTGAAACTGCCCTCTGGTTGACTATGAGGCCCGCTCCATGGGAGACAATTCATGCCTGGTACTCAAAGCCCAGTCAACCATCTATGGCTACAGAGATCACAGACCCTAGGAGGGAAACTATTACTGTTGTTTGGCTAAATGGATATGTTGTGGTCTTCAAATTGCCTTATAAATATTTATTGCTTGTGCCCATAGATTAGTACTACTCTCACTTTTGGTCAAAGGAGATTATTTTTGCAGATGGCAATGAATACTCAGGACACTCAAAACCTCATCAAAGTGCTGAGAATAAATGACAGTTGAGTGCTCAGCACTAAATGAGACATCTCTTTCATGCCCTTCAAGGCTCAGAAAAAATGCAGAAGAAGGGAAAGAAAGGATGTAAGAGATAGAGGTGGGAGCAGTGCCACAGAGCACTGTCACCCCAACAACAAGCGGCTGTGCATTCCCGACCTCACAGCGGCTGTTACCATACAGTAGAGCACTGTCATCCCCACAGCAAGCGGCTGTGCACTCCCGACCTCACAGCGGCTGTCACCATACAGTAGAGCACTGTCACCCCAACAACAAGCGGCTGTGCATTCCCGACCTCACAGCGGCTGTTACCATACAGTAGAGCACTGTCATCCCCACAGCAAGCGGCTGTGCACTTCCGACCTCACAGCGGCTGTTACCATACAGTAGAGCACTGTCATCCCAACAGCAAGCGGCTGTGCATTCCCGACCTCACAGCGGCTGTTACCATACAGTAGAGCACTGTCATCCCCACAGCAAGCGGCTGTGCACTTCTGACCTCACAGCGGCTGTTACCATACAGTAGAGCACTGTCATCCCCACAGCAAGCGGCTGTGCACTTCCGACCTCACAGCGGCTGTTACCATACAGTAGAGCACTGTCATCCCCACAGCAAGCGGCTGTGCATTCCCGACCTCACAGCGGCTGTTACCATACAGTAGAGCACTGTCATCCCCACAGCAAGCGACTGTGCATTTCCGACCTCACAGCGGCTGTTACCATACAGTAGAGCACTGTCATCCCAAAGCAAGCGGCTGTGCACTCCCGACCTCACAGCGGCTGTTACCATACAGTAGAGCACTGTCATCCCCACAGCAAGCGACTGTGCATTTCCGACCTCACAGCGGCTGTTACCATACAGTAGAGCACTGTCATCCCCACAGCAAGCGGCTGTGCACTTCCGACCTCACAGCGGCTGTTACCAT
Organism: Dipus sagitta; assembly: GCA_036346955.1. NCBI lineage: Eukaryota > Metazoa > Chordata > Mammalia > Rodentia > Dipodidae > Dipus > Dipus sagitta. Next base: position 60,412,544 of record CM070788.1, read on the forward strand.
ACAGTAGAGCACTGTCATCCCCACAGCAAGCGACTGTGCACTTCCGACCTCACAGCGGCTGTTACCATACAGTAGAGCACTGTCATCCCAAAGCAAGCGGCTGTGCACTTCCCGACCTCACAGCGGCTGTTACCATACAGTAGAGCACTGTCATCCCCACAGCAAGCGACTGTGCACTTCCGACCTCACAGCGGCTGTTACCATACAGTAGAGCACTGTCATCCCAAAGCAAGCGGCTGTGCATTCCCAACCTCACAGCGGCTGTTACCATACAGTAGAGCACTGTCATCCCCACAGCAAGCGACTGTGCACTTCCGACCTCACAGCGGCTGTTACCATACAGTAGAGCACTGTCATCCCCACAGCAAGCGGCTGTGCACTCCCGACCTCACAGCGGCTGTTACCATACAGTAGAGCACTGTCATCCCCAACAGCAAGCGGCTGTGCACTTCCGACCTCACAGCGGCTGTTACCATACAGTAGAGCACTGTCATCCCACAGCAAGCGGCTGTGCACTCCCGACCTCACAGCGGCTGTTACCATACAGTAGAGCACTGTCATCCCACAGCAAGCGGCTGTGCACTCCCGACCTCACAGCGGCTGTTACCATACAGTAGAGCACTGTCATCCCCACAGCAAGCGGCTGTGCACTCCCGACCTCACAGCGGCTGTCACCATACAGTAGAGCACTGTCATCCCAACAGCAAGCGGCTGTGCACTCCCGACCTCACAGCGGCTGTTACCATACAGTAGAGCACTGTCATCCCCACAGCAAGCGGCTGTGCACTCCCGACCTCACAGCGGCTGTTACCATACAGTAGAGCACTGTCATCCCACAGCAAGCGGCTGTGCACTCCCGACCTCACAGCGGCTGTTACCATACAGTAGAGCACTGTCATCCCAACAGCAAGCGGCTGTGCACTCCCGACCTCACAGCGGCTGTTACCATACAGTAGAGCACTGTCATCCCAAAGCAAGCGGCTGTGCACTCCCGACCTCACAGCGGCTGTTACCATACAGTAGAGCACTGTCATCCCCACAGCAAGCGGCTGTGCATTCCCAACCTCACAGCGGCTGTTACCATACAGTAGAGCACTGTCATCCCCACAGCAAGCGGCTGTGCATTCCCGACCTCACAGCGGCTGTTACCATACAGTAGAGCACTGTCATCCCAAAGCAAGCGGCTGTGCATTCCCGACCTCACAGCGGCTGTTACCATACAGTAGAGCACTGTCATCCCCACAGCAAGCGGCTGTGCACTCCCGACCTCACAGCGGCTGTTACCATACAGTAGAGCACTGTCATCCCAAAGCAAGCGGCTGTGCACTCCCGACCTCACAGCAGCTGTTACCATACAGTAGAGCACTGTCATCCCAAAGCAAGCGGCTGTGCACTCCCGACCTCACAGCGGCTGTTACCATACAGTAGAGCACTGTCATCCCAAAGCAAGCGGCTGTGCACTCCCGACCTCACAGCGGCTGTTACCATACAGTAGAGCACTGTCATCCCCACAGCAAGCGGCTGTGCATTCCCGACCTCACAGCGGCTGTTACCATACAGTAGAGCACTGTCATCCCAAAGCAAGCGGCTGTGCATTCCCGACCTCACAGCGGCTGTTACCATACAGTAGAGCACTGTCATCCCCACAGCAAGCGGCTGTGCACTCCCGACCTCACAGCGGCTGTTACCATACAGTATTGGGCCCATCAGTGGATGATGGAGTTGGGCATAAAATAACAAGATTGAGAGACTAGTTGGAAAAAAGGGGTTCAGGACAGGTGAGGGAGCAAGAGGTGATGAAAGTGGATTGTAATCAAAATACATTATGTGCTTGTATAAAAATCACCAATAAAATTTTTTTGAAATATACTTACTAAAAAGTTATACCTCCAATGATCCAAAGTGACCCAATATCAAGGCATCACACACACACACACACACACACACACACACTTTGCACACTTCAGAAACAGCTCATGATCCTGCATTTCTGACTGGTGTCAACCAGTCTTGCTATTGAAGGGACAAGACAGTATTATAAAGGGCAGTCAATGGTGGACAAAAGCCCAAGGAGAACATGGATGTCACCCTGCCTGCTCGGCAGGACAAGAACCAAAGTCAGATCAGCCTCATACTAGATGGCTACAAGCTGTTCCTCTGCTAGGCTTCCTGCTTCTTCCTCAGTGTAGGTGAGAGTAGGCTGGCCCAGCCTAAGTTTCCCTCTTGAACCCACCAACCAATCACATATCTCCCTTTCTCACTTGAGTCTGATGATGAGGCTCATTCTAACTGGATGCCTGACCCATATAAAGGAGTCTGACCTAGTGTGTAAAGCTCTCTCATCCTATCTTTATCCCCCTGGCCCCTGACTCCTGCTCTTTGCTTTGGGAAGCAAGGATGTCCCTTTGCCTGGATGTTTTCTACTGGTTTCTACTGGTGTCTTGCTCTGGGTGCTTTCTTGCCTAACCACGTGTGTAAAACTCTCTTGGCTTCTTCCTCCTCCTCAGGAACTACACGTGTGTAAGAGTCTGGGTCTACATGTGTGTGAGTCTCGGCCTCCTCTCCCTGGAGGAGGCTTTCTCTTGGTCTGTCCACTTCCCTTCCTTGTTTGAGGGTGTTTCTTGCTTTGCCACGTGTCTGATCTCTCCAGCTCTGAGTGCTTCGCCACCTCTTAGTCCTTCCTGACCCCCGGGTGAGGGGATTCTTGACCTGGGCTCCTTGGCTTTGCCTTCAGTGTGAGCGCCCAGATTCTTCCCTATGGGAGGGAATCTTCGCCCTTCCAACTCTCTCCCCTTTCTCAGCCTGTCTGGGAAGGAAGTAAATATCTTTTGGGGATGGGGCTTCCTGTTAGGCCTTCTTCTGGATCCTAACTTTCCCTAAAATAAACTGTGTAATGCATAATTTATCCTTCTCTGATTTTCAATTCTTTGCTAACTCAGGTAAGGGCCCAAAAGTTGAGGTCCATGGGCCTGGGATCTTCTGCATCTTTATGGAACTTATTCTCTCCCTGGACCCCAAATCCTGCATCTATGCCTCATAAGTATTCTTGATGCTTTCTTTAGTTTTTCTCAACCTCTGGATGTCTCAGCACACTGTCACCTAGGGAACTCAGGAGCAGTAACTTAGTCCTAGACAAAAGCTGCTAGTGTGGGCTGCAGATATGGCTTAATGGTTAAGGCACATGCCTCCAAAGCCTAAAGACCTCGGTTTGATTCTCCAGGACCCACATAAACCAGGTGCACAAGTTGGCGCATGCATCTGGAGTTTATTTTCAGTGGCTGGAGACCCTGGCATGCCCATTTCTCTCCCTCTCCCTCTTTCTCAAATAAATAAATAAAATAGTTTTTTTGAAAGCTGCTAGTGAGCTCTGACACTTTTGTAGGACTTCTAGATTTCAGTTTAAGTAGAATAAAATAATTCAATAGCTATAGCATAAATCTGTCCTTAACAACCTAAGTACTGGATTAATTGTAGCTGTTCAGGAAAGGCACATGGTGTTCACAGGAGGTAAATATACTAAAATAGAAACATCACTACCTCAGGCACAATTTTTATGATCCCTCACACTGTCATGAATTTCACAGCCCTATTAACCTTACTCCATCTGCCAGCCCTAATTAGGATAAACCAAATGCTCACCTTTATTTCAGATCATGAAACTGACGTTTATATCCAGACTAATGTTAGAGAAGGTAAAATTTTCTTGAAGGAGGAAAACCCTGATGGAAAGAACTGGGCCAGCTGTGCGCCCCTAATTGTCATCACTAATTGGTAGATGGGAAAAAATGAGAAGTGCGAGTGGGGAGATGGATCAGTGGTTAAAGGTGCTTGCTTACAAAGCCTGCAGACCTAGGATTAATTTTCCCAGCCACCCATGTAAAGCCTGATGGGTGTTTGTTTGCAGTGGCAAGAGACCCTGGCATTCCCACATATATACAAATGAGTAACTTTTTAAAAATTTTTTTGTTTATTTTAATTTATTTATTTGAGAGCAATATAGAGAGAAAGAGACAGACAGAGAGAGAGAGAGAAAGAGCGAATAGGCACGCCAGGGCCTCCAGCCACTGCAAACGAACTCCAGACGTGTGTGCCCCCTTGTGCATCTGGCTAACGTGGGTCCTGGGGAATCGAGCCTCGAACCAGGGTCCTTAGGCTTCTCAGGCAAGCACTTAACCACTAAGCCATCTCTCCAGCCCATGAGTAACTTTTTTAAACTTTGGAAATATGAAAGTGCTCTTTCTGACAGAGGCTTGGCACATCCACAAAGTCCTATCTTGTTAGCTTGGTTAAGGTATTTCAGAGGCTAACGTTTCTCAGGTTTCCCTAAGATGAAAAGAGAACTATATTAGCAGGAAAGTCCTTATGAAAATGACTCTGAATACCTCTTAATATTTACCTTTTGCTTTTGAAGAAAAAACTTATTTAGGAGCTGGACAGAGCCTCCATGGGTGAGAGCACTTCTCATGCAATGGAAGGTGGAGGAGTCTGAGACACTCAATTCCCAGCACCCACGTAAGCAGCTGTGCATGGCCACACACGTGTGTGGCCTCAGTTCTGTGGACACAGGAGACTGGAGAATTACTGGGGCCACAAAAATGGCAGCTCTGGAATCAGTGAAAGACTCCATGCAAGGAAACAGTGTGGATGACCAATAGAGGAGGGACTCCAGACATTCTCCTCTGGCCCCTGTACATGACACAATCAGGGGGCATGCACATCTGCACACATGCACATACACAATACACACAGCATACCATACACTACATGCATGCACATACCATACACACACCATACCACATACATGTACACACCATACTGCACACACTACACACATGCACATACCACACACACCATACTACACATGTACATACCATATGCACACTATACCACACACTACATACATTTGAGCTAATATATGAAAACTCCACATTTGTACATTTGCATGGAGTACCATGTGATGTTTGCACATGTGCATACATAAAGGATATTTAAATCTAGCAAAACATATCTTGCTTTGCAAATCCTTATCATTTCTAAACATTTTCCTAGCTTTCTTACATGTACAGAACATTTCTGTCATCTGCAGCCCTCTGCTGTGTGATGACGCATCTTGACCCTGTCTGACTGTAACAACACTGGCCAACTGTCCCCATCCCTTCCTGTCCTTTCCCTCCTTACCTTCCAGAAGCCACCGTTTACTCTTCCATGTACTAACGTTTTTCAGTTATACACATGAGTGTAATCACATGGTCTTTCTGTGGCAGGCTTATTTCATTTAACATAATGATCTCCAGTTTCATCCATATTGTCACAGGTAATAGAACCTCATTGTTTTATAGTATTCCATGGTGTAGCAGAATCACCATTTCTTCATCCACTCATCCACTGATATATGTATGCTCCAGTTGTCCCCATGTGTGAACTATTGTGGATGCAGCTATAACAAGCAAAGTGCACAGTTGTCTCTTCAACACAACGGTCTTGATCCTTTTTACATTGGGTACACTCCAGGAAGGGGACTGCTAGATCATATGGTACTTTTAGGTTTTTAAGGAAATTCCATACTGTATTCACTTTACATTCCCTCCTCGGCCTTGACAGCACCTGCTTCCTTCAGTGTTTTTTGGTTTTGGGTTTTTTTTGTTTGTTTGTTTGTTTTGGTTTGGTTTTTTGAGGTAGGGTCTCATGCCAGCCCAGGCTGACCTGGAATTCACTACGAGTCTCAGGGATGGCAATCCTCCTACCTCTGCCTCCCAAGTGCTGGGACTGAAGGTGTGCGCCACCATGCCCGGCTCCTTCAGTGTTTTTGACAATAGCTATTCCTTCTGGGACCAGGGCACAGCTCACTGTGGTTATGATTTTCATTTTCTTTATTAAAGAGTCAGCATTTTCTCACTTACCTACTGGTCATTTGCATACCTACTTCTGAGAATCTCTACTTATATATACTGCCCATTTTTAAATGTGTGGTGTGATGGGAAGCGACATACACATGTGTGTGTGCTGTTGTGGTGCCCTGCACTCACCTGCAATGCCCTGTGGCCAGAGCAGAACATCAGGTCTTCCCTCATCACTCACCTTCCTAATTTTCCTTGGAATAGACTCTCTCACTGATTCTGGAGCTTGCCAAGCCCCAACAAGTCTCCTGTCTTCATTCCCCCAACGACTAGGGGTTACAGACTGCATAGCCATGCCCAACTGTTTACATGGGTTCTGGAGACTCAAACTCATGTGATCTCAGCTCCTCACAGCTCTCATGCTTATACAGGAAGCACACTGAACTGCTGAGCTATCTGTCTGGCCCAAATGTCCATTCTTAATAAAACTATTATTACTATGATGATGATTATGATCTTGTTAGTGTTAGCAAATCTTTGCAGTTTCACAGATTCTGTGTGTATCTCCTCATCAGGTATATATATTGGAAATATTTTTCCTGTTGTCATCCTGTTAGTGTCCCTTGCTGTGCAGACATTTTTTAGGGAGGACATGATCTTCTTTGTCTATTTTTGTCTTTCTTCCTGTGGTCTTAGGATCCTGTCCATAAACATCCTTGTAAATGTTCTGAAATGTTTCCTCTATTTTATTTCAGGAGTATTTTAATCTTGCAAACACATTTGCATTTGCACCATTTGGGGCTGTGTGTAAGGTCTTACATGGCTTTCTATGGAGTGCTCATTTTGGTACTGGACAAAGTTCACAGTGTCATAGTGTGAGATGAATAGGCTCAGTGAGAGCCAGCCATTGAAGAGTCTATGAAGGGTCAACGATCATTTGATGGGCCCAGTAGAGTGATGTATTAACCTCAGAAGAGGTTATTTACTTAATGAGAACAAATCAGTCTTTCAGATGAATAAATCCAGGAGGCTCTGAAATAAACAACTGTTACTTGCCACTTTATCTTCCTGGGTGAGATTTCCTGTAACAGTAAGTCAGGCTGAGGAGAGTGTTGAGTCAAATCACGTTAACGTAAACAGCAGCTGCTGGGGGGAAGACGGCTTCCATTATCAAGAGTAGAAGCAGATGAAGTTGGATTTTGACAGTTTTTATATGCCATTCTGAAGAAGCTGAAACGAGGCGTGTGGGGGAGAGGAACCAAGTTTGGTCCTCAGCTAAGGTGCTAAGAGGGGTGGGAGAGGAGACAGGAAGTTGGGAATAGGAAAAGAACAGCAAACAATTCATCTACCTCTTATAGTTTCTTACATGTGCCTATATGCTAGTGAGAAAAAAAAGGATATTGATGAGAGGGAAAATCCAGATGTTTACATTCTAAAACCTCTCTTGGATGTAAATAGGCTTCCAGACTGGAGACAGGTGACATTTGGGTCAATATTTTGGTGAGTGAAAGGCAGAACCAGGAAAACTCCAACAGAATGCCTTTTGCCAGGTCAGTGGCAGGATGGTGCTGAGGAGGGAGGGAGAAGGTCTGTTCACTATGCAATATATGCATCTTGTCACATGTCTCCGTTTCTCCTTTTTTAACATTTTACTGATAACCTCCATAGATGTATACAATATCCATGAACATAACTCCCTCCAACCACCCTCCTTGATTCCCTTCTTCACTGAATCCCATCTTCTTTCCAACTAATCTCTGTTCTATTTTGGTGTCATCATTTTCCCTCCTATTATGCAGGTTTGGGTCGGTAGTGTCAGCCCCGTGAGGTCATGAATGATAGCCACTTTGTTGTCTTTTGGGTTCTGCACACACAGGATGGGAGTCCTCTGCCTTCCTCACCTTCTGGCTCCATTGCTCAAACCTCTTCTGGCTGAGAACAATAAGAAAGCTCACATCAGTATCTGCTCAGTCAGCACCATACAAGACAGAACGATGCTCCTGGGTTTTCTCTGTGACATGGTTCTCTACTGTGGAGACTGGTGTCTCTACCCCAGACTGTCTTGGGTATTCATCTGTGGCTGGGTGGTGTGGTAGTCTCTAAGCCCTCCCTCTCTCTTCTCTCTGAAAGAGTGAATGAAAACTGACATTGTATTATGTGTGACAGTTTAAAAATCTAGCTAATGTTATTTGCATATTATAGCTAAGAAAATAGGAGTAGAGAGTGAGCATCTTTATGGAACATCTTCATGTCTCCTGATCCTGTCCATCTACACTTACCACTTCTTAATGCCATTTGGAAACAATCTCCTTTACTCTGTCCCCTCGCCTCATCACAAAAGATAGAAAACTTTTCTTTCCTGTCTCAAGAAGAAAGGGCATGGGATAGCACCGGCTGGCTCTCCCTGAACTGGGCACCCTGTGGGGACAGCACCGGCCGGCTCTCCCTAAACTGGGCACCCTGTGGGGACAGCACCGGCGGGCTCTCCCTAAACTGAACACCCTGTGAGGACAGCACCGGCCGGCTCTCCCTCAACTGGTCACCCTGTGGGGACAGCACCGGCGGGCTCTCCCTCAACTGGTCACCCTGTGGGGACAGCACCGGCCGGCTCTCCCTCAACTGGTCACCCTGTGAGGACAGCACCGGCCGGCTCTCCCTCAACTGGTCACCCTGTGGGGACAGCACCGGCCGGCTCTCCCTAAACTGAACACCCTGTGGGGACAGCACGGGCCGGCTCTCCCTAAACTGAACACCCTGTGGGGACAGCACGGGCCGGCTCTCCCTAAACTGAGCACCCTGTGGGGACAGCACTGGCCGGCTCTCCCTAAACTGAACACCCTGTGGGGACAGCACCGGCCGGCTCTCCCTAAACTGGGGCACCCTGTGGGGACAACACCGGCCGGCTCTCCCTAAACTGGGCACCCTGTGGGGACAGCACCGGCCGGCTCTCCCTAAACTGGGCACCCTGTGGGGACAGCACGGCCGGCTCTCCCTAAACTGAGCACCCTGTGGGGACAGCACCGGCCAGCTCTCCCTAAACTGGGCACCCTGTGGGGACAGCACCGGCTGGCTCTCCCTAAACTGGGCACCCTGTGGGGACAGCACCGGCCGGCTCTCCCTAAACTGGTCACTCTGTGGGGACAGCATCGGCCGGCTCTCCCTAAACTGAACACCCTGTGGGGACAGCACCGGCCGGCTCTCCCTAAACTGGGCACCCTGTGGGGACAGCACCGGCCGGCTCTCCCTAAACTGGGCACCCTGTGGGGACAGCAACCGGCCGGCTCTCCCTAAACTGAGCACCCTGTGGAGACAGCACCGGCCGGCTCTCCCTAAACTGGTCACCCTGTGGGGACAGCACCGGCCGGCTCTCCCTAAACTGGGCACCCTGTGGGGACAGCACCGGCCGGCTCTCCCTAAACTGAGCACCCTGTGGAGACAGCACCGGCCGGCTCTCCCTAAACTGGTCACCCTGTGGGGACAGCACCGGCCGGCTCTCCCTAAACTGAGCACCCTGTGGAGACAGCACCGGCCGGCTCTCCCTAAACTGAGCACCCTGTGGAGACAGCACCAGCCGGCTCTCCCTAAACTGAGCACCCTGTGGAGACAGCACCAGCCGGCTCTCCCTAAACTGAACACCCTGTGGGGACAGCACCGGCCAGCTCTCCCTAAACTGGGCACCTTGTAGGACAGAAGCATCCTAGAACCATCTGCCTCTGCACCGCCACAGAGAATGTGGAGGAGCCATGAGTGATTCTGGGCCTCACGTTCAAAGAAGCCATTCTATTTGGAATAATGCTATTTCATTTATATACTAAACAAATAAAAATTAATCTCAATGCCCTTTCTAAAAGAAAGGGCTGGAGAGATGCTGCAACAGTTAAAGGCACTTGTTTGCAAAGGTTACTGGCCTGTGTTCAGTTTCCCAGTACTCACACAAAGCCAGATGCACAAAGTGGCCCATGTGTCTTGAGTGTGTTAACAGGTGCAAGAGGCTTTGGTGTGCCCATGCTTTCTCCCTCTCTCAAATAATTAAAAATATATTTTTTAAAAAGTCACAGGACAGGCTGGGTGTGGTGGCACATGCCTTTAATTCCCAGCACTCAGGAGGCAGAGGTAGGAGGATCACTGTGAGTTCGAGGCCACCCTGAGACTACATAGTGAATTCCAGGTCACATGGGGCTAGAGTGAGACCCTACCTCAAAAAATAATAATAAATAAATAAATAAAAATTTTAAAAAGTAGTCACAGGACAACCTGATGTCACTCCAGACAAGAAAATGACCTGCCTCTCTTTGATTCATTCTTAGAGGTAGGAGAAGTGAGACTTCAAGGCTTTTTGTGAGATTAAGTCTGAATTCATGACCTCACACTTTAGCAATCTCTCCAGAAGAATGACATCATCAATATGGTGTATCTTTTGTTTGTGCGAGGCCAGATATACAAGGCCAAAGCAACAACAAGCCTAAGATCCAGGATATTAGTCACAGAATTCACCCATGAGAAGTCTTGAAAGACAAGCTATTTATCACAAAAAAAGTAAAGACCTACCTCTAGAAGATTCCACTAAGTAACCATCTCTGCATATCAAATGTCCCCAGAAGGCCAACACCTTCCCACTCCCAGGACTCGAGCTAGTGCTGGTTGGTCCTCTCACACAGGCCTCACTCTCCACACTCCGTAGATTCTGGCCTCAATTTTCACTCTAACTTTGCTTTTCAGTGTTAACCCCAACATCACTTTCCCAGGCCCAACTATTTTTTGCATGTGTGTGTGTGTTGTGTGTGGCATAAGCACATGTATGTGTCCATGCAGCATGCATGCACTGACGTGTAGTGGGGTACACTCACCTGTGGTGGCTACAGGGGAACATGGCCCCCTTCATAGCTCTTCTACCTGTTCTTGCTTGAGCCAGAGTCTCTAATGATTCCCAAGACTTCCATAGCTTTAAAATTCTCTCATCTCTGCTCCTCACAGGACTGGGTGGCGGGTGGTCATTTCCAGATGTTCGTGTGGGTCCCAGGGATCAAACATGAGTGATCTTTCAGGCCTCTTTGGACCCTCATGCTTGCACTGAAAGTGTTTTTAACCATTGAACCATCTCTCCAGCACCCCAGGCCCAGCTTTACTGCCCCATTGATTTTTATTTACTGCTGTGAGGCTTTCCCTGCCTCCTTGGTTACACAGATGCCCCACATCCTTGGTATCTCGGAAGTACTCTTCAGAGGCCATTCTTTTTGCTGGATGTGGTGATACATACTTGTAAGCCCCTCTACTCTAGAGGGATTACAAATTCAAGGCTTTCCTGGACTGAGTAGTGAGTTCAAAACCAGCCTGGACAATTAAGGAGACCATCACAAACTAAAAATGAAAAATGAAAAAGGCTAGTGATATTAGAGCTCTTGCCTAACATACACAATACCCTTGACCTTTGGTTCACTCTCCAGTATAAATACACAGAGGGGGGGCAGGGCAATAGTCTTGTTCAGTTTTGTTCTAGCTTTAATGTTGGCAAAAATTTGTAAAAGAAGGATGGTAAGAAAGATTTTTATTTATTTATTATTTAAGAGAGAGAGAGAATGGGCACACCATGACCCCTAATCACCACAAATAAACTTCGTTTACATGGGCCACCTTGTGCATCTGGCTTACATGGGTACTATTAATCAAACATGGGTCCTTAGGCTTTGCAGGCAAGCTCCTTAACCCCTAAGCCATCTCTCCAGCCAAGAAAAGTTTAAGGAAAAAAAGGAAGGACGGAAGGACAGAAGGAAGGAAGGAAGATAAATGGCAAATAAAAATTTACAAATAAGTGTCTTCCAAGCTAAAATTTCTTTAGAGTTAAGATAAGAAAAGGGAAAAGCAAAAGCAATTCAGACCTTCGTCCAGCCTCCACGTCACTGTTACTCCAGTCCACCTCCACCACCACCACTGGTATTTCCTGCTGGAACACATTTTTGCCAGGTTCTAGTCCCTGACATGTACAAAAATATGAGGTCAGTTGGGAGATGTTTTCAGATGCTCCTCTCGCGTCCTCTGGGACATTTACAGTGGAAATTTTAGTTCTCACTTTCTGCCTCAGTTTTCTGACCATAGCCCTTTACCCCTCGAGCCAAGGGAACTTCTTTCCCAAAGTTGACAGCAGATGACTGTTAGACCTCTGTCTCAAGTTTCATTCCTCCGTCTTGTTAATAGAAAAGGTTTTAAAAATAAATGTATGCCCGGGTTCAAATTCCAAGCCTGATGCTTTCTATGTAATAAGGGAGCATTTCTTGGTAAAAATAATAACAACAGTTTTAAATGTTAGGAGATTAAAATAAGAGATGTATGAAGGCACCTACCAAAGATCCTGGCATTTAGTAGGGATGGTAATGTACAGTATGCTCGTCAGCCAGTAGTAGCCATGGAGGAACCAAGTCCGCTGTCATTACACTGTTGGTGTAATCTGCACCTGCAATTAATCCCGCACATCACACTTCCACGGGACCAGAATGATCACCCTATTCTTCAGGCAGTCCAGCTCTCTCAAATGTGATTGGATCCAGAATGGAAATGCACCACAGCTCCCATCCAAACATTCTAGAGGAATCCATCTAAATGGCAAATGCCTCACTTCCCTTCCCTGTCCACTAAATCAAAGAAGTTTATATCTGCTGAACAGGCAGCACGGGAAGTCTGCAGCCCCATCAGCACCAGCCCCGGGTGTGTCTTGTGCACTTCCAGCTCATCCTTTATGGGCTTATCTGATCTGAGATCAAAAGGTAATACCAAAATATAATTTTCCCAGCAGTGAAAAGGCCAACTAAGGCTCCTTTTCTAAACATGTGATTAATCTAACTACAGTGTTGTCTGGAATCAGACTGAGGGTCACTGGATTGCTCAAAGGGAAGAAAAGAAACATAAGCAAGCCTTCACGGCCCCTGGTTCTATTTCCTTTAAAGAAGCTGCCAATGAATGAGATGAATGAGTCAGTCGGCCTTAACAGCAGAACCCAAGTTTCCATCTTGCAAGACTTAACTTTTTGTTTCTAACCATCTCAGTCAATAGGGTCTGTCAAGGGGAAAAATTATTGCTGTAAGATGCCCTTTTTTACTCCTTGAGTCATGAAATATAAATAGAATTGGGTGTCCATATATTTAGTTAAATAAATAATTCACTTCAAAGGGAGAGCCATCCACTTTAATCTTTAAACTTTCTTACTTACATTCCATACTCTATGCTGTAGGCATTTGTCATTTCTGCTTGGAGTTTCTCTGAAGCTTTGGCATTTTATTTATTTATTTTTAATCATGACTCTTGCATAAAATATTACATGGACCGCTACAGTGATGTGTGACTTCCTGTACTCCCTCCATCTGTTGTGTGTAACACTTACAGATTGTGTGTGTGTGCATGTACATGTGTATATGTGTGGGGCTCATGCATATGTGTGTGCATGTACTTGTGGGGTCACAAGACAACCTTTGCATGTCATTCCTTAGGAATGTCATCCACCTTTTTTGGTTTTAGAAAAGCAGGGTTGCTCACTGACCTGGAGCTCACCAATTAAATTAGAATATCCCACTAGGGAGCCTCAGGGATCCTCCTATCTCCACCTTCCCAGTGCTTGGATTACAAGCAGTGCCACCATCTCTGGTATTGCATCATGGGTTCTGGGAATAAAACTCAGGTCTATGTGCTTGGGAAGAAAACACTTTACTGACTGAGCCATCTTCCCAGCCTTATTTCCAGATTCTTATTCCTAAAACAGTTTGGCAAAATCACTGGCTTCTAATCCACAGCATTCCCCTCAGAAAGTAGTTCACTGTACAAACTCAGTACTCCACTATACAAACTCCCTCAGTATTCTACTGTGCGAACTCCCTTAGTACTCCACTGTGTGAACTCCCCCACCTTGTCTATCTGGTCCCACTTGATCTTCTCATGACAACACAGTGGCCCCTGAACACACACCATGATTTGTGCTGCTTTTTCCTCAAATGTGTTGCCCTAAGATTAATACCCCAAATAGGTGAAGGTCGAAATCCACAAAACACCCTCCCCTAAGCTTGCACCAGTCTTAACAGATATCAAACAGAAGTGGAAGTGGTCAGAATCGCCTTTGTCAGGACTCCAGGTGACAGTCGACAGTTACCCACAGTAACAGGTGGTTGGTCAAGAGAAAGGCAGCTTTGAGCAGTAGGAATACCCTGAGTGGTTCCTTTTGTTGTCCTTGTCCCTCCCTACAGAAGTGGTAGTCTTGAGGCCGTGGAAGCCAGTGTTCTTTGGTTCCAGAGGGTCAGAAGTAGACTTTGCAAGTTGTTTTGTAGATTGTGAAAACTTACCTGAGGCTAACTGAAGTCTGATCCTTCATCGCTGCTGCTACCCTGAACTTGGGTCTGTAACACCAAGCATTACACAAAACTTCTGCATGGCAAACAATGACGATACACCCAGGGCAAAAGGTCACAGTAAGGCTAACAATTGATCATCTGAAGCTCAGGAGAAAACCTTGCAACTAAGACACACAGAAGAGCTGGCACATGGGAAGGGTTTAGAAAGCCATGCATGGGTTGGGATGAGTTACTTGCGCAGAAAAGTTTCTATCCTTTCAACTTGGAAGTAATTCTACTTTCATTTAAAGTCTGGTGACCCGATATGCAGTCAATTTGCAAATCTGTGTGTGTGGGTGCACCAGGGTAAATGAATGCAGATGCTTGTGTCTGCTTCTAGGTCCACCCTGTGTGAGTGGCTCTGGAATCAAACCTCAGGCCAGCAGGTTTTTCAAGCAAGTGCCTTTAACCATTGAGCCATTCCTAGCCTGTCATGAGAAAATTTTCCCCTAGAGAACAGCAAACATGTTTTCATAGGGTTCAGATTGTATACCAAATAAATTTGCACCAACACCAGTTTGGTGAGCCAGTGAGTTTATTGTGGCTATATGCAGGGGTGTGGAGCACTCAAAGCAGCCACACCACCAAAAAATCTTATCCCACCCTTGTTGACCACCTCCCCATGGTGACTTCAAGGAGCCCCCAAAACAGCCACACCACTAAGAAATATTATCCCACCTTTTATGACCACCTCCCCATGACAACTTCAAGGCGCCCCCGTGTCAAGATTGCCTCCTAGGGTGCCCCTCCCTCAGCTGCCAGATTAGGACTTACTAGCCGAGCATGGGAACCCCAGAACAGTCACTACTGAGAAGTCTCTTCCCATTATGGGTGATGATCTCTGCATGGCTGCTCAGGTGGAGCTCACTGTGTCAGAATGCTCTTTTCTGGACCTTGGGGTAAGGGCTTACTTACCGAGCATGGAGTCCCTAAAGAATTGCTTCAGTGGGGCCTTTTATCCCTTGATCTTCTACCCTCTGTATAACTGACAATATACTCTATATCCCCCTGATGGTGTACTATATCTCTCCCCGAAGCCCTGAGAACTTATAAGTCTTTGCATAGAGTTGGCACAGGGGATGTCTGAGATCTCACAGGAAGGGGGGTGGGTCTGATGACCCTCCCTTGCCCTCTCTTTTGAGATGTCACCAGTGCTTCTGATAAAGCTAGAAATAGTGGTTTGCTGCTTTCAATGTGGAGGAATTCACCATACAACACAGCCCCCTTTTGTTTAGATCTTGAATGTCTCTCCAAGTCCCATGTGTGGAAAGTGTGGTTCCAGACCATAGGCCTATTAGAAGGTACTGGAACCTTCAAGAGGTAAGCCCTAATGGAAGGAAGTGAGGGCACTTACTGGGATGCTAACCTCTTCCTTCCTATCTCTTCCTTTCCTGGCTGCCAGCAGTAAGCAGCTGCTCCTGCCACATATCTAGACATGATGTGCCACCTGCCACACATCCAAAGCAACCAATCAATCTTGGACCAAAGCCTCCAAATCTCTGAGCCAAAATGAACATTTCCTTTTTTTTTTTTTTTCAGGAAATTCTGTCGTCTCAGGTATTTTGTTACTGTGACAGAAAACTGACTCTCACTGGGGAAGTGACAAAGACCCAGAATCATTACTGGAACTCAATAGCAAAATCTCAGAATACAAAGGATACAAGACTGATTATCAGCAACAGTGCCTTAAGGTTGAGTCCCAGGATAATGGAATCAAGTCTCTTAAGGCTTTTCAGTCTTATTTTCAGGGCTGTGCCTGCAGATTTACATGGGATGACGCCTTTTAAATTAGTATTTATGCCACATGAGGAAAAGGCACATAAACCCACACACCCACTGGGTCTGACCACGTGCTCCTTCTCTGGAGTGTCCAACACACATCTCTATACTTAGCAGCAGTTCAATGACCAAATGCCAAAGGGCTCATTAAAGTCATTGGGGTCCCACCAGTGGTTCCCTACTTTGAGGATATTTAACTAGTGAAATCTGCAACTTCTTAAAGCTATTTTTGGAGGAGACAGAATGAAAGAACCTTCTTGAGCTATCAGGAGAATTTAATTTCATTCTCAAAGAACAGTAAAGGAAGAAATTTGTCCAGGTGTGATGGCACACACCTTTTATACCAGCACATAGGAAGCTGAGGTAGAAGGATTGCTGTGAGTCTGAGGACACCCTGAGACTGTAGTATATACTATGTATAGTGAATTCAAGGTCAGCCTGGACTAGAGTAAAACCCTACCTCGAAAAACCAAACCATAAATCAATAAAAATGAAAGAAATTTGCATCTTTCATTGCTTGAAATAGATTCTTCAGATATTCATTTTTTTCATTTATGATATTTTTCACTTATTATATTGTCCTGTTAAAAAATGAGATAAAAAAAAAACAAAGAGTCATCTCCAAGTGCTCAAATTGACCACAAAATCAACAAGACACTCTAAAGCACTCATAGACAAGGAAAATAATTCACTCTAAAGACAAACCAATCAATGGAACAAGATTTGCAGACAACCCAGATGGTGTATTTATTAAGGAAGCAATTTAAAATAACTATGATTCACGTGTTATTAAACAGAGGAAATGGACATACATGATCAGATGGGGAACTTCAAAAGAAAGATATAAAAGATAAAAATGAATTAAGTGGAAATGATGAGGAAATAAATCACAGCAATAAAGATGAAGAAAACCTTTGGCCAGCTTATCAGAAGACTTGACACTGCCAAAAAGGGCAGGGAAGAAGTCCTGGAAGTGATAGAGTGGAACGTTTTTTCCAGGAATACTAAAGACATGTTCCTGGAAACTTAAAGAATCTGAGACAGGACAGAAATAATAAAATAAACACACCTAGAAATTTGGTATTCAAAAAGAGAGAGACAGAAAAGTACATGTGTGGGATCTAAAGAAAGTGGTCCTCCATAGATGTTGAGACTGGGATTTCGATTATCTGAGAGTGGGAAGAGTTGAAGGGAAGCCGGAGAACGAGGGAGATGATTGAAAACAGTATCCACTCCAGTTAAACAGTATACCAATCCAGTTCTATTGCTGAGTGGGATAACTAACACTAATAATGATGTGTCTTGAGAAGCTGGATGAATGTCGAACCACATCACCACAAAAAAATTTTAAGGTGCTGGATATGCTAAGTGTCCTCAATTAATCATCAAACAACAAAGATAGAGAGAACTCCATTATTGTGCCTCATAAATATATTTAAAAAGTATATGCTAGTAAAAAAGAAATATACCAGACTTCCCACCATACATTTGCATATTAGACGAAAATAAAATTTTTTTGGGGGGGGGGGGTTTGAGGGAGGGTCTCACTCTAGCCCAGGCTGACCTGGAATTCACTATGTAGTCTCAGGGCAGCCTCAAACTCATGGCGAGCCTCCTACCTCTGCCTCCCAAGTACTGGGATTAAAGGTGTGCACCACCATGCCCAAAAATAAAGCATTTTTAAAGTGCTTTACAAATTGTCAGCTGTATGCATAATGAAAATACCATTTAAAAATGAGAGCAAATGGAGCCTTTTATAATAGCAACAGAAAAACTTAAAAAGTTAATTTACAGAAAAATAAAATATTAAAATTTTCAAGATAAGGGAATATGATGACAGAAGGAAACTTAGATCTACCAAAAAAAAGAATGATTCCTAGAAGTTGTTAGTATAGCCATTTTATTTAAAAAAAATTAGGGCTGGAGAGATGGCTTAGCAGGGAGGGCACATGCCTGAGAAGCCTAAGGACCTAGGTTCGATTCCCCAGGACCCATATAAGCCAGATTCACATGGTGGCACATGTGTCTGGAGTTCGTTTGCAATGACTAGAGGCCCTGGCATGCCCATTCTCACTCTTTCTCTCTCTCCCTCTCTGTCTCTAATACCCAGGTTCGATTCCCTAGTCCCCACGTAAGCCAGATGCACAAAGTGACACATGTGTCTACAGTTCATTTGCCACAGGTAGAGGCCCTGCTGCTCTCTCTCTCTCTCTCTCTCTCTCTCTCAAATAAATAAAGAAAAAGAAAAAGAAAAAATAAAGTATATCTTCTCCTATATTTAAAAAATTCAATGAAAAGTGAAAAAAAAGTGATATGCAAGTCAGAGGATGAATGTCAGGAGTGATAGGGTGAGAGCAGGGTAGGGTCAGGGAGATAGGCAGAGGTGGGGAAGGAGAGGCTTAGCCAAAACTAAGTATGGGTTTTAATAAAACAAATATAATATTAAGAAATATGAGCCAGATAGCTGGGCATGGTGGCACACGCCTTTAATCCCAGCACCTGGGAGGCAGATATAGGAGGATCATGGTCAGTTCGAGGTCACCCTAAGACTACATAGTGAATTCCAGATCAGCCTGAGTTAGAGTGAGACCCTACCTCAAAAAAAGAAAGAAAGAAAGAAAGAAAGAAAGAAAGAAAGAAGGAAAGAAAGAAGGAAAGGAAGGAAGGAAGAGGGAAAGAAAGAGAAATAAGCCAGATGTAGTGCTGTATACCTTTAATCCCAGTACTTGGGAGGCAGAGGTTGGAGGATCTCTGTGAGTTTGAGGCCAACCTGGAACTGCACAGTGAGTTGCAGGTCAGCCTGTGCTAGAGTGAAACCCTGCCCCCCAAAAAATGAAACAATAAAAAGAGAAATTTATATTCATGCATTGATTAGAAGAAAGCTAGAGTTACTATATCCATATCTGATCATGTAAAATTCAGAACAAAGACTGTCACTAGAGATAGAGGGCATTAAAGAATGATAAAGGCTCAATTCACCAAATGAAATGATAACTCTAAATGCTCATTCCCTTATGTTTTAAAATATATAAAGCAAAACCAACAAAATGAAGAGAAAAACAGGCAAACCTATATTTATAGCCGGCAACTTTAGCACTCCTTTAAATAATTTATAAAACAAGAAGATGGAAAAATCAAAGAAACATGGAAGTCTGATGACATTAAATAAAACTCAGCTTGACCTAATTGTCATTTGTAGAACTACCACTGGAAAGTAACAGATGACATATTTGTCTTCACATCCACTCAGGTTATTTACCATGATATGGCATATTTAAAAGATAACCTCAACAAACATGGTAGAATTTACGTCATACAAATATAAACTTCATTAATAACAAAATTAAACTAGAAATCAATAACAGAAAGCTATCTGGAAAATTCTCAAATGCTTATGAATTGAACCATACTCTTTCTAAATAAGACACATGCCAAGGAAAAAATCACAAATGAAAGCAAAGAATATTTTTAGATGAATAATAATAAAAACTCAATACTGGCCATCTATGGTATGAGGCTAACATGGGGCTTACGAGGCATTAATAGTATTACATTCTTACATTGAAAATGCGGTCAGTGGTCAAGGTTATATACAGCTACCTAAGACACTAGACAAAATACAAAATACACTGGAATCAGATGGGGGAAATAAATAAAAGTGGAAAGTAAAATAAAATAAAAATAATGGAGTAAGTCTACTTGTTAGAAAAAATTAATAAAACTAAACATTCTATTAGGGATTGAATACAGAATGTTTCCATGGGCTCTTATTTTAAGCTATTGGCCCTCAACTTTGGCACTATTTTGAGAGCTGTGGACTCATTAGGAGGTAGAACTTAAGTTGTTGAAGTTACTAAGTCATTAGAAGTGGGCCTTTAAAGGGTATGCCCACCCCTGGTTGTGGCCTGTGAGCTCCAACCACCGTGAATGCTGCTGTACCTTCCCTACTGTGATGGACCATGAGCCTCTGAAATGGATGGATGGATGGACAAATGCTTGGATAAATGTACAGATGGGTAAATGGATGGTTAGATGGTGGTGGTTTGTGGGTGGGTCAACAGAAAGATGTTGTGATGACTGGATAGCTATATGAACCTCAACAGATGAACATACGGTCATATATTTTGTTTACAATCCAGGCTGTGCGATGTCAGGAGATATATAGTCCATTAGGAGACTATCTGGGAATGTCATAATGACAGCCAGGTCTTTGTGCATCCCCCACATCACCATCACTGTTCACACTAGCTGTACCAATCATGTCATTCAATCTCCCCAAAAAATGAAGTCAAAAGAAAAGTACAATTTCCAAGTAATACATTTATTAAACCATGGCTGAGTTGTTTTGCTTGTTTGTTTTTAGAAAAACAGAAAATAGCAACACCTGCTTTTTTTATTCCATTTCTGCTGGAGTTTTGCATTCAAATTGTCACAGTTAATGAAATGCGGCCTTGTTCTCCCTCCTCCGGCTATTTGACAAGATGATGTGCTGGCATGTATGAGCTATAGATACTCATTGTGGGCAATGACAGCCATTGATCACTTTCTGTTAAGAGTGATTTGTCATGTTGGAGTTTCCCCACAGCAAGGCAGTTTAAACAATTTATCTGTTATTAATTCAGGTTTCCTTTTGAGAAACTCCTTGGAGACTCCATAGATGGTTTAAATAATCATGGAGGCTGGCAAGGATGGTCATGCCAACCAGATAATCAGGCACCCACACTTCCATTTTTTCAAATTATCAAATGTGGTCTCTGCTGCTGCAATTGAGCCATTAGCAGACAGAGTAGTTGCTTAGCTATAGAGCCAGCTGAACTACTGTTTCTACAATGCTGAATGCAGAATGTCAGAATTGTGATGCTCAAGTCTGCTGCCAATGTCCAGGCTCTTCCCTCCTTCTGTCATGATCTGACTCTCTGACCCTATGGATAGCCGTAATCATCCATCAAGCAAATATGGAACTCCAAAACTTAAGTTTATACAGTGCAGAAGTGAATGGGGCCAGGATAAATAGGGTTACTTTCATTTTCATTCTTTTTGAATATATCCAATGAAGATGAGCTCAATCTCCAGATAAAAGGAGTAATAATGGCCATGAGGAATTACACAGATGAAAATAGCAGGGCTTGACAATAAATGGGGAATTTCGTGGAACTTTCTTTCTTCAATCCCCAAATCCCACACTGACCAAAACAACCTGAAAGTTGAGATGAATCTATAACATGGAGTACCTAAAACTTCTTTTTGGTTAGTTAATATAAAAGTAAGACTTTAGTATAGAAAAAAAAATCGCCTTTATCTATCTGAGCATCAATTGCTGCATGTCATATCTGTCCATGTACCTAGTTTTGTATGATCTGCCAAGAATGCAGAGGTTCAATGTCAGTCATTTATTCAGTCAATTATTTTGATATTTTGTCTTTCATTCTCAGAACCATTAGACAATTAGTTGAGCTTTAAATAACCTTATGTTTCATAGATTTGTATGAATAATCCAAGATCCTTTTAGAATCCTGCTGTCTCTTTCTCTGGGAAAATGGAATAGGTATTTCCCCCGCTATGTACAATTAGAAGTTGTATGTAAAATTAACCTTAGACTTTGAACAGTTCAGAAAAGAGCCAGATAACTAGGAACATCTCAACCTAAGATATGGCCTTATGTCAAGTTTGTGAGTTGTTTTTCCTACCTGATGTGTCAATTAGCTTTATTGTCTCTGTGACCACAATACAGGAGTAAACACCTTAGAGGAAGACGGATTTATTCTGCAGAGGCATCCCTCATGGCAGGGATGGCACTGTGGAGCTCAGGTGTCCATGTCCCGGCAGCCAGAACACAGAGAAAAAGAGAGATGCTAGCCCTTTCCTCTTTTGTTCTGCCCAGGCCCCCAGCACAGGAGATGCTTCTGGCCACACAAAGGTTGAGTCTTCCCACCCAGTTGATCCTCCCTAGAAACAGCACCCAGCCAAAAGCATACCTACCCAGCCTCCTAGGTTGGTTGACAAGGTAGTCAAGTTGACAATGAAGTTTAATCTTCACATTCAATATACCCCTTTCACACCCATTCATGGGATACATGGGAGCCGGGACTTCCCCACCCCCGTGCTCAGCTGTAAGAAGATGCCTCACAGCTGGCAGAAGTGGCTTCACATACCACATTAGCAGTCATGAACTTCATCTCTACTGACCATCAATCAGTGTCAGTAAGGAATGTGTACACATGGAGAGCTCCCATCTCCACCCACCAGTAGTGAGGAGCACCACCTCCTGGGCTCATGGGAGATCCAGTTGGAATTTCTACATATGGGTAACAAGGTGGTAATCTCCATCTACAGCTGGAGCAATGTCCAAGAAAGCCACATCTAGATGCTCACAGCATTAAAAACAAAACCCACTTTTCTAATACAATCACTGGACACAGCAGGAAATAGAAAGGGTTCAAGCTGAAGGAAAGAAGATAGCCTCTGGATACAAACACCAAGATGACGGAGAGGGGAGAAATACCTGATGGAAGGGTTTAAAGCAGTCTATAAAACTGTATTACTGAACAATTAGGAATCCATTTGAGTCCAGTGAGAATATAGAAACCCAAACAAGGAACTAAAAGATAAAGAATCAAATCAGAATTGAGATCTGAAATTAAGTATTTATGAGTCACTTAACCATGGGGGTATGTTCTGAGAAATGGTTACTGAGCAATTTTCTCATTGTGTGACCATAGAGAATACTTAGACAAAAAAAAATAATAATTATGAAGTCACTAGGGGATTGTAAGCTTATGGTACTACTATCCTGTGTGTAGTCCATCATTGACTGAACATTGTTACACATCACGTGAGTATAACTGAAAGGTGCCCAGAGGGGATTTCTTACTACAGAACTTGAAGAAATAGGACATAATCTGTGAACTACAAGATGGAAAGTTGCCCAAAACTAAGCTGGGAGAAAGTTCAGTAAGTAAAGTGCTTGCCTCATAGCCATGAGAGCCTGAGTCTGTCTCTAAAACCCATGTAAAATGTAAGGCATGATCATGCACACAGTACTGGAGAGGCAGAGACAGAAGGATCCCTGGGACTTGCTGACTAGCCAATGCAGCCTAATTAATAAGACCTAGGCCAATGAGAAACCCTGCCTCCAAAAGAGAAAAAAAAAAGAAGGTGGGGACTGGAAAGATGACTCAGCAGTTAAGACACTTGCTTGCCTTCCTCAGTACCCACGTAAGCCAGTTGCACAAGGTGGCACGTGCATCTGGAGTTCA
The DNA here is from genome assembly GCA_036346955.1 of Dipus sagitta. Lineage (NCBI taxonomy): Eukaryota > Metazoa > Chordata > Mammalia > Rodentia > Dipodidae > Dipus > Dipus sagitta. Next base: position 60,435,785 of record CM070788.1, read on the forward strand.
TTTGCAGTGGCTAGAGGCCCTGATGTGTCCTTTCTCTCTCTCTTTCTTTCTGTCCCTCTGTGTGTGTGTATGTGTGTGTCTGACTCTCTGCTTGCAAATAAATAAATAAAATGTATTTTTAAAAGGTGGATGATATTCCTAAGCATGATATTCAAGGTTGTCCTGTGGCCTCCATTTGCATCTGCACACACACAAGCACATACAACACATGTATGTACTATGATAGGGCAGATGGTGCCTTTCTGAATTTTCCACATGATTACTCATGTAGGAAAAAATTCTAATCATGTCACGCTTCCCTTTTCACCAGCACACATTCTCAGAGCACACTGATTACCTCTACCACAAACTGCCCTAGATGTCACACATCAAATACCAACCTCATCCCCAGTGGCTCTTAGAGCTCAGCATTTTCCAGTACAAAATGCCATCCCCACATCACACCTGTTTATGTCCACCTCCTTGCCATGCCTTTGACCCACCAGGCTGGTAGCTCTCTGTTCACCCAGACTGGCCTGCCATGCATCTGCCTTCTATATAAACCAACACCTCCTGTCATCTCCACTTCAAAACCCACTTGTGTCTGGGAATGCAGCTGACTCCATTACTGGGTGATTCATTTATATTGTACGTCCTCAGCATTGAGTGCACGACAGAGCTGGTTTTGTCTAGGCTTACCAGACAAATAAACAAAAAATGAGAGTGATGAGTAATGAGTGCTATGATAGAGAAGTTGTGCCGTGCTGTGGAGGAGGGCAGAGGGCACTTAGGACAGCCATTGGAACAGGCCCTGGAGCCAGACTGTCTGAGTTTGAAGTCCATCTAATCACTTGCCACTTGGAGAAGTGACTGAGCCTCCCAGAGTCTCTTCTGCAAACTAGGGATAATAGCGATCACTATTTCATATGACTTCAAAGGGTGACGGAGCCAGTGGGTGGGTAGAGAGGGAGGCTGTGTACCGATTCAAGTACTTTCTCAATGGATGACCTTAATCACTATTTATAGTGGTTTGAATTAGGTACCTCTCCCATAAACTCATATGTTTGAAATGCCTGGTTCCCAGCTGATCACAATTTGAGAGGAGGAGCCTTGCTGGAGGAAGTGTGTTGTTAGGGGCTTATGGGTGTTAAAACCAGTTCCCCTTTGCTTCAGTTCAGCTCACCTTCCTGCTGCTGTTGTTCACCTGCTGTTGGCATAGAGGTGATGCCCAGCCTCTGCTCATGCCACACTTTTCCCTGCCATCATGGAGCTTCCCCTCAATACTGTAAGCCAGAATAAAAAACTTTCCTCCCATCATCTGATTTGGTCAGTAATAGTAACTGCAACCCTATTCCTGGGTCAGTTTATTATTCTCCACAATGAAGGCTTTAGGCTGAGCCACCTCTAAGATCTGTAACAAATTAAAGTACCATTGTGTTGGGTGTCATGATTCAGTTTCCCTTGGTTACTGACAGTGGGAAGGAATCACTGTATACATCACTGGTCTTTGCATTCCAATTATCACAGCCACTAGTGTGCATCGGGTGGTGTATGACCCACAGGTGAGGAGGAAGCTGTCTGCGTGGCGCTCCTCGAGAGTCTGTGGGGAAAGGCACCGGTAGCACCTTCCCCTAGGGTTTCTGCTGGGGGTTAAAATCTAAAGTAGGGAGTATTCCTTTGGGCATTGTTCCCTATAACAGTACAAAGGTCCCTTGAAATCTCACATATGTCATTAAGCTTATGAGACAACAAAATGTTCAAAAAGTATGAGTCTGCCAGCTGTGAGAATATGAGCATTGGCTACATCTCTAAATCTTGGTTATCTATGCAATGAAGGAAAATGAATTTGTATTTCTCTTGCAGAAATGTTTTGTGAAAATTAACTGTGATAAGGCCTTCACAATGCTCATTAAATGATCAATGAATTATTGTTCTTTATTGTGAAACAGTCATTATCAGTAAGTGATCAAGGAAATGTTATCACTATTTTGTAGTTTTGGAGTCGTTTTTCAGTGATCTGTCAACTTCAAGAATGGCTGCTGGACTTGCGAATGGTGCATTCTGAATCTGGGAAGGAAATACTGGTTCACACAGAGCACAAAAGCAAACGTGGAATCAGGGAGGTTGAAAGTCATGTGGCGGTGGTGGGGGAGTAGGCAGTCTGAAGTCACATGGTGACTCACAGCTAACCATCCTCAGTGATGTTGATGGTGGCCCCCCTTTCCCAATGTGAAGCCTAAGAAAGGCCCTTTCTGTCTTCCAGGCTCAGCTGTAAGGGAGCATGCTGGCCGGATCTCAAGTTCATGAGCTCAGCCCCACAGGCAGGGAGCATCTGATTCTCAGTGAGGCAGAAGCAATCATCATTCAGTGGCTCTTGGTTCTTGGCTCGGCCAAGAGCGTTAAAAACAAAGGTCAAAGTTGTTTAGGAAAAGCAAGAAATGTACTAAAATCTCAGGACCCGGCCCTGTCATCAATAAGAGCTAATGAAAACACTGCTACTGTAGCTGAAATGTAGACATCTGTATAAATCAGAGATTATCGTCCTTTGTGTATAAAACTCTCATTTTGTTGATTACATCATGTTTCAAAACTGGTGGAGAGCACCAAGGAAAAAAAAGCCAAAAATAATTCCAAAAAATAGCTTTGTACAGAAAACATAAGAATCAGGATGGAGCTGAGGGTAATTTTGAATTTATGGTTCTTGTAAACCCAGCTCCTGTTTCACCAAATAGCAGGAAAGGTTTTTACATAGTCTTACTATTTTCACCTCAACTTCTGGAAATGTATAATGTTCTGCATGAGACTACTACAGCTGTACTTGGTAAGAAAATAATTAAATGTTATGGAACTAGAAAGCAAAAAAAAAAAATGGCATTTCTTAAATGTAACTTTTGCCTCTTGATAAACCACATTAACAGCATGGCCTCCTAAATAACCAGATCCAGGTGAACACAGCTCCTGACCAAGTACTTGGTTTTGATGTTTAACACTATAGGGCTGGGAAGGACTCATTGGTTAAAGGCACTTGCTTGCAAAAGCTCACAACTTGGGCTCATTTTCCCAGTGTCCATGTTGGCCAAACACACTGGGTGGCACATGCACCTGGAGTTCCTTTGTAGTGGCAAGAGACCCTGGTATACCCATTCTCACTCTCTGCCTCCCTCTCAACCTCTGTCTAAAAGAAATAGATAAATATTTCAAAAACTGCGTTTGCTTTAAAGAACTAAGTAATACATAAATATCAGTCACCAAACAGCAGCTTAGCAAGCACTCATAGCTCCCAGTTGGACTTAGGAAGTGGATCTTCACAGGTGTCACTGGGCGCTGCACAGTTCACATGACTGAATTTTTTTTTAATTAATAAGTGGATAATTAATGAATTAGTTCTCTGTGGGAATATGACAATTGATAAGATGCAAATAACCTTACAAGTTAGTTCAGTAGAAAAGATGTGCAGGCTGAATAACCGCCCAAAAGCAGAAGTACCATCACAGGAGAAACTTTTCAGGGAAGAGTAGCTTGATGGTAATTAATGGAACGAAAGGACAGATCAGCATGCCAGTTAACGTTTTAGGCTAAGAATCAGACAGAGACACGTTTATCACATGGCATTACCATTTCCAGCCGTGTGTATTGGAAAAGTCAAAGGACAATGAAACCATCAGACAATATCTGAGAAAAAGACACCAGATGGGCTGCTCACTACAACCAGAGTGATGCTTCCGGCCAGGCACCAGGTCCACCAGCAGTGGGCTGGGTGGGTGAGCTGCCTGGAGACAGGTAGAGGATGGATGAGTAAATATTACCTGTAGGAGAATGGTGTGGCTGGCATTTGAAGTGACTCTAGATTGGTGGAAGCTACATTGTGTTTACTGAAGTGAGTCCCCACTGGCTGTCTGAAACAAAAGGCTTCTCCTGATGAGTGGGTATAAAAGTGTGTTCACCCACCCATTGTTCAAGTAACTGACCTTAAACTAGTTCTGTTGACTAGTTGTTACCAAGGCTATGGAACAAACTAGCCTATTCTTATCTCTGTGGAAACTTGTTTAACCTTTCTGAATTACAGTTTCTTTATAAACATCACGGGATTTTTATAAGGATTTTAAACCGTAATTCTCACAAAGCACTTGCGCTGTGCTTGCCACATAGTAAGTATTTTGCGAAAGCTGTGTTTATGCATTTAAGATGGGCTCAGAGTATTTCTCTTGTAAGGGTGGATTGTGGTCCAATGATATATGCCCTGAACGCTTCCGCCTGAACTTCGTGAAGCATTACCCTCCTCCCCTCCTCATCTGATCACAGAGTTTAAGCAGACTTACAGATCTAGGACCTCACTTTCTTCTGCTCTTCTTGGACTCTGACAAATGGAGATAAATAAAATAGATGTGATACAATGAGCCCAGGGGATGATAAGTGTGAACTACATTACTGAGTCCAGTGCTTCCCACACACCTGGTTATAGACTTTCACCATCCACCCTCTTTGCCAGGTGACTTAAGTAACTCCCGCCAGGCGGGCAAGGTATAATCCCACCCACTGCTTTGATCTTAGCTGTATGAATTGCTTTGATCCAACAGGCTTATGATGCAAACAGAGATGGTCAGCCTTCCTGGAGGCCTTGAAATGGTTTTCTGGATTTCTTCTGTCTAGCATAAAAATATCCCATCCAAGAAAAGCCAGGAGCTACACAGGCCAGACCAGGGTTCACTGTGCAGGCTGAACCCAACCCAAACTCACAAGCAGATTCGTGGGTGGGAACAAGAAATAGTGCTTAATGTCAACTGAGATTTTCAAGTTTCTTGTTACATGGCAAAACTGAATAGTATACAAAGAAAAGTCATCTTGCAAAGCCTGGATATTTAAGGTGAGAAACAATGGATTGGGAATGGAAAGTGAGAATAGACTATATGTGTGTTGTCATTACTTTACTTAGCTACTTCTGCAGGAGAACATTAATGCCTCTTCAGATCATCTCTTCTAATTACAAAATGAAACAACAATCAGAGTTACTAAGCCATGTGTCTTCCTGAGAGGGACATACAGAGAAAAACAGATAGGTAAGTACTGAGATCCTGACATTCACAAGTCAGAGCACTAAAGGACTGAGAAAGACTTCAGCTAGGAAATAACCCAGAGGGGGAGAGAGGAGAGTTCTCTGAAACAAGAGAAGACCTGGATCCAAAGCTAAAGCTTTTTTATCTCACGAAGGATTCGATCTGATGTAGAAATAAGCTTCATTCTCCATGCTCATATATGGGGAAAAAGAAGCAGATATGGAAAGGAAGCATGGAGAATATCTAGTGTGCTGCTAGAAAATATGGACAAGCAAAACAGTTGACAAGAATGTAAATGTAAGCCAGTCGTGGTGGCGCATGCCTTTAATCCCAGCACTTGGGAAGCAGAAGTAGGAGGATCGCCGTGAGTTTGAGGCCACCCTGAGACTACATAGTGAATTCCAGGTCAGCCTGGGCTAGAGTGAAACCCTACCTTGAAAAACCAAAAAAAAAAAAAAAGAATGTAAATGTGAGAGTCAATACTTATCTGTTATGAGCAAGTTTAACTCAGGAAACAGCAGCTAATACCATACTATATATATACATATATACATGTTCACATGTGTGTATTATATGGTATGTGACTTAATACCATATTACACACACAAAAAAAACCTTGCTCCATATATCTCAGGATGGCCTGGAACTCACTATTCTCCCACCTCTACTTCCAAGTGTTGGGATTGCAGGTGTGCACCACCATGCCTGGTTTTATGCATTGCTAGGGATTGAACACAGGGCTTCATGCAAACGAAGTAAGCTGAGCTCTATCCCAAGCACCCTGTTTGTCATTCATTAAGTCCATCTACCTTCCCTGTGAAGTATCTTACATAAGTGTTTCATCCAGTTTTATCCTGAGGCACTGCAAGCTCATGGCTATTTTCCATCCCACTATTATGTCTAATGTCCACTTTCAAGTCCAATGTGTTCTACTATCTCCCCACAAATGTTAAATTTTATTTTATATATAACAGTTTATACTCTTCCATCCCCTCGCCCCAGCCCTTGCCACCCTGGGTGCCCTCCCCTGTGGTATAATGGTGTCCACTGTGGGACATGAAGACCTCAGTTAGTCCCTGTGGGGTAGCAGGAAACCAAGTCTCCAGGTATTCCTACCACTCTATGGTTCTTACAATCTTTCCACCCCTCTTCCTCAGTGTTCCCTGTGTCATAGAAGGCCTGTTGGTAGTCTGATTTAAACTGAGTTCTTTGTAGTCTCTGAATTTCTGCTTTGATAGGTTTTGATTGATCACCATGTCTGACACCATCACCCTGGGGCTTGTTGTCAGGTTAGCAGTAAGGGCAGTATTCATTTGTCACTTCCCCTGCAACTTCTCCTGGGCCCTGGATGGTGTGGTAAAGGTGCAAGTCTCATGGTGGGCAATCAGCTATATTCTTGCTGTATTGATGGATCTTGGCTTTTCTCCATTTTCTCTGCCATCTCTGTCAGAGAAGTAGGGGCTTCTTTCCGAAGTCTGAGTTTCCTGACCATGGCATTCTGATTTGGTTTCCAGTATGAGATATGAGTTCTATCCCAGAGTAGGCCTCCTGTCTAATCAGAAAACAGTTGGTTACCCACAGAGCCTGCATGCCATTATGCCACAAGTGTGTACTTCTTGTCTGGTTGGTTGATTGTGTAGTCTGCTAGGTCCCCTGCTTATTCATGTGTTGGTAACCATTGTCTTCCCAGCAGTTCCCATTATAGTTTTCCAGCACTATGAGGGCTAGCCAGAAGAGTGTTAGTTTCCCTTTCAATTCCTGCATGGTATTCAGATGTCTTGTGATGGCAGCCTGTGGTGTCTTCAGCAATAGGGACTTACCTTTTGCTCTGGCAGGGAATCAAGTGTTTTGGCAATGGCCTACATTGTTTTGGGGACCTCACGGGTCTCTTTGGCCAACATCTCACTGTCCCCACAAATTTTTACAACATTTCCCTGCTCCCATTTTACAGGTGGAGAAATGAAGGCTATGGTGACCTGCAATTTGCCTAAGGTGTCATAGTGAGTGACAGGGAGGGGTAATAAGTCTTAAACCTCTGTAGCCAAGAGCCTCTGATCTTTCCAACCCAGGATGACCTTGCATGTTCAGAATCATTATAGTCAGCATAAATTATCTTTGAAATATTAATGCTTGGAAATTGGCAGATCATATCACTTGAGCCTTATAGTTTAGATTATGAATAATTGAATTATTATATCACGAAATCAAATGCTGTCCTTTATAAAGTGCTACCTTTGATGAAAGTCTGTCTAGATCTCCAAAAAAGCTTTTGTGATCTGGCTCAACTCCATGTTCATAACTGAGTGTCTAGTTTTGGGGGATTTTTTTATGAAGAAGCTTGTAAGTTCTGTTCCAAGGGTCTGATATAACAGCCAAGACAAATATATTCTGATATCAAAAACTAAACTTAAAAGCTTAAATTATGAATCCAAGGTTATATCTAACAAATTTAGAGCCCTCATCTTAAAAGATTAGAATACATCAAACTGTTTATACTTAAAATTCTACACTTTTAGAAGAAAAGCTAACAATCCCCCTCAACTCTTTACTTTTTTAGTTAATTCATGTGCATTTCATGGCATGAGGTTTTTCTTCCCTCATGCTGGGAGAATAATAGCAACAACACTGAGAAAAATCATACCTTGCCCTCACTTTTGCTTTGATTATTTTTATATAACATCAGCTTGTCTACCAAGTCAAAGAAGAAATAAATTCAGGAAGTTCAGTGCCCTGATATTGTCCACTACTCAAATTTCTGTTTCTGTTTTGAAACACTTTATTGACAACTTTCATAAATATAAACAATATACTATGATCATAATCCCCTCTCACTATCCTTCCTTTTCCCCACTCCAAAATTTCCCCTCCATTGAATCCCTTCCTCTTTCCAACAAGCCTGTCTTCTATTTTGATGTCATCGTTTTTTCTTCCTATTATGCAGGTCTTGTGTAGGTAGCATCAGCTACAATGAGGTCATGAATATCAAGGCCACTTTGTGTCTGGAATATAGCACTGTAAGCATTCTTCCCCTTCCTTTGGCTCTCACATTCTTTCTGCCACCTCTTCCACAATGGACCCTGAGCTATATAGGATATGATAGAGATGTCTCACTTAGTGGTGAACACTCCACTGTCACTTCTCAACACTTTAGTAAGTTTTGAGTCACCCCAGTAGTCACCACCATCTGAAAACAGAAACACTTCTAACCCAAAGTGAGAGTAGCATTAATATATGGGTGTAGGCAGTTTGGTTAGCACAGTATACCCATTTAACCAAAGAACAATAGTAGTCTCCCACATAGGGCTTCTGACCTCCTCAGACAAAAGCTTTTGAATAACTTTTCAGTACCAAGCAGGAGTTCCCTCTCATGGAACAGGCCTCAAATCCATCAAATTTCTATCTCTAAACACAGATTTTGAAGCCTGACTGTCTCAGCTGTAGTCTATGCTGAATGTGCTGAGTAAGCATTCAAACGTCTTCTGCAGATCAGCAAAGCAGTTTCACCAGATATGTACATACATACACAGGATATACATATATGTCATACACAGGATGCATACATACATACACAGGATATACACATATGTCATACACAGGATATGTACAAACATACACAGGATATATACATATATAAATACAGCTGCCAAAGCTACAGAGTTATGTCCAGCTAGTGATTTTTAACCACTGAGAAATCTAACTAGGCTAACCAAGAGCCACAAGTGAAATGCTCTTAAATGATGCAGACCTTTGAAGCCCTTTAAGCCAGAGGAGGGACCACCCAGGGCTAGCTAACTCACCAGCTAATCTTTGCCAGGGCTCTGGTGTCTTACATCATTTCATCCCAGCTGAGCCTCCTTGCTCCAGATGGCTTCATGATTCAACTTCTCAACAGAAAACCAGAGTGCTTCTGACTGACTGACTCTTTTCCCAAACTCCTTCACAGACTTGCTTTACATCCTCCAGCCAGAATTCATTTCCTGGTAGGCTCTCCTCTGGAGTACTTCTATTTGCTTGTTCATTTGGCACAGCACACAGTATAATATTTTCACACAGTTATGAGGAATGGTGTGATATTTAGACTTACATATGTAATAAGTGACCAATGCTGTTTTAAAATTCTTGACAAAAAAAAGTTGAGAGGGAAAGATTTACTTTGGTTCATGGCTTAGGAGAGCTCAATGCATGATTTCTGAGCTCCATACGCTTGAGAGGACCATCAGGGTAGATGGTTACAAAATTGTAGGGGGCTAATGTTAAAAAAGAAAGTATCTAACTTTTTATTTGTTTCTGTTTTGTTTTGTTTCTTTTTTGTTTGTTTGTCTTGAGACAAGGACTCATACAGCTCAGACTGGTCTAGAACTCATAAGCCTCCTGCCTCAACCTTTCAAGTGTCAGGGTTACGGTCATGTGCTGCACACCCTGCTTATTATCTTACTATTTTATTTTATTTCATTTCATTTCATTTTATTTGAGAGAGAGTAAGAGAGGGAGAGAATGTGTGCACCAGGGCCTTTAGCTGCTGTAAACAAACTCCAGACTCAGGTGCCACCATGTGCATCTGGATTACATGGGTCCTGGGAAATCTAACCTGGGTTCTTTGACTTTGTAGGCAAGCACCTTAACTGCTAAACCATCTCTCCAGCCCCTTACCTTACTTTTAATATTACATAATTCTCTGTAGTTGGCTATTATGTTTATAACATTTAAGTAACCAAAAATGTACAAAGTCAAAATTAAATTTTGGGACATTTTATATGATCCCACGCATATTACAGCAGAGTAATGTGATGAAAGGGATTATGGGGAAGCAGTACAGTGCCAACATTTTAGGCAAATAAATATAGAGAACAAAACAGAACCATCAGGGTGAGATTGTGAAGAAGAATAGCAGTTACTGGAATCCTAGAAGCAGGGTGTCGTACCCACTCCTAGCTCTTCTCCACTAGTTCCTCCCTCACAAAATCCGCTTCCTTCTTAGCTGCTGTACAGTGGGGAGCAGACCGAAAGGTCCCAAGCTGCCAGGTAACCAGTGAGCAGAAAGGGCTGAACACCAGAGGGGCGACCACCAGAGGGCTGACCACCAGAGGGCTGACCACCAGAGGGCTGACCTCCAGAGGGCTGACCACCAGAGGGCTGACCTCCAGAGGGCTGACCACCAGAGGGGCGACCACCAGAGGGCTGACCACCAGAGGGGTGACCACCAGAGGGGTGACCACCAGAGGAGCGACCACCAGAGGGCTGACCACCAGAGGGCTGACCACCAGAGGGCTGACCACCAGAGGGGCAGTCCAGTCTTAGCCGATCAGTAACTGAAGAGAAACCAAGTCCATCAGGTTGTTTTTAGAAAATTATATTTACCATCTAGGATTGGGGCTGCAATAGGTGTTTCAGAGCCATGTTGTGAGAAAATAGAGACATGGAGGAAGCTGGGTGAGAGACTGGGCTCAGAGTAGCTGTGGAGGAAAAGGGAAGGCATGAATTAGAGAGAGAAGTAGCTGACATGTGGGGTTCCCTCCTCTCACAGAACTGCAACCTGCTAGCTCAGCCTTGGATTCTTCTGAGTCTTCCTAGTTTCTTTGAATAACCACTTATTTATGTAAAAAAAAAAAAAAGGGTTTATTTTCTTCTGACCAACATAGCACAGATTTGGTCACTAGCTGGTTTCTATGCACTTCAAATACATCATTTAATTGTTAACATAATCTGATTACCAATTCACTTTTGAGAGAGGAAAAAATTAAAAAGTTGGAAAAAGTAACCAATACACCCAAACTTGAATGTCTACCAAATGAAAGATTTGAAATTTAAATTTGAGTCTTTCTAAGTCCAAGCTAAGGAGTTTGTCCTGTTCTGGAAGTCCAGAGTCATGGGAAATTATGAAGAACAGACTCCTCTGATAAGAGTGCACAGAGGAAGCTTCCTCAGAGAGGGAGGCCAAGCAGACAGAGATGAGCAGAACCGAGAAGCAAGTGGAATACTTTCAAGTCATGTTGAACACTGTTCCAGTTATGGGTGCAGCACAACCAGAATCATGATGAAGGTGAGGACACATGAGACAAGGCCAGGAGAACACTAAGTTTTCCATAAATAAGAAAATGTTTCCTTTTGATAAACAATATGAAGTCAAGTTAAATAGTTAATTCTGGTAAAACTTGAATTCTTACATCTGCATGTTTAATATTGTCACATGATTGCTGAGTACTTTTTAAGGCTTCATAGAGTATTGCAAGTGGCCTCATTCCTACAACTTAGAAGGTGAACTCTCAATAAAGATATTATCTCAGAAAAAAACAAACCCCCAGTTCTTTTATATCTCTTCCATATACTTTTCCCTCCCTCCAGCCCTCTCCTAAAAGTAGAAATCTTCCTATGTCTAGGGAAATTATGACATTTCCAACTTCGGAAATGCTGATAATATCTCTGTATTATCATAGATAATATATATGATATATTAGATGCCTTAGTTTCCACTAGGGTTCAGTTTAGTTGCACTGTGAGTGACAAAATTCAGCTAAAACAATCAAGGACAGGTAAGGTCCCTTATCCATATAACTGTTGCTATATTTTAAAATTCTATTGTTAATCAACATGAATTAAAATAGTGTAAAAATGAGTAACTAAAACTCATTTAGAAGAAGCTATAGACAAATTTCCCAGGGAAGTGAACAGGCACATAAGAATGCTTTACCAATTGCTTCTGTTTCCTCCCCAGCCCGTGCTATTCCACCGCACCCCGGCTTGCCTGCTCCTTGGGTGTAGCAATGTGTACTAGCCTTTCAGGGCTGCTGTAACACAACACCACAGGCTGGGCAGTAAACATTAGCAACTTATTTTCTTTCTGTTCTGGACACTAGAAATCCCGGATGGTTTGGCAGACTTGGATTCTCCCGATGCCCCTCTCCTTGGCCGCAGATGGCTCCAGTGTATGTATGCTCCAGCACAGTCCTTCCCTGTGCCCGCACATGCCCACGGCTCCTGCATCTCCAGATTTCATCTCCTTATCAGCACACCTCTCAGAATGCATTAAGACCTACCCTAAAGGCTTCATTTTAACTTAATTTATTCTCCTCTCTCTCTTTCTGTCTCTCTTTCTGTCTCTCTCTCTCTCTCTCTCTCTCTCGTGTGTGTGTGTGTGTGTGTACCCAAGCGTGCATGTGCCACAGTGTGTGTGTGTGTGTGTGTGTGTACCCAAGCGTGCATGTGCCACAGTGTGTGTGTGGTCCAAGGACAACTTTCAATTGTCAGTCCTCCATTTCATCCCTGAAAAGCATTTTCATATCAGTCTTCTGAAGAAGGCACTCTGGTTCCTGAGCAACCTGATTCAAAGCCTGTGGTAACTCTGCACATCAGAATAAATTATGGAAAACTTCTTCAAGCTGACATTCAAACCCTTCCCCATTGATTTGCGCCTGTTCCTACCCTCTTGAAACTTCTGCATTCCCTACACTCCAGCCGCCCCAACCCATTCTGGCACCCAGGGTCTCTACACTGTCTCTCTTCCACTTTCTCTGCAGCCTAGAAAGCCCTTTCCCTCTTCGTTATCTCCACTGGGGAAGTTCTATCAGCCTCCAAATCTCAAAGGCCAGCTCTGAGTGCTTTCAGAGGACCTCGCATTCTTCCTCTTGTAATCTTGAACTAGAAGACCATGGGGTTCCTGCCATGGTTAAAGATGTTAATCTTTGCTTTGTCATATATTGAGTTTTTTTTGGTACTTATCTCATTAACTTTTTTCATGTAGGTTCCTTAGGGACAAAGTTTTATCTTCTTAACAAGAGGAAATGCTAAAAGAAAGAGAAAGAAGAAAGAAAGAAAGAAAGAAAGAAAGAAAGAAAGAAAGAAAGAAAGAAAGAAAGAAAGAAAGCAACTCTAAATGTTCACAGAAACAGTACAGGAAGCAAGCACTATCAAGGCTTCTCTTACATCCTGGAATCCTCCTAACAGTAATATTTACTAAAACAATCATAAGCAACTAGCATGATTCTTCCAGATCCTCTGGCTTCAGGCTACTGCCGTAGTGTAGTTTATTATGTTTCATGCAAGTGCCTTTAACCCCTGAGCCACTGCTCTAGCCATTATTGTTTTCTGTATGAGACAGGGCAAGGAGAGGAGGTTAACTTTTGAGATTCAAGTAAGTTGTAAGGAGATTCACATAGGAAGAGTTTTTATTTCAACCATACCACAGAATACATAAGTAAATACCCAAAGTAGAATGTCTCTGGCAAAAGATTAATGACTGTTCAAGCAAGCTCCCAGGACTCGTGTTTCTGGAGCACTCTGGTGTTTGGACGTAATTCTATTTCTGCAAGATTGCCAAAGGTCGCTGATATAAGTGGCTCTGTAGACAATATAATAAGGTTTAGTATTTCTCTGCCATGATATGATGAAATCATCACAGCCAAGCTTCAATTAACTATTCTTCAAAAATAAAGTGTCTATTAAATAGAAACATGCTACCTGAAGAGAATCACTGTTTTGCAGCAACTTCCTGATCCCCATATTTAAGACCATAATCCCACTTTGGACTTTTATATCAGGATCCTTGGTGGTTATGCAAGATCTGAAGCCTTCTTAATTCTCCAGTCTAGTTTTATAAGTAGTGATACTTGATAGCTAGACCTTCTGGAGAATATCAGATGAGAAACCACATGCTTCTCTCACATATCATTCTAAGAGAACAGCAGTTTAGACCACCAAACCTGCACCATTCCTTATAACTTGTACTTTTGTAATGTTCACTTGTTCAAAGCATAGTTACAAGTTATTTGTCCTGATCCAATTTTATGCCACAAAATAAAGTTAAGCCCAATGTTCTATTTCAAATGCTGATTGGCCAATAGCCTTCTTTAAGATAGACTTTTTACATAAGAGTTTTTGGTAAGTCAATTCTTTTGAAATAGAGTAAATAAATCAAGACCATGCCTCAGTGGGGGCTCTTGTAGGACAGAGTCAGTACCCTTAAAATTGATGATAAGTATGTAAACCAAATATCTGTTTGCTTTTAAATTTATTACTTGGCCTTCCTTCTACCTTGCTGATGTGGTGGTGTGCTGGGTAATTTTCTGTACCAATCAGACTGGACCCTGTCAGGACCTCGTGTTATGAGGATAGCTGAGTGTGTGTGGAAGGATGTCTCTTGAAAAGGTGAGCATCTCTTTAGTACACTGAATAAAGAAGATCAACTTCAGGATTGTATGTGGTTTTCTATAATCCTGTGAGGGCAGGAACAGAACATTTAAAAAGCAGAGAAAGGGAATGTATGCTTTCTGCTAATCAGGAACATTAGTCTCTTCTGCCCTAAGCCTTCAGAGTGGGACTGAGACTTGCCACCTCACTTTGTCTTTGAATTTCTAGAGTCAACCTTCTCTCTCCTCCTGCTCTTCTTCTCTTTCATCATTGTCTTCTTGAAAGAAAGATAAACAAAGGCAGATAGAAAGAGAATGGGTGTGCCAGGGCCTCTAGTCACTGCAAACAACTACAGACATATGCACTACCTTGTACATCTGGTTATGTGGGTCCTGGGGAATGGAATTGAGCCTGGGTCCTTAGGCTTTGCAGGCAAGCCCCTTAACCAGTAAGCCATCTCTGCAGGTTTCTCTCTCTCTCTCTCTCTCCCCCTCCCTCTCTCTCTCTCCCTTCCTAACAAAATCTTTATACAGGAATTTTTTCCCTCATCTCTCTTTCTTTCTGTGCATTGTCTGTGGAAAAAAAAAAAAGAAAAAAAGACAGGAGGTAGAGGTAGGAAGATTGCCATGAGTTCAAGGCCACCCTGAGACTCCATAATGAATTCCAGGTCAGCCTGGGCTAGAATGAGACCCTACCTCGAAAAACCAAAAAAAAAAAAAAAAAAAAAAGAAAAAAAGAAAAACCTTCATTTGGTTCTGCTCCATACTATAAAGATATAAGAGACTAGCATCATCTCCTTAAGTCCCTTGACTGACTTTTTCTCTGCCCTCAGTTCCATTGGCCTTCATTTTTCTCACTCAGTTCTATTATGTAGTTGGTAAATTATCTCTTTACCTAAAATGCTAGATTTGCCGGGCATGGTGGTACATGCCTTTAATCCCAGAACTTGGGAGGCAGAGGTAGGAGGATCACCATGAGTTCTAGGCCACCCTGAGACATAGTGAATTCCAGGTCAGCCTGAGCTAGAGTGAGACCCTATCTTGAAAAACCAAAAAAAAAAAAAAAAAAAGTAAAATAAAATGCTAGATTAAAGTTTCTAATTTCAGTTATGTGTATGTGTGTGAGCATTTCTCCTTTATTACTTGGTCTCTCCCTCTATGCCAGTCAGTCATCGTTGGACTTTACTTGAATCATACATTTTCATGCCAGGTTCTTCCTTTGACACAACCATGTTAAGTCATTATCTAATAATGCCTTTCTTTGAAGTCCCCTGCTGGCCCATATCTGTGGCCGCTTGTTTTTGCTGGATTTTGTTACTTCTTTATGTTTATTCTTTCCTCTTCTAGTTTTCTTCTGAGACAATCTGTATTCATTTCTGCCAAGCTGCAGGGACACTAAAAGTTTATAATTTAATTTTTAGCTTGAATTTTTCTGTAACCAAGTAGCTAATTTGATTTTAAATTACAAATTCACATCTAGGCCAACTCTTGGCCCCAAATTCTCAGCAACACATTTCCCCCTTTTCATCAAAGCCACGGTTTTGGGGAGCTGATTCCTTGCAGAGACCTAGTTACTTCTGTTCCATCATGTTATTGGGGTGAACACCTTTGGAGTCCCAACTTTGTACAAGGATGACTTCCACTTAGGCTCTTGTGATGGTTAATTTATATGGCAGCTGGGCTGGGTTATGTGATGCTTAGATATTTCTGGTTAGTACCATACCATGGATACATGGATATAGTGACATGTAGCCTCTATGGGTAATCAACTGTTCTCTGATTGGACAGGAGACTGGCTAAGTGGGAGGGAACTCCTATCTGGTACTGGAAACCAAGTCAGAACCCCAGAGTCAGGAAGGAGTGGGCTGGCACACCAAAAATCTCCTAAACAACTTTGCAAATCCACTTTAACCCAAATATGGATGAATCTGTGCCCTCCTCAACTCACTGCTCAGCTTGTAACTTACCAGAAATTCAAAACCATGGGAAGACTAGAGGAGATTTCAGCTACAAACCACAGCCAGAGTGAACATTTTCAAATGCAAAAGACAAGATTTTGTAGTTCCTGTGATGGAATTTATCCCTGGCTTCTTGGATAAAGGCGCAGGGATTACAGACACATGCTACTTTTTTTTTGTATGGGTTCTGGGGATCTGAACTCCACATATTTGCACTTAACTAACTAAGCCACCTTCCCAGCCCCTTCTTATAACTTTTTGATAACTATTTGCCTAGCTTGGAAAGTAATATTATTTATTTAAAATTGTCAGCCATGAAAGAGAAAACCTTCTAATCAAAGTGTAACTCTCCTCATAAATAAACACATACTGAGGCTCAATGTGGGCAGATTGGATTTCAAGCAGTAGCTAATTTCTTGTCAATATATTGCTCTATAGTCTATATCAACCATAGCTCAAAATTTTCAGCAGCACCTGAATTTATTCACTTATACTCACTTCCTTTTTGAGACATGTTGGTTTACCATTTTATAAAAAGAATTTGATTTATGTGTTGTTTGTAGTCATGAGTGTTTTCAGAGCCTCTACATCAATTTATTGTCCTAAATCAGATATGGCACTGAGGCTCAGTTGCTGGGTAAAAATGAAAATCTATTATCAACCTTATACACATTTCCATATTCATGACTCTGGTAGCCTTAAAGTATTTAGTAAGTAAGTAATTGGACTTGATCCAGCATAGGAATACAAAATAAACTTAAATAGATGTGAGAGAAATCCAATCCTCATGATAAAATATATTGATCAAGAACATAAATCTTGGGCAGAAGTTTGCTTTCTGCCAAAGCCAAATCAATACATGTGTGCTTGCTTGGCAGCGGGTGAGCTGAGGGTCAGAGGGAGAGCTTTGCAGTCTGGAACTCTGTTTGTCTTCAGCTACTCACATATACCCCTTTCCTGACAATACACTTGACAGTCGGGAAGTCCCATCTACTTGAAGTTGCCCAGCACCCCTCTCCAAACAAGGTCACTCCTCCCTGCCATCCCTCCTGCCACCGCAAACAAACTCCAGATGCATGTGTCACTCTGTGCATCTGGCTTGACATGGGTCCTGGGAAGTCAAAACCAGGCCTTTAGTCTCTACATGCAAGTGCCTTAACTACTGAACTATCTCTCCAGCCCCTGAACTGGTTTTGAGTGCATGCACCACAAGGCATACTGTGTCCTTAAAATGAAGTTTCAGGGGAAACTTATATCATCTTGTACCTATGCATAAGTGGATGTACCTATGATCAAAAACAGATGCATTGTGAGAAAGGATGTGCACGATGAACAAATGTTTACATAACACAACACAAGCTCATCAGTCAGAAGAGAATATCAGCCACACCCTATCCCTAGAGCTAACTCCTCTTGGACGGCATGAAAAGACGCTCAGAGCAATGACGCCTGCTTGAGTGCTCGAGCTCAAGTGGCCCACTTTTCCCTTGCAGTGTATCTTTCTGTACTTTGCTCTGTCTTAGAATAAAAGTTTCTGCTGCTTTTCTCATGTGCTTTCAAAGTTTTTCAAATAAGACATCAAGAACCTGAAGGCACCCAGTCAAGAGAAAAAATGCTGGAGTCCAACTAAGTCTGCCCCCTACTCAGCCACCATAGGTCATAACTGTCTGAGACTGGCCAGCTATCACTCTCAGTGAGATTCATGGTATTGCTTGATGCCATGGTTGCTGGGGGACAACCACAAACACATCACTGAGTCCTCTCATTTTCAGCATTGCCACAATGGTCCCTGCAAAGAAAAGCTGCACTTAAGTTTGCTTTGGTATGCTCCACCAGTCACTCTGGTGGGCTAGAGAAATAGCCCAGTGGTTAAAGATGCCTCCTTGCAAAGTCCAATGGTCTGGGTTTGATTCCCCAGGGCCCATGTAAAGCCAGATGCTCAAAGTGGTGTATACATCTGGAGTTCATTTGCAGTGGCAAGAGACCTTGTTGTGCCAATTCATTCTCTCTCTCTCTCTCTCTCTCTCTCTCTCTCTCTCTCTCTCTATCCCTCTTTCTGTCTTTCTCAAATAATTTTTAAAGAAAGGTTAGCAGATGCCAAGGGGATGTAAAGGTGGGTGGCTGTGGCTGATAACATATTCATGCTGCATTTGCATTTCATCCAGTGACTTCTTTGTGCAAAGATGGTATTCACACTCTGCTGACAGAGACTTAAATGCTCCCGTTAAGTCAAAGAACACCACACTGGGGAGTTCAAATGTGGGTCCACAAGGCTCTCTTTTCACTCCAGCCCAACAGAAGCATAAATCTCAAAGTCACAGGAGGCCACAGCAGCTAAGAGAAAGAGCTGCTGACACTAGGAAGCTGAGATTGGACTAAATGAGGCTCTGAGGGGATCTTGGGAACAAGGAAGCAAGGCCCTCAGGACACAAAGTTTCCCTGCTAGAGAAGCTATCATGACATCTACAGCCAGCTGTTCCTCCTCAGGGAGCTGATTAAACAGCCTGTGGATTCAAGCTTCTTTGCTTCCTGTATTTTTATCATTCTTAACAGAAATAAAGTGAATAACAATGTGCTACTAAGCCAGTGTAGTCAATTCAAAGATCTTATGAACAATCCTTCCATGAGACAGAAAGTTGTATGTCATATCTTTGGAGATGTCTATGTATTTTATCATAGCTGTTAGAGAGGAGAGGCCATGTTTTCATTTTAGTTCAGTGATTCTAGATCTTTTGTTCCATATTTTAAATCACTCCTTTTCACATCTCTTGTTTCATTCTGTTTCACAGTGGAATTTTCAAGATCAGTGAGAAAAGAAGGAAGAAGTAAGCACATCTGTGTAGCCACATGAAATGCATTGTTTTAAAAACAAAACAAAAACAGAAAACTTAGTGCAATAAGCTGCACTCATGCAAATCCCTGGAACCTGTGATTGTGACATGTAACAAAAGAGATTTTGAAAACATGATTAATTTAAGGATCATGGGATGATAAGTGAATCTGGCTTATCCTAAATGCAAACACGGGCATCCTTATAGGAGGAAAGGAAGGAGGCGTGACTGCAGAAGAAAGGCAGGGTGATGAAGGAAGCAACTGAAATTATGTGCTTTGAACTTGGAGACAAGAGACCCTGACCCCAAAACACAGCCACTAGAATCTGAAAAGGTCAAGAACTTGAATTGTCCCTCCCACATAGCCCTGATGCCACCTTGACTTGAGGCCAGCAAAATGTCTGGATTCTGGCTTCAGAACCATAAGAGAATAAACCGTGTTGTCTGAAGCCAGCATGTCTGTGATTTGTTAGCATGGCTTCTCTGAAGGAGGGGAGAATTCTGTTGCAAGCATGGCATCTCAAACCTGCAGAGTGGGTTGGCAGGCTGGATGCTCAAGAAAAGAGCTGGTATTATAGTTCAAGTCCAAAGGTGGCCTGCAACAGAACTCTCCTCTCTCAGGAAGCCCATTCTTTTTCTTTTAAGGCCTTCATCAGATTGTATGAGGCCCACTCATTGGTGAGTGGTAACCCTGGTTAATCACAGAGCACTGAACAATTGTATCTAAAAAAAAATACTCTCCCAGAAACATCTTGAATGTCTGACCAAATATCTGTGTATTATATATAGTACAACCAGAATGATGCACAGAATTAGTATTGACAGCAACATTTTGAGGCTATTATGATGACAAGAGAGAGACATATACAAAATATGAATAAAACACGGGGTGCAATAACTAGTCCTCCTCAAGAAAAAGTGCCACCAGACACAAGAGCTTGGGGATCAGACCAATGCAAATCCAGATTTAGGTTGAGCATACCACATCGATGGTTAGCCATTAACTTGACCATCAGCTTGCCTACTCAGAAAATATGATTAATGAAACTAAATGTATTATGACTTGTGAGGATTAGATTTGATCTTAATTGAAGGGCCAGGAGATGGTTCAGTGATCTGTAAAGCACTTGCCTCACAAGTGTGAGTACTGAGTTAAGGTTCCCCATAACACAAATAAAGCCAGGTGTAGTGCTGTCTGTACTCCCAACACACCTGTGGCAATGGGAGGCAAAGTCAGGCAAGTCCTAAAGCTTGGGGTCAGCTAGCCTGGAGTTTGTTTTGGTAAACAACAAGAGAGACCCTGCCTCAAAGAAGCTGGAAGGTGTGGTCCAACACCATGAGGTTGTCCTCTGACCTGCAAATGCACACAGTGGCATTTAATTCAATGAATCAGAAGGTAACATGCTAGGTGGAGGCACGTGAATGTCCCTACCATCTCTCTGCTCTCTTCCCACCCCAGAACTCTCCAGTGTTGGCTCATCGCAGCCCTGTGGCTTGCCATGATGCTGTGCGCCATCTGAAAGGACCCAAGGAGAAGGTGGGCAGGGAGAGGGCCAAAGTGTGAATGTTTCCATTGAGAGTTTTCACTAGAGACAGAACCCTCTGGAAAAATCCTACACCCACAGACACTAACATCAAATTCTACTTTGTGAAGTGATATCTTTTCATATCTTGTTCATGGTCCACACTAGTGATGATTTTCTGATCTAATTTCAACAACTTCTATTAAGGAAAAACTGCGAAAACAGATGCATTCCACACTGTGCAAGCTAGAGCCAGCCAACTCGGCAACTGCAGAGCCATTCTCACCCACATTTGGGCTTTCTCCCATACTGTGACACACTCAAGAAGATCTCAGTGGAGGATGGAGAAGTAAAATGAGAGCTGGACTTCTGGAGGCTCCTTCTTTGGATTCAAGCTGAGCCTCTTCTGAACCTGTACATGTATGTAGCCCTGAACAAGGCCCCAGGGCTCAGATCCTCTTTTTGAAAAGTAGATAACAGTAGTGTTTCATCTCCAGATGGCTGTAAGTTTAGACAAAGTAACTGTGCTGTATCTGGGGCCTAGCAAATGTTTAGACAATATGCAGCTCTCATTTATAGATAGCTTTTCTAGAGTTTGGAAGAGACTAAACGTATCAGGAAATGATCAAGTTCAGATTCAAAATTGTCAGAAAGTCTTGGCAAGTTATAGAGAGTAAGAAGATAGATAAGCTCAGAAGACAGAGCCAGCAAATGAAAATGAAATAAGCCCCTCCCCTCTTCTCTTCTTTCTTTATTTTTATTATGATGAATATACTTTGTATGGACACATCATAAGTTGATACCATCATTTCCTTCCTCCCTGCCCACATTCTGCTGAGGTCCCTCCTCAGTGGGATTGCTAGTGTTCCCCATGGAGTTGTGGGTTATGAGTTATGAGAGCAGCAGTCAGTCATTGGGGAGTGGGTTAATACCTCTGGGTATGCCATCCCAACATGTGGATCTGACAGTCTTTCTGCCCTCTTCCACAAAATTCTCTGAGCCTTAGTGGATGTGTTTTAAGACTACTTCAGTGAAAAGCTCTCAGGACCTTCTCAGTTTCTCAGGAGCTTCTCACCTGCTGCTTTGGCATGTGTTGAGTATCCTCAGCGTCTGTCTCCTGCATCCTGGTGCAGATTGTCAGGCTCACCATGGAGGCAGCACTCTTGCTCATCTCACCAATTCCTCTGTGGTGTCACCTGAGCCTTGGCTGAAGTGTGAAAGGTGGTTTATCTCCCTGGGTCTCACTATCTTCTGGAAAAAAAAAAAAAAAAAGGATTTCCCAATGGGGAATGAAGTCAGCAAAAGTTAAATGTGATAAGCATTGTTCATTTAGGGAAATTTTGATGATTGCTGCCCCTCTATTGGCCAAAGATGAGTGGGAGCTTATTGATAGAGACCACATCTTGGTCTCCAAAGGTTCCTGGCCTGGTTCCCAGTTGCAGCGATAGGTTCCTTTCCATTGAATAGATCTCTTAGCCAATCACAAAGCCATTGGTTACCCACCAAGACTGTGTGCCACCATTGCACATGTATGTACATCATGTCAGGCTGGTTGCTTCTGAGTATTTTTTTTTAAGGCAGGCCAATAGACTGGCCTTTTTTTTCTTTTCTTCTTTAAAATTTTTTTATTAACAACTTCCATGATTATAAAAAATATCCCATGGCAATGCCCGCCCTGCCCCCCCCCTTTCCCCTTTGAAACTCCACTCTCCATCATATCCCCTCCCCCTCTCAATCAGTCTCTCTTTTATTTTGATGTCATGATCTTTTCCTCCTATTATTATGGTCTTGTGTAGGTAGTGTCAGGCACTATGAGGTCATGGATATCCAGGCCTTTTTGTGTCTGGGGAGAGTACGTTGTAAGGAGTCCCTTCCTTTGGCTATTACATTCTTTCACCACCTCTTCCACAATAGACCCTGAGCCTTGGAAGGTGTGATAGAGATATTGCAATACTGAGCACTCCTGTCACTTCTTTCCAGCACCATGATGCCTTCTGAGTCATCCCAAGGTCACTGCCATCTGAAAAGAGAAGATTCTCTATCAAAAGTGAGAGTAGCATTAATATAAGGGTATGAACATTAAGAGAAGTGCTTACTGGGCAGTTTAATAAGCATAGTATATACATTTAACCAGGGCTCATGACTACCCCTGTTGTAGGTTTTCAGTATCAGGGATGTATTCCCTCCCATGGAGCGGGCCTCCAGTCCAACTAGAAGGCAGTTGGGTTCCACCATGACAGATGTGCCACTATTACACCCGTTGCCTGCAGAGCCAAAAAACCCAGGTTCAACTCCCCAAAACCCATGTAAGCCAGATGCACATGGTGGCATACACAATCTGGAGTTTGTTTACAAGTAGATAAAGGCCCTAGTGTGCCCTCTCACTCTCTCTCTCTCTCTCCCATTGATAAATAAATAAATTAAAAGTTTTAATAAAAAATACATCTGAGAGATGAGAAGATTGCTCAGTCATAAGGCGCTTGCTTGCAAAGCCTAACAATCCAGGTTCAACTCCCCAGAACCCACATAAAGTCAGATGCACAAAATGGTGCATGCATCTTGAGTTCCTTTACAGTGGCTAGAGGACCTGACAAGCCCATTCTCATATTCTCTCTCTCTCTCTCTCTCCTTGCAAATAAATAAAAATATGTAAAATACATCTGAAACTTATTTGACGTGATTATCTTCAAAAGTGGAACCTCATTCTTCTCTTGAGGTGAGGATGTGATGTACTCAGTGGCTCTCCCGAGTGGAGCACGGCGAAGAGGCCAGTGCCAGACTTCTGAGACCAGCTGCGGACAGCAATGGTACCTGCTCACTCTGCTTCTCTGTCCCTGTCCTCTCTCTGTGTCCCTTTCAGTGCCTGTGACTGGGTCTTTGTCCATGTCTCTTGCTCTATCTCTGTCTTTGCAGCTGGATCTCTCTGTCTGTCTCTGTCTCTGCATCCTCCCTCACTTGTTAGGGAGATGGATGGATCCAGCAACCATGACAGTATACTCAAAGAAAACCCTACAGAGGCTCCTGTGGCCAGGAGCAGCAGTAATGCAAAGAAAAGAAGTTCATGCCCTCACAGAGAGCATGTTAAACATAGTGACCTTTGTGACTGGCAAACAGTGCATTGGATAGAGATGAGTATATGAAGAAACTGATGAGCAGGACAACTGCAGATCACAAAATGCATTCCATCCATGCCACAGGGCAGCTCCCAACAAGTAGCTGAGGAAGGAGTGCTCTAGTCAAGTCAGAAACAACAGAAAGTCCAAGATTGTAGGAGAATAAATAATCTAGGGTCCTTGAGGAGCAGGTTGAAGACAAATAATGTGGCAGAAAAGTCTTATCAAATGAGGTTGAAGGTCAGATGGATCATGTGGTATTTATAGTAGAACCTTTAACCTAATGTGATAGGAAGACACTGAATGGTTAGAGCAAGAGAGGGACACGATATGGGTGTAGAAGCAAGAAAACCAGTCAGAACATGGGTGTACAATGAAGAGGTAATAGTGGCTTGGCCTCTAAGAGATTGTTAGTAGTCACCTTTGGGACACCATTTGCTATTTGAGACTGTGTCACCAAACAGAGAGAAGTGAGAAACTGTTCCAAGAGTGCAGAGAAACTCAGAGAATTAAATGTCATTCATTAGTATGGGGAACATTATAGAAGAAGGATGATGGGAGGAGGGCAAGAAATCAGAAGTTTATGTTTAAATACTTTACATGAGATTCATGCGAGATATCTAGTCATACCTTAGAAGCAATCCATATCATGGGATAATTCTGGTCTGGAGATGTAAATTTTGTATAAGGAGAATATGAGTGATGTTAAAATTATCAGATGATCATCAAAAGTATGAATAGAGGCAGAGAAGAAATTTAAGACTCAGTCCAAGATCTCCAAAGTTCAAAAGTCTAGAAAAAGATTAAAACAAAGTAACTGGCTGGGTGTGGTGGTGCACACCTTTATTCCCAGCACTCAGGAGGCAGAGATAGGAGGATCACTGTGATTTTGAGACCACTCTGCGACCACAGAGGGAATTCTAGGTCAGCCTGAGGTACAGTGAGACCCTACCTTGAAAAAAAGGTACAGCCAGGCATGGTGGTGCATGCTTTTAATCCCAGCACTTGGGAGGCAGAGGTAGGAGGATTACCTAGAGTTCAAGGCTACCCTGAGACTACACAGAGAATTCCAGGTCAGCCTGGACTAGAGTGAAACCCTTGCCTCGAAAAACCATACCAAAAAAAAAAAAAAGGTAACTTATTAATCAATCATCTCTGAGGGAGTTCATGTAGGACATCTCCAAAGTAAGTTTTTTTTTTTAATTTTTTTTTGTTTGTTTATTTGAGAGCAACAGGCAGAGAGAGAAAGAGGCAGAGAGAAAGGGAGAGAGAGAGAGAGAGAATGGGCGCGCCAGGGCTTCCAACCACTGCAAACGAACTCCAGACACGTGTGCCCCCTAGTACATCTAGCTAATGTGGGTCCTGGGGAATCAAGCCTCGAACCGTGGTCCTTAGGCTTCTCAGGCAAGCGCTTAACCACTAAGCCATCTCTCCAGCCCCAAAGTAAGGGTTTTAATAAGGAAAAATGAAAAGCTCTATCAGATATTCTTGAAATCATAACTGAATATTGAAGGTGACTTGGGAGGTCTTTAATAAGAGTAGTGTTAGCAAGCCGGCCGTGGTGGTGGCGCACGCCTTTAATCCCAGCACTTGGGAGGCAGAGGTAGGAGGATCACTGTGAGTTCGAGGCCACCCTGAGACTACATAGTTAATTCCAGGTCAGTCTGGACTAGAGTGAAACCCTACCTCGAAAAACCAAAACCAAAACCAAAAAAAAAAAAAAAAAAAAAGAGTAGTGTTAGCAAAATGACTCCAAGAGAGATCGGCGGAGATGAAAGCATATGACAGACTTCTTCAAGGAGCTTTCCATAAGCAGAGGATCCAAGAGATCTTAGATGTAGGGAGATGTAGCACCCTGATATGGTATTTTACTAAGATTACAAATACTATGTTTTTATATTAAGGGGAAACTGGTTATGTAGAAATGGCAGTGTATAATTAAAGAAGCAAGAACCATAAACAGGCAAGGGGACTAGATCCAGTGCTCAAAAAGAAGGGCTTGTGGGCTGGAGAGATGGCTTAGTGGTTAAAGCATTTGCCTGCAAAGCCTAAGGACCCAGGTTTGACTCCCCCAGAACCCACATAAATCAGACATGCAAGGTGATACATGCACACAAGGTTTCGCACATGTCTGGAGTTCTAGTGAAATGGCTAGAGGCCTTGGCATGCCAATTCTCTCTCTCTCTCTCTCTCTCTCTCTCTCTCTCTGTCTGTCTTAAAAAGACAAAAAGGAATGGGGACAAGAAAATGGTCCTCTCTGAAAATAGGAAAGCAACTAAGAAAGCAAATATTCAAGAACTCACATTTCATGTTTTCCCCCCCATCATTAACTTTACACAAGATACCATATATTTTGTGAAAAGAGAAAATACCTGATAACAAGCTACTCTCTACCTGTTCTACTTTCTGAGTGGGTAGCAGTGTGAGCCCCTGAAGAAAGAGATAATCGCTTAGTTCACAAATGCATCACCATAGAGATGCCTGCCATTCCATGGAGGTACTCCAAGTCTTTGGTGAGTGCATTGGCAGGACAGTAACCACTGAATGGAACACCTTTTGTCATTACAAACGGCGGTCTTCTCATCCCCAGATATTCCCCTTCTCAATTTACCCTAGAACACTTTCAGTAACACTCTCCCAACTGCCTTTTTTTAATGTGTGACCATTTTAAGGAACTATTTTGTGGTTTACATTCATCTGCTTTTAATTAGCCAAAACATTGTGTTGTAGTATCTAATAGAGAGTTTAAAAGCTTCATGAACTAAAAGGAACATATGCCAAAATCTAATCAACCCAAAAGAATGAAAAGTCTGGGTTGAGTTCAAAACTTTTAAGCTCCCAAGAGAAACATTGCATGGAGCTTGAAGTGGTGGTTTTTCACATTCTGATGTTAAACATATGGAAATCCTAGATCTGGTCAGGACTAAAGGAATGAATATTTGGGGACCAATCCAGCTGGGAAGTAACCAAGAGATTTTTAAACCACATTCTCAGTGTCTGCCTAACAACCATATTTTTATTTCAATTTGCTTATGTATTTATAGCAACAACAGTAGAAATTCTTGTTTTGCTCAATCCCAAGCTGATTTCTAATTATTTCGCAGAATGATTGGCTTTGTGCATCTCTTGAGAATAGAAGATCTGCTACTCATCAGCCAATGGAGGATATTTATCTTATTCCTTCTCATAAAGTTGATTAATTAACATGGGAAAGCTGGAATTTTAATAGCAGACACAGAAGAGCAAATAAAAGCAATGAGATGGTATTTCACCTATTAAAATGATGAGAAATATCTCTGAATACAGGCTTTCCATTTTTTATGATTTTCTTAAAATAAGTTCTTCAGTGTGGGATAATGGAATGAAATGCTACCAATAATAATAGCTTTGGAAATACAGAATTAATACTTGGAAAACATAACAAATTGTTATATATAAACTGCAACTCTCATAGCATTACAATAGTAATGACTTCTTGAAATTGTGCTTTTAAATTAATAGAGATTAGAACTCACCCTTCTTGGTATATGATCTGAATATTGACAAAGATATCATGATGTAACCAAACCACCATCAAGAAACAGAACATGTCCATCACCCTCAATGTCAGCCACTACCAGTTCTGGAAGCCACTGGTCTGTTCTCTGTGCTTATGGCTAACTCTGTTCCAAAGTGTCGAGTAATGACGTTTACAGAGCATGGAGTCTTTTAATCCAGCTATTCCATTTAACAGAGCATTTGAGATTCTTCCATCTTACCTTATGAATCTGTCAGTTCTATTTCCCTTTAATTACTGAGACTTTCACTGTATAGATATACCAAAGTTTGGTTTTTCCTGATTGCTAAGTTGTTTGAAGTTCTTAGTGATCATAAATAAAACTGCTCTGAATATTTCCATCATTTTTATATGAACTTAAAAATTTTAAGTTAATCTATATGTGTATATATATATATATATATATATATATATATATATATATATATTTGAATTTTGAGACAAGGCCTCCCTGTATAATTCAGGCAATTAACCCATGGCAATTTTCCTGCCTCAGCCCCTCGAATGCTGATATATGCCACCATGTCCTGCTAATAAATACTTATAATAACAATTATTCATGCCATAATTGTGGGTTTTTTTTATATTTTATTTATTTATTTACTTATTTGAGACAGAAAGAAGCAGATAAACTGTGACAGAGCTGGGCATGGTGACACATGCCTTTAATCCCAGCACTTGGGAAGAAGAGATAGGAGAATTTTCATGGGTTGGAGGCCACCCTGAGACTACATAGTGAATTCCAAGTCGGCCTGGGCTACAGCAAGACCCTACATCAGAAAAAAAAGAAAAAGAGTGAGAGAATGGGCATGCCAGGGCCTCTAGACTTATGCATCACCTTGTGACTCTGGCTTATGTGGCTACTGGGAAATCAAACCTGGGTCCCTAGGCTTCGCAGGCAAGTGCTTTAACCACTAAGCTATTCCTCAAGCCCCATAGTTATGGTTTATTTTTTAATTATTATTTTTCTTATTTATTTATTTGCAAGCAGAGAGAGAGAGAGATCGAAGAAAAACTGACAGAGAAAGAATGGGCATGCCAGGAAATCTAGCCACTGCAAACTCCACATGCATGTGCCCCCTGTGCAGCTGGCTTACATGGGTCCTGGGGCTTCGAACCTGGATCCTTGGGCTTCGTAGGCAAAAACACCTTAACCACTAAGCCATCTCTCCAGCCCATTGTGGTTTTTAAGTATTCAAGTACAAACTCAAGTCTCCAGTTAATGGTTTGAGGGACATAAGCTTACACAATACAACAAAGAAGATAGTACATACAACTCTTAGCACTTAGTTAAAATTTGGAAAGTACTGGGGATAGAAAGATACCTGGCATGTCCATTCTCTGTCTTTCTCATAAATAAAATTAAATAAAAAACTTATTTTGAATGCTGCAGGCTCTAGGGAAGCATTAAGAAAACATGAAAGTTTAAAAGTTTGCTGGTAACTCAAGTCCTTACTTACTAATTTTCAATACACTTTTTGTCTCTAAAAATGATATAATTAAGCCCGGCGTGGTGGCACACGCCTTTAATCCCAGCACTCAGGAGGCAGAGGTAGGAGGATCGCCATGAGTTCGAGGCCACCCTGAGACTCCATAGGGAATTCCAGGTCAGCCTGGGCTAGAGACACTACCTCGAAAAACCAAACCAAAAAAACAAAAACAAAAATGATATAATTTTCTCTATCTGCACAGTTTACAGATTTTCTGGGAGAAGGCTACAGTGTGCCTAGAGAGAGCAATGGCAAACCATGTGAAATTAATGCAGATGGAGTTCAAGGTAAGAATCTGGGAAGACCTGGTAGGGAAAGGTCAGAACATAGTGCATTAGATCTTGAGGGAGAGATGGGCTATTTCCTTGGAAGTTGCAGACTTTGCCTGTAAAATAACTGTTGCACCCTGGAGTGTCAAGGCAATGGAGACAGATTCTCAGCCTTGATTATTTTACCCCATGCTTAAGCAGCTGTCATAAACCACAGTGCCACACAGGGTACTCAGAAGCCTATTTGGCATACACATAGAAAAATGTAGCTGTCTATGTATCCAAAGCCCAGAGTGTCTTCTAAATTTGTCTGATAATACCCATGTGATCAATTACACAACACTACTATTAAATTTAGAAAACATTAACTGAGGATGGAGGACTAATGAGTCACTCTCAAGCAAAGCCATGTGATCCTATCTGTGTAGCAAATTAATCAAAGTCAGATGTAGCAAAGCCTCAGGTCACATATAACTCTGCAACAAAAGATGTGACTCTTTCTGTTATCCCAAGGGTAGCAAACTCTGAAACCTGGCATGTAGTATGAGAAAAAATAGGGCCAGGCATGGTGGCACACACCTAAAATCCCAGTACTTGGGAGGCTGAGGTAGGAGGATTGTGTGAGTTTGAGGCTAGCCTGGAACTACAGTGAGTTCTAGGTCAGCCTTGGCCAGAGTGAGACCCTGCCTAAAACAAATAGAAAAGAAATGAAATGAAAGTGCTCAAAACTAGATGAAAAACACTCTTGTACACAAGCACATGAACAAAAACGCATACCTCTCCATTTCCCATTTGTTCCTTCCTTTTCCAGTCTTCTTTCTTTTTTTTTTTTTGTTTTTGTTTTTTTTAATTTTTTTTATTAATTAGTTTTGTACTCAGCGAATACAGTCAATTTGGTACCATTATTAGGCTCATCCATTACCTACCTCCTCCCCTTGGCCCCTCCTTGTTGAGTTATATGGGTCATGCATTCTGGAGTCAGCCCCCAGTTATGGGTAGGAGAAATGTCTGCATATCATGACCTAACATGTGGCTCTGACATTCTTTCCACCCCCTCTTCCGCAAAATTTCCCTGAGCCATGTTGGGTTCATTTTTGGTCTGCTTCAGTGATGAGGTGTTGGGGGCCTCTGAGGCTCTGGCTCTCTGATTTGGTAGGAGTTGATTTTTCTCTGTGTTGATCTCCTTCACCCTTGTGCTGGTACCCGGTTCACCAAGAAAACAGCACCCTTGCTTGTTTCGCCAATTTTTCTTAGTTGCAGCCAGGGCCCTTTTGAGGTATGATGGGGTGGCTCTCTCCTTAGGATCTACATCTATCTGAAAAAGAGAAGCAGATTCTCCAATGGAGAGTAAGTTAGCACCAGACAAATGAGGTAACCCTTACTTTTTTATAGAGAATCTAATAGGTGTAGGCCCTCTTGTAGCCCACGATTGGTGGTAGCTTGATAGTGGAGAGCGGGCTTATGTGTGGATATGGTTCTGACTTGTTTCCCAGCTCCAGCTATGGGTCCCGTACCACTGAGGGGATCAGTTAGCCAAATTGAGAGCAGTTGGTTTCCCACCATGGCTGTGTGCCACTATTGAACTTGTGTGAGCATCACAACAGGTTATTTGCTGCTAAGTAGGTGAGACCATGAGTTGCTTGGAGAGATATTGGTCATTTTACCCCAGTCGCCCATGTAGCACCTTCTGGCACTAGACGCGCTGACTGTCTGGGGACTGACTCTCTTCCAGCTTCCAGCTATGCCATTCCATTTTATGTGCCAACTGCATAAAGTCAGTCTTCTTTCTTGCCATTACTTCACTCCAGCCTGTGTCTCTGTGCTTCCCACAGACCTACCCCATTAATATGCACAAAGTCATCAAGGAAATATGTTCATTTTAAGTTTAGAATATTTGGTTGCTACAACACTGAAGAAAATCAAACAGAAAGTCTGGAAATGAAAGAGAATCAATCAATCAAACAAAAAACAGCAGAAAGTATCAACAGACAAAATCAAGTAGAAGAACAAATTTTAGAGTTGGAGGTCAAAGTCAGGATAAGAATACACTCAGATATGTGTAAAGAAAAAATTAAAGACGATGAGCAAGGCTTTCAAGAAATTTGGGTTAAATTCAAGAGGCCAAAGCTAAGAAAACATGCTCTGGAAGAAGCTAAAATAAAGTCACAGCCTAGACAAATTATTCAATAAAATTATAGAACTTCCTCAAACCTAGAAAAATAAGTGGACATCCAAAAGCAAAAGGCGTTTAGAACCCCAAATGCATGACAAGAGAATAATCTCTTCATACTGTATCATAGTCAAGATGTCAAAAATACAAATCAAAATAAACAAATACTAAAACATGTAAGGGAAAAATGACTCCATACAAAGGCATAAACACTAGAATATCATCAGCCCTTTCATCAGTAATCTGAAAATCCAGAGAAGCAAGAAATGATATAGTTTAAGCCCTAAAATGAAATGAGTGTCAACCAAGATTGCACTTAAATTCTCACTTAAAATTTATTTTAAAAATAATAATAAAGCCGGACATGGTGGCATATGCCTTTAATCCCAGCACTCGGGAGGCAGGGGTAGGAGGATCACCATGAGTTCAAGGCCACCCTGAGAATACAGAGTGAATTCCAGGTCAGCCTGGGCTAGAGTAAGACCCTATCTCGAAAAACCAAACAATAGTAATAATAATAATAATAATAATAATAATAATACCATTCCAAGACATGCACAACTTTAAAAAGACAGAGGAGGTAATTGGAAAGAAGGAGGGCTTTCCAATAAGAAGACACAGAGAGCAAGATGTGCTTCCAGGAATGCAGGAGGTCTTCTGAGGCTTGCCCTGAGCATTGTCAAAACTTGAGTTCATGTTAAGTTTAAGTTTACAAGAGTCTAGCTACCCAGTCCTACCATATCTCTTCCCTTCCTACATGTTAAACATTTTAATAGATGAGCCTGAGGTGATTGTCATTACTTGGGAGGACTACGCCTCAGGTCCTGGTCATGCAATATAGTGCCAGGCAAAGAGCCCTCCCCAGTGGCCTTCTGTGGCAAGGCTTGTCACTGTTTACCAATACACTTCTCTCCTTTTCTCTTTGGACACACGGATAAACAGCATTCCCAAGCCTCCTGGCTAATAGCTTGGGACCATGTAACTAAGTTCTGAGGAAATAGAATGTGATAAGTGATGTTGACTGCCTTCAGATCTGGCACATAGACATCCTCTACACACAAAGCTCTACTCTTACTCTTCCCACTGTGTGGGGATCTAAGATGCCAAAGGCATAGGACCATAAGCAAGAAGTCATCTGTGTTCCAGAACATTGCTGTGCTGGAGTTCCTCTGCCAATCATGTTGGACTGTGACACAGGCACAATATAAGCCTTTATCAAGTTGAGAAACTGAGGTTTTAATATTGTGCCATCAAGGACACAAGCCTGAATATTTGTTCCATTTTCTACATCCATACCTTCCAGAGTACATGTATTTTCAACTTGATGCTTCACTTTTAAGTAGAGCATATCATAGCAGTATGGTGCCTTACTCTTAAATACTAGATGTCACAGCAGTGTGACGCTTCCCTCTTAAATGCTAGATGTCACGGCAGTGTGACGTTTCCCTCTTAAATACTAGATGTCATGGCAGTGTGACACTTCCCTCTTAAATACTAGATGTCACAGCAGTGTGACGCTTCCCTCTTAAATACTAGATGTCACGGCAGTGTGACACTTCCCTCTTAAATACTAGATGTCACATCAGTGTGACGCTTCCCTCTTAAATACTAGATGTCACGGCAGTGTGACGCTTCCCTCTTAAATACTAGATGTCACAGCAGTGTGACGTTTCCCTCTTAAATACTAGATGTCACGGCAGTGTGACGTTTCCCTCTTAAATACTAGATGTCACGGCAGTGTGACGCTTCCCTCTTAAATACTAGATGTCACGGCAGTGTGACGCTTCCCTCTTAAATACTAGATGTCACGGCAGTGTGACGCTTCCCTCTTAAATACTAGATGTCACGGCAGTGTGACACTTCCCTTTAAATACTAGATGTCACGGCAGTGTGACGCTTCCCTCTTAAATACTAGATGTCACGGCAGTGTGACGCTTCCCTCTTAAATACTAGATGTCCACGGCAGTGTGACCGTTCCCTCTTAAATACTAGATGTCACGGCAGTGTGACGCTTTCCCTCTTAAATACTAGAGGTCACGGCAGTGTGACCTTCCCTCTTAAATACTAGATGTCACGGCAGTGTGACGCTTCCCTCTTAAATACTAGATGTCACGGCAGTGTGACACTTCCCTCTTAAATACTAGATGTCACGGCAGTGTGACGTTTCCCTCTTAAATACTAGATGTCACGGCAGTGTGACGCTTCCCTCTTAAATACTAGATGTCACGGCAGTGTGACGCTTCCCTCTTAAATACTAGATGTCACAGCAGTGTGACGCTTTCCCTCTTAAATACTAGATGTCACAGCAGTGTGACGTTTCCCTCTTAAATACTAGATGTCACGGCAGTGTGACGTTTCCCTCTTAAATACTAGATGTCACGGCAGTGTGACGTTTCCCTCTTAAATACTAGATGTCACGGCAGTGTGACGCTTCCCTCTTAAATACTAGATGTCACGGCAGTGTGACGCTTCCCTCTTAAATACTAGATGTCACGGCAGTGTGACACTTCCCTCTTAAATACTAGATGTCACGACAGTGTGACGCTTCCCTCTTAAATACTAGATGTCACGGCAGTGTGACGCTTCCCTCTTAAATACTAGATGTCACATCAGTGTGACACTTCCCTCTTAAATACTAGATGTCACGGCAGTGTGACACTTCCCTCTTAAATACTAGATGTCACAGCAGTGTGACACTTCCCTCTTAAATACTAGATGTCACGGCAGTGTGACGCTTCCCTCTTAAATACTAGATGTCACGACAGTGTGACGCTTCCCTCTTAAATACTAGATGTCACGTCAGTGTGACGCTTCCCTCTTAAATACTAGATGTCACGGCAGTGTGACGCTTCCCTCTTAAATACTAGATGTCACGGCAGTGTGACACTTCCCTCTTAAATACTAGATGTCACGGCAGTGTGACGCTTCCCTCTTAAATACTAGATGTCACGGCAGTGTGACATTTCCCTCTTAAATACTAGATGTCACGGCAGTGTGACACTTCCCTCTTAAATACTAGATGTCACGGCAGTGTGACACTTCCCTCTTAAATACTAGATGTCACGGCAGTGTGACGCTTCCCTCTTAAATACTAGATGTCACGGCAGTGTGACGCTTCCCTCTTAAATACTAGATGTCACGGCAGTGTGACACTTCCCTCTTAAATACTAGATGTCACGGCAGTGTGACATTTCCCTCTTAAATACTAGATGTCACGGCAGTGTGACGCTTCCCTCTTAAATACTAGATGTCACGGCAGTGTGACGCTTCCCTCTTAAATACTAGATGTCACGGCAGTGTGACACTTCCCTCTTAAATACTAGATGTCACGCAGTGTGACGCTTCCCTCTTAAATACTAGATGTCACGGCAGTGTGACGCTTCCCTCTTAAATACTAGATGTCACGGCAGTGTGACGCTTCCCTCTTAAATACTAGATGTCACATCAGTGTGACGCTTCCCTCTTAAATACTAGATGTCACATCAGTGTGACGCTTCCCTCTTAAATACTAGATGTCACATCAGTGTGACACTTCCCTCTTAAATACTAGATGTCACGGCAGTGTGACGTTTCCCTCTTAAATACTAGATGTCACGGCAGTGTGACACTTCCCTCTTAAATATTAGATGTCACGGCAGTGTGACGTTTCCCTCTTAAATACTAGATGTCACGGCAGTGTGACGCTTCCCTCTTAAATACTAGATGTCAGGGCAATGTGACATTTCCCTCTTAAATACTAGATGTCATGGCAGTGTGATGCTTCCCTCTTAAATGCTGGATGTCAGGGCAGTGTGACACTTCCCTCTTAAATACTAGATGTCACAGCAGTGTGACATTTCCCTCTTAAATACTAGATGTCATGGCAGTGTGATGCTTCCCTCTTAAATGCTGGATGTCAGGGCAGTATGACACTTCCCTCTTAAATATTAGATCCCTCTTAAGTACTAGATATCACCACAGTATGACATTTAAATCTTAAATACTAGATACCAGAACAGTATGATGCTTTACTCGTAAGTACTTGATATCATAGGCGTATGATTTATGTTTAAATACTAGATATCACTGGAGTATGATGCTTTATTCTTAAATACTAGATGTTATGGCAACAAACTGCAATGACAAGGCTAACTGTCATGTTCACAGATGCCTCAAAAGCATTGCACATGCGCACCTCCATGCCGGCTATGCTGCACTGGGCACCCCACCTGCTTTCCATCTCTCCTTCAAGCCCTCACACCTTCTAAAACTCTCCTGAAATATATACTTATCATTTATGTAGACTGCTAGAGACTTCTTCTACATGTTATTTCTTGTTTATTTTTCTTCCCTCTGGATGTTTTCCTCATCTTTCTTTATCTCTTCGTTTCTCTATGATTATATTATATTGGGGATTCCTTCTATAAAAAGTATTTTTCATTACATATGTTAGCATAACAATCAGTCACTTGAGGATCTATTGTTCCATTGTTTAACACAGGTTAATTGCTTATAATAAGAAAATAACCACCTTAGCTTTTATATTGACATTGAAAGAACAATAATGACCAATGTTTGTTTTAGAAAATGAAAACAAAATAAAGGCATTGGAAAAGAAAATAATCTCTTCTCCATGCTCTCTTTCTCCCACTAGGCAGTAACCAACTTGAATTTATTTCTTTTACCTTCAAAATCCACTTTATTAGATTTCTTCTTATGTGACAAGAATCACATAAACTTGCTGAAGTAGAACACTGCACATAGATAGATGATAGATAGATAGGTGATAGATAGATAGATAGATAGATAGATAGATAGATAGATAGATAGATAGATACAGAATTTTCTTTGTTCTCCTCCTAGACCCAGAAGATGGTCAGTATTCTTGCAAGTTCTCCTTACT
Organism: Dipus sagitta; assembly: GCA_036346955.1. Classification (NCBI taxonomy): domain Eukaryota; kingdom Metazoa; phylum Chordata; class Mammalia; order Rodentia; family Dipodidae; genus Dipus; species Dipus sagitta. Next base: position 60,471,732 of record CM070788.1, read on the forward strand.
CAACAAGCAGCATACATTTTTAAAACATGGTTTATAGTTTATCTCTAGCTTACTTTTCCCTCTTAACTATGTTTCCAAGGTATATTTCTCAACTAAACTCTAGGTCTAGTTAATTCTTTTCAATAAGCATCTGATGTTCCACAGATGTGTTAAATAAACATATTCTACCTTTCTTCTATAGTTATTCTGTTTTTTAAAAGTTCTTAAGAGGAAAAAAGCCACTGTCATAAACAAGGCCACCATATGCACAGTGCTTAGAGCACAGGGTTTGTATACAAGACACTCAATAACTGGCATGAATAATTAGACATCCAACCATTCGCCAGACACTCTATCCACAAGCTGATGGTTAGAATTCTTTCTTTCATTTGGAGCTTGCATTGCTAAAGTCTACATCTCCCCAGATTTACTCTCACTGCCCAGGTTCCTGTTGTCTGTTGTCACATAGTAAGTCATCGTATGTTCTAGAACACAGGAAGCACTTCAGCCAGCAATGTGACCATGGATCTCCATAAAGTTGTAGCTAGATGGTACGTGGTGCTGAGACCATGCCATGGGTCCAAAAACCTGAGGGCAAAGCAGCCTCTGTCTCCCCATGTCATCTCATTGTTTGGTGAGCGATTGATTTTCTTTCTTTTCTTCTCTGAGACAACATCTCAGCATGTTGTCCAGGCTGGCTTCATACAGGATGCTGAGGTAGCAGGTGTGTCTGTGAAGTGGCTTCTGCATTGGTAATGGGTAGACTGAGACAACAGTCTCCCCATTGAGAGTATCATAGAGGGCTTGAAAAGAGAACAAAAGTGGGAGGAGGAAGGATGGTTTCACTCTCTACCAGACTGCTTGAACTGAAATATTTGTATACATGCATCCAAATGATTCTGTCTCACTGGAGAACCCTGACTAACACATTTACTGTATTACACAACACTCCCATCCCTAATGTCTTTGAGGCAAGTCCTCTCCATTTAAACTATACATAAATACTAATGGCTCTGAAAGTTTCCAGCTTCCTAAAGGTTCCTAGCAGGTCAGGTTAGCAAAGCTGTGGTCAGAGAAACCAATGGTAGTAAGGCATAACAGATTCAATCAGACACAGAGGAAGAGGTGAAACACTTAGAGGGAAATAGACTTGACCCACAGTGCACATCAGTCTGAGCTATTTAATTTTGCTATTCACAACGTTACATTGTCAGTAGCGCCTGACATCATAAAAGCCCAGTTAGGTGATACTCACTTGACATTGTGGTTCAGAGCATTGACCTGGAGCTAGATCCTAGTTTAATCCAAGTTCCAGTACTTTTCTGATCATATAATCCTGGGAAAGTTATTTTGTGATGGTGTCTCAGTGTTATTGTATATAAAGGTGACAACATAACGGGATCTACTTTATGGAGATGTTATTAGGACAGGTGTAATATATGCAAAATGATTTAAGCACTATCTGCAACACAGAGGCATTCAGTAACTATTGACAACCAGTACCATTACTATCACTGACTTATACGGACTTTAGGAGATAATGAAGCCTGGAAAGATAGCTCAGTGCAGACATGAGGATCTGAGTAGGATTTCCAGCACCCACCTAAGATGCCAAACACGATGGGGTGCACCTGAAACCCCAGTGCTGATAGGGACAGAGACAGAAGAATCCCTGAGACTTGCTGGCCAGCCTGTCTAGCCTAATTGCTGAGCTTCAGAACTATAAGAGGTCCTGTATCAAGAATAGGAGGACAGCTCTGGATCACTGGTCAGAGAGAGGTTTTATCATTGGATGTTATGTTGCAGTACTGTTTGCCAAGCTGGTCAACCTACTACTGTCTTCTTACATCTGTGAGAAAGGAGTTTGTAGTTTAAAGTGTTCTGACATCTCTTCTACTTACCAACATTAAGGGACATAAACATCAGAAAAACATTATAATTACTTGGAGCAAATTCTTGAATTTGGGCAGATCATGAATTTTCTTAACAATCTGTTAAGCCAAGCATGGTAGTACACATCTGCAGTCCCTGAACTTGAGAAGCTGAGGCAGGAAGGTTGAGAGTTTGAAGCCAACCTGGGCTCCATGGTGAGACTTTGTCTTTTAAAACTCTTCCTGCATTAAACATGTATTGTGGGTTTGGACATGTGTTCAGGGTCTGTGTGTATCCCCTAAGCTTGTCTGTGACTACAGTTTAAGGAGGCAGGGTAAAGTATTTAGTGGGTGTAACTTCCTAGAGGAACATGCTGTCTTTTAAAGAGCTGCTTGTCATCTTCCTAAACATACAGAGAAGTAAAGATGATTTTCCCATAACATATATAGTTCATCCCCTCAGACGTGACTCAGAGTCATCATGTATCTGTGTCTGTGTTCACTAATCCAAAACCTCTAAACAACTGTGTTTTTACAACTATTCTTGAATTGACCCTAATGTGATATACAAAAATCATTTTGCAGGATTAGTTTTTAAAATTCCATCTCTGTTTTGGATTCATATTTTAGATGATTCAAAAGACATATAACAATACTCTTGAAAACTCTTCTCAAAATATTTCCTCATTTTGGTGTGTATGCATGTTCATATGTATGTGGGTGTGCAAGTGTGTGGGCATGCACATGCATGTGTATGCATATGCATGTGGAAGCCAGAGGTTGAAGTTGAGTATCTTCCTCAATCATTCTCCATCTTACTTACTGATACAGTGTCTCTTGCTTGAAGCCAGGACTCCCTAATTTAATTAGTCTAGCTACCTGCCCAAGGAATCCAGTCTCTGCCTCCCAAATGCTGGGATTATAGATGGGTGCCACATCCCCCTTGTATTTATATGGATGTTAGAGGTCCAAAGTCCTGTCCTCACACTTGCATGGTAAACACTTTCCAGACTGAGTCATCTCTCCTCAGCCTCTCAGTCCTGCCTTTAACCTATTCTCCAGAATGTTCTATAGAATTATGTGCCCTTAGTTTGGCTCTAACTTATCTCTTTCATCTTTGGAGAGTCCAGTCTTCTGGAATTCAGTTAACTCATCATAAAAATGTCAGTTATAATTCTCTATATGAGCTGAACTTATATATCTCATTCTTGGTTCCCTAAAGTTACCAAAGTGTGTCTTTGAATTCTTTTCTTTAAAAACCTGAAGAAATACTCTGAGAGTTGTTAATGGAAAAAAAAACTATGAAATTCTAATTAAAGGTAAGAGCTATGGAGGCATTAGAGGTCATTACACACCCACAGTTCACAGAGAAGAAGGGCAGGGCAGAGAAACCTCAGAAATCTCAGGTAAAGGTCTAGCAGATGCTGCAGAGAACAACGTTACTGCTGCAAAAATGCTTGGTCTCACCACATCTCCTGTAAAATGAATACTAAAGAAGTTTCCATGCTGAAATTCATGATGTGCCCAGCAATTCATTCCTAATTCAAAGCTCACTTAATCATTCTACTTTATGGAAAGGGAAGGATAGGAGTAAACTTTATTGAGTCTTATTGCTTTCTTTTTTTAACTGACACATTATAAATATTAATGGGATTATTGATTAAAATATTTATTAACATCACTTTAATTTCTTAGTTTGCTGTTTTACAAGGTTTTCGTTTTCTCCTCTAACCCAGGCTGACCTGGAACTCACTCTGTAGCCCAGGCTGGCCTCAACCTCATGACTAACCTCCTACCTCAGCCTCTTGAGTGCTGTGATTAAAGGCATGCACCACCACAACCAGATTTTTTAATTTCTTAATGTAATACTCAAAGCCTTAAAATAGGCCTGGCATGGTGGCACACGCTTTTAATCCCAGCACTAGGGAGGCAGAAGTAGAAGGATCACCATAAGTTCTAGGTCAGACTGAGACTACATAGTGAATTCCAAGTCAGCTTGGGCTAGAGTGAAACCCTACCTCAAAAAAATTTTTAAAATAGAAATAAGCATAGTCTAACTCAATGAAGAAAGTTGAGAAGTTATTTTTCTCATTCTTCAGTTTTCTTGAGTGAGTTAAGGCAAAGATAAAGATGAAGGTTTCACAAGATGATTCAAAATCCCTGTGGATTTAAGGTGGATCCATTACTTTTTACTTCCACTATCAACCCTTGCAGAACTGTATAAAGTTGTTCCAACTTTACCCACTACTTGGTAGTGAAGCCTATGCAAGTTCAGTCATGGGAGGACTTGAAAGTTGCTATAGGAAGCTGATGGTTTGACTGGGAAGTTGTTCTAACCCAGCACATTGAGCTGCTCTTGTGTGTGGAAGAACATGGTCCCTCACGTGTTTGGTGACCACGTATGTTAGACCTATCATCCCATGCCTTCCAAGTATGGCCATGTGTAAAGACATTTGCTGATTTCTTTGATGGTGGATGCAGAACAGCTCATTGCTCACCATAACTCATTTTTAAATATATATATATATATTTTTATTGACAACTTCTATACTTATAGACAACAAACCATGGTATCTCCCTCTCCTTCCCTTCCCCACTTTCCCCTTCATAACTCTGCTCTCCATCATATCCCATCCCTCTCTCCATTAGTCTCTCCTTTAATTTGATGTCATCATCTTTTCCTCCTATTATGAGGGTCTTGTGTGGGTATTGCTAGGCACTGCGAGGTCTTGGATATCGAGGCCAAATTCTGTCTGGACAGTTGTATGTAAGGAGTGGTGCCCTTCCTTTGGCTCTTACATTCTTTCCACCACCTCTTCCGCAATGGACCCTGAGCCTTGGAGGGGGGGAGATGTTTCAGTGCTGGACACTCCTCCGTCCCTTCTTCTCAGCACTATGTTGCCTTTTGGGTCATCCCAGTGGTCATCGGCATCTGAAAAGAGAAGCTTCTCATTTTTAAAGACTCAGACTTTGCATGTGACAAGCTAAGCAGCTTAGACCTTCTTACAGCCAGGCATTTGCACAGAAGTTCCTCCCCACGAAGACAGAACACTGCTATTCTGTCCTAATGTTGACTGTCCCTAAATTCAGGTTTCCTCCTGGAGTGCTGGGATTTTACCTTGACCACACACCAGAGTCACACCACTGAGCAACCTTCACTAAAATGAGAGCCCATGACCAAGTAGTTGACATAAAACTGAAATCCCATTCTCTGGCTACTCTGATGCATATGATCTAACTCACTAGAATAACTTCTAAGAAACACTTTCAGTGTCCTACTTAACTAGAATCTTACCACCTTTTCTTAGGACACACAACATCCATGGAATATTTGCCCCATCTACCTTTAATAATCTTAAGTAAGGCCATTTAACAGCTGGTTTCTAGGAAACACTAAAATGTCCTGCCCAGCAGCTATTTTTTTTCCAGTCCTTTACAACTTACCAGGCATTGATTGCCTGGAGATCTCTATTAGACTCTAGGTGAACGATGAGGACCATCAGCTCCCTCAGGCTGGAGCTAGGCCAGATGGGAAAATCATTTCTCTTCAGACCATTTGCCACCTGCAGGAAGCATAAATGACCATCTATTAACATTTATGAAGGTCAGAGGTCACGATATTTCTGACCCTCTTAGAGACACAAGGCCACATGTAATCAATTTTGTTCTTTTCTAAGTCTGAAGACTGTCTGCAATGCTTACCTGGATGTCTTCAGAGAGACTTAGACCACCTTAGGACAGAGAAGTTGAAAATGCAAACCACTTTTCACCTGGAGATGTTGCCTAGTAAATAAAAGGAAAAAGAATAAAATTCTGCTTCAAGAAAGTCTTTTCAAACCATAATTTATGTACAAATCTAAATAAACAAAAAGAATGAGGCAGTGATTTAATTAATTTAATTCTATTTCTGCATCATTTTAGTCAATTTGGTTCATTGATGGAACAAGTTCATTTGAGCCATTTTCCTATACTAAAGATGCTACACCTCTCTCTCAAAACATTTGTTTCATGGAAAATGTGTCCTGTCTATAACATTAGTCTGACTGACTTTAGGAGAATTCAATGTACAATTTACCAATAAAATATCTGTGGGTTATGAAGCATGAAACTATAAAGGGCTCCATAAGAGAGGAAAATGATTTTAAGGAATAGGGGGAGAAAAGAGGGCAATATATATAATATATGTGACAGAGAGCAAAAGATGACCTGTTTAAGTGAGGAGGGGACCAATAGGACAAGAATAGGGGACAGGAAAGGAGAGTGGGGGCCTCCTCACTAATAAAAATGAAGTATTATGAAAGTTCCATAGTGAATTCTATGTTTGCTAATTTTGAAAACTAATTTTAAAAAAAGAGAAATTAAGATTTAAAGCTCTAAAATAGAAGAAAAGAATATGAAACTACTTGTCCTCACAATCTAGTGTCCATCTACTATCACATGGCCACACACAAACACAGAAAATCTCAAGGGCTGTAATATTTAGTGGGGCCACTGTGGCCAGAGGAAGGATGGAGGAGAAAGCACAGAGGAGGACGCCTGTGCGCTGCTTGCCAGAGATGGCGCATGGTCGTGCACTGCAGGTGCCAAGGAGCCACGAACAGGAGGGCAGTGCTCCTCAGTTCCAACTGGAGCGCCACAGCAGGTTGCAAGACTATCCTATCTACACCCTTCATCTTCAATGTTCCAGATTTCCCAGACATTTGTTACAGAAAATCTGCAGGTGAAATCTAAATAGCAGTTCATGTTTTGTTGGACAGTATGTAGAAGACAGTAGAAAGATCTTTACTTGACCTATGTTCCTTGCTGTCTTAATCATTATGTCAGGCCAAGCAAAGAGAAGACACATATCAGGTCTTGACAAAGTCCTAAATTATGACTTTCCTGGGTATTTTGACAAACTTTCTCCTAGATATCTAAAAATCAAATCATAATCTAATAAACTGTGGAGTATTTTTAGAAAATGCAAATACGAAACTACACAACACTCTTCATAGTCATATCAAAGGATGGGAATTGTTTTGAGCTGATTCGTGGATTCCTCAACTTAGCCCAAGACCCTCAGCATAGTGTGTAGCCCAAGGTGCAAAGACTGTTAGACCCACAGTTACACCAGTCTGTGTACAAACTCTGGCCACCTGTGCAGCTATTATCCTGGGACGACTTTCACCCTTTTGCTACGTGACATATGAAATCTTGTGTGTAGTAACATGAGTGAGAGACACAAGTACTGATTTATAAATTAAAACCCTGATCCTTTAGTACTGTGGGAAGTAAGCTGTTGAGGCAGGGGGATTGCTGCAAGAGGGTCAGTATTCTGAACCTCACATGTACAAACAGCCTGAAGTCTAAACTTTTGAAATTGTCTCCATATGAAGTTGTACACATTAATATTTTATTTGTATTTTAGATATGCTAACTTTTTCAAATAAACTATTATTTTTATAATTTTGACTCCTCCTTTTTATCTGTTAACTCCCTTAGAGGCACTAATATTATGGGAGGAACATCTAAGATGAAATCCCATGAGCACAGAATGATCCCTGGGGATAAAGCCTGAGGTGTGAAAGATAAACTGATTTATCCTTTCTTCTAAAATGTTCTTTCTGCTAACCCACTGCCAAAGTATAGGTAGAAACAGTTTTGTAAAAAGTGAAGATGGGAAAATATTTTGTGATGCTGTACTAAAAGGAAGAAGTTGATCTAAGATTTTTGGAAGGATTTTTTATGTAAACCTCTGAGGTAGATTTAAGATATCCCACTGCTGCATGGCCTTTAATCCCAACATTCAGGAGGCTAAGGTAGGAGGATCACTGTGAGTTTAAGGTCAGCCTGAGCCTACATAGTAAATTCCAGGTCAGCCTGGGCTAGAGTGAAACTCTACCTTAAAAAAAAAAAAAAAAAAAACAAAGCCGGGAGTGGTGGCTTATGCCTCTAATCCCAGCACTCAGGAGGCAGAGGTAAGAGGACTGCTGTGAGTTCGAAGCCAACCTGAGACTCCATAGTGAATTCCAGGTTAGCCTGAGCTAGAGTGAGACCCTACCTTGAGAAACAAAACAAAACAAAAATAATACATAAATAAATAAATAAAAACACAAATATACCTCACTGCTTTTTCAATAGACGTCAGAAACTGCCTTCAGGATAATCTGTAAATTGTTCAGTCCTCACCAAAAAGAAAAAAAGAGCCCTTAACCTTTCCAGCAATAATTACCAAACCTGCTATGAGACTAAATTACCTGAGAACTTTTAAAAATACTTATCTCTTTGGTTCCCTAGCCCTGGGTAAACAAATCTATGGGGGAAAGATGAGGAGTGTTTTTCAAGATAGATGAACACTTAATGGATATTTTCACAATACCAGAATCTAACCAACCATGTGCTAAAAATATTCAGAACAGAAGTGTAAATATCTGGGTTCAACCACTAGGTTCTACTGTGGTTAAAAGACACCCCCCCCCCCCAGGTTGCCTTCATAACTTCACTAACTTCTCGAAACCCAGTTATCTTCCATATCTGATTCACGATCATTTTCAGAAAGAAAAGTAGATGAGAGAACACTTCAGAGAATTGTTAAATGTAGACCCATAATAAGTAACAAACACCCCAGAGGGGCTGAAACAGGACAAGTATTGCTTTGCAAGAAATCCTAGCCTTGGTAATTCCCCTTAGTTGATGTCCTGTTGTAAGAAGTGTCTTCTGGGGTGATTAGGAGGTCAATTTTGACAGAAAAGGCTAAAATTCTTGAATTGTCCATATTACTTCCTATTCCCAACAACTATTACTTTTAAAAGACATTTTGAAAGGTCAGGAAATGGAAATACATGCATCAGAAGAGATGGAAAACAGATCTTCTTTCCCATAAATTCTACAAATTAGTGTTTCAAGGTCCCAGAGAGTAAAACCTTTAAACTCTCTCTGCTGTCGACATGAGGGGAATAACTGTGGGAAGTGTGGAAGCACAAATTCTATTTTTAAAAAGAAAATATGGCATGTAGAAAGAAGGAGAAGAATTTATATTTTCCCACAAGTGCTAGACAATTTTATTAGGAAAGCATGCCATATAATCATAGTATAGGCTCAGGGTCAGTTTTCAGAACATTTGAGAAGCAGAAATGTATTCTCCTGTCCCATCCTCTACTCTGTTCCCTCTATAGTCTGTTTTCCCCTTCTATGAAGTCTCAACACATAGGCACCAAAAGACACTGAGTTACAACATATTATGATCTGCCACCCGGCCCCACCCCATGTTTCCCCAACCTAGTTCTCTTGCTATTAAACCTAGCAAGACATGAGCACATGAAACATACACAGACACACAGATAACACCCACACTGTTGATCCCAACTGAGTATTCTGATCTGTTCATGACTCACAAGCAGAGATGCGAGGGCTAGTTAGAGAATTTGTAAGGGACATGTCAGGTAGTAAGTGGAAAGCTGGTATTAGGGAATGGTGGGAGAAGCCCAAAGTCATGGGAGGAAAAGATGAGCATCTGGGTAGGAATGAGAGAGCACTGGAAATGTGATAGTAGAAGGGATGATGCTTTTATAATGATCCTATTTCCTGGGGAAATAAGAGAGTTCAGCACATGGGAGTAGAAAGGCATAGCTGACAGAGGTTGGTGGAGGTAGACAGAGTGAAGCACCTTGCAGTTGCAAAGCAAACATGTTAGGGAAGTCTACCAGGGAGGCTTGGGCTATGCTGAGACTTTAGTAATCTATAGGCATTGATTCAACTCCACATAAGCCACTACTTCCCAGTAGGGAGGAGGCAGACCACTAGTTTGCCAGTTGTACAAACTGGAAGGAAAGAAGAGAATTGGGATCAAATACTATGATTTCCATGGACCTTGGAAAAAAAGGGAAAGGAAGACACACTGGAGAAGCAAGTGTTGGGAGCAGTGAGGTAATCGTGTTGAGGTGCACTAACTGGAGTAAGACAGCTAAGAAAAAAAAGAAAGGGTTAAAAAAAAGTGTAATGCCAGACACAGCTATTATTGATAACAGATCAAGAGTAGTGTTTAACAAAAGCCTGAAGACCAGTCTTGAAACAGTAAGAAAATTTACATATTTAGTACACATACACAGATTTTTACAAAGCATTATTTATCTTCAAATATATAATTATATTTTATTCCAAATTTTACACAGCATTTGACAAAATTACTTTTAAAACTCACTAAGGAATTGCTATCAGATAAACACCAGAGTATAACAGGTCTAACAGGGGACAGAGGAGAAGAATTAAGGAAACCATGATCTCAATGACCACAGTGTTGAAGTGACCTGTTTATTGTTATAGGAGTTGCCAAGTAGAAATAGGGGTGGAAAGATAAACAGCCAGTTGCAAAATTTTTATAATTATTTCCAATGAAAAGAAAATCTTTATGACAAATGAATGAGTACATTAATGGCTAATGTATTATCCTTAGTCTACTTTTAATTCCTTTTGAAAGTTGGCATCAGTAAATACATTAAAGCCAATGAGTACTTAGTCTGATATCTATTCATCAGACAAATATTTGACAGATTTCTTAGGGTCATACAATGGTTTCTACTGGACTTTGTACTTTAGTGTGGATTACTGACATTGAACAACTAAATGCATAAAGAAATGTAGAGTCACAGCTTGTAATAAGAATGCAGTCTGCTATGAGAGAGAACACAGGGTACCTTTCTGAGGACTGGAGTGATGGCTCAGAGGTTAAAGCATTTGCCTGAAAAGCCTAAGGACCCAAGTCTGATTCCCAGTATCCATGTAGAGCCAGATACACAAGGTAGTTCATGTGCCTAGAATTTTCTTTTCAGTGTCTGGAGGCCCTGGCATGCCCATTTTCTCTCTTTCTCTTTCTCCCTTAAATAAATAAATAATAAGAGGGAGCATAATGAAAATGCTCTGATTCAAAAACAAAGGTCCTCTTTGAAAAAGCACTATCTTATCTGACTCCTCCCAAAGTAAAAAAGAGATAGTCGAGGGCTGGAGAGATGGCTTAGCAATTAAGGCACTTGCCTACAAAGGCAAAGGACCCAGGTTCCATTCCCCAGGACCCATATAAGCCAGATGCACAAAGGGGCATATGGTGGTTTGACTCAGGTGTCTCCCATAAACTTAGGTGTTCTACATGCTAGGTTTCTCAGCTGATGGCAACTGGAAATTAAAGCCTCCTGGAGGTGGTATATTGTTGGGGGTGAGCTTATGGGTGTTATATCCAGTTTCCCCATGGCAGTGTTTGGCATATTCTCTTGTTGCTATTATCCACCTTGTGTTGGCCAGGGGGTGATGTCCACCCTCTGTTCATGCCATCATTATCCCCTGTCATCATGGAGCTTCCCCTTGAGTCTGTAAGCCAAAATAAACCCCTTTTTACCTAAAGCTGCTCTCTTGATTGGGTGATTTCTGTCAGCAATGTGAACCTGACTGCAATAGTAATGTTGGTACCAGAGGAGTGGGATTGCTGCTAGACACCTGACTGTGTGGCTTTGGCCTTTTGGAACTGATTTTCAAGAGAAATGTGAAAGGATTTGAAACCTTGGCCTAAGGGATGCCTTGCAGTGCTGTAAGCAGATGGATGGACTATTCTGGTCAGAGTTGGAAAACCTGAATGCAGTAAGAACTATGGACTGTGATGTTTGCCTTATGAAGGTGAGAAACAGCTTTGCCTGGACTGAGCTAGAAGCAGTTTGTGTGAGAGGCTTGCTGTTGTAGCCATGTCCTGAGAAGTTGTGCAGGGTTGCATTGTGCAGAAATGGACTAGTGTGAGAAGAGGGATATGACACAGAAAAAAATGAAATCTTTGGGTGGACTGCTGCCCATTCAGCTGAAATTGAGAGATTACAACCTCTGAGATTGGGCCAGCTGACCTGCACAGGGCAACAGGAAGAATATAGACTCTTTTGGAAGGGCCTGAGTGCTCAAGAAGTGTCCTGTTCTTCAAAGTCTGCTTCCCCCCACACACACACCCCAGATTAACAAATTGGCCTCCTACCTGGGATTGTGGAATATAAGAAATGCAGGAAAGAGGGTCATTGAGTTTACAATGCAGTCTTGTGTTTTGGAAATGGCCATGGGCAGTGTGAAGCAGGTTTGCTGGATGCCTGCATGGAGACCCAATAGAGCTGTGAGAATGAATCCTGGGTCACAGTGGAGACCCAGTGGAGATTCCGGGACCATGAGATGGCTGCTAAGGAAAGTTTCTGGCCCCAGACGAAGTTTTCCAGGACTGTGAGTAGCCTAGCTGGAGGGGCGGAACTGGAACTCCAGAGACTTTCTGTTTAGAATTATTGGACTTGAAGATTTGTCACTGACTAGAGTTGTTGGACTTGGAGCTACAGAGTTTTTGATGTTTGCCCTGTTTAAATCTTGTATTGGCTGAATATTTCTTTGCTATGCTCAAGGCCATCTTTTGCAATGTGAATGTTTATCCTGTGCCATTATGGGTTGTTTTTTTGGGGGGGATGATTTTTTGGAATTGTGGCTCAGTTAAAAGATTTTGGGCTATGGAGATATATAAGCATCATTGGAATTGATAAAAACTATGGGCACCAGGGGAAGAATGTGGTGGGTTGATTCAGGTGTCCCCCACAAACTCAGGTGTTCTGAATGCTAGGTTCCCAGCTGATGGAGATTTGGGAATGAACAGCTCCTGGAGGCAGTGTATTGTTTGGGGCCGGCTTATGGGTGTTATAGCCAGCTTCCTTGCCAGTGTTTGGCACACTCTCCTGTTCCTATTGTCCACTTTATGTTGGCCAGGGGGTAATGTCCACCCTCTGCTCATGCCATCATTTTCCCCTGCCATCATGGAGCTTTCCCTCGAGTCTGTAAGCCAAAATAAACCCCCTTTTTCCCTAAAAGCTGCTCTCTTGATCAGGTAGTTTCTGCCAGCAATGTGAACCTGACTGCAACAGAGCTCATGTGTCTGGAGTTCATTTGCAGCAGCTGAAGGCCCAGGCATACCCATTCTCTCTGTTCCTCTTCCTCTCTCTCTCTCATAAATAAAAATAAAAAAATATTTTAAGCCATGTATGCTGATACATGCCTCTAATCTCAGCACTTGAAAGGCAGAGGTAGGAGGATTGCTGTGAATTCCAGCTCAGCCTGGGCTAGAGACCTTACCCCCCCAAAAAAAATAAATAAATAAATAATTTTTTTAAAGTAAATAAAAAGAAAACAAATAAAATAAAATAAAAAATAAAAAAGAGATAGTCTAGGTAGATGACACAATCATTAAAGACACTTGCTTGCAAAGCCTAAATCTCCAGTACCCATGTAAAACCAGATGTACAAAGTGGCACATGTGTCTGGAGTTTATTAGCAGTGGCACTAGGTTCTCGTATTCTCTCCTCCCCCTCTCTTTATTTTTTTTCTCTCTCTCCTTGCTAATAAATAAATTTTTGAAAAAGACAAAAGAACAACAAAAACAGTCACTGAGAGAATTGGTGAGTCTTTTCTCTTTATCTTTCCATATCTTTGCCTTGTCTTTGAAGTGAGAACAAAAAAATAACCAAATCTCAGATGCAATTGAGACTTAAAGTCTGCTCTTCTGGTACATGAATTCTTTCTAAACGTTCTGCCCAAATATTGACACTATGGTGAATTTACTTTCCTTCAATTTCCACCAATTTTGACTCTGGTTATTTTCTTACCTGTCATTCACTCAAGAAAAATTCACACTTCCTCCATGAAGAATATGTTATCTCCAATCTGCAGGGCAGAGAACCACTGGAGCTAGCCTCCCTGCACAGTGCTGGGGGCCAGCATGAACAAGACTCCTGGGCTGTTCATAGTGGCAGGATCTCCGCCTGAGGCAACAGCACAAAGCAGCTGATGAGGGCAAAGGCGAAGCTGCAGGGTCATGGGACAAGACTTTTGTGTGGCCACCTGGCAGGAATACAGCTGAACCCACATCCACGGCCCCCTTTGCTTCATGCTCCAGCCAAGTCAGTGACGGATGCGTCATTACTCACCTACCATCCCTCTTGTGTGTCAGCCAGCCCTTAGTGAGTGCTGCTGACCACTAAACACACAAATAAAGAGATGAAGCTATGTCAGCCGTGTGGTGCATGAAAGCAGTCTCAACTAGGCTCTTCTGGAATAAGGAGGAAGAGAGTGAGTCATCCAGGGTTTTTCAAAGTCAGAGCCAACCTCATCACTCCCTTTATTCTTCTCCAACATTGCCATCTGTGCCAAAGTTCTGCTGTTCTATAGTTATTCATTTTGTATCTTGCAGCCAAAGATAGTGTTTGGGACATTGTAGTCAAACACACACACACATACACCAAACATTTGTTTGTTGAAACTAACTGAAATGTGTTAACAAAACTCAGTTTGTCTATTGATTCTTTGATGTGCTATTTCCAGGAATTACACTGGATACTATGTGTGGTTTGGATCAGGTGTCCTCCACAAACTCACATGTTCTGAATGCTTCCTCCCCAGCTGGTGGCAGTTTGGGAGGTGGAGCCTTGCTGGAGGAGGTGTGTTGCTGCGGATAGAACTTGAGGTTTATTAGACCCTAGCTTGCCAGTGGTAGTCAGCTCACTCTCCTACTACTGTTGTCCAGCAAGGAGTGATGTCCAGCCTCTGCTCTACCCTGTTTTCCCTACCATCATGAAGTTTCTCCTTGAGACTGTTAGAAAAAATAAATTATTTCCTCTCATCAGCTGCTTTTAGTTAGGTTTTTTGTGCCAGCAAGGAGAAGGTAACTGCAATAATTTACTATCAAACATTACTATGATTTTCAATGGACAACTATAAAATATTGAGTCTTCAAGAGGTTTATTAATTTGCCATATACATACATATATATATATATATATATATATATATATATATATAAAATGAATGAGACAAAATTTGCATACCTGCTCACACTCGTAGGCTGCTGGTCACATTGGGCCTGTGTGGGAAGATGGACTATCTTACAGCCAGGCTTTTCACCTAAGGAATTAGAGCAAAGAGAAGAATCAGGATGACAAACAAAACCCACTAAATACACCCAGGTAAGAGTAGCCTGGTGTGCCTACATCAGCCATATAGAACTGCTGACTCATTCTAGGAACAGCTCTGCATTTTCTGACATCATTCCACTAGTGATGAACTCTCTCCTTGATCTCCACAAGAAAATCAATGTGAGTCTCTTGTGAACACCAGTCTGAAATCCAGCTCTGTAGAGAAAGGTCAGTTAGAGGCAAATTGTCTTCCAAATGGTCATACACTAGTCATTTTATAGTTTCTATTATCTTCCTAAACTAGGTTATGGGAAGAAAGGAAAAATAAGTTTTTAAATTAATATCAAATGACTGAAGTATGATTTTATACATCATTAAAGTTCAAGGGATAAACAAGTTACTGACTGGTATTTATAAATTTCGGTAGCTTCTTTGAACAAGAAAGTCATTGAAAGATTTCTGGATATGTTCTCAAGAAGAAGGAGAAGAAATTCAAGGGAGAGCAGGATCCAGCCCTGAGAAAGTGTCCAGGAATTAAATGGTCCTCCCATGACACTGAGATGTGAATGTCTATAGCACTAAAATGTGGCCATTTAGGACCCAGAAGAGTGACCAAAGGCAGCAAGAAAAATGAGAATCTAGGAGTCCATGCTTGGCAAAGTTTCCCATTTCATTTAGTTTATAACATCATCTAACCTTTTGTAAAAGATCATTCTGAAGACTTCATTGCAATGATAAGACATTCCATGCAGGTCTTTTTAATATAACATTTACTGTTACTGAAATGGGGTTTCAGAAACCAAATATTGCTTTTTTTTGTTGTCTGCTAATAAAGATTAATGTATGTCTCCAGTTTTCATAACATATGCCTAAGCATCTGATGCATCAATAAAGGTCAATCTTCCACTGCCTTCAGGAACAGAAATAGATGTACAGCACCTCCCTTTTTGTAATGGAGTCTTCATCAATGGAGAAATATTCATTTTGTCTGCTCTGACTTGCCTCCTACAAAGTAGTGCTTGGAGACCATTCAGCTTGCTTTCATCCTTCTGCCAAATGCACTTCTCAGTTTCTGAGGCAAGAAGAAGAAATGTACCACATAAGACTAATAATGTGTTCAATTATCAAAAGGTACATGCCTCAGAGTTCCCTTTTCAGTTATTTTCCAGCAGGACAGACCAGGGCATCTGAGTTAAAGGCTCTCTCCTGACTACCATGGCTCTGAGTTACCTCATCTTGAAGGCTGATTTCTCAACTCACAGTCTGAGTTTTAATGATGACATGAATTACTGCATCTACTAATCAACAAACTTTACAAGGAACAACAGACTAGATACTATAATAGATTAGACTCTGTTAAAGGTAACTGATAGTTGAGCTGGAGAAATGGCTTAGCAGTTAAGGTGCTTGCCTGTGAAACCTAAAGACCCAGGTTCGATTCCTCAGGACCCATGTAAGCCAGATGCAGAAGGTGGCACATGCTTCTGGAGTTCATTTAGAGTACCTAGAGGCCCTGGCATGCCCATTCTCTCCCTCTCTCTCTTCCTCTCTCTCTCTCTCTCTCTCTCTCTCTCCCTTGCAAATAAATTAATAAATAAAAATATTTTTAAATAACAAAATTGGTGATAAGCTGCAAAACTGTTTTGCACGTAAATATATGAAATTTAGCCCTTTATGTCCTCAGAAAGACAGAAGGTCCCAGGATCCATCTACAGAGATGTTCTGATTCCCCTCCAAATTGGCAAGAGGATCTGGCAACCACTGTAGAAACCATCATGCTGCTTCTAGGCCATGTTCTGCTGTTAACTGGCTGACCTTGCGTGAAGGTATGTAAACTCTCTCTAGACCAGTCTATTAGGTCAAAAAGCTGGTGGATTTTACTTTATCTTCTATATCCCTTACAGACACAAAAGTTCAAATCTGTAGATCAACTCTTGAGGCATGTAATACAGGAACTTTGTTAAGCCACTGCTGAATTTCAGCACCTGAAACAGTATCCAACACATAAGAAATTCTCCACATGAAAACAGGCATAAAATTCAATTTTAGTATGAACCATCTGTAGTGACTGTAACTTTTATAAACTTTCATTCATCTTGTGAATATGTTATAGTTTTCATTTTGAAAATGTTTTTGAAAACCCTCAAAATACTATGAGCTAAAATCCATGGTATACAAAAATTGGTGAGTACAGACAGTACTTTCCAGCATCTTTTTACTCCATAAAATCCCTAAAGATGAACATATTATGCAATATGGCAGAGTAATGTCAGGAAAACTGATGAAGGCTTCAGAAAAAGAAAAGACTCAGTAATTTTTATCTATTTCAAAAAGAAGTTATCTCTTATATCCCCTCTCCCTCAAAAACTTTTTTAAAGTGTTTGAATCTTTAGAACAAATTTGTAGCACACTACTGAGTTACAAAACCATGAAATCAATAAACTTTGAGATCTATTCACATATGTAAATGGCATAAGAATTTGAATATAGCCTTGGGAAGGTTTGATTGATCATGTGATTCTCATCATCTACTTGTCTCATTGGATTTCAATTTGAAATAAGGAAAATGACAACTAGGAGGCATGTATCTTATGGAAGGTGACAAAATGTGTTAATTTTTAGCTAAATTAGTTGATTTTGTGTAAAATAGCTTATACTTCTCTATTTAAATATTAGAGAACACATCTAAGTGTTGGTTTGAATGCACCAAGTGCCAAGATGGTTTTTTGTTTGTTTGTTTGTTTGTTTTTGTTTTTTTGAGGTAGGGTCTCACTCTAGTCCAAGCTGACCTGAATTAACTATATAGTCTCAGGGTGGCCTCGAACTCACACGATCCTCCTACCTCTACCTTCCAAGTGCTGAGATTAAAGGCATGCGCCACCACACCTTCTCCAAGTGCCAAGCTTTTGTTGCTGAAAGCAAGTAATCAGACATCCAGTTTCTACCTGGAACTATTCCTTGTCTGTAATCATAATAAAGTGTCTTGTATAAAAGAAAGAATTGGGACTGGAGAGATGGCTCAGCAGTTAAGGTGTTTGCCTTAACTGACCTGAGTTCAGCTGACGCAGCCCGAGTGAGCACTGAGTGTGTCTCGTTCTGAAGAATCTTCCCTTAGGCTCCTCAAGTTATAGCACCTTTACCCAACAAAATAGTAAGAATCTGGCTAAGTGGTTTGACTCCTGAGAAAGAGAGGCTAGTGCTGGGACCAAAGAAACCCTGAAGTGGGTTACAATCTGAGGAGAGACGACCTGGGTTTCTTGTTTGCCCATAACACAGGTGAGCTGGTCAGCCACTCCTTCCCTCTGCAGTGAGACAGGAGCCCAATAGACACACTGATGATGAGGCTTATGTAGGTGGATGATGCCCCTTCACCCCTGGGGTCCAGGAGCAGAGTCAGAGGGCTTTCATACACGGAAACCACATGACTGTCACAGAACCGTGGACATGTAGATGAATTTCAAACAGTGGGGGAACCATAGCTGAGCTACTGCCATGCTGGACCCATGACGTGAGCCAAGAGAGGAAAGATGCCTCTCCACACCTACAAGTCTTCTGAAACCTAGACATACTGAGGGCAGCGTGCCAGAACAGATGCCACTGAAATGACAGAAGTGACAGATTCCATCTCCACCATCAGGAAGAATGGGGAGTTATTTTCTAATTATGAAAAATAAGATGTAGGAGATTTTTTTGTTTGTTTTCATGTACAGTTTGTGGCCTGAAATAGATCCTTGTTGGACCTGCATTTCTAAGCCAACAGGACCTGAAGATGGTTTGCTGTGATTTATCATTTTTAAAGGAGGGAAGTCACATTTTCCTTTATGTCCTTGGCCAAAGGCTCCCAAACTATCTTGTTATGTTGTTTATGAACTCCCGGAACTGCAGAAGATTTCAAAGCATGAGGCAGTCCACATGGTCCTTACCTTTCCAGCACAGGGTGACCATCTCTGGCTAAACACCTAGGAGTCACATAAATAATGGAACCTTCTCCCCGTCCCTACCCTCCTCTACTATAGCCTTGCAGACACAAGAAATCAGCAGCTCAAACTTGATGTGCATCTCCTCTCCATAAGTAAGAAAACATAAGAAGCTTCACTTACAAGTTTCTCAATTTCACATGCAAAATTAATATCTCTATCTTATTGCTCAGATGCTGGAGAACTTCAAGGTCATGTGTATTTTTTTAATCTTTCTGCATTCCTTCAAAATTGTACCTTAAGAGGTCAACTTTTTTTCTCAATATGTTTTGAAAGCAATAATGTTAAATGAAATTGAAAATCTGGATAAACATGAAATGTTATTTAAAGTGTTTTCTTCCAGAAAAAAAAAGTTTTGTAATGATTCTGCCCTCTAGTGCCCCCCCCACCCAACACCTGCAACCAAAAAAAAAAAAAAAAGTGTTTTGCCGCTTTCCATCAAGAATTTATAAGACAAAATCCAGTGTGGTAGTGCATGCCTTTAATTCCAGCGCTTGGGAGACTGAAGTAGGATAAGCACCATGAGTTCAAGGTCAGCCTGAGGCTGCAGAATGAGCTCCAGGTCAGCCTGGGCTAGAGTGAGTCTCTACCACAATTATTTTTTTTTAATTTACAAGAAGAAGACTGGGAAGATTGCTTAGTCGTCAAAGGTACTTGCTAGCAATCCTGCTAGCCCAGGTTCAATTCCTCAGCCACCCACATAAAGCTGGACCCCAAAAGTGGCACAAATGTCTGGCATTATGTTTGAAGTGGCTAGAAGCCCTGGTGCACCTATACATACACACGCATGTGCAAATAAGAAAATATTTTTTTAATTTTACAAGAAGGGTGTTTAAGTCATCAGCTATGGGTATTGACTGGATAAATGACTCATCTGAAGCAGTCCTCATGGAGTCCAGTTACACTTTCTTCTTTGGGACTTTCAAATTCTGGTTACAAATGGTTTTGTTCTGAGAAGTCAAGGATAGCTGAGTTAAGTTCTCTTAATGCCCTTTATTTCCATGAGTATGTTGCAAATGACATAGTAAATTGATGAGTAAGGTGGAGATGAGGCATAAATAGATGTTATTTCCCTCTAATCAGATGTTACTTTTAAAGTTTAAAACAAAGGTGGTTGGGAAAAAGGAAGATCCTGACTTTAATACTTTCCAGAAACTTGTACAAGACAACTTCATAGCACAAGCCATTTAGATTCAACCATTCCTGACGAAGAGCACATAAATATAGCTCCTAATATCTTTCTTCTTTATTAGCCTTCAAGTTGTTTCTCCCTGAGTAAATGCACACCCTCTCTTGTAACCTGACCTCCCCAGCTCTTTCCCAATTGTGCATTTCTTGGGTATGGCATCATGACATGGTGGTAACAAGATTTACCAAAGAGAGAAATAAAATTTTTAAGGCAGAATTTTATTTTCGTTGCTTTATAATTTGATTTCAACTACATTTCTGCACAGAAAATTGTGCATATAGGTCAAGTAAGCACACAAGGCTTGTTCTTGACTCCTGCTTTTTTAGGAGGGTGGAGAGCTTATGTCTTTTCTTACCTTTCAAAATTTTGGAAGAAGCTAATTCCAACTCTGATGGAAACTTTCAGGGTTTCTAGACTTCAGTAGAGAAAGTGGCTACAGATGTGGTGTAAACAGTGGGAAAACTAGCATCAGCCATTGAACTGAGTTGCTATATATCTTGATGAAAATAAAGACATGGTCCTTATGAATGAGTGAAAAAAAGTATCCCCCCCCCCCCGTGGAACCTACTTCTCATAAAAATCCTGTGAACATTGCTGAAATGACAATAAGAAATTTAGCATATTACATAAAATTTGTTGATAAGCAGGGTTTAAGAGGACTAAGTTCTACTTCATTGATGGGTGATTGGTATTCCAAAATAATTTTGATAGTCATATCAAAAATAACTAATCTATGGAGAGATCTACACGGTCCCAAAACAAGACAGGCTTCTGTCAAAGAACTTGATTACCACCTGAAGTGAAAGGTAAGACCCTATTGCTGAAGATGCCACCTGCTGCCAACACAGAACATCAAGAAATCTGGTTAAATCTGGAAGGAAGCCAGCTCTCAGATGGTTAGCCCATTGTGGTAGTTTGATTCAGGTGTCTCCCATAATCTTAGGTGTTCTGGAGGTTAAGTTCCCCAGCTGATGGCAATTGGAAATTGTTGGGGGCGGGCTTATGGGTGTTGTAGCCAGTTTCCCCTTGCCAGTGTTTGGCACACTCTCCTGTTGCTATTGTCCACCTTATGCTGGCCAGGAGGTGATGTCCACCCTCTGCTCATGCCACCGTTTTCCCCTGCCATCATGGAACTTCCACCTCAAGCCTGTAAGCCAAAATATACTTCTTTTTTCCCACAAGCTGCTCTTGGTTGGGTGATTTCTACCAGCAGTGCAAACCTGACTGCAACAGTAAAGTGATACTGAGGAGTGGGGTTGCTGCTGGACACCTGACCGTGTGGCTTTGGCCTTTTGGAGCTGATTTTCAAGGCAAATGTAGAAGGATTTGAAACCTTGCCCTAAGAGACGCCTTGAAATGCTGTAAGTACAGCTTGATGGACTATTCTGGTCGGAGTTGAAAGACCTGAATGCAGTAAGAACTATGGACTGTGAGGTTTGGCTTATGAGGGTGAGAAAGAGCTTTGCTTGGACTGGGCTAGCAGCTTGTATGAGAAGCTTGCTGTTATGCCCATGTCCTGAGAAGTTGTGCAGGGTTGCATTGTGTAGAAATGAACGGGTATGAGCAGAGGGATATGGCACAGAAAGAAAGATCTTTGGGTGAACTGCTGCCCATTCACCTGCAAATTGTTTGAGAGATTACAATCATTGAGATTGGGCCAGCTGACCTGCACTGGGGAATGGGAAGAATGTAGACTTTTTTGAAGGTGCCTGAGTGCTCAAGGAGTGTCCTGTTCTTCAAAGTCTGCTTTATTCCCCCCTGGATTAACAAATTGACACACTGCCTGGTGTTGTGGAGTATAAGAAATGCAGGAAAAAGAGGGTCATTGAGTTTGCAACACAGTCTTGTGTTTTGGAAATGGCCATGGACAGTGTGAAGCAGATTTGCTGCTTGCCTGCATGGAGACCATATGGGGCCATGAGGATGAACCATGGGTTGCATGGAGTGGAGTGGAGATGCCAGGACCACAAGATGGTTGCTAGGGAAAGCTTCTGGTCCCGATGATATTTTCCAGGATTGTGAGTAGCTTAGCTAGAGGGGTGAAATTGGAACTCCAGAGACTTGTTGCTGGTTAGGATTATCAAACTTGGAGATTTTTCACTGGCTAGAGTTATTGAACTTAAAGCTACAAAGTTTGATGTTTGCCCTGGTTGTTTTAACTCTTGTATTGGTGGAATATTTCTCTGCTAGGCCCCATGCCATCTTTTGCAGTGTGAGTGTTTACTCTGTGCCATTATGGGTTTCTGGAGGCATGGATTTTTTTTGTATTATGGCTCAGTTAGAAGATCTTGGACTATAGGGATGTATGAACATCATTGGAATTGGTAAAAATGATGGGGACTTTTAAAGTTGGATGAATGCATTGTATTTTATATCATGGATGGTTAACAGTTTATGGGCCAGGGGCAGAATGTGGTGGTTTGATTCAGGTGTCCCCCATAAACTTAGGTGTTCTGGAGGTTAGGTTCCCCAGCTGATGGCAATTGGAAATTAAAGCCTCCTGGCATTGGTGTATTGTTGGGGGTGGGCTTATGGTTGTTATAGCCAGTTTCCTAATGCCAGTGTTTGGCACTCTTCTGTTGCTATTGTCCACCTTATGTTGGCCAGGGGGTAATGTCCACCCTCTGCTTATGCCATCATTTTCCCTTGCCATCATGGAACTTCCCCTCAAGCCTGTAAGCCAAAATAAACCTCTTTTTTTCCCACAAGCTGCTCTTGGTTGGGTGATTTCAACCAGTAATGTGAACCTGAAGTGAAAGGTAAGACCCTATTGCTGCAGACACCACCTTCTGCCAACACAGAACATCAAGAACTGGCTAAATCTGGAAGGAAACCAGATCTCAGATGGTTAGCCCACATAGTGCTGAAAAGTGCTATGTGACCTGCTGGAGACAAATAGCCAACAACAATTTGAGCAAGTAGGAGACCCTGCTATATGAAAGCAACCAGCCCAACAAGATGTACACACCTGTGCAATAGTGGTACACAGCCTACATGGGTAACCAATGGCTGTCTTATTGGCCAAGAGATCAGCTCAGTGGAAAGGAATGCATGGCTGGAACTGAGAACAAAGATTATGGACTCCCGTGAGAAGCTTCCACTAGGTTTTGGCCAAAAGGGAGGCTACACCCATCACAATCTCTCTAACAATGCTATCAACATTGCTTATCCCTTTTAACCTACCCTGATCTCACTCTCTGTGGAGAATCTGTTTTTTCTTTTTCAGAAAACAGCGAGAACTGAGGGCAACCAAAATCTATCAACAAGACAAGAATACTGACTTCCTGTCAGCAGATGAACCCACCCCCCATAGCAGCTAGGACCCAGATGACACCACAGAGGAACTGGTGAGATGAGCAAGAGTGCTGCTTCCACAGCGAGCCTGACAACCCGTGCCACTGGGATGGAGACAGACACTGAGGATGCTCAAAATGCAGCAGAGCAAAAATCCTGAAGCTTCTGAGAGCTCAACAGTAAAGTAGATTTAAAGCACACCCACAAAGGCTCAGGGAGTTTTGCAGAAGAAGGGGCAGAAAGAATGTAGAGCCACTTGGTGGGAGGGAATATCCAGAGTTATTGCCCCCCCCACACACACACAATGACTGACTGCTGCTCTCACAACTCATAACCCACAAGTCTATGGTGAGTACCAGCAATCCCACTAAGGAGGGCCCACAGTGGAGTGGGAGCAGGGAGGAAGAAAATGATGGTGCCAACACATGATGTGTCCATACAAAGTTTGTACTTAATGAAAAAGAAGAAGAAATAACTGATCATCTTCCAAAATACTGTAAAAATACTATTAAATGCTACTTCATGCTACATGGAAATCTTTCCTAAAAGATTATATATGTAAGTAGAAGAACAGATTAATGGGGGTGAAAAGGCCTAAGTGAGGTCAGGGGAAGATATTGAGTAAAGGAAAGGTGGAAGGAGGGCTAATTAAAATCTAAGAGGATATAAATAGGTCATATGGAAACCTACTTTTTTGGACAATGGAACACTTTTTAAAAAGTATTTTCGACTCCTAAGCTAAACCTCAGGAAATATCATACAAAACATCTTTATCCCAAAGGTAATCTGGCAAGGTGAGAGCTGGGCATTCTTCAGCGATAGTGGCCTCCCTCTGGTGAGCAGTTCCATCTCCCTAGTTGTGCAGGTCCAGCCTCTCACAGCCTCTCCAGTTCCAGCTCAAGAGACAGCTGCCGCTTACCACTGGGCTTTGCTGTTTTCTCATAGGAAAAACTCTTTTATGGCTTAACAGTAGGAAAACAAAAAGAACCCATTACCTGTGAACTTCAAAAAAGGAAACAAGAATATTTATTAATCTTTAAAATCCACTGATTAATGCTGTCCCCTCCCCCATGGTGACAGTTGATATCTTTGGTTTCAGTGTATGTCTGACATCCAATCTATTCTAAATACAGTTTAAGTCATAATAATTACCCTCACATCAATCAAAACAGCTATAGCACTTGTCATCAATAAATGCATACATGAGCCGGGCGTGGTGGCGCACGCCTTTAATCCCAGCACTCGGGAGGCAGAGGTACGAGGATCGCCGTGAGTTCGAGGCCACCCTGAGACTCCATAGTGAATTCCAGGTCAGCCTGGGCTAGAGTGAAACCCTACCTCGAAAAACCAAAAAAAAAATAAATAAATAAAATAAATGCATACATTTTGCACTAAAGTACTAGGTCTTAATTTTTTATTTGCAAAACTCTACAAAACTATTAATTCAGAGCAAAACATTTAGAAGGTAAAAAAAAGAGAGAAGTACAAGAGTGACAAATAAAATTTTAAATCTTAGAATGGTTAAAAAGATAGGCCTTGGGATTGGGTAGATCAAACTTAGAAGCCAGTGCTTGTCACTTACTAGTCATATGCAATTTAATGTCTCTTAGCTTCTTTAAGCATCAGTTTTTCTACAAGAAAAATCTCTCTGATGATAACATCCCCTATTTCAAACACTGTTGTAATGTTTAAATTAATACTTACATTAGATAGTACATGTAAAGCACTTAGAGAAATGCCAAGCAAAAAATAAAATACTTGGGCTGGAGAGATAGCTTAGCGGTTAAGCACTTGCCTGTGAAGCTTAAGAACCCCAGTTCGAGGCTCGATTCCCCAGGACCCACGTTAGCCAGAAGCACAAGGGGGCGCACACATCTGGAGCTCGTTTGCAGTGGCTGGAGGCCCTGGCGTGTCCATTCTCTCTCTCTCTCTCTCTCTCTCTCTCTCTCTCTCTGCCTCTTTCTCTCTCTGTCATTCTCAAATAAATAAATAAAAATAACAACAAAAAATTTTAAAAAAATAAATAAAATAAAATAAAATACTTGACAGATGGTGTGTGGAGAGACACAGTGAGCACGTGTGCATCATTTTAACATAAATATCTTAACAAATATTCACATTACATGTGTGGTGGTTTGAATCACATGTCTTCCCTAAGCTCATGTATTCTGCATGTTTGTTCCCCAGCTGGAGGCAATTTCAGAGTTGGAGCCTTACTGGAGGAGGTTATTGTTGAGGGCAGGCTTAAGGGTGTTATAGCAGCTCCCCCTTGCCAGAAACGGGCTCGCTCTCGATGCTGTTTTCCACCTGCTGATGTGCAGCCTCTGCTCTACCATCTTTCCCCTGCCATCATGAAGCTCCATCTCAAGACTGTAAGCCACAAGCTGGTTTTGGTCAGGTGTTTTGTCCCAGCAACAAGAAGCCAACTATAGATACATATGTTTGATATATAGTTCATACATATATCAAGAAAGCTACCAGATGTGTCCCATCTTTCCATACAAGGAAATTCTACTAACCTTCCCTACACCCAGAAAATGATACAATGTTATGTGTAGACATCAGTTCAAACCATTTTTTTCTTAGAAAATTGACATAGTTATAGCTCACTCATTCTGTAGCACTTAGTCTTAATGGTATATCACATAAATTTTCCCTAGCTACACCAACAATTTTTTCACTTAAGAAACCATACACCCTGAAGGACAGCATAGATTTTACTTTATTTTGACCAGAATCCCAGCTCTCAAAGAATTTAACAAAATGGCTATGTTTTCAAATATCAACTAAGTGTACAGCCAAAGTAGGAGAAGGCAGAACATGCCTTTGACAACATGTCTCCTCTTTGGAAGAGAGAAGAAGAGTACCAATCCTTGCCTTCTACACTGTCAGAGAGCTTTTAGTAGAAAACTGTTCCCTGCCTATAATATTTTTACATGGAGGACTGAAGAGGACAGAAGGAATGAAATATCAAATCAAAGGAAGAACTACTTGGAAAGATTATGGCACTCAGTAAAGTGTGGGTGGAAGAGAGGGACAAAAGAGGGTAATGAGACAGTAATACAGTAAAATTGTAATATGTTCATGTACTAAAGTTCTGAATAAAGTGTTGAGAAAGGAGAAGATTCTGTTCTCTATAAAACCCTTTCCAGCACAGCAAAGGCGGGACCCATGTTCTGCCCTCTGTCATAGGCACTCACGTAGAATGTGTATGGGAATGAAGCAAATACAACCTTTCCCTGTTAATGGCTCTCCTTGTAGATGGAAGTTAAAATATCCAATACAGTTATTACAGTTTGCATCACCAATTAACTACTAATGTTTTAAGTAAGCAAAGTCACTGATAACATTTTTCTAAAACTAAAAGGAATATTTTCCGATTTTCAATAAATGCTTACTAAAATAAACTTCTAATCCAATCCTTTTAACTTATTTTTTACTATTTTTTGTTGTTATTATTGTTTTTCAGGTAGGGCCTCACTCTAGCCCTGGCTGACCTGGAACTCATTCCGTAGTCCCAGACTAGACTCAAATTCACAGAGATGCTTCTGCCTCTGCCTCTCAAGTACTGGGACTAAAGGTGTGCGCTACCACCACTGCCACCCCCAGCTCATGCCCACTTACCTTTCACAATGACCAGCAAAGCCAATCTGTGGTACTATAGTCTAAATTTTATATAGCTTGTCCTTGAAGTAACTATGCAATTAATTCTTGAGACCAGAAATCAGTGAAGTGGATGATAAAAGAGGCAGGGTGAAGGTTTTGAGCAGAACAAGGAGAGAACATTACTACCTTAGCTATGAGGTGTGCTGAAGAGGGAAAAATTGGAGTCCGTCTGATTCTACAGCGTAAATGACTTAAATGAGGCAACCAAGATAGCCTACAATGACAAAAGCCATTTCATTACCGCTGTGCCGCATTCAAGAGCAACCTATTTTGACAGTTTGGAAGAGTATTAATAAGGTTTCAAGAGGAGGAAATAGGAGCTATTCCAGTTACATAAATGTGTCTGCTCAGTACAATATGACCTTTAGAATTCAGTGCCCATCAGATGGATAAAGTGAGTCGACACGGCAGTGCGCATGAGTAAGTCCCTAATAACACAACAGATGGCGCCATGCCAGCAACAGACCTTGACTCTGAGCAGCTACAGCTGCAAATCATGAAGGTGCAACTGAACACCTGAAGCCTGAGTTCTGAGAAAAACATTTTCCAATGTACTAAGTATAATGCACCCATTCTCACGTGTGTCTGAGAAATACCCCACATCCTGAGCAGGAACTTGAGTTTTGCCACAAATACTTTCCACTCAGTTCCCTATGAGCAATGTAAATTTACGTTTGCCTTGTGTATGCGTCTTAGAGTTTTAGTTAATTTTGTCTTAACTACTTTGCATTGAAGACTAGGAGGTGGCTCAGAGAAAATGTGCTTACCCAGCATGGTGAGGCCCTAGGCTCCATCCCCTGCACCGCAAACAGAAGAAAACTGCTGCAAATTTGTAATTGCTCTATTGTGCTTGAGAAATAAACCTTTATTAATAAAGTTATTAATTTATTATTACTATTTAATAGAAAAGGCAATATTTCATTTCTCAGACTAGAAGCTGACAGTGGAAATTAAAGAAACTAAGACATTGGGGCTGGAGAGATGGCTCAGTGAATGAAGCACTTGGCACACAAGTGTGGAGACTTGAGCTTGGATCCCCAGCACCAGTACAAATGCGAGGAAGACATGGAGACCTGCCTGCAATCCCAGACTTCAGAGGTAAGATAGCTAGTTAGACTAGCCGAATCAGCAAGCTCTGAGCTCAAAGGAGACACCTTGACTCAGGCTGGAGTGCTGGCTCAGCAGTTAAAGATGCTTTTTTGTAAAGCCTAACAGCTGAATTCAATTCCCCAGTATCCACATAAAGCCAGGTGCACAAAGTGGTGCATGCATCTGGAGTTCATTAGCAGTAGCAGGAGTTCCTGGTGTACCCAAACTCATGCCCAGTCTCTGTTTCTATCTCAAATAAATAAATAAAAATATTTTTAAAAGAGATCTTATGTCAGAAACTAATGTGGAGAGTAATCAAGGAAGGTATCCAACATCAACCTCTGGCCTCCACACACAAGTGCACAAACACCCTCACACATGTGTGTCCACACACATGAACATGCATATATACATATATGCACACCACATACACATGTAAAAAATAATAAAAAAGAAAAACAAGTAAGACCTCTATATGCTTTGGTAATATGATAACACACTAAACATCCTAGGGAAGTTCTAGAGTCCTTTGAATACATATCTCTTTCCCTTGCCTCTAAGACAAAGCACTGGGGAGACAATATTTCATGTATAGACATTTTGCTTTCAGCAATCCCCTCTGTTTCTTATTGTATTTGATTCTTATGTTTTTATTTCCTTAGTTGTTCTTTCATCAACTTTCGTAGCTTTTTGAGTTGATTCATAACACAGTCCTCTTCAAGTTGAGCTATGTTGCTTTTCTGGGAAAGTCTGGTGAGCAGCACATCTGTGGTCATCCAGTTCTAGCAGATCACTATTTGGTGATTTGCTCTTGATCATTCACACAGCAGTGCTTGCCCAGCTCGCAGCCCCATGGAGGCCTTCCAAATGATTTTCTGTTCTTGCTTTCTACTTTCCTATATCAAATCCAGAGGACTTGCTCTTCCCTTCACTGGACTTCTCCTGAGACTTAATATCTGGCCAATGCCAGAAATGCTTTCATGTGTAACCCTGAAGGTGGCAAGGGCTGGGGAGATGGCTCAGTAGGGAAAGTGCATACCATACAAGCATGAATTCAGATCTCTACTACCCATGGAAAAGCTAGGTCTGAGGTACATACTCATGATCCCACCACTGGGGAGATGGAGACAGGAGGATCACTGGAGCTGCTCTGGCTGGATTGGTGATCTCTAGGCTCAGCAGGAGTCTCTTTCTCTCTCTGTCAGAATAAGAATAACTAAGACTCTCAGCACCAACTTCTGACCTCCACATGCACCCCACACACATTAACATATATACACATGTGTATATATCCACACCATATACACTACACATGGAAAAAAAAAGGTTTTGAAATGTTATAGTCTGACATCAATAGAGTAGAAAAGAAGCAAATACTTTTGGGGTAAGAAAAGCCTGCTCTAATGCTACTCCTCTAGTTATTGTCTAAAATTGTGGTGAAAGTATGTGAGGAAAATTTCCACAGACCTTATGATCCTTTTAAGTTATGTGTTCAAAAACCAAATTATTAAGCCAGGCGTGGTGGCGCACGCCTTTAATCCCAGCACTCAGGAGGCAGAGATAGGTGGATCACCATGAGTTTGAGGCCACCCTGAGATTACATAGTGAATTCCAGGTCAGCCTGGGCTAGAGTGAGACCCTACCTTGAAAAGCCAATAGATAGATAGATAGATAGATAGATAGATAGTTAGATAGATAGATAGATAGATAGATAGATAGATAGATAGATAGATAGATGATAGATAGATAGATAGATACTTAGATAGATAGATAGATAGATAGATAGATAGTTAGATAGATAGATAGATAGATGATAGATAGATACATAGATAGATAGATAGTTAGATAGATAGATAGATAGATAGATAGATAAATAGATAGATAGATAGATAGATAGATACTTAGATAGATAGATAGATAGTTAGATAGATAGATAGATAGATAGATGATAGATAGATAGATAGATACATTAGATATATAGATATGTATATTGAATCTATTATGAATAAGACTCATTTGGTCTACAGAAGCAGAGCAGATGGAGTGCTTGGGCATGTGGGCTCGGACATTGAGGAGAGCCAATGGCTTCTGCCTCCAGAATCTTTAAGGAATGTACAATGCAGAGAAAGGCCAAGTGTAGTGGACGCATGTGACCACACTAAGTTGAGATACAATGTGACCATAGGCCATATGAAGGAACAGGAATGTTCCAGCCTGAGCCAGTTGACATTTCAATTGAAGATCCAGCCACCACGGGCTTGACCCATGACCCTAGCTCTGTCCTGTACAAACTCTGGACAGAACCATAAAAAATATTTAAATGAAATTGCTTCAGTTGGTTATGATTTGTTTAATTTAGTTTGTCTATTTTAAGCCACACATGATAACTACACATACTCATTGGCTGCCATGTAATACTTTCATACCTGTATTCATTGTATAATGTTCAAATAAGGATTAGCATACATATCTCCTCAAACATTAGTTCTTTGTGGTGAAAACATCCAAAATCCTTTCTTCCATTTTTTAATATATAGTACGTCATTTATATATAGCCTTTCTACTGTGCAACAAGCACCAGGACTTATTTATCATGACTATAACTCAGTATCTACTGACCAAACTTTACCCACCTCTTTCTTGCCCTATCCTACCCAGCCTTGGGTACCACTACTCTGTTGTCTATCAAATCAGCTTTCTTAGAATCCATAGGTGAGTGTATTCATGTGGTATTTGAATTTCTATACTTGGTTTATTTCACTGAAGTTAATGACAGAACTTTGTTCTTTTGTTGACTAGTATGCCACTGTATCTATGTACCTCACTCTTTATTCATGCACCCATCAATAGACACAAGCTGATTCCATTTTTTGAGTGCTTCGGGTAGTTCTGCAATAAGCCTACAAGCACAGCTGTCTCTTCAACATACATTTCATTTCTTTGTAAATATGCCGAGTAACAGGTCACTGTCTCACATGGTTGGTCTGTCTTGAATTGTTTGAGGACCTTCATATTATATAATGGAAATATTTAATATACACTGCCACCAACAAAAATCCAAGGGTTCTATTTTCTCCATACCTTTGCCAACATGTGTTGCTTTTTGTCTTCTTGATAACAGCCATTCTTACTGTACTACCACAATAGTCATAACGACATTGAGGAGGAAAGAGGCATGGGAAAGGGAGGAATAACAGCACTTCCTCTGTGTGCCCTACCAAGTACCATCCACTCAGTAATCAGCTACATAAATTATCGCCATAGCCATGCCTGCTAGCCCACATGTGTAGACATCATATGTCATACATTTCATGAAAGATTTTTATTTGTGTTTCAGTGAGGTTGACCACTTTTTTTCAGGACCTGTTGACCATATTTATGACTTCTTTTGAGAAATGCCTCATTAAGTCTACTGCTCATTTTAGTCAGGTTATTGGGGTTTGGGGAGTTCTTTATATGTTCTGAAATTAAACTTTTATTAGAAGGGCACTTTGTAATGCTAAGGAGATAGCTCAGCAGTTAAAGGTGTTTTCTTGTAAAGCCTACTGGCCCAGTTTCAACTCCCCAGTACATACATAAAGCCAGATGCATAAAGTGACACATGCACTTGGAGTTCATTGGCAGTGGCAAGAAGCCCTAGCATGTCCATATTCTCATTCTCTTCTTCTTCTCTTTTTTCTTCTTCTCTCTTCCTTTTTCCAGTCATATAAATAATTATTTTTAAAAAACAAAAGTGCAGTTTGCAAACATTTTCTTCCAGTTTTTAGGTTTTCTCCTCACACTGCTCATTATTACCTTTGCTGTGTAGATATTATCCCAAATGTCTATTTTCTTCATTTTGTTTCTTTTGCCTTGGTGTCTCCTCCAAATCATGTCTCTTCAAATGACATACAGTTGAAAAAAACTTCTCTTCATTCCAAGATTTTCATGAAAGACCATCAACTCCTTTATTAAAATTAATTAATTTTAAAAAGTTGGAATCTCCAGACACTTGGCATCCTTCAACTCAAACATCTATAAATGTAAACTATTACAACATACCCTATTATGTACTCATGCCAAAGGAGCAGACAGCCTGATCTTCAACATGCTCATGCATACCCTGGCTTATGCTTCTCCCTTTAAAACCTAAGACACCATCCGTGCAGTAACTCCTTGCTAAGTTCAGAAGGAATTCAGCTCTGTCTCATCACTGTTTTGGTAACACTTGTGAGGGAGCCAGGGAGCCATTCAACAGGAGTCATGACTAGAAAATAAAAAACAACATAAATCAAATAAAAAAATATGGCACAAAAACCCAAGCATAGCTCAAGTCAAAACAGAGAAGGAGGCATGAGTTTTGCAACAGCTGTGATAATATAGATCTGAAGACCAAAACTGCTAAAGGAATGTCTGAGAGAAACTGGCTTCCTTGAGAATAGGGTCTTGAGTGTTAGCTATGCATCCTTGAAGAACTCAAATGAAAATACACATTTGCCTCCTATCCTGAGCAATTATAAAGTATATATCATGGACTGCATAGTTCAGAATTATATAAAAGGGTTCATAGAATACGCCTTCCTGCCTCTATCTTTAACCAGAGTCTCTCAGGAGCAATTTGGAAATGCGTATGTATAAGTTCTGCCCTTTAATAAGCTCTTACTCCAATATTACAGAATCACTGATTAAATGGTCAACCATCATAATAAAATGACCCTTTTGGCATTAATAACCTTGACTGCACTATTTGAGAGCTTCTGGATAGGGTGCCCAGTGGTGAGGTAATTCAGTAAATCATACTGCTGAAAACCTTTCTTCCTCAATCCAAGCTTTCTTCTTGACTCTATGTACAATACCTCCCACCTATGCACCCACCTCAAAATGTATAAATTTGCTGAATTAGACAAGGGCAGTCATAACAACCCACAGTCTCCCTGCCCCGCCCTGCCTTCTCCTTTGGAGCACTTATCCCATTTTTCCAGTGTTTATGTTTCAAGTCATCCTGGTAAT
Source organism: Dipus sagitta (assembly GCA_036346955.1). Lineage (NCBI taxonomy): Eukaryota > Metazoa > Chordata > Mammalia > Rodentia > Dipodidae > Dipus > Dipus sagitta. The sequence goes on from CM070788.1 coordinate 60,504,733, forward strand.
AGAGAAAACAAGTCTATCCTAGTCAAGAGCCTCAAACCCCATCACAATGTCAGACAGGGTAGAAACCTTCAATAACATTTGTAAATTAATCTGTTTGCTTATTAAATTCATTCATATAATAATGAAAATCATGGGTTTATTTTTCTTCTTTTTGTGGGCAGGGGATTTAAGGTAGGATCTCTAGCCCAGGCTGACCTGGAATTCAATATATAGTCTCAGGGTGGCCTCGAACTCATGGCGATCTTCCTTCCTCTGCCTCCTGAGTGCTGGGATTAAAGGTGTGTGTCACCATTCCTGGTTCAATAATGAAAATCAAAATAATGATTTCCACATAAGTGAAATCAATAGTAATTTTTTGGGGGGGGTTTTCGAGGTAGGGTCTCACTCTAGCCCATTCTGACCTGGAATTCACTATGGACTCTAAGGGTGGCCTCGAACTCCTACCTCTGCCTCCCAAGTGCTGGGATTAAAGGCGTGTGCCACCACGCCGGCTGTAATATTTTTTTTTTCTAATAGTAATTGTTCAACAAGTTATCTTGTTACAGGAATCACTCTTGGTTTATGAAAACAAAATAAAGCCATCACTACAAAGAGAAAGTTAGATATAGAACTAGTGTAATGCAGAGTGAAATGTTTGGGATCTTACAGGGATTTTAACAATCCAAGGTCATATATTTACTGTCCATGTGACCTCAAGCAATTTGACAACTCTAAGATTACACTAATCCCTAAATTGAAGCTAGCATTAGTGTCTTTTTTTGGCTAGAGGGCTGACAATATGTGACCCCCAAAAAAGTCTGTTTCAATACAACCTGTGAGGGAGGGGTTACAGAGGAAATGGCTCAGTGATTAAAGGTACTTGCTTGCAATGCCTAACAGCCCAGCCCAGGTTTGATTTTCTAGGACCCACATAAAGCCAGATGCACAGAGTGGCACTTGCATCTGAAGTTCATTTGCAGTGGTAAGAGGTCCTCGTGTGTCCTCTCTCTCTCTCTCTCTCTCTCTCTCTCTCTCTCTCTCTCTCTCTCTCTCTCTCTCTCTCTCTCCTCTACTTGCAGATAAATAAATAAAGATATTATACACCCTGAAGGCTGCAAATCATTTTTATACTTTTAAAGTGTTCAAGAAGAGGAGGTAGGGGAGGAAGGATCCTGTCTGAGGCCCATGGAGCCTAAACTTGCCACAAGACAGTTTCATAAACTTAATCATTATTAGCAGTTGGAGAGGGTAGACAGTGAAGGTGCCAACTCAAAGGAGATTGCTTTCGATTGTCTGTTAACAAGTACAGGGGAAGAGCTGTTCTCTCTGTCAGTAATTGCATGCCCAGGGGCAGGGGGTGTTCTCTCGCCCACACCTGAAAGTGGATATAATTGGAGTCATCATCCGGTGCAGTCTTTAGTGACCCACTTTTATTCTCTGAGCTCTGTCTGGTCTCTGAACAGGATGAAGACTTGGGCTGGGCTGGGCTGAGCTGAGAGCATCATACCTGCCTGGTGGTACTGCTTCCTTAGGTGAACGCAGCTGTGAGGCACCTGAATGACTAGCTAGTGGGTGACCAAGTGATGCCAGTCCACCTGCAACTCTCACAGGCTGAACACTCAGTCAACTTAATCAGCCCTGGGCCAAGCAGGGCTCAGTCTCCTATAAGGAGAGTAACTAAGTGTGAGGTTTACCTGTAAATAAGCTCAAGAGCCATGCCTCATGCACCTATCACCCCACCTACTCAGGAGGCTATTGCATGAGGATCACAAATTAAGGTCTGCCTGGGATACAGACTGAGTTCTTGGTCAGCCTGGTCAACTTAATGAGACCCTGCCTCAAAGCAAAAAGTGAAACAAAGGTTGAGGATATAGTTCAGTGGCACAATGCCTGCCTAGTATGCCAGAGGCTTGAGGTTCAATCAAGCACTGAAAAAAAAATAATCAAAAACATAATCAGGGCTGGGGAGATGGCTCAGTGCTAAGGCACTTGCTTTGCAAAGTATACTAGCCTGGGTTTAATTCCCCAGTACCCATATAAATTCAAATGCACAAAGTGGCAATGTGTCTGGAGTTCATTGGCAGTGGCAGGAGGCCCTGGTTTGTCCATTATCTTTTTCTTTTTACTATCTCTCCATCCCTTCCTCCACTCTCTCCCTTATAAATAAATAAAATTAAATTTAAAAATAATCAGCTATAGAACTTAGAAAAAGAAAATTATGGACTCAGAATCTAAATCCCCACCAAAAGTAGGTAAAGATGGGATGGAGAGATGGCTCAGTGGTTAAAGGCACTTGCTTGTAAAGTTTTCAGGCTCAGGTTCAATTCTCTAGTATCCACATGAAGCCAGATGCACAAAGTAGCACATGCATCTGGAGTTCATTTGCAGTGGCAGGAGGCCCTGTCTTTTCCATTCTCATTCATTCTCTCCCTCTCTCTCCCTATCCTTCTCCCCATATATATATACGTATACATATAACCTTAACCCTATCCCACTCCCCACTTTCTGTTCTTGCTATGCTTTCCCTGCCATGAGAGAATATAAGCCAAAATGTATATATACATATATATATATATATATATCCTCTGTATCCCTTCTCCCTCCTCCCTCCTCCCTATCTCTTCCTTTCCTATATATGCCCTCCCTCCCTCTCCCCCCCCCCCCCTCTCTCTCCTCTTCCTAAAAAGCCATGCCCCATCAAAGGCATAAAAAAAATAATTAGTAGTTCTTGCATGCCACTAGGGGCATTAGATGCTCTCTCCTGACACTGTATTTTATGGATTCCTGACATGGTGCCAGGGGAGACCACATGCTGGGAGATGGTCTCTCATAGACCGGAGGTCATACTTACAGTATAGCACTCCCTCCTTCAGACACTCGGGGCTCCACATCTTCTCACCTCTGTGTCCAGCTCTGCTCGCTCTCCAGATGAGTCTTTGCCAGATGCTCCAATAGATGCGCTAACTATTCTGTACAAGTGGAAAAGGCAGTATCATGCTGTAAATAAGTGTTCAAGAGAATTCTTGAAGATTTTCTTCATGTCTGGTCACAGATGCTGACAGAGACTGTTGTCCCCTCAATGCTGACACCCTGAATGTCAGCCAAGAAACAGGCTGCCCCAGACCCAGGGCATTCTATTCAAAACAAATAGTGGAGCCAAGAAATGAGTGTTGCTGATAAGAAAAAATAAAGACATGTAAAGACATGAAGAGCTGGAAATTCATGATTTCCACTCCAAACTTGCAAAACAAAATATTAACAGGTTCTAACTCTTTTGACTACAGTTCATTTGATTTTTAGCTGAAATTTTCAGCCTGTAATTATAAAACTAATTCCTTACTTCATTAACTATAGGTAAGAAAACACACAGACCCCCTAACAACAACTGGAACATAATCACTTTTATGTGAACTGTTAGCAGAAATTCACTGACAACCAGCTTCTGGAATCTCAGAGATCAAACATATCATGTGTCAAATTACCTGCAAAAGCAGTTACCTGGGAGATGACCCTCAAGGTAATATAGCCTGCTCCACTCTACACCCAAAGAAAGTAAACGAAAAAATACATGGAATTTAAAATGCAAAGAGAACATGACTTTTCTCCACTTGGCTTTCAATACACAGTTGGAGTCATTTTTGCACAAAGTACACTTTGTTGCTGGAAACAAAATGTGTGGGTTTCTTCAGAGGTGCAGGAAGAATGAATGCTTTCACTGGGGTGTTATGAAAGTCCTGAGAGCCTTTGGATCTCATTCCCATGTTTTCTTTCCTATTTGTCTAGTGACCATCCAACACTCCCTCCCCCACACCACCCTGCTCCAAGCCCCACTGTAGCTGCACTAGGGCCTCCCTTGGCACAGGATCTGGGAAGGTCATTGAAATGCTGGGTATAAGGCAGAACAAAGTGTTGTAAGAGCTCTGTTCTTATTTCTAATATCATTTAAGTTTTTAAAAGTTAGCACAATTTTAAAAGGAAGAAATAAAATCACATGAAAATAATTCAACAAGTTGTTTGTAGCCACTAACAATAGAAGCCTGATGGAGCAAAGCTTAGACCCCCTGTCAAGACCTGAGGTCCTGGCACAAGCAATACAATGTGTTCAAGCCAGTCCAAGAATCTTGTTTCTTACTGCTATGAATCAGCTTACTTTTGCCCAGAAATTCTGAAAGGTAGACAAACAACAACAACAACAAAAAAAAAAAAATGATGATGGAGACCAACTTCAGCATTTACTAAACTTTGGATCTTAAGTGACACTCAAATGTCCACATGTTAAAGGCTTGGTTCCCAGTCTATGGTGGTGTACTGGGATTGTGGTAGTTGAAATGTAAAATGCCCACCATAGACTCATGTGTTTGAATCCTCAATCCCAAATCAGTGGCACTGTGGGAAGGTTGTGCAACCTTTATGAGGTTGAGCCATGCTGAAGAAAGCGCATCACTGGGCGCAGGTCTTGAGTTTTTATAAACCAACTCCACGTCTTGGTCTGTCTCTACTTCCTCTGCTGATTTGACAATGTGATGTCAGTTTTCTGCTCCTGCCATGTTCCCCCTGCCGTGATAGAATAGAGCCTTTGAACTGTAAGCCAAAATAAACCCTGTCCTTCCATAAACTTCTTCTGCTCAGGTATTTTGTCCCAACAGGAAAGTAGTAAACCCCTTTTCCCTTTGGCCCCTGACCATGAGGAGAGTTGTTCTGGTCAATCACATGCTCCTAACATGATGCACTACCCTGTAATAAGGCAAACCAACCAAGGACCACAACCTCCAAAGCTATGAGCCAAAATAAACCTTTCTTTCCTCATAAGTTTATTACTTCTGATAGTCCCAGAAAGTTGGCTAATACAGAACTGTCTTTTTTTTTTTTAATTTTCTATAACTATCCTCCCCTGACCTGATGTCTTCAATACTATCATATCCTCTATGGCTTCTCTACTACATAGAAACTATATTTTTCAGAAAAAGTGTACTATAAAAATCTGATGCTGAGTTAAGTTCTTCACAACTCAGAGAATGACAGAGCTGAGCATAGTGACGCATGCCAGTGCTCTCAGTTCTCTGAGGTGTGGAAGCAGGATGATAGAAAGTTCAAAGCTAGCCTGGGATACACAGTGAGACCCTCTCTAAAAATCAAAAAGACACGTATTAAAATTAAAGCGAAATGAGATTTTTAAGAACTTTGGAGGATGGGGATGTAGATCAGTAGGCAAATGCTTGCCAGCATGCACAGAGACGTGGCTTTGACCCTCAGCACTATATGAGCTGGGCATAGAGGCCCTGCCTACAATTCCAGAGCTAAGAGGCAAAGGCAAGAGGGCCAAGAATTCAAAGTCCTTGTCTGGGCTACATAAGAAGTTCAAGGCCTGGGATATGTGAGACCAAAGTCTTCAAAAGATGATAAATATTTAATGAAATGCAAACGTAATTTCACTGACTTAATTTCTATCCAAGAATCAAACTGTCACTCTGTAAGTTATAATATGGACAATTATCATATGGCAATAAAAGAAAACATAAACAGTTAATATGAATTTTGAACCTTCATCCAGTGACTCTTACCCTGGATGACATCAGCAGCATCAGCTTCACCACCATCACAGGTAACCATGGCAACCCTCAGTGTGAACACATCTGCTCTGCTTTGTCATGTAGTAACATCATCACAGGTAACCATGGCAACCTTCAGTGTGAACACATCTGCTCTGCTTCATCGTGTAGTAACATCATCACAGGTAATGATGGTGAATCTTCAATGTGAACACATCTGCTCTGCTTTGTTGTGTAGTAACACCACAACAGGTAACCATGGCAACCTTCAGTGTGAACACATCTGCCCTGCTTTGTTGTGTAGTAATACCATCACAGGTACCAATGGTTCAGTGTGAACATATCTGCTCTGCTTTGTCATGTAGTAACACCATCACAGGTAATGATGGTGAACCTTCAGTATGAACACATCTGCCTCTGCTTTGTTATGTAGTAACAGCATCACAGGTAACCATGGCGACCGTCAGTATGGACACATCTGCCTCTGCTTTGTTATGTGGTAACACCACCACATGTAACCGCAGCAACCTTCAGTGTGAACACATCTGCTCTGCTTTGTCATGTAGTAACACCATCACAGGTAATTATGGTGAACCTTCAGTATGAACACATCTGCCTCTGCTTTGTTATGTAGTAACAGCATCACAGGTAACCATGGCGACCGTCAGTGTGAACACATCTGCTCTGCTTTGTCGTGTAGTATCACCATCACAGGTAATTATGGTGAACCTTCAGTGTGAACACATCTGCCTCTCCTTTGTCATGTAGTAATCCTGTCTGGACTTTACTGGGTTCAACACAGACATCTAAGACAAAAGCCATAGATATCTAGAATCTAAAACTTTCACTTGGATACTCTTCATAATTTTCAAGATTAGCTAATCATATATCTGTTCTGATGCATTTACCAAGCTAGAGATTAGTAGCATTTTAAGAGAAGGGAAGCAATGCCATGAGCTTTGACAGGGATTTTGTCCCCCATTTCTCCTGCCTTCCCTGCTCTGTCTCCTTAATGTTTCAATATTCCAGGCAACTGATGCTTGGCCTCGTTTTGCTGCACCATTCTGACATTGTTAGATAAGTCTTTCTGACTCATGTAATGCTCCTAACTTTATCTTCAGGCATGCATTTCCTCACAGAACTTGCCTTCCACATGAGCATGTTCCTCCTGAAGTCTTACCAGTGTACCAAGCCTTCCTTCTGCTGCTTCAGATAAAGCTTCAATGTGACTAAAGGACTGTGATAGATGATGTTAAATCATTCCTATCAATATTTAAGAACATGGAGCTGGAGAGATTTCTCAGTGGTTAAAGGCACTTGCTTGCAAAGTCTGATGGCCTGAATTTGATTCTCCAGTACCCACATAAAGCCAAATACACAAAGTGGTGCATGCATCTGGAGTTCATTTGCAGTGGCAGTAGACCCTGGCCTATACTCATATTCTCTCTCTCTCTCTCTCTCTCTCTCTCTCTCTCTCTTTATGTTTTGTCTCTGTCTCTTTCAAATAAATAGAAAATTCAGTAAGATTGTAGAACATTAAGACTGTATCACCCAAGCACATGAGCTGAGCAATATTAACTTGTTCTCTTACCAGTCTCTGAGAAGTCTGAAGTTCATCACCTGTCTCTGTCCTCAGAGTGATCTTAGCCCCCGTAACTCCCATGACAGAGCAGTGTGGTTTCTTTTACTGTTTGTACATGGTCCCTAATTACATCCTTCCTATCCCCAGAAAGGCTTCAGTCATCATCTACTTATATAGACCCAGCTGAGTGTTTGTTGTGGATTGCACGTGCAATGTCCTCCACAGGTTTATATAGTTGAACACTTGGTCCCCATCTGATGGCACTACTTGGGAAAGTTGTAAAACCTTCAGGAGGCAAAGCCTCATTGGAGGAAGTGAATTACTGAGGGTGGGCCTTGAGGGTTTTTGTAGCCTGGCTCCACTTCCTGTTTATCCTCTATTTCCTGCCTGTAGCTACAATGTGACACAAAGCCTTCAGTTTCTACCTCCTTGCCTTCCCCACCATGATAAAATGGATCCTCTTGATTCTGTAAGCCAGAATAAGCCTTTTCCTTTCTTAGGTGCTTCTTAAGTAATTTGTCCCGGCAAGATATAAAGTAACTAACACAGTATTTTCCAAAATCCTCTCTTGTGCACCTTGGATGGGTATTTTCCCTCATTTGAATGACAAGGCCTGTGTGTGTTCCCTGTCTTTTCATGGAACAATGAGTCTCAAGGACATGATGTCTAGCAGCACTTAGAGGAAGATTATGACAAAAGGGAACTGATTTGGGTGGGGAGGGGACATGTATGTTAAGGCTTCATAATGTCATCCATACCAGGACCTACAGTCCCATGCTCTTTTGTCTAAAGGCTCTCCCTGAATAGTTGTGAACACTTCCTTCGCGTCTATTCAAACCTATGCCCCTTCAGAGCCTTGCCACATTGGAATTCCATCAGAATCTTTGAGGGGAAGATTAGCAAAGTAACAGCTTCCCAGTCTCACAGTGGATAGATAAGGACTCAGTTAATGTTCATGAAGAGATCAAATGATTGATAGACACTGCACATCACATACTGCATTTGTTTCAGCCAACAAATGGTAGCCTTCATGTTTCTCCTATCAAGCCCTCTCCCATCACCACCACCACCACCCAGCACCACACCCATTATCACCACTGAGCTGTGAGCTTTTGTAGAACAAAGATAATAACAAAATACAATAAACACCACTACTTTGTGTCCCTTGAAGCACATACCACACTTTCAAGAGCAAAGCTGATATTTTTACTGAGTTCACAATATTGTCTTAGGTGGGACACCACTTTTGTCATATAACTAACTTTAAAATCTGTTTGTTTTCTTAGCTTTACCTCACAAGATACAAAGAGATTTCTTTATGTGACTTAACACATCACTGAACTCTCATGAAGATTTCAAAATGCTTTAAAACTGATTTAGCAGCTGAACATGTTTCTTTTTCTTTTTATTTTTGAGATAGAGAGAAACAAAAAGGCAGAGAGACAGAAAGGGAGAATGGGCATGCCAGAGCCTTCAGCCACTGTGAATGAACTCCAGACACATGTGCCCCCTGTGCACATGAGCAACATTGAGCACATGCATCATTGTGCATCTGTCTTAAGTGGGACCTGGAGATTTGAACATGAGTTCTTAGGCTTCACAGGTAAGCACCTTAACAGCTAAGCCATCTCTCCAGTCCAGCAGTTGAATAGTTTTCTATAGCTCCTTGGAGAGGTTACAGAAATCTCTTCCAGTGTCTAGTTGGAAAGAAGGAGTTCAGAGAAGATAAGGAGGGGAAGAAGGTACTGGGAGGGGATTATAGTCATATTACATTATTGTCATATATGAAAAGTGTCAACAAAAATTTTAAAGCAGGGCATGGTGACACACACTTTTAATCCCAGCACTCAGGAGGCAGAGGTAGGAAGATCACTATGAATCAAAGGCCAGCCTAGGCTAGATGAGATCCTACCTTGAAAAGAAAACAGACCCAAAAAGCTTTTTAAAAAAGAAATCTATCTGTAATTATATTTTACTTTTTTACTATTTTTCTTTCTAAACATTTCTGTATAACATTAAAATAAGCCACTGGGACCAATTTTGAGGCAGATTAAATGAATTAGAATTTACAAGAAGTTTTCTTCTTAGTCTATGACTCCAGAGGCAATTAAGGGCACATTTTGCTCTTGGAATTTAATTCATTCTTTTTCTCAGTTTGGGGGTTCATTACTTACCTTGCAAAGGAGCCTGAGCACATCTGGGAAGGTGACTGTCACTGTGACAGATAAGATAGGAGGAACTGGACACTCATGGCGTCTTACAGCACATGTCACCCTTGTTGGAAGATGTCTCAGGTTCTCTTTTTTTCATGGATGGGACTATGTTGTGTTACTGACACATTCTTACACTAAGAAAAAGTCTAAAAGCTACTTTTCTTTTTCCCCCTCCTCCAGTCTTTTCAACTTTCTGGCACAGTGTTCGTGCACCTGGCCACATTGTTATTTGCACCTGAATGTGCATCACCTTCCAACTACCAGCACTGGAAACTGGATATCTGATTTAACAGTGTCCCCCAAAATTAAATACCTTCAAGTCACAGTAAGAAAAATAATTTCTCTTTTTTTCTTTTATTTTCTTTTGGTTTATCGAGGTAGTGTCTCACTCTAGCTCAGGATGACCTGGAATTCACTCTGTAGTCTTAGGGTGGCCTTAAACGGGGTGATCCTCCTACCTCTGCCTCCTGAGTGCTGGGTTTAAAGGTGTACACCACCATGCCCAGCAAGAAATTTAATTGCTTAATGCATAACATCATTCCAATACTACATGCAGAATGTACCTTCATACATTTATGTGTAGATACTGTTTTCCTAAAGTAAAGAATTGTGGGGAAAACATAAATAAGCTTTAACTTCTCTGTCCTAAAGAAAAATGTTTTACTTCCTGTACAACTATATAAGTCACATATTGTAATGAATATTTGGTACGGAAAAGTTAGAATTCCAGAAAAGGGATGCAAAAGAAGGTACTGGGGGATTGTGATCAAAATACATTATCTGTGTATGTGAAAATTGTCAGTAAAAGATTTTTAGATTGTCAAATTGTGTAACTCTGTTAGAGATAGAAATAAGCATTAAAAACACAACTGCGGGCTGGAGGGATGACTTAGTGGTTAAAGCACTAGCCTTCAAAGCTAAAGGACCCAGGTTCGATTCCCCAGGACCCACTTAAGCCAGTTGCACAAGGTGGTGCATGCTTCTGGAGTTTGTTTGCAGTGGCTGAAGGCCCTGGAGTACCCATTCTCTCTCTACCTGCCTCTTTCTCTCTCAAATATAAATAAAAATAAAATGTAAAAAATACAACTGAATCTGTTTTACTTCATTATAGTGGCAAGCTTCACTATGTAAGTTTATTTGTTAAATAGATCATACATTAAATCTGTTTCTCAAATTAAACATGAACATGGGAAAATTCTTGGCAAGAAAGATTCCAGCAGAAATGGGCAGCTCTTCAAATTGTGAGTTAACTAAAACAAGAAAGAGAAGGCAATGTTTAGAGCTAAAGCTGTTTGAAGCAGCCACTGCATAAGCCAGTGTCAACCGTGTCCCTGCTGTCCTCGGGGAGAGCCAGACTCACGGGTGAGGTCAACACACACCTTCCAACAGCATCTTCAAGAGACCAAAGTGCACAAGAGCCATACTAAGCTTCTCTTAAGCTCCGACTAGATTTTAACTTGTTTTTGAGTTTGTTTTAGAAGGTGGAACAAGCAATCTGGGTTTCTTAAAGTACAGAACGACACATCTTGTGTTCTCAACTCCCCACATCCTAGCAGAAGCATTAAACATCTTAGAGGTTCGTCAGGAACTGCCTTGCCACTTTTCATTTGTGGTCATTTCCATTTGGTGTCATAACAGGAAAAATACTCAAGTTTGTCATTTCCTAAAACTAACAGCAAGTTAAAGACAAAGATCATAAAAATGCCTTTTCATAAAATGAATGTTTAATTTTATACCTGTCAGTCAAAGGGGTGATAAGACAGGTGTGACACCAGGGAGGACTCAGATCAGCCTGCACAGCTCTTCAGACCAAGAACCAAGACGAGCATGGTGGAGTGACAGGGAGCTGGGAACTCGGGCCTCTCTGACGTGTGACTCATCAAGTTCCTCAGTGGAAAAACCTGAAGCATAATGGTGCTCTTTCTAAACATTTAAATAAAACACAGTTGATTATTTTGGTATTATTATGAGCAATTTAGGATTCTTATCTGTCAACAGTTCTGTTTGGTCTCTCCTTTCTTCGGGAGTACAATTCTACAGTTTGCTTGAGGAAACAAATGGAAAAGGCATAATCACAGTAAAAACACTACATAGAAATTCTTTTAGATGAAGGTGTAACAAAATACAAATCCTCTAGAAAGCGTGTTTCATTTTAGCATTTTTGTTTTCTTATTCACTGGAAAAGACCCTCGATATCCTATGAATAAGTTTTTTGTTGATTGAGTACATAAACAAAAGAACCCACAATTTATAATGTAAGTATAATAACCATGCATTACAACACCACTGTGTATATTCCCTGTGCCAATTTAGATACAGCAGTTGGCTCTTCTGTGCTTGTTAAGTATCAAAAGCAAAATTCAGTCAAGATGACTCGTGCAATTTATAATTCGAGACACATAGGAAATCCTCTGCTCTATTGGAATTGGTTAAATGAGTAGTGAGAAAACTATATTTTTATGAATTTCCTCATCACTCTTAGAATTAGTCTTATTTATTTGAAAATTACCCCAAAATTAATTATAAAATGGCCAATTGAATAACTTACTATAACTTCTAATTTTCTGTATTATTCTGTTAATTCTAAAAATAAATTAAATTAATATTGTTTGGACATCAATGGAGGTGCTTTAATGAGCTTTAGGAAAGTTTCTAACGTACAGTAGACATTCAGCAAATACTGTTTAAATAATTCCTGACCATTTACCTCTATGTCAATCAAAGTCACATTTTCCCATTTTAGTAATGTAATATCTGAAATTTTAAAATGTTCTACCTGGTTTGGACCATTATCTCTACCTCAAAATAATCTTTAAATTTAGCCACTCATTATGTACTGGATTTATTTTAATTCTATCTACACATTTTTCAATACTATCACCCCTTCTATTTTGTAAATTCTCTGGGAAATGTCTCTATGAGACATTGGAAAGTATAAGTAACAACATGAGGGGATAAATGATTGTTAACTGAAAGAAGCATTTTTTTTTTTATTTTTATTTGTAAGGTGGTGTGTGTCCATATGCTCACCTGTGGTGGGGGAGGGGCACTTGCACGGAGTAGCCCCTGTAGTGGAACATGCGGTGTCCTGCTCCGTCCCTCTTCCTCCTAGTCTTGTATTCAGCCAGAGTCACTTTCACTAATTCTCCAAATTCTCAAGTCTTGGTTCCCCTACTAGGCTGGGATTACAGGGGCACATGGCCTCAACCAGATATTGATGTAATATATGGAGATTCAAGTTTGGGCAATCTCAGACTCCCTCAAGCCCACTTGCTTTCTCAAGAAGTGCATTTAACTGCTGAGCCATCTCTCCAGCTATATTTTTCTTTTATTACGGACATATTTAGTATGGAAACATCATATGTTGGTTCCATCCTTTCCTTCATCCCTGCCCCCATTCCTCTGGGGGCCGTCCTCAGTGGGATTGCTATTATTCCCCCATGGAGTTGTGGGTTATGCATTATGGAAGCAGCAGTTAGCTATTGGGGGTAGGGGCATGATGTCCTAACTTATGGCTCTGACAATTTTTCTGCCCCCTCTTCTGCAAAATTCTCTGAGCCATGGTGGGTATGTTTTTAGTCTACTTCAGAGATGAGCTCTTAGGAGCCTCTGGATCTCTGCTTTGGTAGATCTTGCATGTCCGCAGGGTCTGTCTCCTTCACCTGGTGCTGATTGTCAGGTTCAGCATGGAAACAGCACTCTTGCTCATCTCCCCAGTTCCTCTGTGGTTTCAGCTGAAGTGCCAGGGGAAGTTTATCTCCTTGGGTCATGCTACCTTCTGAAAAACAAAAACAGACTCTCCAGCAGAAACTGAAGTCAGCATAGGTTAAATGGGATAAGCATTATTAATTTAGGGAAAATTTAACGTATGTAGCCCCTCTTTAGCCAAAGACTAATGAGAGCTTGACATTGGAGATCATAATCTTTGTCTCTATAGGATTCTGACCTGGTTCCTAATTCCAGATATGGGTTCCTTTTCACTGAGCAGATCCCTTAGCCAATCAGAAAGCTATTGGTTACCCATCAAGGCTGTGTGCCACTATGGCACTGGTGTGTACACTTTGTCAGGGTATTGGCTTCTGAGTAGCTTAGATCCCTGGTTGCTCAGACCATTCTTGGCCACTTTCCCCCAGTAGCTCATGTAGCACTTTCCAGCACTAGACAGGCTGTCTGGGAACTAGCTGTCTTCCAAATTCCAACCAGGTCTCTCTGTGTTCTATGTCAGCAGAAAGGATGTCTTCAGAAATAGGGTCTTATCTTCTACCTCAGGCAGGTAACCATGTGCTTTGAGAGAAGCCTGTCTTGTTTGGGTGACCTCCTAGGTCTCTCCAGTCAACAGCTTAATGTGGGTAATAACTGATTTCTGGTACTGGAAGTTACAGGCCAGAGCTAAAAAACATTTTAAGGTTAGGCTTCATCCCACTATCTCCAGGGCCTTTCTTTCAGGTGCTCCCCCCATACTCCTGTTGAGAGTTAAATCTTTTAGCCTATCTTTAAGGATAAAGGTTTCTATGGTACCAGTTCATTTGGGGTTTACTTTTGTGCTTATTTCCCTCTGCCTTCCCATTCCCCTCCCCCCAAACCCTTACATCCCTATTATCCACAGATTCCCTCTGTTCCCCTCAGTACCCATCCAATGGAGGTCTACTAAGACTACTAAAACTGGAGCCCCACAGATATTGCCAGATACTACCCCGAGAGCTGAGGCGTGGTTAGGAGGCCGCCATCTTGACAGGAAGTCCTCCTGCATTTTATTTTTTTAAGTTTACTTATTTACGTGCAAACATAAAGACAAAGGGAGGGAGAGACAGTGAGGGAGAAGTACACCAAGGCTTCTTGCCACAGTGCCTTTGTGTGAAGCTGGCTTTATATGGGTACTGGGAAATCCAACCCTGGGACATCAGGCTACTCTTCTCTCTAGCCCCCCAAGATACATTTTAAAAGAAGACATATTCAACTGGGAACTCTACAAAAGTATCTTGATAGACGTGACATCTGAGATAAAAAGTGTGAAATAAAGGGTGGCAAGATTTGAACAAATAACATTAAAGGGGTCGGTATTCTAAGCCCCCCTTCCAAGTGTAAAAAACAATCGTACTCCCTTAATTCTACTTACAGAATACAGAAAAAGCATAGAAAAGTAGCTTGAAACAAGATGTTCACCTTGAGGCTGGAATCAAACCTCTCTTGAGCAGGTAACAGAAAAGCATGTCAGAGTCTGAAACAAATAGCACATTCGAATGGACTCAATAGGCAGAAGCTGGAGAGGAGACTATTTATAAGGGTATGAGGGTCTGGGGATGTAGCTCACTGGCAGAGTGCTTGCCTGGAATGCTCAAAGCCCTGGGTTCGATTCCCAGCACTGCAAAAATGAAAACAAATACAAAAGGTATGGGCAAAGTGAGAGAGAAGGACAAGGGACGGTGGCCAACATCCTGCCAGAGACATGCCGTCACTGTCGTGAAGCTAGAACTGTAGGAAGTGGTTTCTGATAGGAAGTATGATATCTGAGGAAGAGTGTAGCCAACCGCTACCCAAGCCAGCAGAGAGCCAAAGTAACCCACAGTAAATCTGACCCCTTGCCTGCTCCCTCCAAAGTCCTGTAGCGCCCTCTGCTGGCTGGATCCAACAGAAAGCCAGGAGATAAGGGAAGGATGAAGTTCAGACTCTCCTCCCCAAGCGAAAGGCGGGACCGTGGCACAGGAAGTAAGTAGAAGCAATTCTATCTCATTTTATGGAAAAGACTGACTGGAGATAGATTCAAACCAAGGAGAAGCCTGGTTTTAGGGAAGAGGGAAGGTTTTAACATTCAGGTTTTACATGCCAGGAAACTGGGACCTGGGCCAGAAGGAAATTTGCTTAATGGATAAGTAAGTTGGGTAGGTTCAACCATCTGTTCATACTCTAGAGTGCGACATCATTCCACGCTACAAGGAACTAGTGAATAGCTGCACAGATTTCTTCTGATTTGGTAAATTTTAGAGCAAGACCATGAAGGAAACAAGCTAGAATGTGACTTACAAGATGGGCTGAAATTAAATTTTCAAGTAAGTAATACAGGTAATATGTCATTATATAAGAAGGAATCGGCACGTGTAAATTGCTAAATTAGCTCATAGTGCTCTAAGTTATCTTGTCACCCTCCAGCTTGAAGTTCAACTGTCATGACTTTTGGACACTGTGTACTTGATTCACTCACAAGCCTATGGCTTGACTAGACAGCATGACGGCTTCAGATTCCACAGGCACTAGCAGAGGGGAAACTTATGTTTATGCTCTGCCATAATGAGAAGCCCTTGAGGGTTATAAGAAAGGAAGTGATGGACTGGAGAGATGGTTCAGCAATTAAGGCACTTGCCTGCAAAGCCTAAGGACCCAAGTTCAATTCCCCAGTACCCACGTAGGCCAGTTGCAAAAGGTGGTGCGTGCATCTAGAGTTCGTTTGCAGTGGCTAGAGACCCTTCGTGCCTATTCTTTTTCTCTCTCCTTTGCTCTCCCTCTCTCTTCCTCTCTCTCTCATAAATAAATAAATAAATACCTTATTTTAAAAAGAAAGAAAAGAAGTGACATGGTAAGCTTTCTAGAAGACTGACCTGAGTGCAGTGTGAAGACACATGTAAAGCATATTTTTACTATGAATATCAAACCAGTTGTGAAAGGAAGGCCCAGAAACTGGGGGAAATATGGAGATGTGGCATTGAAAATAAATGGAAGGGGAATGTTACACAGGCAGAATCAACAGGGTTTGATGAAATGAGAAAAGCTTAAATAAGTGACCTAAGGTCAAACATCACTTGCACTTGTATGTTTCACATTAACTTACTTGTATATTTCTCAATGGCAGAAACTGTCTCAAAAGTTCTCATGTATAGCCGGGCATGGTGGTGCACGCCTTTAATCCCAGTATTTGGGAGGCAGAGGTAGGAGGATCGACATGAGTTCAAGGCCACCCTGAGACTACACAGTGAATTCCAGGTCAGCCTGAGCTAGAGTGAGACCCTACCTCAAAAATCAAGACAACAACAACAAAAGTTCTAAAGTTCTCATGTGCATTTGGTACTCCACAGGCACATGTTCAACTAGCCGTAATAAATAAACAAATCTGCTGTTATCTGTCAAGAGCCTGTGTACAAGGAGTTTGCTTATGGACACATAGAACCTAAGCTGTCAGTCAGTTTTAGCCATTCTTTCCAGGGGCATATGTGAAACAATACTGACAGAAATTGCACACGTGCCTGAAAACAACAAGAATTATTCGTTCATCCATTAATTCATTCATGTTGAAGGTGACAGGCTGACAATCCTTTCTGTCATGAATAATCATTACATTTTTTATTTTATTTTAGAGAAAGTGAGGGAGAGAGAGACAGGAATTCATGGACCAGCTAGCCTGGAAAATGTAATAGTGAACAATGAGAAGTGCTGCCTCAAACAAAGTGGAAGATGAGCACACACCCCCAAGCTTCATGCACACCTGCTATATCACACACATGGACACACACACCCCAAAAAGACCTCTATTAATGTTTTCTTCTACTTTATTTTGTTCATTTTTAGACAGGGTTTCCTGTAGCACAGGCTGGTGACCTTTAGCTACACAGCAAGGATCCCCCTGCCTCCACACTCCCAACCCTCAAATTTACAATGACCCTCCTGTGTCTGTTCCTACTCCAGAAGCAGTTCTGAACAGCCGAAGCTGATAGCAGTTCTGAACAGCTGGTGGGTGTTCTCACAAGATGACCTCCTGAGCTAGCAGTCCCCAGCTTCCCCTGAGAATTTAGTAGAAATGCTAATCTGCCTCCATCCCGGACTGAGCCAGAAACTCCTCCAGTGGCCCTGGCGGACACCCGACTTTGAGAAGCACAGGGGTAGGACCCACTCTGGCAGGCCTTACTTCCATTGAAGCTGGCTCTTGTTCCCACCGGGTAGAGCCAGCTGTCCATGTTTTGCTGATGGCTGACAGCTGGATTCAGTGACCTGTTGTGTTTCAGATGCGCTGAGCCAAGTGACCTTTATATTAACAGGTTCACTGTCATTTTTGAGCAAAGACCCACTGTCCCCATTGCTTAATTGGTGATTTTGCATAAACTCTCATCACCTGAGGCCACTGGAGTTTGTCTCTGTGGTTGCCATCTGCAAGGACCTGAAAAACACAGCATGAGATTACAAACACCTTTTCCCAATGCTCAGTGTGAGAATGACATGAACGCTCATGAACAGAAGCAGGTGTGGCATGCAAGCTTAGTAAACAAAGTGCTTCCAGCTGTTCTCTTCGCACAGTACGTTTTTAACTTTTCCCTCAGTGACCACGAGGGGTCAACCTCTGGCCAGTTTATACAGCTCTTTCCGGTAAAAACCTCTGAAAGATGTGCAGAGAGGAAGGAATGCGTGTTGGTGCTTCATTCAATTTGCTCTGGTTTCTTAGCAAAGGGTGGGATACCATGTTTTGATCATTGCCACCTTGTTACAAGTTGATTCCATTGTCACTTTGCCCAGAGGGAAGTCAGGTCCAACAAAACACAACATGATTATCTTAGTTTAGGCTTTTTAACCATAAAAATAACCCAGTGCTGTTAGGATGTGTTACTGTGCAATAGGGTCCAATAAAATTAACTCAAACATTAAAAAGGACTCTGAAAATAAAAAGGGCCAGTTTTATACAGAAAAAAGTACCAGTGAGCCTCTGACTTTATACAAATTTTGTTCTCACAAGCTATCTTCATCCTATTTCATTGATCACAAGAGAACTCTTCTTTTTTTTTTTCAAAAAATCAGTATTTTCTTTAATCCTGAAATTTTCTGTTAATATTTCTGACACTTCACAAAACATCCTTTGTTGACATTCTGCAAATGATACCATCCAATAATGTCCCAATACTCTCTTCTTGTGATGACAGTTTATAGATCTTCTTGACTTCCAAGATGTCTGTGATTTCAGGAAGACTTTTCAGAGAAACCTGATGGCCATCCACATGGGATATTAGGTGCTCTTGATTTATTTGTTTTTCTCCTTCTTCAATGGAAACAACTAGAACTGAAGTATCATTTAGTGAAATACCAAAATTTTTCAAAGCCTCTGAAATATTGTTATTTGGAGAAAGGCTGAAAATAATTTCAGTAAAGAGAGTTCTTGTCTTCATTTTGCCCAGCTTGTACAGATGAAATGCTTTGTTTGCTGCCACAAATATTTGAAATGGATCCACAATCATTGTAGGATTTATCAATGAACCACCGAGAGATCCTTCCATAGCCTTTTTTCTCAAGTGTCCAGCATTTTTTACATCTTTAAATAACAGAAGGGTCACCTTGCATTCAGGAAACAGGTCCAGCTGCTTTGTTAACTGCATTTCATAGATAATCAAGACTCTTACCTGATTTCAGTCCTGCAGATGAGCCACCACCCTATTGAAAGGACTAAGCTAACCATAAAAATTCCATTTTGTAAGCAGACTATAGGAACTCCATTTTGTTAAACATTCTCCATATTGTTCGTGTCAAGAACTCTTCTTAATTAAAACAATTTGGTAAAGCTTTATCTTCAAAATTGCGCAGTATGTCTAACTTTTTCTTATCCTTTAAGAACTAGTGGTGGGGTGCTGTGTAGTTCAGTTAGGATACTTGCCTAACATGTGCAAAGCCCTGGGTTCAATCCCCTGACCAGGTACAACGGGACACCTGGGATCCTAGCATTTGGGAGGCAGTGGAAGGAGGGAGTTCATGGTTGTCCTCAGAACTCACAAACCTCTGTGTGTCCATAAGCCCCTCAGTGCTCTGCGCATGTTCCCGTGCACTAATCACACAGTTGACATGACTTTTCCACCTGTCTGTGAGTTAAGATCATAGCTGTGGCATGAGTGATTCTTCTTCCTTTTTGTCTTTCCTTTCTTTCTTCCTTCCTTCCTTCCTTCTTTCTTTCTTTTCATCTTTCTTGGTTTTTTTGAAAGAAGCATTCATGTATTCTAGGCTGGCCTCAAAGTCTATAGTAGCCAAAGATAACCTTGAACTTCTAATCCTTCCACCTCCACCTCTTGAGTGCTGGGATTCTAGGTACGTACCACCATGGTCAAGGTACGCGGGGCTGGAGACTGAACATAGGGTCTTGTACATGTGAGGCAAGCACTCTACCAACTGAGCCACATACACCTCCCGCATGAACACTTTCACATTGTATTTCTACTATTTCTATGGTGCGCAATGAAATGACTGGCACATAATAAGAGTTGTGCTATTTGCTAAATGAAGGAAAGTTTGTTCTCATGTTAAGTTAGAAAAGAAAGAAAGGAAGAAAAAAGAAACCAAAGTGTGTGAAAATAATAATAATGTATTTTCTCCATTTTATGTTCTGGACTCTATGACTCCTGGTTGCCTAGGTCTCCCAGGTGACGTTTAGGAGAAAATACTAAGTACTTGAGTAAGAAGCACAGGGGTAGTAATATTAGCACTGGAAAAGAACAAAAATTATGGCAAAGGAAAATATATGTATGCTATAATCCTTTTTAAATATTTTATTTATTTATTTGAAGGGGGAGAGAGAAAGGAACAGGCAGATAGATAGAGAGAAGGAAAAGAAGATGTGCCAGGGGCTATGCCCACTGACAAGAAACTCCAGACTCATGTGCCACCTTGTGCATCTGGCATATGTGGGAATGGGGGAATCAAATTTGGGTCCTTAGGCTTCTCAGGCAAGTGCCTTAACCACTAAGCCATCTCTCCAAACCATGTAGCTATACTCTTAACTCAATTCCATTCATTGGTGAATATCTATTTATTTGTTTACATTTACCTAAACTAAACTTGGCACTCTTATGAGTTGCATATGTGCACTGGTGTAGATTGTGTATGCCAACCCAAATTCATGCATTGACCAAATTCATATGTAAATGGAATTTAGAGGTAATTTGGATGACTGTACTACTAATTATATTTTTAAATATTTATTTATTTACCTATGTATTCATTTCAGAGAGAGAAAAAGAGAAGTAGAGAAAAGCAAAGAGAATGGGTATGCCAAGTGTTACAGTCAAGTTCTCACTGCTGGTAGAAATCACCCGACCAAGAGCAGATTATGGGGGGAAAAGAGGTTTATTTTGACTTATAAGCTCGAGGGGGGAAGCTACATGATGGCAGGGGAAAATGATGGCATGATCAGAGGGTGGACATCACCCTCTGGCCAACATCAGGTGGACAACAGCAACAGGACAGTGTGTCAAACACTAGCAAGGGGAAACTGGCTATAATACCCATAATCCTGCCCCAACAATATACTGCCTCCAAGAGGCATTAATTCTCAAATCTCCATCAGCTAGAAACCTAGCATTCAGAACACCTAAGTTTATGGGGGACACCTGAATCAAACCACCACACCAGGGCTTTCTGCCACTGCAAATGAACTCCAGATGCATATGCCACTTTGTGCATCTCGGTTTACATGTACCAGGGAATCAAACTCAGGCCATGAGAATCTGCAAACAAGCACCTTTAACCACTGAGCTATCTGTCCAGCATTCTTACTGAATCTTTTTTAATATTTTATTTGTTTGTTTGAGAGAGAGAAAGAAGCAGATAGATAATGGGCACACCAGGGCCTCCAGCCACTGCAAACAAAATCTAGACACATGTGCCACCTTATGCATCTGGTTTATGTTGGTACTGGGGAACTGAACCTGGGTCCTTAGGCTTTGCAGGCAAATGCCTTAACCACTGAGCAATCTCTCCAGCCTCCAACTACTGATTCTATAAGATAGACTAACAAACTTACAAGCTTGTTGGGTCTAACAGTGAGGTGTTCTCTGCCAAGCTCCGTAGGCCTTCAACTGATGTTGGCACCTCTTCTTGGATTCCCAGCCTCCAAATTCATGAGTAAAATGTACTAGTTACTTTCTCAGAGCTGGGACAGTAATCTTAGCCAGAAGAGCTTAAGAGAGGATAGGGTATATTTTCAGTATCAGCTGTTTAAAGGGGAAGTCAGTATTACATAAACGCAAGGCCTGCCCCAGTGCCACACTTCCTCCAGCAAGCCTCCACCTGCTAATGGTTCCACAACTTATGCACACAGCACCACTAAATGGAAATTAAGAATTCAAACATGAATCCATGGGTGGCATTTTCCATTCAAACTACCACCCTGAGCAAGCCTTTATTCTTTGTAAGTTACACATGTCCTTCAGGTCAGTTACAGCAGCAAGAAACCAACAAAGCCACCCACCAAACAATTTGGTCACCAGGAACCAATGGATTATTTTTCTTTTTTTTAACTTTTCTTATTTACAACTTCCATAATTACAGACAATAAACCCCATGATAATCTCTCCCCCCCCACTTTCCCCTTCACAAAGCTTCTCTCTATCATATCTCCTCCCTCTCTCTGTTAGTCTCTCTATTACTTTCATGTGATCATCTGTTCTTCCTATTATGAGGGTCTTATGAAGGAAGTGCTAGGCACCACAAGGTCTTGGATATCAAGGCCAATTTCTGTATGAATCATTGCATTAAAAGCAGTCCTAATCTTCCTTTGGCTCTTACATTCGTTCAACCACCTCTTCTGCAATGGACCCTCAGCCTTGGAAGATATGATAGAGACATTTCAGTTCAGAACACTTCTCTGTCACTTCTTCTCAGCACTATAGTGCTTTTGGGGTCATTCCAATGGTCACCACCATCTGAAAACAGAAGCTTCTCTAATGAAAAGTGAGAGTAGCATTAACATATGGATATGAACTTTAAGTAAAGTGCTTACAGGGCTGTCTGGTGAGCACAGAATAAGCATTTAACCAGACAAGAGTAGCGAAGCTATCACCCTAGGTTAGGGAATTGGCGCTCTTCAGAAAAAGGGTCAGTTTTATCCCATCCACAAAGATGGCTGATGCGTGGACATATATATGCCTGCCTGAGGCGTCCTGGTTCACGTGGACCACTTTTTGCGGATTCGCCCCCTCACTTACAAGTGTTGAACCTACTGGAATGGGGATGTCTCAAATGTGAGGGAGCAGGGCCCAGAGGGTGTGTTTCTCTGGGAATAAGAGAGCTCCAGAAAGTATCCTTTAATTGGCTGAAGGAGGAGGGCCTCCACGAGTGCCGGGCCAGCTGACAGACCAGGTGAGGCTGCCTCACACATCAAACATTCAGACATTTGATATTCGTCGAGACCGCCTGAGTCCACTCGCGTGGACTGCCCACTTTCCCCTCTCCCTGGTGATGATGAGGTGTCCCCTTGTCTGAAACGTGCAGGGATGCTGGTCCACGTTTCTTGAGAGAGAGGCTGACAACTCCAGGACTTCAAAGGAGCGGTGTTTTGCTTCCACCCAATGACAAAGGCGGCAGGACTCTTGGTTCTGGGTGGAACGCCACTCACATAGGTTCTTTAATTCCTTCTGGATGTGTTTTGAATAGGAATTGAATCAGAATAAAATTCCTAGGTACACATGACAGGTGCTGGCCAAGGAGGCCCTCACTCTTCAGAAACCTGTGTTGAGCACATTTTCATCCCCCCACACCTGAAGGAAAATAAAAGTATTTTACTAATTTAAATGTGTGAGAGAGAAAGAGAGATAGGGAAGAGAAAGGGAGAGATACAGGGGATGGGCACACCAGGTGCCCTACCCCACATGAGTGCCCCCTTTGCATCGGGCTCACATGCATCCTGGGGATTTGAACCGGGGTCCTTTGGCTTTACATTAAAAGGCTCTAACTCCCAGGCCATCTCCCAGTTCCCACAACTCCTGTGCCTGGTCTCCTTTCCCTAGCTTTTTCCAGCTAGGCTTGAGGTCTGATATCGGCAGACCTGTAATTCATGATGTAGCCACAGGGTGGTTGCGATGTCATGCTCATCCTCTTATCTCTGCTGCCAGTAAAGGTGCCTGCCATGACTTCAAGCTCCCTGTGTTGATGATGCTCAACTGCTCTCATCATCGAGAATCAGAGATCAGATGAAAACGCTGCAAGATGGGTCAAAGGTCACAAACAGGCCTAAAGGTTTGTCCTTCAACAGGGATACCCTAGAATGAAATATGTATATGACTTCCACTTCACCCACAGATATGGCTATCATTTTCTGGCAAGTAAACCTATCATTCCAGTCCAGTATACAAGAACCTGTTTGGAAAAGTGGAGACGTTGGGTGCAGTGTCGTCTACACTGTCACAATAAAGCATAGTCATGCCTGTTTTCTCTTCCATGTCACATGGGAATTTCTCATGATTGTAAGGAGCGCAACACCCTCAGAGTACACGTTTGGAACATGACACTCCGAATTCTTCCTGGCCTGGCTTCAGCAATTATGCCCTGGGCCTATAAGGCATGAAGAATGTCCATACTTGCATATGGGTTTTACTCATATTGTGTTTGCCCTCTCGAACTTGGGAAACTTCTGTGTGTCTACTGCCTCAAAGAGAGGTCAGTCCTCTGGATAGAAAGGGGCTCAGGACTCATTGGTAGTATCTCACTTCACCTGTAAGCTCTGCATGTCCCATGCACATGTGACCACTTATGTCACATGTGTGTCAGGAACCTCCTTTCCCTAGCACACAGAGATTCCCTGCATGGTCGTGGCATTCTCTCGGTCCAAAAAGCTCCCCATTCGCTAACATAGGGAGAGAGCTCTCAGCGTAGGTTAGGGAATCAGCTCTCTTCAGAAAATGGGTCAGTTTTATCCCATCCACGAGGACGGCTGATGAGTGGCCATATGCCTGCCCGAGTCATTCTTGTTCAAATTGAGCAAATTTTTCGGGTTCACCCCCTCACTGACAAGTGTTGAACCTACTGGAATGGGGATGTCTCAAATGTGAGGGAGCAGGGCCTAGAGGGTGTGTTTCTCTGGGAATAAGAAAGCTCAAGAAAGTATCCTTTAATTGGCTGAAGGAGGAGGGCCTCCATGAGTGCCGAGCCAGCTGACAGACCAGGAGAGGCTGCCTCACACATCAAACATTCAGACATTTGAAAATTGTCCAGAACGCCTGAGTCCATTTCCGTGGACTGCCCAATTTCCCCTGTCCCTGGTGATGATGAGGTGTCCACTTTTCTGAAACGTGCAGGGATGCTGGCCCAGGTTTCTTGAGAGAGAGGCTGACAACTCCAGGACTTCTAAGGAGTGGTGCTTTGCTTCCACCCAATGTCAGAGGTGGCAGGACTCTTTCTTCTGGGTGGAATGTGACTCACATAGATTCTTAATTCCTTCTGGATGTGTTTTGAATAGGATTTGAATCAGAATAAAATTCCTAGGTACACATGAAAGATGCTGGACAAGGAGGCCCTCACTCTTCAGAAACCTCTGTTGAGCACATTAACGTCCCCCCCCACCACCACAAGGCAAAGAAAGTACTTTACTTATTTAAACATGAGAGAGAAACAGACAGAGATACAGAAGAGAAAGGGAGAGATAGAGGGAACTGGTACACCAGGTGCCCTACCACGCATGAGGGCCCGCTTGTGCATCGGGCTCGCATGCGTCCCAGGGATTCGAACCGAGTTCCTTCGGCTTCACAGCAAAAAGCTCTAACCCCCAGGCCATCTCCCGGTTCCCACAGCACCCATGCCTGGTCTTCTTTCCCTTGCTTTTCCCAGCTATTCCTGAGCTCTAGTAGTGGCTGAAATGAAATTCAGGACATAGCCTGAATTTGTCATGATTGTGAGAAGCAAGTGAGGCCACAACAAAGTGTAACTGTGTTCCCAGTGGGCCATGTGTTACGTACTTACGGTATTTTCCTTGATGTGTGTGAACATTACTCAATGAACCAGGGGCACGTCCGTGATCTTCCAATACTTACCCTTCTGGTCCTTCATTCCACCTGCACCCACTGTCGGGTCACGATGGCTCTTGAGAGCCTGCGAATGCGTGCACAAACCCTCAGAGTACACGTTTGGAACCCAACACTCTAAGTCTTCCTGGCCTGGCTTCAGCAATTTTGCCCTGGGCCTATAAGGCATGAAGAATGTCCATACTTCCATATGGGTTTTACTCATATTTTGCTTGCCCTCTCGAACTTGGGACACTTCTGTGTGTCTGCTGCCTCAAACAGACGTCAGTCTTCTGGCTCAAAAGGGGCTCTGGACTCACAGGTAGTGTCTCACTTCCCCTGTAAGCTCTGAATGTCCCATGCACATGTGACCACTTAAGTCACGTCTGTGTCCGGGGCCTCCTTTCCCTAGCACACAGAGATTCCCTGCATGGTCATGGCATTCTGTCGGTCCGAAAAGTTCCCAATTCCCTAACCTAGGGTGAGAGCAAGGCTGTCACCCTAGGATAGGGAATTGGCTATCTTCAGAAAATGGGTCAGTTTTATCCCATCCACAAAGGCGGCCGAGCCATGGCCATATGCCTGCCTGAGTCGCTGTTGCTCAAATTGAGCAATTTTTTCGGGTTCACCCCCTCACGTACAAGTGTTGAGCCTACCAGAATGGGGATGTCTGAAATGTGAGGGAGCAGGGCCCAGAGGGTGTGTTTCTCTGGGAATAAGAGAGCTCCAGAAAGTATCCTTTAATTGGCTGAAGGAGGAGGGCCTCCATGAGTGCCGGGCCAGCTGACAGACCAGGAGAGGCTGCCTCACACATCAAACATTCAGGCATTTGAAAATCGCAGAGAACGCCTGAGTCCAATTCCGTGGACTGCCCACATTCCCCTGTCCCTGGTGATGATGAGGTGTCCACTTTTCTGAAACATGCAGGGATGCTGGTCCAGGTTTCTTGAGAGAGAGGCTGACAACTCCAGGACTTCTAAGGAGTGGTGCTTTGCTTCCACCCTATGACAGAGGCGGCAGGACCCTTGCTTCTGGGTGGAACGCCACTCACATAGGTTCTTTAATTCCTTCTGGACGGTTTTTGAATAGGAATTGAATCAGAATAAAATTCCTAGGTACACGAAACAGGTGCTGGCCAAGGAGGCCCTCACTCTTCAGACACCTGTGTTGAGCACATTAACGTCCCCCCGCCCCCACAAGGAAAAGAAAGTATTTGACTTATTTAAATGTGAGAGAGAAACAGTCAGAGATAGGGAAGAGGAAGGGAGAGATAGAGGGAACTGGCACACCAGGTGCCCTACCACACATGAGCGCCCCTAGGTGCATCGGGCTCGCATGCGTCCCGGAGACTCGAACCGAGTTCCTTTTTCTTCCCAACAAAAAGCTCTAACCCCCAGGCCATCTCCCGGTTCCTACAGTGCCCATGCCCGGTCTTCTTTTCCTTCCTTTTTCCCACTAGGCTTGAGTTCTGGTACCGGCTGACCTGTAATTCACGATGTAGCCACAGGGTGGCTACAATGTCATGCTCATCCTCTTATCTCTGCTGCCAGTAAAGGTGCCTGCCATGACTTCAAGCTCCCTGTGTTGATGATGCTCAACTGCTCTGATCACTGAGGATCAGAGATCAGATTAAAATCCTGCAAGATGTGTCAAAGGTCCCAAACAGGCCTAGATGTTTGTCCTTCAGCAGGGATACCCTAGAATGAAATATGTATATGACTTCCATTTCACCCACAGACATTGCTATCATTTTCTGGCAATTAATATATCATTGCAGTGCAGTATACAAGAACCTGTTTGGAAAAGTGGAGACGCAGCGTGCAGTGTCATCTACACTGTCACCATAAAGCATAGTCATGCCTCCTTTTTTCTTCCATGTCACATGGGAATTTCTCATGATTGTGAGAAGCACGAAACCCTCAGAGTACACGTTTGGAACCTGACACTCCTAAGTCTTTCTGGACAGGCTTTAACAATTTTTCCCTGGGCCTATAAGGCATGAAGAATGTCCATACTTGCATATGGGTTTTACTCATATTTTGTTTGCCCTCTCGAACTTGGGACACTTCTGTGTGTCTACTGCCTCAAACAGACGTCAGTACTCCAGCTACAAAGGGGACCAGGACTCATTGGGAGTGTCTCACCTCACCTGTGAGCTCTGTATGTCCCATGCTCATGTGGCCACTTAAGTCACGTTTGCGTCATGGGCCTCCTTACCTAGCACACAGAGAATCCCTGCTTCATCATGGCATTCTCTCAGTCCTAAAAGCTCCCAATTCCCTGACCCAAGGTGAGAGCGAAGCTATCACCCAGGTTAGGGAGTTGGCTCTCTTCAGAAAAAGGGTCAGTTTTATAAGATCCGCAAAAATGGGTGATGCGTGGCTAATGCCTGGCCGCATTGCCCTTGTTCACATTGAGCACCTTTTTAGGGTTCGCCCCCTCACTTACAAGTGTTGAGCCTACTGGAATGGGTATGTCTGAAATGTGGGAGAGCAGGGCCCGGAGGGTGTGTTTCTCTGGGAATAAGAGAGCTCCAGAAAGTATCCTTTAATTGGCTGAAGGAGGAGGGCCTCCATGAGTGCTGAGCCAGCTGACAGACCAGGAGAGGCTGCCTCACACATCAAACATTCAGACATTTGAAAATCGTCGAGAACACCTGAGTCCACTTCCACGGACTGCTCACTTACCCTTGTCCCTGGTGATGATGAGGTGTCCACTTTTCTGAAACATGCAGGGATGCTGGTCCAGGTTTCTTGAGAAAGAGGCTGACAACTCCAGGACTTCTAAGGAGCGGTGTTTTGCTTCCACCCAATGACAGAGGCGGTAGGACTCTTGCTTCTGGGTGGAACGCTGCTCACATATGTTCTTTACGTCCTTCTTGACATGTTTTCAATAGGAATTGATTTGCTTACGTTCTATCAGAATAAATTTCCTAGGTACACATGACAGGTGCTGGCTAAGGAGGCCCTCACTCTTCAG
Organism: Dipus sagitta; assembly: GCA_036346955.1. NCBI lineage: Eukaryota > Metazoa > Chordata > Mammalia > Rodentia > Dipodidae > Dipus > Dipus sagitta. The sequence goes on from CM070788.1 coordinate 60,532,766, forward strand.
AAACCTGTGTTGAGCACATTTTCATTCCCCCGCCCCACAAGGAAAAAAAAAGTATTTTGCTTCTTTAAATGGGAGAGGGAAAGAGAGAGATAGGGAACAGAAAGGGACAGATACACGGAATGGGCACACCAGGTGCCCTACCCCACACGAGCGTCCCCTTGTGCATCGGGCTCGCATGCGTCCCGGGCATTTGAACCAGGGTCCTTTGGCTTCACAGTAAAAGGCTCTAACCCCATGCCATCTCCTGGTTCCCAGAACTCCCATGCCTGGTCTTCTTTCCCTAGCTTTTTCCAGCTAGGCTTGAGGTCTGATATCGGCAGACCTGTAATTCACGATATTGGCACAGGGTGGCTGCAATGTCATGCTCATCCTCTTATCTCTGCTGCCAGTAAAGGTGCCTGCCATGACTTCAAGCTCCCTGTGTTGATGATGCTCAACTGCTCTGGTCATTGAGGATCAGAGATGAGATGAAAACACTGCAAGATTGGTCAAAAGTCACAAACAAGCCTAAAGGTTTGTCCTTCAGCAGGGATACCCTAGAATGAAATATGTATATGACTTCCATTTCACCCACAGACATGGCTATCATTGTCTGGCAAGTAAAGATATCATTGCAGTGCAGTATACAAGAACCTGTTTGGAAAAGTGGAGACGTTGGGTGCAGTGTCGTCTACACTGTCACCCTAAAGCATAATCATGCCTGCTTTTTTCTTCCATGTCACATGGGAATTTCTCACGATTGTGAGGGCAAGTAAGGCCACAACAGATTCTAACTGTGTTCACAGTGGACTGTGTGTCATGTACTTACCATATTTTCCTTGATGTCTGTGAACATTACTTAATGAAGGAGGGGCACATCCATGATTTGCCAATACTTACCCTTCTGGTCTTTCATTCCACCTGCACCCATTGTCGGGTCACAATGGTTCTTGAGTGGCTACACAAACCCTCAGAATACACATTTGGAATCCAACACTCCTAAGGCTTTCTGACCAGGCTTCAGCAATTTTGCCCTGGGCTTATAAGGCATGAAGGATATCGAAACTTGCATATGGGTTTTACTCATATTTTGTTTGCCCTCTCAAACATGGGACACTTCTGTGTGTCTACTGCCTCAAACAGACATCAGTCCTGGGGCTAGAAAGGGGCTCAGGACTCCTTGGTAGTGTCTCACTTCACCTGTAAGCTCTGCATATCCCATGTGCATGTGACCACTTAAGTCATGTGTGTGTTAGGGGCCTCCTTTCCCTAGCACACAGATTTCCTGCATCGTCGTGGCATTCTCTCGGTCTGAAAAGCTCCCGATTCCCTAACCTAAGGTGGGCTCTCTTCAGAGAAAGGGTCACTTTTATCCCATCCACAAAGACAGCTGATGCGTGGCCATATGCCTGCTGGAGTCGTTCTTGCTCACATTGAGCACTTTTTTTGGGTTCGCCCCCTCACTTACAAGTGTTGAGCCTAGTGGAATGGGGATGTCTGAAATGTGAGGGAGCAGGGCCTGGAGGGTGTGTTTCTCTGGGAATAAGAGAGCTCCGGAAAGATTCCACAATATTCTGCCCCAGCCTGCGGGGGTACAACAGAGGCCCGAGGAGAAGTCAACCTGAATGGGAATAAGCAAACAGACACTAGGAAGGGGACCAAGCTGTGTTTGGTCAAGGTCTCTATTTTAATTAGCACAGGAGGGTTTATATAGGGAGATTCAGGGAAGGAAGGCTAGTCATATAGCATGTAAGCAGAAACAGGAACTTTGAAGGTGAGGCCGCATGTAGCTGTTCTGGGAAGGTCCCAGGCGTGGTGTTCAGAGCACAGTGGGTCTTGTGATTTCCAGTAAGCGATTCAAGATCCAGGAAACAGAAACTCATTGTTGTTCATGGATGCCTATAGCCTAAAATGGCTGTTGTTTGGCTCAGGGCTCCCAACATCTCCTCCCTTCTTTTATACAAAAGAGGGGGAGGCCCGCTATTCAGTGGTGCGCTTTAACCAACTGGGGGAGTATTGACCTGACTCCTCCCGTGGGCTGTCATTGTTTCGTCCCACAATCCTAGCCCTTGGTACCTTTTGGGGAGGGGAGGCAGGGCCTATGTAATTATGACAGGTGTGGTACCAACCTCCATGCAAGTCAGGTTTTTCTCTCAGGGAATTCGGAATCGGTCAAAGAGAGACCTTCCCTTGCAGTGCTTTGCCTCGCACCCACTTTGTTGCCCATATCGTACTCACTTTTTTGTGGGCTGATATGCATAGGTCTGAATCCTATGCAGTCTTAAGGGAGGGGAAGCCTTTTGGCCATGAGACAACTAGACTGCAGCAATAGCAGAGGGGTAGAGGACAGTAGCATAGTGAATGAGTACAGAATGCATGATCAAGGGAGAGTGGCAGCTGCAGGTAGGTCTTCGGTGGCATGGCCTCGATCCGCCAGCTCCAGTCTGTGATAATGGACCTGTAAAGGCTGCATCTTAGTGGCTTCAATCTGGGAGGCATTAAGTAGATGGATGGCATATTGGAGATACACTGGCCAAGAATCCCCTTTTACCTTATTGTTTTGGAGGGCTGAGTGGAGGTGTTGTTCATTTTCTATAATTAATTGATTTACTTGATCCTTGGAGTCTGCAGGGACTATATATATATATATATATATATATATATATATATATATATATATATATTTCCTGTAGGGTAGGAGGACCATCCATCATTATAGAGTTTGCCTGTGACTCCCTTTTCCCAGCGCTCATTCCAAGGGTTGGAGATAAAAAGGGTAAACTCTTCTCCTTGGAGGCGGAGAATACCATTTTTGTTGATGGCTTCATGAATATTGCAGCTCGAATATCTACACCCTCCATAGGTGGATTCATAATTTAAACAACTGCCCTCATTGTCATAAGAAAAGCAGGAGTAAGGCCTATATGTAGCAGTAATTGTTTTTGGAGTGATTTTAAAGGTGAGGGCTGTCTGGCATCCTGTTAGAGGGCAGCGCCCTGAGCCAATAAGGGTGGTGGAATCCTGGTTGATGGGACCTTCCTTTACTTGGAATTCCCATTGAAAGATGGTAGCAGTAGTTAGGGGGACAATGGGCAACAAGGAGCAGAGGAACAGTAGATGTCGGGGGTCAGTCGTTTTCATCTTGATTCTTGGATATTGGAAGCCTGGAAGAGAAAAGAGGGAGTTGCCTCAGGAACAGGGTGTTCTTGGGCATATATTACTGAGAACTTATAGGCTCGTTGATTTGTTTGACTAAACGTTCTGGTAGCCATGGTGCGGCATCATTTTGGGTATCGAACACACAAACTGACCCACAGCCCCAAATGAGGACTGGGTCTGGGCCATTCCATTTCAGAGTCAAAGGATCTTTCCACATAGCTTTGGTGAAGGTATTTTTTGTGTTTGTATGCCAAAAACGATCAGCAGCTGATTTTCCTTGAGTGTCAAGGGTTAAAAAGTTTAGGACAAACAGGGCATGATGAAGGATATTGTTTGGGGAGCCTTTTATGGGATATAAATCCCCCATTTTCAATTTTTGGAGGGTATGTTTAATAGTTTGGTGAGCTCGCTCAACAATTCCTTGACCCTGGGGATTGTATGGTATGCCTGTAATATGTTTAATTTGTAGTTGATGACAGAAATTTTGGAATTTTTACCAGTATATCCAGGACCATTATCAGTTTTAATAATTTGGGGCTTTCCCATGACACCAAGGCAATTGAGTACATGAGCAATGACATTTTTTGAAGCTTCGCCAGCATGGAGGCTGGCAAAGATGAATCCACTAAAAGTGTGCACAGTGACGTGGAGGTACTTAAGATTACCAAATGAGGGAATGTGTGTTACATCCATTTGCCAGATCTCATTGGGAATTAAACCCCTAGGGTTCACGCCCAAGTGGGGGACAGGTAGGAGGGTGACACAGTTTGTGCATTGTTTGACTATCTGGCGGGCTTGTTCCCTAGTGATTTTGAAAAGAAGATGCAAGGTTTGAGCATTAAGGTGATGTACAGAGTGAGCTACTTTGGCCTGAGCCACAGGGTCGAGCTCAACAAGGAAGGCAAACTGTGTGGCTTTGTCAGTCATGGTATTGCCTGTGGCTAGAGGCCCAGGGAGTCCAGAATGAGCACGAATATGGCCTATATAAAAAGGTTGTTTCCTTGAATGTATGCATTGCTGGATGGAGAAAAACAGAGGGGTGGCATTTGTAGTGGGTTTTATGTATGGCACGGTTTCTAAAAGGGGGATGGATTGAGCAATATAAGGACTATCAGTATATAGATTAAAGGGAGTATTTGGAAGTTGTTGAAAAACCTGTAAAACAGCAAAAAGCTCCACCAGTTGAGCAGAGTGGAATGGGGATTGCAGGGAAGTGGTTTGATTGTCTACAGTGAAGGCTGCCACTCCATTAGAGGAGCCATCAGTGAAAACTAGGGGGACATGGGGAAGAGGTTGGGGAGAGGTTAATGTAGGAAAAACAAATGGTTGAATTCTCAGAAATTGGAGAAGCTTGTTAGCAGGGTAATGATTATCAAGGGATCCCTGAAAAGAGGTGCAAGATATTGCCCAGTCGTCATCATTTTGTATTAACCACTGGATTTGGGTAGTGGAATAGGGTAGAATGATTTTATCAGGGTCCTTACCAAATATTTTTCTGCTTTAGTCAAGTCCAATTTTTATTAATTCTGCCACCCACGAGGTGTAAGGGGTAAGGACTTTGGGTGGTGAGGCAGGCAAATGGACCCAGAAGAGGGGCCCCTCCTGCCAGAACACCCTGGTAGGTGTAAAGTCAGTGGCACAAATGACAAGGAGAAGAGGCTCCTCATAAGAGATAAAAGTGACCCTTTGGCTCAGAACTGCAGCCTCCACTATCTTCAGAGCCTCTAGGGCAGGGGCCATTAATGAGCAGCTGGAGGCAGGGTCTGGGTCTCCTTTGAGGATGTCAAACAAGGGTTTAAGCTCTCCAGTAGTTAGCTTGAGATAAGGCCTGAGCCAATTGATATCTCCTATGAGTTTTTGAAAATCATTTAAAGTTTTTAGATGATCAGTTCTAAGTTGAATCTTTTGTGAAAGAATTTTGTTATGAAAAGTTCAAAGCCTAAGAATAAGTAAGGGGGTTTTAATTGAATTTTATCAGGAGCTATCTGAAGACCAGCTCTGGTAAGGGCCCTAGAAAGCTCTTGAGAGCAAGTAAGGAGTTCAGTGGGATCAGGTCCGGCCAAGAGAATGTCATCCGTATAATGAATGATATACAAGGAAGGCCATTTATGTCTAAATGGATCTATAACTTGGACCACAAATTTTTGACACAGCGTAGGGCTGTTGGCCATCCCTTGAGGCAAAACTTTCCATTGGAATCTCAGCATAGGGCCTCTAAAATTTACCACAGGTAATCTAAATGCAAAATGCTGACAATCCTCAGGGTGCAAGGGAATTGTAAAGAAGAAATCTTTTAGGTCAATAATGAGTTTACAATATCCTGCAGGAATTGCCACTGGAGTGGGGAGGCCTGGTTGTAGGGCTCCCATAGGTACCATGGCCTTATTAATTTCTCTAAGGTCCTGGAGCAACCTCCATTTTCCAGACATTTTCTTTATAACAAAGATAGGAGTATTCCAAGGAGAGGTGGTAGGTTCAATATGGCCTGCAGCAGGTTGTTCCTGCACTAACATCGTGGATGCAGCTAATTTTTCAGAAGTTAAGGGCCATTGATCAACCCACACAGGTTTTGTTGTTTTCCAGGATATCTTATCTGCATGGGGTACAGGCATATCAACAGCCATTAGGATAAATTTTTGTAGCCTATTCCAGCATGATCAGTCTTTATAGTAACTGGGATTGGCTCCTTTGTTCCCTGAGAATGTCTGCCCAATCCTTGTCCTGGGCAGAAGCCTTGATTAAGCATTTGGTGAGCTACCAACTCATAAGGACTGCACATAATGAGTTTCATTTGAGAGAGGATGTCTCAGCCCCAGAGATTAATGGGTAGGCCTATGGCCACATAAGGTTGAACAGTTCCTTGATTGCCCTCCTCATCCTCCCATTGAATACCTTCAGAACTTTGTAAGGGATTAGAAGTTTGTCCTATTCCTTTAAGATGGGTCATGGAGGCTGTAAGGGGCCAAGATGCAGGCCAGTCTTTACTGGAAATAATTGTAGCATCTGCACCAGTGTCTATAAGACCTTCAAAGGTTTTTCCTTTCAACTTTAATTTAAGAAGGGGTCTTGTTTGAGTGACCTCTTGTGCCCAGTAAATATCTGATGACCCAAACCCATGGGGGCCTCTCTTTTGTTTCTGGAAAGGCACCTTATCATTGAGGGGCAATAGTATTAACTGAGCAATTCGTTGGCCAGGAAGAATGGTAATAGGCCCCTGAAGGGCAGTAGCCATGAGTTTAATTTCCCCTGGATAGTTACTATCAATGACTCCTGGAGAAATGGTGAGGCCCTGAATGGTTGAGCTGGCATGTTCCAAGATAAGGCCAAAAGTGTACTGAGGTAGAGGGCCAAAGATTCCCATAGAGAGGATTTGTGTTCCCAGCTCCGGTGTTAATATTGATTGGGAAGTGGAACAGAGGTCCAGTCCTGCACTGCCAGCGGTTGCCTGGGAGAGGGCAGGGATTCCGCATTTTGGGTAGACTGAGGGACAAACCTGATAGCCCCAGGGTTCTGTCCGGGGATCATCTGGGGGCCCTGGGGTAGGCCCCATGTCAAGTTTCCCTGTTTTTGTGGTAAGGGGTTTCCTTGGATATCCATTTTGGAATGACATTCAGAGGCCCAATGTTTGCCATGCTTACAACGTGGACAGAGGGAGGAAGGAGGTGGGCATGCAGCCCTAGGGGCTGTACATTCTCTGGAAAAATGACCTGGCATTTTACAATTAAAGCAATTTTTATTGTTATTTCCCTGTGTGAAGCCCTTTAAGGCAGCTCCTATGGCTAGCCCAATGCTGCGAGAGGCAGGATCCACATCGGCACATAATTGGATAAAGTCAGAGATATTTTTGCCATGGTGGAAGGGGCGGATGGCTGCCTGGCAGGCTGAATTGGCGTTCTCACTGGAGAGATGTCTTATGAATCCATTATCTGTTCCTTCCCTTCCCATAAGTCGTTCTGCAGCCTCAGTGAGGCGACCAATGAAGTCGCTGTAAGGCTCATTTGGCCCTTGATGTACCTTAGCCAAGGAAGTTACAACCGATCCTTTAGATGGGAGATTTTGCCGGGCGTGGTGGCGCACGCCTTTAATCCCAGCACTCGGGAGGCAGAGGTAGGAGGATCGCCATGAGTTCGAGGCCACCCTGAGACTCCATAGTGAATTCCAGGTCAACCTGGGCTAGAGTGAGACCCTACCTCGAAAAACCAAAAAAAAAAAAAAAGATGGGAGATTTTTCCAAGCCTTAAGGGCAGCATGTTGGATCTGTGAGAGCAGTCCAGGGGAGAATTTTGCCTGGTCCTGATTAGTATCATAAGGAGCATTGCCCAAAAGTTTATCTAATGTCCAGGATTTAGAAGAGGATCTAGTGGATGCATTGCGGCAGGCAGCATCTCGACTTCTCTCAGTGTAATCAGCCTGCCAGAGGAGGAAGTCTCCTCGTGTTAGGGCACCTTTGGCAAGCATTTTCCAATCATTGACTGAAAGCCAATTATCACTAAGGGCCTCTAGTTGGGACATGCTAAAGGGAGCAGTAGGTCCATAAGAGGAAACAGCACTTTTTAATTCTTTGATATGTTTAAATTTTAAATGGTGGTATTGCTGGGGTTTAATAATAATATTTTTTCCTCTATGTGGCTCACTGTCGTCATCTGAACTGGAAGATTGTTTAGATGGTTCCTCTATTTCAGAGCCTTCCTCCTCTGAGCTTGACTCAGGTGGTAGGTGGGTTGAGGAACTGGTTTTTGTTTTAACTTGAGCATGTGTTATGGGAAATGCATGAAGGGTTTTAGGGGGTTTGATCTTAGTTTTTGTATGTCGGGCTGGAGCAGGGGCAGGAGAATGGATCTCCAGATTCAGGTCATGGAGTTGTTTAAGTAAGGAGGCTTTTTCTTTTTTAACTGCAAGGAGGGTTTTCAGTGATTGGGCCTCCCAGGAGAGTTAGCGGGCCACCTGCTGAGTGACTGTCTCTAAATCACAATCGAGAGTTACAGGGGCACAGAAGTGGTGTGGTTTAGGCTTGTGAAGATAAGGTGGAGGATCTGCTATGGGGGCTGTAGGAGGTAGCCAGTCAGGGTTATGATACTTGGCATCCTCATCTTCTAGCTCTGATTCCTCATCTGGGGAAAGAGGGGTGTCAATGGGGGGAGTAACTGTAGATTTGGAGAGAATAGGATAAATAGATTTAGGGGCAGGTGGGTCGTCCTTGGGCATAGGAACAATGACGGAGGGGCACTGAGAAGGGGAATCCTGATGGTGGGAGGTTAATTCATGAGTAGGAGGGGTCTGGCTAGGTTTAAGATTATTTTTAAGAAAGGATTCTCCATCCCTAACAATTTTTGAAATGTCCAGTTGGCACCAGTGGACCTGGAGGACATCATTTATTAAGTTCCAATAGGAAAAGGCCTGAACCGGGACTTTCTCAGGCCCCAAAGTCCTCTAGTAATCCTTTAAACAATCTCCCCCTGTCCCCCATTTTTTTCATCGATGGTGCCTTCCTGGGGAAACCATGAACATAAGTCTTCTAAAAAGAGGAAGAAGTGAACAAGATCCTTTTTCTTAACTTTTCCCCATGAGTCTTGAGGGAGTCTTTAAGTCCCTGGATGAAGAGTTCTTGTTTACTTAGGGTGTGTCCCATGGTAAAAAGAAAGAGCAGAAATGGCAAGACCAGAGGGCAACATTCCCGGCATGGGGGATTCCCCAATGGGCCTGACGCAAGCCTGTCCTCAAATTTAAGAATCTGGCAACCGCCCTAAGAGGCTAGATAGGAGGCTTTTACCAATGCCTGAATGGGCTGTCAGGATTCGCACAGGGAGCTAGGGGCCTTCATCCAATGCCAGAGGGTAGCCCTGGCCGAGAGGCTTCAGTTGCCCTGTCGCTATGTTGTGATTCCGTGTGATGGCGCCAACTGAAAGTAAAAGAAATGGAAAAAGAGTTTAGAAGAATCAACAAATAAATCCTGCAATTCCTGTGTCTTGTAATTCTGACTGAATAGTCTCCATTTAAATGGTTTGCCTAAAAGTCTGCATCGCTCATCTTACCTTAATCAGATCTGTATCACAGTCGGGCACTCTGTGGCGATCACTGTGAGGATCTTCACTCACTGGCGGGGTGGCGATCCAGTGAAAGGAGGACGGCCATTCACTCGAGCAACATTCAGGTTTTTCTTCATACCTCAAGACCCACTTTGGGCGCCACTTGCCCCAGCCTGTGGGGTTACAACAGAGGCCCGAGGAGAAGTCAACCTGAATGGGAATAAGCAAACAGGCACAAGGAAGGAGACCAAGCCGAGTGTTTGGTCAAGGTCTCAATTTTTATTAGTACAGGAGGGTTTATATAGGGAGATTCAGGGAAGGAAGGCTAGTCACATAGCACGTTAGCAGAACCAGGAACTTGGAAGGCGAGGCCGCATGTAGCTCTTCTCAGAAGGTCCCAGGTGTGGTGTTCTGAGCACAGTGGGTCTTGCTATTTCCAGTAAGTGATTCAAGAACCAGGAAACAGAAACTTATTGTTGTTCATGGATGCCTATAGCCTAAAATGGCTGTTGTTTGGCTCGGGGCTCCCAACAATGTTCCACATCTCTATTGGGAATTTCAATCAGCTACACAAACACAAAGGTGAGGCAGGGAGGGAGGGAAGTAAAATAAAAAAGATCTCTACAGCTGTACAGAGTGCTTCTTTTTCTCTGGGAAGGGGAAATCCACAGCAAGGCACTCAAAGACTTGTGCAGCACTTTGACATCTGGACTACATCTTCATCCATACTTGGCATGTGGCTCAAGGTAGCATTATTGTCATGAGATAGATGTGAAAACCCCAGGTATCCTCTGCACCTTCCAGGAAGAAAAAAGTTGTACCAATTTAGTTAATCCTTTTCAGAAACTTTCTAATAATCTCCACCAAACAACTTTCACTAACACCTCAGTAGAGCTCAGGTACATGCATGTCCCTAGTATAGAGGAAACTAGAGCCAGGTGCTGTCCTGCTGGAAAAAAAAAACAACAGAGCTCTAGTACTGAGGAAGTATAAGGGCTATTGTAGCAGACAGCTTCAGGTTTGCTGAGGTGAACTTCCAAACCAGGCAGGAAGGGATATTTATTGAAGCTTACAGATCCAAGGGAAGTTCCATAATGGCAGAAGAAGCTGACCTGTTCTTACAGGACCAGGCAGACAGAGAGAAACCACAAGCCCAAAAGCCACACAACACACTTCAGGAACTCTGGCTAGGCACACTTTACATATCTTTAGATTTGAATTTCAAGCCCATCACTACAACTTAGGGCTGGACCACCCAGTGACACCTCCTCCAGCCAGGTTGCTACATATACAAAGGACAAACTAATAAAACACTGAACATAGGGGACCATGTGTTCAAACTACCACATTCTGCCTCTGAGACCCAATAGATTCAAAACCATTACACACTGTAAATTGCATTCAGTCCAATTTCAAAGGTCCCCACAGTCATGACCAACTTAAAATAGTTCTAAGTCCCAAATCTCCTCTGATATTTAAGATTGTCTCTTAGCTGTAAGTCCTGTAAAATCAAACAAGTTATGTACTTTTAACATATAAAGGCACAGAGTAAACATTTTTAACTGGTATGAGGCATAACAAGGAGAGTAGAGCAGTGCAAACTCAACCACATCAAACAAACATCAAACTTCTGCAATTCAAGTCCAGTGTAACCAGAGACTGACAGTCTCCAGATTTTCCACTTCCACCCCTCCAGCTGGACAGAGTAGCCAGGGAACACTTCCATCCTGGGCCAACAGTGCACTCCATGGTAGCCCTTGCACAGTCCTGGTATATCCAAAACATCTTCAGGTCTACATGCAAACCATGGTCCATTTTCCGAAAGCTCTTTCAGCCTATCAGGGCATCACACCCTGCCTCATGCCGTATCTCAGCAGCGGCTCCTAGAATCATGTGCATTTCAATACCACTCTATGCATTTTCCATGCTTCAAAAACCAATACCAGGCATGCAGGACACAACAATATTCTTAATTCAGGGTTGAAATTAATCACAACCTTGAAAAGCAGGTTCCTTCTCCAGTGAGCTTTCCAAAAAAAGTTTGCATTTCTTTCATAGTCTTTCCTCAGGCATCCTCTCCATTGTTTTAATTTAAAGCAATTGGGCCATCTTCTTTAAGTTTGCTAATGTGTTTCACAATAGCAGCTCTAGCAACCTAAAACCAGTCTCAGTGCCTATAATTTTAACTCACTTAAATTTTCCAACTTAAAATCTTAAATCTTTCAGTCCAATATCTTCAGCCAAGTACATCAGTCAATTACAAATTTAACCTTGATCAAATGCTCTGGGCCTGGGCAGCAGAACACATCCAGCACTTATACCAGTAGCCCAATTCCAACAAGGTCCTCTTCAGTCTTTCCTTCCCCTTAGAAAGCTCATAAGTCAAGCCTTGAAATTTAATACTGTTTGCACTAACTATTCTCAAACTCTCATCAGAATAGTCCATAAAATGTGGCTTGCCACTCCAGAAGGCATCTTCAGTTACAAGCACCAAGTCCATACCCATTCCTCCAAAACAAAGGTTCCAAAAGACGAAAATCCAAATGTCAGGTTTATCTCACACCACATTTTGGTACCAGATTCTGTACCAGACAGCTTCGGGTTTGCTGAGATGAACTTCCAGACCAGGCCCAGTTATGGAGGAAGGGATATTTATGGAAGCCTACAGATCCAGGGGAAGTTCCATAATGGCAGAGGAAGCTGACCAGCTCTTACAGGACCAGGCAGAGAGAGAGAGAGAAACCACAATCCCCAAAGCCAAAAGTGACACAGCACACATCAGCAAATCTAGCTAGGCATACTTTACATATCTTTAGACTGGAATTTCAAACCCATCACCATATCTTAGGGCTGGACCACCCAGTGACACCTCCCACAGCCAGGTGGCTGCACATCCAAACTACAAACTAATCAAACACTGAATATATTGGGGGACATCTATTCAAACTACCACAGCTACTGATATACATCAGTGCTACAGAACCTTGGGTTCAAACACCAACACAGATAAGTAAATAGCTAACCTTCTGGGGATATATGCTTGGCTGAATCTATTGCTGCAGGTCTGGAATTCCATCTATTAGGCTGATGAAGTGAATGGCAAGTTCAAGGCTAGCCTGGGCACCTTAACAGAAAAAAAGAAAGAGGAAAAAGGGAATAATAATTACTTTTGTTTCAGCTGCCTAGGGGAGAGAAAAGAAGAACCAGAAACTTAAGTGTTCTACCACCAAATCTTGATGTTTGTTGGTTTATGAGACAGGAACTTGCTACGAAACCTTTACTGGCCTAGAACTCACTACATACTCCAGCTATTGACAAATAAATGGAAACTATGATTCTCCAGCCTCTTGAGTGCTGGAATTCAAGGGGTGTGCCATCAACCAAGCATTCTACCACTATTTCAACACCCAACCTAAACTTCTCCTCAAGCACTGACTACATCCAGTGTCAGTGGATGAAGATGTTGTTCCATTCCAAGGCTGACTCTCCAGTGCTGCACTGGGTCCTTTCATGGGGATTTCTTCAGCCAGGTGCAGTTGTGCACAGCTATAACCCCAGGAAGATCACAGGTTTAAGTCCAACCTGGCCAACAAAGTGAGTTTTCATTTCTTTCAAAACAAGAAAAGAGGGCTAGAGATATAGCTTAGCAGTTAAGGCACTTGCCTGCAAAGCCAAAGTACCAAGGTTCAATTCCTTAGGACCCATGTAAGTCACATTCATAAGGTGGTGCATGCATCTGGAGTTTGTTTGCAGCTGCTGGGGGACACGGTACACCATTCTCTCTCTCCCCCCACCTCAAACAAATAAATAAAAATAAAAAATATAGGCTGGAGAGATAGCTTAGCTATTAAGGCACTTGCCTGCCAAGCCTATGGACCAAAGTTTGATTCCCCAGAACCCACACAAGCCAGATGTACATGGTGGCTCTTATATCTAGAGTTCATTTATAGTGGCTACAGACCCTGGTATGCCCATTCTTTCTCTCTCCTCCAACCCAATGAATAAAAATAAAATATTTAAAGAGAAAGAATTAGAGCAAAAATTTAAAACAAAATTTAAAAACCTGGACAGCTGGGCCAATGGCTCAGTGATTAAAGGTGCTTGTCCACAAAGCCAGTCTCCCAGCACCATCTTCATTAAAAAAAGAAGTGACCTTCCACAAATGAGACTAAGATGCATTCATAAGTCCATGATGAATACCACCAACACCATTGAGGAGGATCATCAGTGGAATGGGGATGGAGAATAGGGGATACCATGAGAGGAGTAGGGCCAGCATACAATTTGTTCATATGAAGTTCATAATTAATAAAAATAATAAAAAAGACAGGAGAAGAGATTCTTTAAGATAGCAAACTACTTTCCTCATGGACTAAAGCCATAACCAAGAGCCTATACCTGACTCAGTCTCAGATCCAATTCATTTTTTTAGAAATATTTAAATTTATTTATTGGCAAGGGAGAGCTGCTGCAAACAAACTACAGATGTAGCAAGATGTGGTGGCACATGCCTTTCATTCCAGCACTTCAGAGACAGAGGCAGGCAGATCACCATGAGTTCAAGGCCATCCTGAGTCTACATAGTAAATTCCAGGTCAGTCTGAGCTAAAGTGACACTCTACCTCAAAACAAAAAAAGAAAAAAAAAAAGAAAAGAAAAAAGAAAGAAAGAAAGAAAGAAAGAAAGAAAGAAAGAAAGAAAGAAAGAAAGAAGGAAAGAAAACTACAGATGCTTGCACCACTTTGTGCATCAGGCTTTACGTGGGTACTAGGGAATCAAACCTCAGTCATTAGGCTTTGCAGGTCAAGCATCTTAACTGCGGAGCCATCGCTCCATTCCCAAGACTAGGTCCAACTGCTAAGACTAAAGAGGCAAATGTTCAAAAAAGAGAAACTTTGTGCCTTGATTTGTCCCCTGGGACTGAGCACATCAATACATTTAATGGGGTTATTTTGGTAACTAACAATGAAAGGTGGTGGTTTGTGGAAAGGTAACTACTATAGTTTGTATCTTGGACGGTCCCCTAAGGTTGAAGGCTTAGTTTCACAGTCAGTGACATGACTGGGAGGTAGACGAGCATTGAGGAGGTGGGACTCAGGGAAGGAAGTTTAGGTGAGTAAGGCAATGTTCTTGAAGGGGATCCTGGGACCTGGCCTCTCGTTGTCTCTCTGGATTCTAGGATTCTACGGGGTCAGCAGTTACTTCTACTATGCACTCCCACCATCTGCCTTCTCAGGGACCCAAAAGCAACAGGACTGAAATCTCTTACCATGAGCCAAAATCAAGGCTTCCTCTTCTGAAGCTGATCATCTTAGCAACTTTGTTCCAGTACTCAAAATCTGATTAGCAGTGGCCAGAAATAAAAAACAAACAAAAAAAACAAGTTGATTAAATAAAGGCAGAAATTTTAGCAAGTAAATAGTAATACAGGCTATTTTCAAATCATATGATCAGTATAAAAATATGAGATTAATAAAAATAATGAGACTACTTTGAAGATAAAGCTGGCAAAATTTATTAATATGGAATAAATGTATGTTGAGAATGACTCCAAGTAAATAATGGTTCTCACTCACAAGTGTAATTTAATCTATAGTCATTGGCTAAAATTTTCCAAATTTAGAACCTGATATGCAATTTACACTTGAAGGAATCATGATGGGAAATTGTACTTTAAGAAGACTGGGAAGAGGTCCAGATGTCTGTTCTTTAGATAGCTCTCTTAATAACAAAGGAGCACAGACAGGTAGCCACAGCTTCATTTGCTATAGATGTTGTACAAGTATTCATGTTTGGAGTCATCTGCCTACCTTTCCCAACCCCAAATCATCCATTTTATCAAAGATATATATGCTTACATTAACTTTTTAAATACTAGATGCTATGGATCATGCAGAGATGAATCATATGTGGATACTACTTTTCTAGACCTGATAATCTAAGGAAATAAATAGATAATAAATACATATGCACCATTCTAGGAAATCAAGAACAACAACAGCAATAAAAAAAAAAACTTGGGGACTGTAGAGATAGCTTAGTGGTTAAGGCATTTGCCTGCAAAGCCTAAGGATCCCAGTTTGATTCTCCAGGTCCCACATAAGCCAGATGCATAAGGGGGAGCTTGCATCTGGAGTTCATTTGCAGTGGCTGGAGTGCCCATTCTCTCTCTTTCTCTCTCTCTCCCTCACTCTATCTCTAATAAATAAATTAATTAAAATTAAAAAAACTTGCTTTACTTTCTCCAACCTCCTTACTGAAAATCAGATTTAAAACATTTACTCAGTAGGAAATGTCTCATTTCAAATAGAAATCTCATTAAAGCATAAAAATGCCAAGGAGATGGTTTTCTATGTAACATTAAGTTAGAATAGAAGTTTTTCACGTGCATCATACTTCTGGTTAATAGCTATTCTTGTAAGTCTAACATAACATGTTCTGCATTACATAGTACATATGACAATGGGGAGTTGAACTGCACGTACAAAACCATAATTTTTTTCATTCCTGGACTTTGGAGGAATTTCTATTAGTATCTTTAATGATATACAACTGTTACTTCTTTGCATTTTAAGTAATATTCCAATGGTACTGTTGCAGAGCAAATGTCCCCAATTGTCCCATAGAGCTTTCTATCCAGGATGTGAAATTCTAATAACACTATAACAATGCAAATGATGTGTTTTTCCATCTGTTGGATGATGCTATTTACTGTCATTAAAATTATGAAAGAATCACTTGAGAAAACAGAATCACAGAGAAGAAAAAGAAGTGTAATCAAACACAAAAGGACTTTTAAAAGGATAGGGCATTGAAACACCTTCCAGCAATGACCTGCATAACCCTTATATTGGGCTAGGGCTATAACTGTCCATCACTCTTTTCAGTGGCCAATACTCTCCTCCCCATGATTCATTCTTTCAAAATCATTCATCTCCTTAACAACCCTGGCTGGCAAGCATTCTTTGTAAGTTACTAGGCTGGTGGAACCATCTTTTGTGGTTGTTAGGTAGTCTAAATGCCATTTCTTGATGAGTATGACTTGATAAGTCAATTAGGAAAATTTTCAGGTGATAAAGAATGTTCTTTCAGGCAAGACATCACAATAGTATAAACATGAAATCTCCCATTGTTACAAAAGAACTTCATCACTTCAAAGGATTTGACAATGCATTGAGCAGACTCTTAATTTTTTTTGTTTTCCTTTCTACACAATGGGATATTTAGAGATATTTTGAAGCAAAAGAGAATGGAACTTTATCACCCTTGTAGATCTGAAATCTGGGTCATTGGTTGTAAATGATTTGGAGAGGTCTATAAGGGTATAGATTCTTAGTGCTTGAGTCATGTCCAAAGTAGGGATGAAATGACAATAAGATAAATATATTTATTTTTCAAGACAATACCCAATTTTTAAAGATGTCTTCAGGTATTAGCTTCCATCAGCTCTATCTTTTTGGGTCATTAGTTATCCTCTCTAATCCTAGATCTCTTTGCTAACTAATGGTTATATCACTCTGTGCTATTCAGAATGCTCCAGCAAATTACATATTTAATAAAAAATTATGATGACATTTATCAAGATGATAATCTATGTCTTATTCCTATGAAAGGAGAAATCTAAACAATTCCTAATAAAAAGTTAATACTTAAAATTTTTATAGACATGGTCTCCTTGAATCTTACCATGGCCATATAAGAAAGGCATGGTCAATGTTTCATGTAAGGCTTTATAGATACATAAGCTAAGACCTGTGGAAGATAAAAGAAAAGATTTATATTATTTGGCAGCCTTATACATTACAAAATAACTTAAAGTTTCACAAAGAGAATGAATATTACAAAATCAGAATCCTCATTTTCTGATTCACTGAGATGTACATTATACCATATTACCCTTGAGATTATCCTTATACTATATTAAGATTTTATTTTTAGTGTTTTAAAATCATGAATGCTGAAACATGCTATGACTTCAAGCTGTAGATTTAGTTATTTAAGATGTCTTGCTTTTTTCTGCATGTCAACTTCCATTTTAATCATTCTAACAAGCATATACTATTGTTCTGAAGGAAGAACAGGAGACTACAATTGTGGTATGTAATTCTACTTACAACAGGTAAACTGCAATCAAATGAGTCCATGTTCAGATTCTTTAATGATATGAGCCTTTGTTTATACTGAATCTATCAACAGTTTTAGAATTCAGTACACAAAGTCTTTTTATTTGACATGATCTATCTGTTGGAGTAGATGAATTTACAAGTTTTCTTTCATGGGAAGATTTAATATTGCTCAGGGTACTTAAATGAGTGTATACACTTTTGATGTCATTATTCTACTTCTTCAATTTCCCTTACAATCAATTGTCTGTGTGATTTCTGATTCGTAGAAGGGAGTGGAATCACTTTACTCACCTTGCTCCCACTCCTGATGATGGTAATCATGAAACACAGGTGACTATCTCTTACTGTAGGTCAGATGCTATTCTCAATATATAGTGCAAAATTTCCCCAACAACACTATGGACAAGTTAGCTACAATTACTATTTCACAGATGAGGCAATTGAGAGTCAGGAGTGCATTGCTGAGGTTCCCAAGGCTGCCCATGGGGTAAGTGGAAAAGCCAGGACTCATAGGTTGGTTATGGAGCTTCACACAGGACCAATATGAAGCCCAGCTATGGACATCTCCCAGCACAGAAATCTCTTCTGACCTTGTGAATTTGTGAGACATTATGACCCCATGATTGATGTTGCTAGCTTTCTTCTCATTCAAATTATTCTAATAACCCCTCTGTGTATTTTGATAGTGGAAACTGTCTAAAGGGTATTTTAATTCTTAGACTGCCTTTTAAATCTGAGGGTAGCTATTTCTAAATGGAATTAGATGGTAAGTTACATCCATATGTCTTTCTGCTGTAATTGATTATGCCCATTCTCCATTTTTTTTTTTTTTTTTACTCATTGAATTGCATTGAACATTTACTACATGCTAAGTGGTGCTTGGCACATGGTATTATGTGTGTTAGTCAGTCCTTACAATACCTAGTGAAGTAGGTACAACTGTCATCTTCATTTTACAGATAAGGTAACTGATGGTTGGAATGTTTAAATTGTTCAATGATTGACAGTGGTACAAAACACACTTGGGATTTAAACTTAAGAAGTCTGACCCTTAGTTTTTCTCATCTTCATCTTATCCTTCATCATTCCCATTGAAAGTCGATGTACTGTATCATTGTCAAAAAAGCAATTGCCACATTTTCTAAAGCTAAAAGTTCTCAGTATTCTGATAAGTTATGGATATAACATAAGAAATAATTCTAGCAATTGGCAAAGACAGTTGTGTGTATGTAGATGCTTCACTTCTTACTATTAAAAAAATTGAAGGTTCCCAGATAAAATTATTTTACCTGCCTGGTATTCTTATGTACTCTCTAGAGTGTGAGCAAAGAGGGAGGCTTATGGTGTCCCCATCTTAGATCCTTCCCTGATCCCTGAATAGTGTCAGCTTTTCTGGGTATTAGACAAGAGCTGTGGTTGAAAAGGACTGTCCTAGAGAAGCTTCTTGAGAAGAGCAGACTCAATGATTTCCTTCTCTGGTGAGATAGACATATGCTCACATATGCTGTACCCATGTACATAGCAATTATGGAGGGGTAAGTTTTTCTCTTTTATTTCACTGATGTGATTTGAAATATATCACATTCCAGTTGATCAATTGCCCTAGTTTAGTCGATGGTGGGATGACTGATGGAGATGACCTTCAACTTTCACTTTACAGTTAAATGAACTAGGTCAGTTTCTTGTACTGGGCTTTGGGAAAGTATCGGTTTTCTCCCTGGATATCATATTGCTGGTACAAACAGAATACAAAAGAATCAAACTATATGCATATTTACTTTTTGATTCATTTTGGAAGGTGACTTTTCCTTCTTGAAATTGTGATTGCATGATGTTATCAAGTTTTCAGAGGAGCAATGTAATACGACTTGTGATTATAGAAGAAATGAGGAAACCCTGCACATAAATAGAAGTTGTAAGGACTGCTTTAATGGCTCCCCACTAGAGATTTGATAATGTCTTAAACCACAAAGAGGAGATCCCTGAATCTAAATATGATTTTTCTGATATTTATTTTATTCTAAATTGTTGATTTTCAAACTTTCCTATGCATATATATTCCTCTTTAGGTTTATTTAACTAACTTGTAGGAAATTCAAAAGATTTTTATTTATTTATTTGAGAGATAAAGGAAGAGAGGGACACACAGAGAGAATAGGTATATCAGGGCCTCTGTGGTTTCTGTACATTTCATCCCCCTTTTTTCCCACCTATATGATAGCATGCTATTGGGTTGCTACATAAAAATTCAAAGTTACCAGGCTCAATCCAGGCTAAGGTTACTACATACAAAGTTGTCATTCTTTGTTTCTTCTGAAGGGACTCTTTGATATGATGTCATCTTTTCAATTGATGAAAACGCCTGGTTTTAGCCTTTTTTTTAAATAAGATTTTCATTCTCAATACCTCTCATGGGAAAGTTTCTGAACCAATTCTGAATTTTCCTTATCATGATAAAAAAGCCCTGAAAGACAGTATGTGTCTCCTTAAGAAATAGGGCTCATATAGGTTCTCTGTAATTTTTAAAGAATATTGAGTACTTTCCTTAGAAATACATAATAAATGTTTTCCAAAAGTGATATATTGTAGGTTCTTTTTAAACTAATCACAGTATTTAGGCTATTTAAGGTGAAAGCTTCAGTCAGTTTCAACCATACTTTCATTTATTTGTTTTTGCTTTCTCAAGGTAGGGTTTCACTCTAGCTCAAGCTGTCCTGGAACTCATTATGAAATGTCAGGCTGGCTTTGAACTCATAGGTAACCATCTACATCTGCCTTGCCAGTGCTGGGAAAGAAAGCTGCATTCCATCACATAAAGCTCAATGTGTTTATTATAATCACCCCTCCTGATGATTGGAAACCACAGATAAAATGAAAATGTTGCATAATAGGTCAAAATTTAAAAATAGTTTTAAATCTTTGTAATTAAACAGGGATGCCATAGAAAGGAACATCTATTTGCCATAGATTTCTCCTTAACACTAATGCTATCATTTCCCAGCAAGTAAAAGGGTAGTTCCAATGCAAAACATATTAAAGTGTTTGTAGCAGACAGCTTCAGGTTCGCTGAGATGAACTTCCAGACCAGGCACAGTTATGGAGGAAGGGATATTTATTGAAGCCTACAGATCCAGGGGAAGTTCCATAAATGGCAGAAGAAGTTGGCCTGCTTTCACAGGACCAAGCAGAGAGAGAGAAGTACAAGCCTAAAGGTCAAAAGCCACAGCATACTTCAGGAACTCCAGCTAGGCACACTTTGCATATCTTTAGATTGAAACCTGAAACCCACCACCACACCTTAAGATCCACCCAGTGACATGGCCTCCAGCCAGGTGGCTAAAGATGTAAACTACAAACAAATAAACAACTGAATATATTGGGGGCCATCTATTCTATTCAAACCACCACAATGTTTCTAATAATGGAATCGCTGCATGCAATGGTATCTTCAATGGAAGCCTAAAGCATAACAATGCTTGCTCTTTTTCTTCAATGTCTGATTGGGATTTTTTATTATTTTGTGGATAAAATTATCCCACAACAAATTCCAACTTTTTAAATGGTGGTCCTTATGTTCTGTACTTATAGTTTTTTCATTACTAATTGTTGGGAGCTATGAACCAAACCTCGGCCATGTTAACAGAAACCGCCATATAGCAAGTTAAATCTCTACTTCCTAGTGTAATAGTCAACTACCAGAAACAAAGGAATCATATGCTTGGGTGAATACTCCCCATGCTGCCGGTAGCTGATGAAGAAACAAAGTCATTGCGGCTTAACCAGTAACTCTGTGATCTTTGGCCTGATTATGTCCCCTTACCCCTACAACCCTATATAAACCTACATGCAAAAATAAAATCTCGAGACCTTGACAAACACCTAGCTTGGTCTCCTTCTTGTGTCTGTTTGCCTTCTCCCATTCAGGTTAACTTCCCCTCGGGTCCTGGTTTGACTCCCCACTGGCTGGGGAAAGTAATTGTGAATTTTACTGAATGAACAAATTGCACATTGATGATTTCCTAATAGCTTACTCTTCTTGTGGTCTGTCACCAAACCTGCATCCACTGAGAGGTCAGGAAGGTTCTCTAGAGCCTTGGTGTGGGGACACCATCCCTCAGAATACACTTCTCAACCCTGAGACTCTTAATTCTTTCTGCCCAGTCTTCAGCAATTTTCCCTGGGCTTATAAGGCAAAATGAATGTTGATATTTGCATATGGAATTAAGTTGCTCATATTTGCCCTTTTAGATGGTGGTCCTGAAGCAGGAAGGGGGCTCGACACTTACATACAATATCTCAACTCCTCTGTAGGTCTGAAGTTCCCAGGCAGATGTGACCAGATCACTCACATGCTTGTCAGGTGCCTCATTTTTCTATCACACCGAGATTCCCTGGATCTTCCTGGCATTCACATTCACCTGAAAGTTACAGATTCTCTAACCTAGGATGAGAGCTTAAGCTTAAGATATTATCCCAGGTTAGAGAATCTGCTCTTTCCAGATAAATTGTCAGATTGATCGACTGAAAATAGACTTATGAATCAGTGTCCATGTACTAGATGGAATCTTTTTTTTTTTTTTTGAAATGGAGCAATATCTTCCACTTCATCCCATCACTTAAAAGTTTCAAGCCTACAGTAATGAGGATATCTGAAATATGAATGAACAGGACAAGAAGTGTGTGTTTTCCTAGGAATGACACTCCCCAACTAAGCAGATGTTATAAGGCTGAAGGAGGAGGATCACTAGGAATTTATTTCTACCTGCTGACACAGATCAGTAGGACTCTTATTTTCATGTTGAACCCCAATCACATTGGGGCTTTCAATTTCTATTTATCTATTTATTTTTAATCTTTTCTATTTGTTGATTTTATTTCACATGAAACTTTGTAAGTACGCAGTACAAGTTGGTACCATAATGCCCATTTTCCTTTAGACCATGTGATGGAGGGACAGTAATGGTGGGATTGTGGGCATTCGCCATGTTGTTATGGTTTCTAATTTTGGGTACAGTAGTCAGTCAATGGAGGAAGCAAGTGCATAGGGATATTACCTCAGCACCTCTGGCACTTCCACTTTCTCTTCTGTACAATTCCTTGAGTATTGGTGCTGTGTTTTAAGTCTATTCATTTGATCAAGTCATTAAGCTTAATCAACTGGTTGTTGAGGTCTTCCATTTCTTGACTTACCTTCAATTTATTCATATCTCTTTGGAGGGTTCTAACATTTTCTTCCATCAAGTTAAGCCTACTACCAAAAGCTGGATGCTCTAGGAGATGATTCTATTCAATTTTATTGATACAATTGTTGGTTCTTTGATAGTTTGCTTCAAGATCAGCTTTTTTTTTTTTTTTTTAAATCAGGGTCTCATTGGTTGTTGAGTTTTCATTTTGTGAATGAATTTCTGTTGATTTCTCTCTGATGTCATTGCAGGCTTCCATAGTAGGATTAAGCATCCTTGGTGAAGATCTCTGTTTTCTGACTTTCATTGGCTTTTTTTGTGTTGTCTCCCCTTTTTAGGAAGATTATTTTATTGAGGAGGAAGCAAGTTTGTGTCCTTTGGCCTATTCTCCCTCTGACTCAGGTGAACAAGAATGTTGGTACTTAGTGTCCAGTCAAGATACCAGAGCAAAAGGTCTGATTCCACAGCTCACACAGGAGTCAGGCCTCTCTGAGCAAGGAAGAATGGGACCTACCAGGACCAGGGGAATAGGAGGAGTAAGGGAACAGGGATCTGGCCTACTTTGTGTTGAGCCCTCCAGGACATGGACCAGTGCAGGCAACCTAGACTGGGGAGGTAGGAGGAGCCCACAAACTTACCGGGCAGGGAACTCAGACCTGGGCTGTGGGAGGGGACTACAAATGGGTCCAGCCTACTCACTCAACACTGATGTGCCCACCCTCATACTGTCCATGCAGGGAACTCAGACCCAGGCAGTGGGAGGGGCAGAAATGGGTTTGGCCTACTGTGGTGGTTTGATTCAGGTGTCCCCCATAAACTTAGGTGTTCTGAATGCTAGGTTACCAGCTGATGGAGATTTGGGAATTAATGCCTCCTGGAGGGAGTGTATTGTTGGGGGCGGGCTTATGGGTGTGATAGCCAGTTTCCCCATGCCAGTGTTTGGTACACTCTCCTGTTGCTATGGTCCACCTTATGTTGGCAAGGGGGTGATGTCCACCCTCTACTCATGCCATTGTTTTCCCTGCCATCGTGGACCTTCCCCCCTGAGCCTGTAAGCCAAAATAAATCTCTTTTTCCCAGAAGCTTCTCTTAGTTGGGTGATTTCTACCAGCAATGTGAACCGGACTGCAACACCTACTCACTCCAGACTGCTGTGCCTGCACACACACTGATGACCCAGGGAACTCAGGCCCAGGCTGTGGGAGGGGACCAGAAATGGGTCCAGCCTACTCACTCCAGACCACCACACCTGCCCACACACTGACCATGCAGGGAACTCAGACCCTGTGAAGAATATGCTGGGTGGTAATGAAGAAGTCTCTGTGACTAGTTCCCAGCCACAAATTCATTTGTGCCTGCACTGGTAAGTACACACCCCTAACTGTAAAAGTGAGGACTGGGTTTTAGATGGGCTTTATTTTAGCACATACCAAGGGTTAGAGTTTTAGCGTTACAGGCTAGAGGTGGGGTAAGGGGTAAAAAGGTAAGGGTTAGGGTTGAGGTTTTAGTGATTAGGGTTTAGGGGGTAGGAGTGTAGGGGGTTGAGGATAGGGTTATGGGTTAGTAGTTAGGACATCAATGGTCAAGGATCGGGGTGATGGCGATTAGGTTTCAGGATAAGGTCTGGGTAAGAGAAATTGGAGTAATGTCAAATTTGGTAGAGTTAGGATTCTTAAGGTTAAACTTTATGTTGAGTTTACTGTTATGGTTTGGGGTTTGGGGTTATGATTTAGGATTTAGACTTTAGGGTCGGGACAAGGAGTTATAGTTACAGGTTGATATTGGGGGTTAGGGGTTGGGGCTTAGGGTTAAGGTGGTTAGGTTTGCCAGGGTTAGGGGTAGGGTTGTTAGGGTTAGGGTGGGTAGAGTAATTACAGTTATTAAGATTAGGCTTAGGGTGGTTAGGGTTAGGTTTAGGAGTTAGGAGCTCAACACTCATATACAATGTCTCAAGTCTTCTGTAAGGTCTGCAGGTCCCAACCAGATGTGACCAGATCCCTCACATGCTTGTTAGGCGTTTCACTTTTCTATCACATAGATATTTCCTGAATCTTCCTGGCATTCACTTTCATGTGGAAATTACAGATTCTCTACCATAGGATGACAGCGTTAAACTATCACCGTAAATTAGAGAATCTGCTCTTTCCAAGTAAATTCTAAGATTAATCAACTGAAAATAGATGCTGAATCAGTGACTATGAGCTGTATGAAATCTTTTTTTTTTTTTTTTAATGGAGCAATATCTTAGACTTCATCCCATCACTTAGAAGTTTCAAGCCTATTGTAATGGGGATGTCTGAAATATGAACAAATAGGACATGAAGGGTGTTTCTTTTATCCTAGGAAAAACACACCCCAACAAAGAAGATGCTATCAGGCTGAAGGAGGAGGACCACCAGGAGTTCAAATCCAGCTGGTAGACAGTGAGACTCGGCTTCAAATTTAAAAATATAGAATTTAAAAATCTTAGAGGAGGTTTGAGTTCAGTTAGCTGGACTACTCACTTATCATGGTTTTTGATGATGAGAATGATTCAACATTGCTGAAGTGTGCAAGGATGTTGATGGAAGATTCTTAAAAGAGAGGCAGGAATCCAGGACATACCAGGATCAGTGTTTTATTTCTACCTGCTGAGACAGGTCAGTAGGACTCTTATTCATAGGTTGAACCACAATCACATTGGGGTTTCAATTTCTTATTTATTTATTTTAAATCTTCTTTTATTTGTTGATTTTATTTCACATGAAACTTTGTAAGTACACATCACATGTTGGTACCATCATTCCTGTCTTCCTTTGCCCCATGAGATGGAGGAACTGTAATGGTAGGTTTGTGGGCATTCACCACGTTGTGATGGTTTCTAATTTGGGGTGCAGCAGTCAGTCAATAGAGGGAGCAAGTGCATAGAGATATTACCTCAGCACCTCTGGGGCTTCCACTTTCTCTTCTGTACAATTCCTTGAGTATTGGTGCTGTGTTTTAAGTCTATTCATTTGATCAAGTCTTCATTAAGCTTAATCAATTGGTTGTTGAGGTCTTCTGGATTTAAGTGGGTACTGAATAATCAAACCTGTGTTATTTGTTATGGAGGCAAGCACCTAACCCACTAAGCCATCTCTTCAGCCCCTGGTTTTGTTTGTATTTGATCAGTTAATTCATTATTATCTCTTATAGATATCGCACGGTTTATTTCATATCCAGCATGCAAAGCTTACATTGTTTGCAAGAACTGGAATTTGTTAAGTCTTTGAGGTTTTTCAGAGGCACATGTAACAAGATATCATGTTTCTTTGAAATGCTAAGATCCATGGAACTGTGAAGAATATACTGGATGGTAATGAAGAAGTCTCTGCAATGGACTAGTTCTCATCCACAAATTCATGTGTGCTTGAACTTGTAAGTACACACCCCTAAGCATGTAAAGGTTAGGACTGGGTTTTAGAGAGGGTTCATTTTAGCAAATACCAAGGGCTAGGGATTTAGAGTTATGGGTTAGAGGTTGGGGTTTGAGGGTAGGAGGTAGGGGTTAGAATTTAGGGTTTAGGGTTTAATGGTTAGGGTTTAGGTGTTGGAGGTTAAGGGGTAGAGACTAAGGTTATAGGTTAGAATTAGGGGGTCATGGGTCAAGGATAGGGATCTGGGGGGATAGGGTAAGGTTTAGGAACAAGGTCAGAGAGGTTAGGTTATGGTCAAGGTTGCTAGAGTTTGCATTCTTAGGGTTCAGCTTTGGGTTGGTTTTTGTGTTAGGCTTTGGGGTTGGGCTTAGGATTTAGGGTTTAGGGTTGGGATAGGTGTTAGAGTAAGAGGATGAGGTTGGGGAAGTTGGGGATTGTGGTTTAGGGTAAAATGGTTATGTTTCCTAGGATTAGGGGTAGGGTTGTTAGGGTTAAGGTAATTAAGGTAGTTAGGGTTGTTAAGGTTAGAGTTAGGATGGTTAGGGTTACGTTTAGGGGATAGGAGCTCAATAGTCATGGATAATGTCTCAAGTCCTTTGTCAGGTCTGCAGGTCCCAGCCAGATGTGACCAGATCACTGACATGCTTGGCAGGTGCCTCATTTTTCTATCACACAGAGATTCCCTGGATCTTCTTGACATTCACTTTCACCTGGAAGTTACAGTTTCTCTAACCTAGGGTGAGAGCATTAGGCTAGGTTAGAGAATCTGCTCTTCCCAGATAAATGATCAGATTGATGGAATGAAAATAGACTGCTGAATCAGTAACCATGTGCTAGATGGCAGCATTTTTTTAAAAAAATGGAGCAATATATTAGACTTCTTCCCATCACTTAGAAGTTTCAAGCCCACTCTCATGGGAATGTCTGAAATATGAGTGAACAGGAGACAAGGTGTGTTTTTTCTGGGAATAACACTCCAACAAAGAAGATGCTATCAGGCTGAGGGAGGAGGACCACCGGGTGTTCAAATCCAGTGGGAATACAGAGACACTGCCTCAAATATATATTTTAAAAAGCGGATGTTTAAGAAACTGCGAAGAGGTTTGAGAGATGGCTTAGCAGATAAGGCATTTGCCTGCAAAGCCAAAGAATCCTGGTTTGATTCTCCAGGACCCACATGAACCAGATGCACAGGGGGCACACACATCTGGAGTTCATTTCCAGGGCTAGAGGCCCTGTCATGCCCATTCTCCCAGTCTCTCTCTCTCTCTGCCTCTTTCTCTCTAAGAAACAAATAGATATATATTTTAAAAAGAAAGAAAAACTGCAAAGAAAATACTGGATGGTAATGAAGAAGTCTATGCAATGGACTAGTTCCCAGCCAAAAATTCATCTGTGCTACACTTTTAAGTACACACTCCTAAAGGTATAGAGGTTAAGACTAGGTTTTCGACAGGGTTTATTTTAGCAAATAGCAAGAGGTATGGTTTTAGGGTTATGGGTTTGAGGTTGGGGTTAGATTGTAGGAGGTAGGGCTTAGGGTTTAGTCATTAAGGTTTAGGAGGTGGGTGTTAAGGGGGTAGAGATTAGGGTTATGGAATACGCATTAGGAGGTCAGGTTGGGGTCTGGGGGTTTAGGGTAAGAGTTAGGGTCATCATCAGGGTCAGGGAGGTTAGGGTATGTTCAAGGTTGCTAGGGTTAGGATCTTGGGGTTCAGCTCTGGGTTAGGGTTATGGTTTGGGGTTTAGGGTTTAGGGTTGGGGTAAGTGGTTAGGGTTAGAGGTTGAGGTTAGGGAGTTGGGGATTGGATCTTAGGGTTAGGGTGGTTAGGCTTGTTAGCATTAGGGTTAGGGAGACTGTCAGACATAGTCAGGGCCCTAGGTTAAAGCAAACCTAAGCTGTCTGACACAAAGGCCCCAGGTTATGGAGGGGTTGCAGCAACCTGAACCACTGCTGGGGCCTGGATGGGCAGGGGAGCTCCTCCCCCCCATTCTTGGGGGTTTCAGTGAGCCAGGATTCTCCCACCATTCTTGGGGTTCACAGTGAGCCTGGATCCCTGACCCCCGGACAAAATCTCAGACCCTGAGATTGGCAAGAAGTGAGGCCACTCCCTCTCCAAGCACAGGATACCTAGACATTCAGATAAGACTTAGGCTTTGCTCATAACCCTGTGGCCTTTGGCCATTTGCCTAGGAAACTCCTTATATGGTATCAGCCAGCACCTTTGCATACTTTCCTTTTACCATTGCCTATGTGCTGGAATGAATGTCCCCATATTAGGCTAACAACCTTTAAACCCACCAATCCCCTTAGGACCCTCTTCCCACACTCAGATGCTTATAAATCCATTTCCCTGGCAATAAACCAAGAACTGTTCACCGAAACTGACTCCGGGGAGTGATTCTCTTGTCATGTGCGCACAATCTTGGTCTCCATGGTTGCCTGGGACACCTTCGGGGAAACCATGGCCAGGCTCCAGAGGACACAGGAACCCACAGGAGGTTAGGGTTAGGATGTTTAGGGTAGGTAAGGTTGTTAAGGTGAGGGTTAGGGTGCTTAGCATGGGGTTTAGGGATCAGGAGCTGAACGCTCATATACAATGTCTCAAGTACTCTGTAAGGTCTGCAGATCCCAGCCAGATGTGATCAGATCACTCACATGCTTGTCAGTTGCCTTATTTTTCTATCACACAGAGATTCCCTGGATCTTCCTGGCATTTGCTTTCACCTGGAGTTACAGATTCTCTAACCTTGGGTGAGAGCGTTAATCTGTCACCCTAGGTTAGGAAATCTGCTCTTTCCAGATAAATTTTCAGATTGAGGGAATGAAAACACACTGCTGAATCAGTGACCATGTGCTAGATGGCATCTTTTTTTTTTTTTTTTAATTGAGCAATACCTTAGACTTCATCCCATCACTTAGAAGTTTCAAGCCTACTGTCATGAAGATGTCTGAAATATGATTGAAAAGGACACGAAGGGGATTTTTCTTTAGGAATAACACACCCCAACAAAGAAGATGCTATCAGGCAAAGGTAGGAGGACCACTAGGAGTTCAAATCCAGCTGGTAGACAGTGAGACACTGCCTCAAATATAAAAAATATGGATGTTTAAGAAACTGCTCAGAGGGCTGGAGAGATGGCTTAGTGGATAAGGCATTTGCCTGCAAAGCCAAAGGATCTGGGTTTGATTCTCCATGACCCACGTAAGTCAGATGCACAAGGGGGTGCATGCATCTGGAGTTCATTTGCAGTGGCTAGAGGTCCTGTTGTGCCTCTCTCTCTCTCTCTCAAATAAATAATTAAATATATTAATAAAACAAAAAAATAATATTTATGAAGAAATCACTGTGATAAACTAGTTCCCAGCCACAAATTCATCTGTGCCTGCACATGTAAGAACACACCTCTAGCAGACCGCTTCAGGTTCACTGAGATGAACTTCCAGACCAGGCACCATTATGGAGGAAGGGATATTTATTGAAGCCTACAGATCCAGGGGAAGTTTCATAATGGCAGAAGAAGCTGGCCTGCTTTCACAGGACCAAACAGAGAGAACAAAAGCCAAAAGCCAAAAGCCACACAGCACAGCACACTTCAGAAACTCCAGCTAGGCACACTTTGCATATCTTTAGATTGAAATCTGAAACCTACCATCACACCTTAAGATCTGCCCAGTGACACCACCTCTAGCCAGGTGGCTACAGATGCAAACTACAAACTAATAAAAAACTGTATATATTGGAGGCCATCTATTCAAACTACTACAACACCCCTAAGGGTGTAGAGGTTAATTCTGGGTTTTACATAGGGTTTATTTTAGCAAATACCAAGGGATAGAGTGTTAGGGTTACGGGTTAGAAGTTGGGGTTAGGGGGTAGATGGTAGGAGATGGGGCTTAGGGTTAAGTGGTTAGGGTTTAGGGTGTAGGTTTTAAGGGGTTAGAGATTAGGGTTAGGAGGTCAGGGGTCAAGGTAGGCATCTGGGGCTTTAGGGTAAGAGTTAGCAGCAGGGTCAGGGATGGTAGGGTATGGTCAAGGTTGCTAGGGTTAGGATTCTTAGGGTTCAGCTTTGGGTTGGGATTAGTGTTAGGGTTTGGGGTTTGGGGTTAAGATTTAGGCTGCATGATTAGGTTTGGGGTAAGAGGTTAGGGTTTGAGGTTGAGGTTTGGGGGTTAGCGATTGGGGTTTAGGGTTAGGGTGGTTAGGCTTGTCAGGGTTAGGGTGGTTAGGGTTAGGGTGCTTAGTGTAGTTAGGGTTGTTAAGGTTGGGGTTAGGGTTGTTAGGATTATGTTTAGGGGTCAGGAGCTCAACACTCATATACAATGTCTCAAGACCTCTGTACAGTCTGTAGATCCCAGCCAGATGTGACCAGATCACTGACATGCTTGGCAGGTGCCTCATTTTTCTATCACCCAGAGATTCCCTGGATCTTCCTGGCATTCACTTTCATTTGGAAGTTACAGATTCTCTAATCTAGGGTGAGAGTATTAAGCTATAACCCTAGGATAGAGAATCTGCCCTTTCCAGATAAATGGTCAGATTGATGGAATGAAAACAGACTGCTGATCATGTGCTAGAAGGCATCATGTTTTTTGAAATGGAGCAATATCTTTGACTTCATCCCATTACTTAGAAGTTTCAAGCCTACTGTAATGGGGATGTCTGAAATATGAGTAAAGAGAAAACAAAGGGTGTTTTTTCCTGGAGATAACACATGCCAACAAAGAAGATGCTATCAGACTGACGACCACCAGGTATTCAAATCCAGCTGGTAGACAGTGAGACCCTGCCTAAAATATAAAAAATATGGATGTTTAAAAAACTGTGAGGAATATACTGGAGGGTAATGAAGAAGTATCTGTGATGACTAGTTCCCAGCCACAAATTCATCTGTGCCTGCTCTTGTAAGTACACATCCCTAAGGGTTAGGGTTAGGGTTAGAGGGTTAGGGTTAGGGGATTGGGTTAGGGTTTTTAAGGTTAGGGTTGTTAGAGTTTTGGTTTAAGGACTAGGGTTAGGGGTTAGGGTTAGAGGGTTAGGGAATTAGGGGATTAAGGGCTGTTAGGGTTAAGGTTGTTAGGATTAGGGTTGATACATTTAGGGTTAAGGGTTATCTTTGGAGGATAGGGTTTTAGGGTTTTAAGGTTAGGGGGTAGGGTTTTAGCATTTAGGGTTCTAGGCTTCAAGGTTAGGGTTTAGGGTTAAGGTTTTAGGGTTAGAGTTTTAGGGTAAGGGTTTTAGGGTCCAGGGTCCAGAGTCTATGTCTGGGTCAGGGTTAGGGGTTGTTAGGGTTAGGGTTCAGGGGCTTGGTTGTTAGGGGTCAGGGGTTGGGGTTGTTAGGGTTAGGGTGGTTAGGGTTAGGATTGTTGGGATTGGCTTTTGGGGTTAGGGTTGGGGTCAGGGGTTAGGAGTTGGGAGTTGGTGTTAAGGGTTAAGTGTAGGAGTTAAAGGTTAGTAGTTAGGATTAGGGTTTATGGTTTAGGGTTAGGTTTTGGGGTTTGGGTAAGGGTTGGGGTTGTTATGGGGGTTAGGAGAGTTCTTAGGGAGATTGATAGGGTTAGGGTTGTTGGGATTAGGGATTAGGGTTGTTAGCATTAGAGTTTAGAGTTAGGGTTTAGAGTTATAGTTTAGGGTTTAGGGTTGTTAGGGTTAGGGTTGTTAGGGTTAGGGTTGTTAGGGTTAGGGGGTAGGGTTGTTAATGTTGAGGTTTAGGGTTAGGGGTTAGGTTTGTTAGGGTTTCAAGTTTAGGGTTAGGATTTGGGGTTTTAGGTTTAGGGCTTTAGTGTTAGGGTTTAGGGATTTAGGGTTTAGGGGTTCTTTGGTTCGCAGATGTACTTATTCACAATTTGTTTTAAGGTAAAGTAGGCACAATTTCTGTGAAGCATCAGTCTCAGAATTAATCCCTTCTAGGGTCCTAAACTAGTAAGTATCACATAGAATCCTTTTTATCTATGTTGAAGGGAGTCTTCAAAATGATATTGTCTTTTCAATTGATGAAACCACCCAGTTTTAGCCTTTTTTCTATAGAATTTTTATTCTCAAAAGTTCCTGTTGAATAGAACCAATTCTGAATTTTCCTTACCATTATAAAATATCAAGGATGAAAGAATGTGTACCACCTTAAGAGATAGGATTCATAGGGGAAAGTGGGGGGGGGGAGGGTACTACCATGGGATATTTTTTATAATCATGGAAAATATTAATAAAAATTGAGAAAAAAAGAGATAGGATTCATATAGTTTTTTAGTAATAATTAAAGAATATTGAGTATTTTCCTTGGACAAAGTAGATGTTTTCCAAAAGTGATATGTAATAGGTTTTTTAAAACTAATCCCATAATTTAGGCTATTTAAGGTGAAAGCTTCAGTCAGTTTTGACCATAGTTTCATTTAGGTATTTTTGTTTTTTCAAGGTAGGGTCTCATTCTAGCCCATGGTCACCTGGAACTTACTATGAAATCTCAGGCTGGCTTTGAACTCATAGATAACCATCTACATCTGCGTTGTCAGTGCTTGGAATAAAGGTGCATGCCATCACATCAAGCTCAATGGGTTAATTAATTAATTAATTCAATATTAATAACATTGAATAATAGCAGCAGTATTTGTTTAAGAAGAGGCAAATCCCTCCTTTGTCAGTTGTCAAGAGTTCTAGGGCTCAGTGGTTCTGTAAGACAACTGATGCTAGAGAAGTAAGTTGTTCTTGTAGTAGTTGTAGGGCTTCAGTGGACCCCTGGACTGTGATGCCTAGTTCTGCAGAGAGTTTCTCATAGAAGAGTAAGCTATGATTGAGTCCCCCTGCAGCCATCCCCGCCGCAGCTGTGGAGGCTGCTATGCTTACCCCTACCATCACAGGCAGATGAACAGCCCTCCTATACTAGTGAGCCTGCTTGGGGAGGAGAAACATCAGTTCCTCTTCTGTATATATAGTGAGGCTGGGCACCATAGTGACCAGGGCACAGGGGCCCATGTGTGCATGTGTGCATGTGGGGGGAAAGATGCAGGTGTACAAAGCGGAATTGCACCAGAAGTAGATTCCCTTTGGTAAAGTGTTTTTTTTTTTTTTTTTCATAATAGAGTTTTTGGAAGTTCCTTGCCAGCACTGAGAGATGTCCTTATGCCAACAGTCAAGGCAGTTTGGAAGGGAAGGAGTGTTAGAGAGTCTTGAGAGGAGATTCCAGAAACAGGGAGGCCCCAAAGTGGAAGTGATATTAAACAAGGGAACTGCAGTTATGAGGGGTCATTTGAGTGAGGTGCACAGGCGGCAGGTAGTATGGTTGGTAAGATTAAATTGATTAAGAAGGGAGAGTGAAGAATTGAGAATATGAAGAAGTTTGGATTGGGTTAAGGTTGACAGGCACAAGTGCGAGAGGAGATCCTTGAGCTTATAAGGTGAAACAACTGTGCGCTTTTGGCCATAGGTGAGTTTTTGTGCTTCCTGGGCCAGGACTGCTGCTGAGGGTAAGGCACATAGGCAAGGTTGCTAGCCCCAGACAGAGGTTTCTAATTGTTTGGAGAGGTAGGCCACTGGGGCGAAAGAGGGACCTTAACTCAACTCCCAGTGACATTCCTTCCTTTTCAGTGCTATAGAGAACAAATTCCTGATGGAGATCGGGAAGAACTGGGAATGGTGCTATCAGGAAAGCATCTCGTAGGCGGAAATAAAGTAGTGTCTATCTCAGTCTTGGGATCAAGTGGTTCATGTGGGTCCCCCTTATCTTTGTCATAAAGGAGTTTTGCCAGGAGGGAAAAGTTGGTGATCCATGTTCTGAGAAACCCAGTGAAACCAAGAAAAGATAGGGTTTCTTCCTTGGAGATAAGGGGAGAGGGAGCAACGATACTGTTTGCTGTCTAGAGTTAGTTGTTGTGAGGAGGGAGTTAGGAGGAAAACAAGTTTACTTAACGTGAGTTAGACAGAGTTGAGCCTTAGTAGGGAAAACTCTATAACCCTTGGAGCCTAGAAAGCTGAGAAGTTTGTGTGTCGCCTGGAGTGCAGAAGAGAGGGTGAGCAGAGCAGAAGGTCATCAACATACTGTAAAAGTGTACTAGGAGACAGGTTGAGGGACAGGAAGTCAATGGACAGAGCTTGGTCAAACATATGAGGGCTGTCTCTAAACCCTTGGAGGAGAACAGTCCAGATTAGTTAGGTTGAAGTGTGGGTATAAGGGTCTTCCCAAGTGAAAGTGAAAAGATCATATGAGTCAGAGTGGAGAGGTATAGAGAAGAAAGCATCCTGGAGGTCAAGCACTGAGAAGTGGCAGAAGAAGGAATGTGGGATAGAAGGGTGTATGGGTTAGGCACTACCAGATGAATGAGAAAGACAGTGGCATTGATCAAGCAGAGGTCTTGGACTAAGTGGTAGGTTCCATCAGGCTTGATGATGGGCAGGATAGGGGTCTTGTAAGGAGAAGAGGTAGGGCAGAGAAGGCCAGCCTGAAGGAGGTGAGAGATAATGGGTTTAAGTCCCTGATGATGTTTGAGTGAGATTGGATATTAAAGCTGACAAGGGAACACTATAGGATCCTTGAGTTTAATACCAACATGTAGGTGATGAGAGGCTAGAGCAAGTGATGAAATATTCCATACTTGGGGATCAACCTCAGAAGCAGGAAAGGCAAAATCAGGGTTTTTAATAAGAGAGAGAGGGTGAGAATGACGATGGAGGGTGAGTGGGGGAAGACAGAGAGAGAGAGAGAGAGAGAGGGAGAGAGAGAGAGAGAGAAAGTTTTTGCATGTGGTCTCAGCCTAGAAGTGGAACAGAATAAGCAGGCATCACAAGAAAAGAGTGGGAGAGTGGGTGTCCCAAATATTGCAGGGCAGAGGAGCAGTAATATGAGGAGAATTAGGCCAGCCATCTACATCCACCACAGAGAACTGTGAGGGTAAATTCTGGCCAGAGTAAGATGGCGGGACTGACCACATGGTCCCCATATCTAATAAATGAATCAGGCCTACCTGCCACCTGGACTGTTACCCTAGACTCCTCCATTGTATTGTGGACAGTATTATTGAGGGATGACATCCCATCACTCTTCAGCTTCTAGGCCAAGAAGATCATTGAGCGGCTCCTGTGGGGTCTGAGGGGAAGGGGCTGGCCTACCTTGGTGAAGCAGCAAGGGACCTTCCAGGGTTCTGGTGGTGGGTGTGGATTGGGACAAGCTCTGGCCCAGTGACCAGTGGTGCTACATTTAAAGCAGGGTGCTGGCGATGATTGTTGAGGCCTCAGTATCCTTTGGAGGAGCCTGGAGAGCTGCAGCCAAGAGCTGTTACTTTTGTTTGTCTCTTGCCAGCCTATAGGTGTGTTCCTGCTCCTCTTGGCTGTTAAAAACCTTAAAGGCCATTTCAAGCAGATCTCTCTGGGGGGGTTTAGGGCCTTTTTTAAAGCATTTGAGTTTTTTCTGAAGGTCAGGGACAGACTGAGATAGGAAGTGGGTGTTAAGAATCAAAATGCCTTCTTGGCAAGTGGGATTGAGGCGGGTGTTTTGAGTAAGTGCCTCTGTTAGCCATCCCATGAATTCTGCCAGGTTTTCATCTGGCTTTTGAGTTATTGAGAGGACTTTATCAAAGTTAACAATCTTGTGGGAAGCTTTCTGGTAGCATGCCAAGAAGCAGACAACCATCTGGTCCTGGGCCACCCACCATGTGTAAGGGGGTGTGGGTCTTGAGAGGTACAGGCAGAGACTTGGTAGTTCCAGTTTGGGCCTTCCCTGGGAACTGCCACAGTGCCAACTGGATAGGTTGGATCAGTTCTATGGCTACTGTCAGCATGGACCTAGGCAGCCACCCAGGTACCTTACGTTCATCTGGGGTAAGAGTGGTAGACAGGATGACATAGATATCCTGCCAGGTAAGATCATTGGTCTGAGTAAGGTAGTGAAATTCTTTAGTATAGTGGACAAGGTCAGAAGCAAACGATCCTAGAGGCGCTTCAATTTGAGACAGGTCAGGCATAGAAAACAGGACATGGATACATACAATTCCCTCTGTCTCTTACCTAACAGTTAATCTTCACATGCTTGAATGGAATGGTAAAGCATGGGGAATAGCAATGCACAAGAAAATGTGAGTGACTGAAGTCGGAATTTTGGGGTTCCTTGCCAATACACCAATATATGCCTACACACCAATAAATTTGGGGTATTCCTGGATTATTTTATGAATTTGAAGAATTGAAATCCACAGAACAGAGGGTAAGGTTCAGCTAGATTTTATTAACTTAAGAAGAGGAAATACAGAGAACTCATGCCCATTAGAAGGCAGGAAGGGGTAAAACCCACCATGTGACCCAAATTGGAATGATTTGTAGATTATGAATGGGGCTGAGCTAACCAGCAATAACACAAGTTTTGGTGCCAAGCTTAACCAACCATAATGCCAGGATCAGAGTTAAACCTTCCAGGAATCTTAATTCTAGGAAAGGAATACTACTACCTAGGGAGGGACTCAGGTTGTTTAAGGAAAAACAGTTCTAGGGAACTCTTTTAACCTTCCTTCTAAATTGTTATGTTAATTTAACTGTTCAGTCCACATTTGATCTCTAAAGCTATTTTCATAGCCCTGGGGGGATACTTTTTATGTGCCAAATAAATCAGGTCTTCCCCTGTCAGTTAAACCTTCCTGGAAATGCCCTCATGGACCTGCCAGGAGGTGGGTCTCAGTTGGTTTGATAACTGTAGATTAGCCAGCCCACCACCGACAACTTTATTCCTCCTTTATCCTCAACTCCACACATTGCCAGGAGCACTAGTAATAGCAAGAAAATGGAGGCAGGCACCTAGCAAGGAAGACATCACCATGACAACCAGAGGCCAAGACCACAGATGGCTGTGCGCTGATATGCAAATGAGCTAAGCTAATGTGTCTATCAGCAGGAAGAGTGACTTAGAAGAAAATGGGTATAAAAGCCCCAGCATAGCCGGGCGTGGTGGTGCACGCCTTTAACCCTAGCACTTGGGAGGCAGAGGTAGGAGGGTTGCCGTGAGTTCGAGGCCACCCTGAGACTCCATAGTGAATTCCAGGTCAGCCTGAGCTAGAGTGAGACCCTACCTCGAAAAACCAAATAAATAAATAAATAAATAAATAAATAAACCAGCAAAATTTCAGAACACTGTCACTCAACTCAGAGACAGACTCCATGTCCCTGTTTGTGTTCATACCCACTGCGAGGAGAGGGGCAGCCCTGTGGGATCCCTCACTGGAGTCAGACAAGGAGGGGAGCAGATGGAGGACTGACCCAGATGCCACCCATGGACCAAGTGTTGTTGCAGGTGAGCTCCCTCAGGGCTAGGCTGTAGTTGAGAGGATGGTATAGATGAGAAGTCCTGACCCAAAATAATGTGTGTGTGAAGTTAATGAAAGCATGGCAATTGATTTGATGTATCTGTCTCTTGACTACTTAATTCCATGCTCAGGACACATATCAGCTGTAAATTTTGTTTACTCTTATTTGCAAAATAAATAAAAGCATGTTAAAATAGCTCCTGTGAGGGTTAATGTCTGGCGTGAACTTGATAAGATTTAGAATCATCATTGAAGAGAAGGACAGGAAAGATGGCTTAGTGGTAAAGGCCCAGGCTCCATTCCCCAGATTCTACATAAGCCGGATGCACAGGGTGGCACATGCGCCTGGAATTCATTTGCAGTGGCTGGAGACCTTGGTGCACCCATTCTCTCCCTCTCCCTCTCTCTCTCTCTCTCTCTCTCTCTCTCTCTCTTCTAATAAGTAAATAAATAATTTTTTTTTTAATTTAAGAGTATCTTGGGTCATGTCTATGAGGAATTTTCAAGAGTAGCTTAGTCGCGGTGGAAGGATTCACCCTGACAGTGAAGAGTACCATCACAGGCACTGATTGTCAGACTATATAAAAGAAAGCTAGCTGCACAGTCAGCATTCTTCATTCTATTCTGGTTCCTCACTGCACAATGTGACCAGCTGCCTGTAGCTCCCACTGGTGTGCCTTCCTTGCTATGATAAACTATAAATTTAAACTGAAATAAATCCTTCTTCCCTTAAATTGATTTTTGTCAGGTAGGAAAAGATAACTAATACAGGGCTGGAGAGATTGCTTAGTGGTTAAGGCACTTGCCTGCAAAGCCTAAAGACTCAGGTTCAATTCCCCAGTACCCATGTAAAAATGCACAGAGTTCATGCATCTGCAGTTCATTTGCAGAAGCTGGAGGCCCTGACATACCCATTCTGCCTTTCTTTATCTCTATTCTCTCTATCTCCCTCTGCTTGCAAATAAATAAAAAAAAATTTTTGAAAAGATAACTAGGCTGGGTGTGATGGCACACACCTTTAATCCCAGAATTTGGGAGGCAGAAGTAGGAGGATCGCCATGAGTTTAAGGCCACCTTGAGATTACATAGTGATTTCCAGGTCAGCTTGGGCTACAGTGAAACCCTACCTCAAAAATACAAAGATAACTAATATATCTCAAATCACAAAACACTGTTTTCTAATCACTGTCTAGCTATCCCAGTTATTATCTTTTCTCTTCAAGATTTTTCTCTTTACTTTCTCAACTTATTTGCCTTATATTCTCCCTTGAACTCCCATGAGGATACTCTTGCCAAGGTTCTCCATGACCTCCACATCACCAAATCTAGTAGCCACTTCTCAGACCTCACCTTAGCCACCAAGAAGGCATAGCTACCACCTGCTTGTGCTTGAAACACTTTTCTTCACTTGAATACCACACCACACCTTTGGCTATTCACTTTCATGTCCCACTACTGGGACCTATTTTCTTTGACCTCTCCTTTAACTTTCTACTTTCTCTCTAGATAATCTCATCTGGTTTCTGATGACTCCTCAACTCACCTTTCTTTTTCATCTTAAAATGCATTAGTAAGTCCTGTCAGATATGCCTTTAAATTATGTCCAAGGGTTGGAGCTTAGTAGAAGAATGCTTGCCCAGCATGTAAAAGACCCTGGGATGCAATCGCCAGAAACACACACACACACACACCAGGAATCCTCTACTTCTTACCATCTCAACCAGTACCACCTATTTCAGGCCACTGTCTCCTCTTATCTCCATTATATGAATGCCCTAATTCATCTTTTCTTCTTTCTACAGGGTCTGACTAGGTATCACAAGCTTGTAATAAACTCATGTTCCTTTTGCCTCTGCTTCCATAGCACTAGATTATATGCATATGCCCACTACACAGGAAGAATCTATAGTTTTTAATTTCTTTATTTGAAAGAGAGAAGGGGCAGATATATAGAGAGAATGGGTACACCAGGGCCTCTAGCCACTGCAAATGAATTGCAGATGCATGCACTATCCTGTGTATCTGACTTATATGTGTCCTAGGGAATCAAACCTGGATCCTTAGGCTTCGCAGGCAAGTGTCTTAACCACTAATCCACCACTCCCACCCAGAATCTATATTTAAAAATAAGAAAGGAAAAAGGCAAAAAAAAGCACATAAAAGAGAAGAGTAACCTTTGTGCAGAGGTGTCATGGTGACTGCAAAGCAGCAGCACCACCCTCTGCTGCCCCCTGTAATCATGATCACTACATAAACTACAGCATATATTAAGTTAGTTGACAGATGAACAAATAAACTTCAAGAAAGTTAACTAATGGTCTAAACTCATACAACTGGCCAGATATAGTGTTGAACACCTGTAATCCCATTACTTGGGAAGGTGAGGTGAGATAGGAAGATTACCGTGCAAACAAGGCTAACCTAAGCCACATAGTTAAATCCTGTCTCGGGCTGGACAGATGGCTTAGTGGTCAAGGTAATTGCCTGCCAAGCCAAAAAACCCAGGTTTGATTCCCCAGAACCCACATAAGCAGATGCACAAGGTGGTGCAGGATTTTAAGAATATTTTATTTTTATTTATTTATTTGAGAAAAAGGAAAAGAGAGAGAGACAGACAGAGAAAGAGAGGCAGGAAGAGAATGGGTGTACCAGGGCCTCCAGCCACTGCAAACAAACTCCAGATGCATGCATCACCTTATACTCCCCTTGAGTATGTACCCATGGTAAGTTACTTCCCTGTGGCAGAGCTTCGCCTTTCTGGCTGAAACTCCGTATCCCAAGTGGTCCAATTCTCTCAGCAAGGCCTCTGTGGCTTAGCGACAGGCTTCTTCTCTGAGGCTGCTATAAGAAGGTCATCTACTTATTGCAAGAGGTCTATTTGGGGATGGGCCTGGTGGTACTCACCCAGATCCTCATGGAGTGCCTCATCAAAGATGGTGGGTGAGTTTTTTTTTTTTAACCACTTTTTAAAAAAGTTAGTTTTGTTCTCAGTGAATACAGTCAAGTTGGTACCATTGTTAGCCTCCTCCCCATCCTCCCCTCTCCCCCAGCCCCTCCTTGTTGGGGTATATGGCTCATGCATTGTGGGGTTATCCCTCAGTTATGGGTAGGAGGAAATGTCTCTGTGTATCATGACCCAACATGTGGCTCTGGCATTCTTTCCGCCCCCTCTTCCGCAAATTTCCCAGAGCCATGTTGGGTTCATTTTAGGTCTGCTTCCGTGATGAGGTCTTGGGAGCCTCTGTGTCTCTGGATATCTGATTTGGTAGGAGTTGATTGTTCTCTGTGTCAATCTCCTTCATGATGGTAGGTGAGTTTTTAAATCCTTGTGGCAGTCTGGTCCAAGTGAACTGCCCATTGAATCCATGTTCTGGATTGCTCCATTCAAAGGCAAACAGAGGTTGTCTGGCAAGGGCCAGTGGCAAACTGAAGAATGCATCCTTGAGGTCCAGTACCATGTACACATTGCACTCATGCGACAGAGTGCTTAGCAGAGTGTATGGGTTTGGCACCGTGGGGTGGATGTCCTCCACCCATTTATTAGTTTCCCTCAGATCCTGCACAGGCTGGTAGTCATTGGAGTGGGGCTTCTTTACTGGCAGGAGAGGAGTATTCCAGGTGGACTGACAAGGGACTAATATCTCTTGTTCCTACAGTCGTTTTATATGAGGTGTCATTCCCTGTTTATCCTCTTGGGGCATACGGTATTGGTGGACTCGCATTAGGCTGGCATTAACCCTCAGTTGGACCATGATTGGGGCCTGATGCTTGGCCAGCCCAGTCTGACTTCTTTCTGCCCATACACCTGGAACCCTTTCCAATAGTTCCCTCAGATATGGGCTTTCAGGGATGGCTTGGGAGGGAGAGGAATAGAGTTTATATCCTTCCTCCAATGACACAGTTAACGTGTGTATAGAGCCACTCTGATTAAGAACCTGTACTCCCTCAGGGATGAAATGGATTTGTGCCCTTATTTTAGTCAAAAGTTCTCGCCCCAAGGGTGGATATGGGCACCCAGGGATGACCATGAATGAATGGGTTACCTGTCCCATTCCTAAGTCAACTTCTCTTTGTGTAGTCCATGAATATTGATTTGTCCCAGTGGCTCCCTGGACCCATGTCCTTTTGGTGGACAGGGGTCCCATGGGCTGTTTCAGGATCGAATGCTGAGCCTCAGTATCAACTAGAAAGTCTACTTGTTTCCCCTCCACCTTCAAGGTTACCCAGGGCTCATGGATGTGAGCCCTGATGCCCTCAGTCACTGAGTTCTCCTATCTCTAGGATTTTAGGATTTTTGTCCCTTTCTCTCTGTAGGCATTCATTTCTCCAATGTCCCTTCTCTTTGCAATAAGCACATTGGTCTTTTTGGAGAAGGGGTCAGTGTTGCCCTTTCCCTCTCAATTGTGGTGCTGGTTTGCCCCTATTTCTCCCATAAGCCATGTTTTTTTAATTCCCTTGGGTCAGATTTTCCCATGGCAGCCAGTAGTATTTTGGTTTGTTTATCTTCTGGAGTCTCTCTATTATTATAAACTTTTTCTGCTATTGCTACAAGTTCTAACATCTGCTTACCCACAAAACCATCCAGTCATTGGAGTTTCTGTAGATGTCTGGCACCGCCTAACTTGTCCTACCTTAGATAAATTTGTGGGCTTCCTAGCAGCATATCAGAGACCCCCCCATCAGAATCTGGTGGTAGGCTTTGAGTTTCTCCTTACCTTCAGGGCTGTTGGGGTCCCAGTCAGGGTGGGCTAAGGAGAGGGCTGCATCCATGCAGCCTGCACAATCATGTGTTGGCTGTTAGGTATAGGAACTAGCTTGCGGGGCAGTGGCTAGAATCTGTTCCCTTTCCTCTGTTGTGAAGAGAACATGCAAAAGCCACTGACAGTCATCCCAGGTGGGCTGATGAGTTATCATTATAGAATCTAACAAGTCTAGGAGGGCCGAGGGTTTCTCTGAAAACTTTGGATTCTCCATCTTCCATTTATACAGGTCACTAGTGGAGAAGGGGATATGGGCCATGAACTGTTGGCCATCCTGATCGGGGGGGCTATTGCTCGCAAGGGCAGTGCAACCACTATGGGGATTTTGTGTAGTATTTGTATGTGTGTACCTGTCTCATGGTCCAGGCCTATGTATGGGGAGGACTCGTCATGTTTCCTCCTTCTTCCCTTGGGCCCAGATCGGCAGCTGCCACTCGCAGTGTGGGTCCTGGTGCAGGGGCAGGTACATAGGGAGGCAGGCAGAGGTCCTCCTCAGGGGCAGTACTGCCAGCTTATGATCCTCTGGTGGTTTAGACTCCATAAAACAGGATCCCTGGGGCTGGCAGCAAAAAGGGGCTGAACCAAGGAGGGGGGCTTTCTACCAGGTATTGCCAGGCTGTGATGTATGGGATCTGGTCAGGATGCCCAGGATTCCCATACATGATACCTTTAACCTTATAAATGGTGGGGAGGTAGAAGGTGCCTCCCTCTGGTCATCCCACATTGAAAGACAGCTATTCATTCCTGCAAAATTGGTTAGTTTTCCCAACCATACTGTTAAACCTAGATTGTCTGCCAGGTGTCTGAAATCCTTGAAATGTGACTGGACTAGGTCCAGGGGTGGAACTGGTTGCCTGTGCCATAGTACCTTTCAAGAAAACTTTCAAGAAACCAGAAAAGGACAAACAAGACACAGACCCAAAAACAAATTTCCTGGGATGCGAAAAAGAAACCAAATGCTGCAGACAGTGGCCTATCCCGTAAACTGGCTCTGCCAGATGGGTGCGACCCATCACCATCTACCAAAACCAGAGTCAGACTGGAGCACTCAGGCTCCGCCAGATGGTGGCCTATCCCGTGAATGGGCTGTGCCAAATTGGAGCTCTCCAGCTCCACCAGAAGGGGGTCCGGAGCGTCCTTGTGACACCCCGGCCCTGTGGTAATTATTGGCTTGTCAGCCTTACTTCCATGGGACTCCAGATTGCACCCGGATGCCAGGTTTACCAAAAATGAAACAAAGAACAGAGCAGACCAGAGACACGTAACAAAAACTGCTTCAACTCACCAATCAGCAGAGAACCATATGCTCTTCTGAAAACACTCCACTATTGAATCTGGGGGTTCCTCAGTGATTCTGGATGAGCCCCCAAAGTAAGGGTCTGAGAATTGCTGAAGAAAGACCCCAGACTCAAATAGTATGCAAAAGCGAAGAGCATTTATTCTTCATAATCAGCCAGCACGTGGTGGTCAACCATTCATGCAAAATGGTGACCCTGTGAGGAGCTTGCAGGCTTTTCTTAAGCATAGCTAGAGAAATTTTGGCAGGCTTAGTCTTTTCTAACATGATTGGCTAATTTGAACAGTAACTGTACTTGTATTTTTTTGATTAGTCCTAAGGCTTTGGCAGGCTAGGTCTAGGGGAATTTCAGGCAGGTTAGGTAATTTTTTAAAAAATGATTGGCTAGGCAAGCAGCAGTTACAGTTGTGCATCTCTGATTGGTTGGGGCAGAAGGCATGAAAGAGACATGTCTGGGCATGTCCAGGAACTGACTCAGCCTCTGGGTGGCTATCTTCCTGGCCACATGTCAAGGCAGGCTCTTTCTAGAAATTCTGTCTGCCTTTCTGGGAAACTG
Organism: Dipus sagitta; assembly: GCA_036346955.1. Classification (NCBI taxonomy): domain Eukaryota; kingdom Metazoa; phylum Chordata; class Mammalia; order Rodentia; family Dipodidae; genus Dipus; species Dipus sagitta. The sequence continues at coordinate 60,576,528 of CM070788.1, forward strand.
AAACTTAGGCCTAGTCAGAGTAGCACTTACTGAAGCCTGTCATGGCATCAGTTTGGTCTCTTCATTTAGAGGCCTCTTATTTCTGCTATTCTTTGAAACATGCAGTTTCTTCAGAGATTCATCCTCATTCACAACAGTAGAAAATACAAATAAAAGCCGGGTGTGGTGGCACACGCCTTTAATTCCAGCACTCGGGAGGCAGAGGTAGGAGGATCACCATGAGTTCAAGGCCACCCTGAGACTACATGGTGAATTCCAGATCAGCATGAGCTACAGTGAGACCCTATCTCAAAAAAAAAAAAAAAAAAAAAAAAAAAAAAAAAAAAAAAACAGAAAGAAAGAAAGAAAGAAAGAAAGAAAGAAAGAAAGAAAGAAAGAATACAAATATTAGTAGGAAAGCCAGTGGTTTTAGAAGGTGTCTGCGGATACATCAATGCCCACATGATCAAGTCTCACTGAAAGCACTCTGCACAGCTAGGTGAGAGATGCTTGCCAACACACAGCTTTCATCGCAAATAGATAGGAGCATGGAACTCATTAGGGTGGTTCACTAACAGTCAGTCTTTATGCTAGGGCAAGCTAATTCCCACTTTAAGAATAACTAAGGGGGATTAAATGAAAACAATATTCAAATAAATCCCTCTCCTCTAAATCAGACTAGAAATTCAGGCAAATTCAAGTTTTGAGGGGAAAGAAACAAACCTTTTTTGCATGACTATTAAAGCCCTTATCAAATATAAATAAGTTTTTGTTTTTGTTTTTGTTTTTCAAGGTAGGGTCTTGCTCTAGCCCAGGCTGACCTGGAATTCACAATGTAGTCTCAGGCTGGCCTCAAAATCATGGTGCTCCTCATACCTCTGCCTCCTAAAGGCTGGGATTAAAGGCTTGTGCCACCACACACAGTAATGAATTTTTTTTTTTTTTAAAGAAAATGAGTAGCAAACACATTCTCATCTCTCCCTCAATCTTAGGTGTAGCTTACCTCCTTTAATAATGTGACTCCAAAAACACTAAGGTCGAATGTAGCTGAAGCACTTGGGTACATTCCTCTCTGAGGCCCACACCAGACTCCTCAGAAGTCCATCCTCTCTCCTAATAAACTCACTGTGGTAGTTTGAATAGATGGCCCCCAATATATTCAGTTGTTTGTTTGTAGTTTGCATCTGCAGCCACCTGGCTGGAGGCAGTATCACTGGGTGGATCTTAAGGTGTAGTGGTGGGTTTCAGATTTCAATCTAAAGATATGCAAAGTGTGCCTAACTGGTGTTCCTAAAGTGTGCTGTGCTGTGTGGTTTTGGGCTTGTACTTCTCTCTGTCTGCTTGGGCCTGTGAAAGCAGGCCAGCTTCTTCTGCCATTATGGAACTTCCCCTGGATCTGTAAGCTTCAATAAATCTCTTCCTCCATAACTGTGTCTGGTCTGAAAGTTCATCTCAGCGAACCTGAAGCTGTCTGCTATACTCACTAACTCTACTTCACTCAGGCTTAGCCTTAGCTGCTAAGAAATCTCTCCAGCCCTTGGACTCCTTTTCTAAGCTCCTTTACTCTATTTTGTGATCATTCTGTATGTCATAGTGTTCCAATAAACCAACCCATCCCCAGCTCTGGCCATTCAACTCATGTGGTCTTATTCCTTCCCATAGTATAATAACCACTGTATGCTAAAGTTCAAAAATCTATCCTTATCTTCTTTCCCCAAACTTGCATATATGCCCATTTAACAGACAACCCCTGGTGTATGTGCACCAGAGATAATTTAATGTCAGAATGTCAGAGTTTAACTTTTAGCCTCTCTGTTTACCCTTCCCACCAACTTCTCCCTTCAATACTCTTGTTGCAATTGAAAATACCATTCACCGAGTTATTTCCACCAGAAACCTGCAAAACCAACCTCAATTCCTTACTTTATGTCACATTTCCAATCAATGAAATTTACCAAAGGACATGACTAATCAATCACCAAGTTCAATATTTAGTAATAAATCACACACTAAGAACTTTCATTGTGCCAGGTATTATTGTAGGCACTGGAGATGAAGCTGACATAAGTAACTTAATTATAAGGATAATTAATGTATCCTAAGTAAATTTGCAGAAGATAGTTTTAAGGTAGGTTTATCAGCTTGACAATATAAGAACAGTGGATCGGCTTTTATATCATTGTCTTTTCATGAGACTTTCATAGTCTAAAGTTAATTCTAGATAATGTATAGATTTCTAAAAGCAGAGTGTAAGTAAGAGGACTGAATCAAAAGGAATTTCTTTAGCAGGGTGCAGTGGTGCACATTTATAATCCCAGCAATTTGGCAGTCTGAGGCAGGAGGATTACAAATTTGAGGTCAGCATGGGCAATATAGTGAGCCCTTGCTTCTTTCAAAAAAAAAAAATAGGGGAGGCTCCTTGAGGGAGAAATCTATTTTTATCAGGAAGGAAAGCCATCACCAGGAACGTGCAAGTGACTCCTTGTGTGTACCATAGGTCAAGACCAGAACCAATTCTGAAGGAGACTGAGTAAACAAGTATTCTATATTGATGTCATATTTCCCCCCTCCTATTATGCAGGTCTTGTGTAGGTAACATCATTCACTGTGAGGCCATGAATATCATGGTTACTTTATGTTTGGAAGATAATATTGTAAGCATTCCTCCTTTTCCTTTGGCTCTACCATTATTTCTGCCACCTCTTCCAAAATGGACCCTGAGCCTTGGAGGGTGTGATAGAGATATCTTATTTAGTGTGAACAATCCAAAGTATTTTCTTCTCAGCAATTATGGTGAGTTTTGAGTCACCCTAGTGGTCACTGTCATCTGATAATAGAAAATTCTCTAACCAAAAGTGAGAGTAGCATTAATATATAGACATAAATATAAGTATTTACAGGACAGTTTTGTGGGCATTGTTAGGTCAGGACCAAATGGAGTTGCAGCAGGAGAGCAATAGAGGAGTCATCCACGTTCCTCAAGAAATTGTTTAGCCATTACCCCTCCCCTGCCTAACAAGGCTCCAAGACTAGATTTACTGCCCCCTTGTCTCTCACTGGGTCACTGCTGGTCTCACCCTATGGCTAATGTAAAGAACAGAGACTTACTGCCCCAACAAAGAAATTCCTTCCCTTCCTCACCTCCCTCAACTGAAGAGCCTATAAAGCCCACTATCTGTAAGCCCAAACTGACTGCTCTGCTCTTGAGAGTCTGTCCTGGCAGCTTGTGTTTTTCCCCGAATAAAAACTTTCATCTTTACCTTAGAGTGGTCTCCATGATCTTGGTCACTCCTGAACCTTACAGGCATAATATTTCCATTTAGCTAGAACAGTAGTAGTTTCACCCTTAGGGATTATGACCTCCCCAGCAATAGGCTTTGGACTAGATTTTCAGTACCAGGCAGCAATTCCCTCCAGTGGAGCAGGCCTCAGATCCAATCAGAGACAAGTTGGTCTCTCCCATGACAGACTCGGCACCATTGCATCAGTTGGTACATTTGGCCTGGCTGTTCAAATGTAGAAGTGACAGGGTCCACTTCTCACTAAGACCATTGATGACTTCTCCCTCAACAGGCTGTATATGTCCTTCCAGCCTGATTTCTCAGTGACCAAGCATGTGGAATCTTCAGCAATAGGGTCTTATGATCTAGTTGTGATGTGCAACCAAGAGCCTTAGCAAGAGTTTGTTGTGGCCACCAGGGGCATCCCTACCAACAAGTCATTGGAAGGTATTCTATGGTTTCTGGCCACAACATTATCTACCTATACAGGATACTTCTGCCCAAACTCTCCTTTTTCTTATTTTATTTATTTATTTGAGAGAGAGAGAGAGAGAATGGATGCACCAGGGACTCTAGCCACTCCAAATGAACTCCAGATGCATGTGTCACCTTGTACATCTGGCTTACCTGGGTTCTGGGGAGTTGAACCTGGGTTCTTAGGCTTTACAGTCAAGCACCTTAACCACTAAACCATCTCTTCTGCCCCAAACTTTATCCTTCTTTTTTTATGTTTTTATTTTTTGGCTTTTCAAGGTAGGATCTCACTCTACTCCAGTCTGGCCTGGAATTCACTATGTAGTCTCAGGGTGGCCTCAAACTCACAGCGATTTTCCTTCCTCTGCATCCTGAGTGCTGGGATTAAAGGCATGCACCACCATGCCCAACTCCAAACTCTCTCTTTTTAAACATATTAATAGCTAGAAAGACATAGGTTTCCATATGGCTTATTGACATCTTAAATTTTGATTAACTGTCAACCTAACCCCTTGTCTCCTCCATTCCTTCTCCTGATCTCACTTAGATCATTTCACCTCCATGATTCTGCCTCTGAATTTATGTATCTCCACTCTCCTTCTCTAGCTTCCTGGCCTATACTACAGACTTTTACTCCAACTCACATACAAATATAATCATTTGAAGCCAGGATACACATGAGGTAGATAATGTGGCATTTGACTTCCTGTGCCCCGAGTTACCATCCTCCCTAGCCTGGATATAGCAATCTGTGTGCTTATTAGGGAACACCCCAGTTACTACTGAGGCATCTTCTTGCCTGAACCACAAGTCTGACCTGATGCTTCACAATCATGACTTTGTATGGTTGAGGGAATGGGAGAGTTTTCAGAGGCCCATGAGGACATAGCTGTGCTAAAGAAAGTTGGTTTAGATTCTGTTGGAGAGGATAAGGAAGAGGAATACTAATCATCCATTATTTTCAGCCCTGCAGCATGTCAGACAATGCCATTGTTCATTGGTATGTGGATGAGGGGATAAAGGAAGCCTCTGAGGATGTAGCTGATACCAACTACACCTTTTCTCACAGGTGTCTGGGTGAAAAAGGAAGCATTTTCTCAGGTTTGTAAGGACATGGCTACTGTATAGGAGGAGTATGAATGTTGATTTGGATTCTGTTGAGAGGGTGAGGAAGGAGAGGAACACTATCCATTCCTTCCAGTTCTGCAGCATATCATATTCTCAGAACTTGAGCTTCAGTATTAGCTGACAGGCATTGAAGTTTTCTGATTAGGTTTCTCATATATCTGTGCTTTTCATGTATAAATATGAGGTTTTAATATTTTAAAAATAAATACTTAAAGAAAAAACATATTTCTCTGCTGTGTTTTTTTCTAAAACTGCCTTGATTGCAACTTATCCACCCTTGAAGTACAGGGTCCCAGCATCTTGGTGAAAACATCAAGGACTCTCACTAACTGTGCAATTGCCTATATGGTAAAGGGAGAATGTTAGGCTGGATTTTTAAGTCTAGCATTAACCTCCCCAGTCTTTTCATACAATGTTTGGAAAAATTGTGGAATTCATTATGCAAGTCAGAGCTAATGTGCCTCTAATTACGACTAGAGGCTATGGCAGAGCACTGAGGCTCTAGGTTCAGTCTCTAGCACCAAAAAGGATTGCTTATGAATTAGCATACAAAATAAATTTAGGGCTAGGGAAATAGTCCAGTGGTAAAGGGCTTGCCTAGTTTGAAAGGCCTTGGGTTCAATCCCAGTACCAGAAAAATAAAAATACTTCTAAATAAATCATTAATGGCTGTTAAAGAGGCCAAAACAATGTAAATTTTTTAATCTCAAAAATATCCTTGATCTTTGAACTAGAGTTGGAGAGATGGCTTATTAGTGTTCTTGCTAATATCAACTTAGGGTTAACTGAATAGGAGATCCTAGCTCTGGATATTGCTCAACTTTTTAGAGAAATCCATCCTGACAATTGCATTTCTCTAGAGCCCCACCCGTTCTCTGCACCAAAATCTGTATTTATAGAGGAACAGAACTGATAATAAGTGTATGTGTGTGGGGGGGGGCCTGCGGGGTGATAAGACTGGATTTTTTTTTTTTAAAGAGGTAGGGATCTCACTAGCTCAGGCTGACCTGGAATTCACTATGAAGTCTCAGAGTGTCCTTGAACTCATGGCACTCCTCCTACCTCTGCCTCACGAGCGCTGGGATTAAAGGCATGAGCCACCACGCCTGGCAAGACTGGCTTTTATGATAGGGGATGGGTGATCTAATAATTGCTGGCTGCATGCTGGAGAAGCTAAAGCACTCTCAGTGTAGTGTTGCTGGTCTTCAGTCCACACTGGAAAGCCAAAGAAGCTGGAGTCTGAGGTCAGCAAAGAATGACTCCAGCTGTATACTCAACAGCAGAAAGAATAGGCAGGCCTGAAGCAAGATTCTGACCTCTTAAGTCTAGGAGGTTCTATCCACTCAGATGGAAGGTCTTCTCTCTTTTTGTCTCTAATAATGATATTTGTCTTAAAATCAATATTAACATAGCTACCCAAGTGTTTTTTTTTTAATATCCTTTATGTAACTCTGTCCTTTTAGGTTCAAATTTTTATAGTTTGAAGTTTGTTTTTCATAAACTAAATACAGTTAGTTACATTTTAAAAATTTTAGTTTCTCAGGCTGGGGAGGTGACTCAACACACAAAGGTGCTTGCTTGCAAAGCCTACTGGCCTGGGTTTCATTCTCCAGTACCCATGTAGGGCCAGATGCACAAAATGGAATATCCATCTGGATTTCATTTGCAGTGGCCAGAGGCCCTGGTACACCCATACTCATTCTCTCTCTCACATAAAAATAAGTCTCTTGGGACTGGAGAGATGGCTTAGCAGATAAGACACTTGCTTGTGAAGCCTAAGGACCCAGGTTCAATTCTCCAGTACCCATGTAAGCCAGATGCACAAGGTGACATATGCATCTGGAGTTTCTTTGAAGTGGCTAGAGGCCCTGGTGTTCCCATCCTCTCTCCTCTCCCTTTCAAATAAGTAAATAAAATAAATTTTTTTAAAAAAGGAAAAGAAAAGTCGCTCAATCTCGATTTTAGCTCATTAGCTCTTCATTGAATAGTATATTACTAATAGTCATGCCTATCAACATATGGATTTTTAAATGTCCTTTATTACTGTTTTTTTTGCAAGTAGTCTTTTACTTTGCTGTTTTAAAGGATTTTTTTTTGTCTTGGTTTCAATAAGAAGTATATAAGCTCAGTTGCATTTGTAACTTTTATGATCTCTTATATCTATTAACTTCTACTAGTTTTAGGAATTTTTGAGCCATTTTCTCTTCAACTCTCACCTATACTTGATTCTCAATTATTTCCCTTGGTGCCTCAAATGTACTTATGTGAGATTTTGTTTCAATCATATTCCCTATTTCTTATGTTCACCTGTGTATTTCATCCATTATTAACCCTACTGTCATTGTACTTCAACTACCTCATCAAATTTTTCCTCAGCAAGGCCATTCAGTTTTCTAATTTCAATTTTTTTGTTCTCTAAGGCTGAAATATTCATTCATCTGGTTTTGATTATTTCCAATTCTTTATCAAAAGTCTCATCTGTGGGCTGCAGAGATGGCTCAGGGGTTAAGGCACTTGCCTGCAAAGCCAAAGGACCGGAGTTCAGTTCCCCACTACCCAAATAAAGCCAGATGCACAAGGTGGCGCATGTGTCTGGAGGCCCTTGCATGCCTATTCTTTAAGAAGAAGAAAAAAGTCTTAACTGCTTAAAATATTTTTATTTATGGGAGATGCAGGGAAAGAGAGGATGGGTCACCAGGGCCTCTTACCATTGTAAACAAATTCCAGACATGGGTGCTACTTTGTGCATCTGGCTTTATGTGGATAGTGGAGAATCCAAGCCAAGTAGGCAAGCTTGCATGCAAGTGCCTTAACCGCTGAGCAACCTTCCCAGGCCCTCAATCTGTAATTTTATATTCTCTACAAGCATTAGTTTAAAATTTTTCATAACCCTATTGATATTTTCTCATTTTTGTGTGGCTATAGTGTCTTAATCCTTTATATGAAAAAAAATGGAGGTATTCTGAGGCTTGAAACAATGGTATCTCTTCCAGAAGGCTTTTTGTTTCTGACAAGTGACAAGAAGCAATCTCAGATCATAATAATCCAATCACAAATTAGGATGATTCAAATTGATCATCAGGGCCAGATGAGACTGGTATGCCTTCCTTTACCTTTTATCTGGATACCAGTCCTCTCTAAGCCGAACCAGGAGCTTACTTGGTGGGTCTTGAGTTCTAATGCTTGCTTCCTTGCCCCTTTGACTCTGTAAGATGAATTCAGATTCACTGTTTCAAATGCCTGAATTGGGTTAGCCAAAAACAAGCTAGAAAGTTTTGGGCTTTGGTCATTTCTCTGGTTTTATTTCTCTTCATGATCTTGGCACTGCATTGGTACTCGTCTAAATGTTATGTTAAGTCAAGAATTTTACACTGAAAATGGTCCTTGAATATGCCAGAAACCTGCACTTCTGAGCCTTGCCCTGCTATTTTTGCTTATAGATACAACTTTGCTGCTGTAAGCATCTCTTCACAGTGCTAACCTGGATATTGAGAAAAATTCATTGGTGATCTAAATTTTTAGAAAACAATACATTTTTTTAAAGTTTTTATTTATTTATTTGAGAGCAACAGACAGAGAGAGAGAAAGAGGCAGAGAGGAAGAGAGAGAATGGGTGCACTAGGGCTTCCAGCCACTGCGAACGAACTCCAGATGCATGCACCCCTTGTGCATCTGGCTAACGTGGGTCCTGGGGAATCGAGCCTTGAACTGGGGTCCTTAGGCTTCACAGGCAAGTGTTTAACTGCTAAGCCATTTCTCCAGCTCAAGACAGCATCTTATTAAAGACAAGCAAATGAGAACTAATGTTAGGTAAAATGATGTTTTTTTTCAACTTGCACATACTCAAGGATGACTGCATGAGACATGGTAGAGATTGGTTCCCACTTAGAAGCCAAGTACAATCTTCCCTTAATTTGCATGAGAGTCTCTTATTTCTTTTGTGTTTTGCTGCTTCTTTTTGTCTTCACAAAGTTTTGATAAGTATTTCAGGATGGCTTTGAATTCATCATCATCCTACTTCAATCTCCTAGGCACTGGGATTATAGGCATGTGCCATCATATCCAGTATTGACATTGCTAATGGGAAAATTTAAATTTATGTAGGGTTTTCTCCCTCTTTGTAAGACGTTGGCAGGTTTGTTCTTAGCCCATCAAATCCCAATATCACTCCCACTCAATTGTTGCAACAGTCAATCCCGTCAAACATAAAAGTTTTCTTGTTGAGAACCTGTACCTGGTTCATTTTCAGAGCTGCCTCCCTCACCCCTACTCCCCCAAATTCTGTGAAAGTGCAACATAGGCTCTAGAGCATTTAGCAAGCAGAATTCCAAGTTTGCATAATTCAACTGTCTTTGTATTTTTTAAATTGTTTTTAACATGGATTACTATCTTCCAGAAAAGATGCTTTGATAAACTATAAAGAGACAGAAGCATGGGCCAAAAAACAGACCTAATGAAATGAGCAAAAGGAAAGAAAGCATCAAAGGGGAGCTGAGGTTGAATCAGGACCAACCACAAAGAACCCTAGGGTATATACAACTGATAAATGGGAAATGAAACAAAGGGTATCATCTTAAAAAGAAATACTGTATCAATTACAAAAGTTAATGACTTGAGATTAAAAGCAATTACTGTTGAGATCAGAATCTGGGCTTTGGAGTCAGACTTTTTAAGAGCCAATCAGATTTTATTCTGACTAGTTTGAATACCGTGGATGAATCATGGTTACTTCTCCTATCACCCTTGCCTATAGACAAGATATTGATACCTGTGATACTGAGACATAGGTTCTTTGGAGGATAAGTCAGTATGCATAAAGTGTTCAGAAAAGTATACAGTAGCTACTTGTGAGCACTTTCTAAAGCAGTCACCAAACAGATGAAAATAAGTTTGGTTAGAGAAAACAGCTTTTCCCAGCAGTTTCTCCTGAGGAGTGGTATGTGATAGAATGTCTGAGACTCAAAGCTGAGAAGAACTTGATACTTAACAGTTCCAACCTACTTGTGCTACAGGGCCAGAAACCACAGCCAGAGTAGAATTCTACTGTCTAAGCTCACATGATGGACTTAATAGAGATCCTATATGTGTGGTACACTGCCCTGTACATTGTAACTGGGGCTAAATTAGGGAGGCTCATAAGAGGCTTACTGTCCCTGTTACCCAGATGTAACTTGATCAGATTAGGAGTCCACAAAGTTACACCCCCAGTTCTTGCTGGGGGTCCACACTGGGCTCAAATTCATAATCCTTCTGCTTCAGCCTACTGAGCCCTGGAATTACAGGCATGTGCCACAACACCAGCCTCAGTTCTGTTGCTCTTAATCAGATTGTCCTTGATGTGATTTTCTCAGTTTATGGCCAAAGTACTTGACCTTCTTGAATTCATCTTACTAAACTATGTGTGAACAAAAGTCCCAGTGTCACAGAACTGCTGTGGTGTGATAACTTAATCAACTGATTCATAAATAGCAACTCTCCCTCCCTGGCCCCTCTCCCTTCCTCCTCCTCTTCATTTATATAGTAATTACTCACTTTGGCTAGCAGAGGGCAGCAAACATTTGCAATTGACTCATTCTGAGTTAGCGGATTTTCTGTTCATTTTGAAGGTTAAATGTATTGGCCAGTGGGGTGAATGGTTGCTGGCCATGTACTTTTCTGATGAGCCCTGCCCCTCCTATGCCCATTGTAAAAGTGAGAAGGCAGATATTTCCCTTACAATCCAACCTAGATTTCTTTTACAAGTTCTTTTCATTGTTGAAATCAACTTAGTTTCGATTTCTTTTTCTTTTTGCCTGCCACGATGTCTCTCCGTATACACACATTCACACCTTAGTATCAAACTACTGTACTTTATGCACCTCCAATTTATTTGTAGTCTTGCAGCTTGTATGCCAAGCCCCAAGTCTAGAGTAGACACCCATATGCAGAACTCTTTCCAACATATTCATGTTGTTAAATGTGGTAAAATAAAATGAACAGTGATTTATAAATAGATGCAGAGGGGCTCTATAATTTGGCTAAGTACACAAAGCAATCTTTGGCCCTGTTCATCATTTCAGACCACCTCACTTTTCTTGCCCACAAAGAAGGCTTACATATCTCTATTTACCATGAACTAAATGCAGCTATAGGCACTGGACGGGGGGTCCTTTGTCCTAGGCTGCATTACAGAGGAGGAAAATGCTTTGAAAGGCAGGTTCTGTGAGGCATAGTCACCCTGAGCAAGTGGTCATAGTCATCTTCTCATTTCTCAGAAAATGGGGATACAGATGATTTCTGTCCTCCCTGCTGACATTTCTCTTTACCTCTCAAAGTACTAACTAGACTCCATAGGTATGACTTCCAAGGATGCTACTGGCTCTCTGTGTCCTGAACTCAGTTACCAGAACTATTCAGTGGTTTAACTATTTCTTCTCTAAACATTTTCTTCCCTAAAGGGGAAAAATGCAGTGAAAACCCAATGTGATAGCTAACATGAAAGTGATTTCAACTTCTGTTTGAAATAGCAACTGTATTTTACTTATCATTTTGAATGTATTGGTGAAATTTCTTATTTTATAAGCAGATAGCTGGAAGTTTTTATAATTTTATAGAATATCCTTTAGGGCTATGTGAAGTTTGTTTGATTCTTGGTTTGTTTGCTTTTTATGGGGGAGAGAGAGAGAGAGAGAAGAGAATTGGTGCACTAGGGCCTCCAGCCACTACAATCGAACTCCAAATGCGTGCAACAACTTGTGCGCATGTGCGACCTTACATGCTTGCGTCACCTTGTGTATTTGGCTTACATAGGACCTGGAGAGTCAAACATGGGTCATGTCCTTAGGATTCACAGGCAAGTGCCTTAACTGCTAAGCCAACTCTCTAGCCCAAATTCAAAACTTTTTTTTTTTTTTTTTCTGTAACTGATGTCCCTGATAATCCTTTCCTCACCTATTCAGGAGTTCCTAACTCACTTTCTACTGACTGGAGCTGACTGGACTTTACCTGTATCCTTGCAGCTGAAACTTCTTTGGAGTTTAATGTGTTTGAAGACAGGGCAGTCAGAGGGCTAGTTTGTGCTCTCGTTTTGAACTATTTTCTCCTCTTCACACCTGTTCTTTCTCTTTTGTCTTAAACAAACATGTCCTTTCACTGCCTCAGAGGTAACCAACTTGTGTATGAATCCTAATCACTCACATCCTTTGTATCTGTGTTTTAGCACTCAGGCTTTCAAATTCAGTCATTTTCTCAAGATTGAAAACCACAACCTGCACTTCCTTCTGTCTCCTCTCAAAGCAACCTACTTTTTCCTACTCAGTTATCTGAGTAACCATGTCACTTTTTAGACTAAAGCCTGATCAGTCTTGTAGCTCTTACCATGACATTGAAAACTCCACTTTTTCTGGCTCAAAAGAACATGGGGCTTATATTGTGCCCTCCTATATATAAGTCAGGCCTGATAACTACTTCAATGCTTCTATGAGTTTCTAAGGCTGGTCCTTCTGCCCTTTACTTTAGGAAAATCTTACTTCTTAAGGCTTTCTCAGTTCTTGTCCCATCCCAGAGAACAGAGAGGCACTTTTCCTCACCCTCCAAAGAGATCACTGTAGGTCTCTAAGATTCCTACTACCATTGTGGATGTTGAGTGCAATGGATCATATACTCATTCAATACTTACCAAGTTGGGAAAAAGCCTAGAGAGAACAGCGAAAGCTTGAGTGTTTCTTCTGTCATTAATTTTCATGGTCTTAGCCAAACCAGAAAAACAGACAACTTGGAGGCAGGAGAATTAAACAGACTGTACCCCAGATGTACAGGCAGCAGTTTCTAAGAAAAAAAAGGCACTTCTAAAATTGTTGTTAGATTCCAAGGTGAACCTATATATATGAACTTATAGTTGAAGCATTTCTATACACATGAATTGACTTAATTTTCACTATGACCCTGTAACACCGTTTCACTTTGTGAGCACTACTTTGTAGATGAGGGATAGCCAGGTCACATGGCCTCAACAAGACCGCACAAGTAGTAAATGGCATATCTTCAACAGCAAACTGCCTTCTAACCTTCTAACAGTGTTCTGTTCTTTCTTTCTTTTTAGGTTTTATTATTTATTTATTTATTTATTTATTTATTTATTAGAGACAGAGAGTGAGTGAGAATGGGTGCGCCAGGGCCTCTAGCTACTGCAAATGAACTCCTGATGCATGTGCCACCATGTGCATCTGGCTTACGTGGGACCTGGAAAATTGAACCTGGGTCCTTAAGCTTCACAGACAAGCACCTTAACCACCAATCCATCTCTCCAGCCCTCAGTATTCCTTTCTATGTCATGTGGCCTCTCCAGTGACATTAATATAATAATCTGGGCTATGGGGGGGTAGGGTGGGAATAAGGAGTGTGGGGGGCGGGGAGGGGATCCTGCTTCTGAGATGTCTGAATTTTCCTCCATTTTTATTGCCATTCCCATGAGCATTTCTTGCCAGGCTAGGAAGCTTAATAACCCAACACAGAAGGTTATTACCTCACTTATAAGAATAGATATATTCCCAGATACTTTGATTAGCTGGCAAAATATTTTAATTTTTTCATTAAGCTATTTCTTCTCCTCCTCCACTCAGTCCCTCCTAGATTCCAGGCAGACTTAAGTCTGCATTGGCTGGGGTAGCAGGGATTTAAATGATTAGACTGACACTTTTGGGGGCAGTTTGAAACATCTTACCAAAAGAAAACACGTTTAAACAAAAGGTTAAAAAAGCTTTTAGGACCCAAAGGCCATTTAATACCGTAAATCCTACTTGGATAGTTTAGCAAACATTTTTCAAAAACTACATCCAACAGACAAGTTAGTACTGGATACATAGATTTGGTTTCAAAGCTGAAATGCCCTTAGTGGGATATAATTTCTCATGAAATTCAGTTTTTTACATTAAGCCATAAAAAATAGGGGCACATAGGTACTGACATCTTAAATATTAACTCAGCCAGCTACTTGATGATATAAATAGGGGGACAAAAGTACCCATAGACTAGGGTAAAAAGACTATTACATCAGCATACCTTGGACTGTAAAGAACGTTTAAATCTATCCCAGAATCTATAAACAGATAAAAAGGTTATATTCCATTTAATATAGACCCTATTGGTCCAAGCCATCCCAAGAGATACACCCTTCAACACGAAGCTTACTAACCACCTGCTACAGATGTCACTATGTCACTAACAATGATCACAGATATTGTGTCATATCAGAGTTTTTGTTATCATGTATAATGTATTAGTGTCAGCAGTCCTCCAAAAGCTACTGTAAGAAGACCAGTTAGCAAATACCATCCACTGTCCAAAAAACTACAGCTAAGGGCCACAAGGCATTTGCATGTGTATGAATGAATTGAGCTCTGTGTGACAGGCTCCCCACTCCAGGGGATATGGACTGGGTGGAAAGACAGTCCCAGCCCAGCACCCCAGTCTCCTATTCCTGTGCTTCCTTGCGAGTCAACTTGTAGATTTCAGTGGGCCCATCCACATGGGTGATGGTGGTGGTAAGCTGCAGTTCTTCTCCACTGTGAACACCCAGGTCACCTGAAACATAGTATTTGGTATTAGACTTGCTCAAGGAAGAGGAAGTAGTGAGTCACCTCATATTCTGTACTCATAACACCCAACTTTCACTTGATACTTGTTATATTTTAATGTAATTTTTGAATAGATGATATGAGTTAGATCACTGTTGATATTATTCATGGTAACTACTAATATATGTTGAGAGCTGACTTTGTGCATGATGCTATTCTAAATGCTTCATACCTGACCCTACTTAATCTTCACAAGAGCCAGCTAAGGTGCAGGCACACAAGAGTAAGCCCTTGGACTCCAAGGACTATGTAGTGGGTGAGGGGAGTAGGGCATACCTCCATGTAGATGGCCAAGGCTGGGTAGGTAATATACATTTGCTGGAAGCCCCTAAGATATCAAGTCAGACATTAGCAGGATTTAGCATCTCAGAAGACCATAGTTCATCCCACTCAGGCCATATAGGCTGCTTGGCTAGTTCCTTCTGATATGACATGGTATCAGTTTTTAAATGTAGACCCATTTCTCAGTGTTGCTTATAAAAACTCTGCCATATTATTAAACAGCCTGCAACTCTCAGGACTTGGAAAGAGGCATTAGCCCAGCTTCCAGCACTTGATTAGATATACTCCTGGGGAGAAGAGAGGCAAAGCAGAGCTGGTAAGAGATGCTGCCCAAGGCTACTTCAGGCCATGTACAATTACTGCTTTCACAGGGATCAAATTCACTCTGGTCACTAATATGTACTCTGTTTTTCTTTTCTTTTTTTCTTTCTTTCTTTTTTTTTTTTTGTTTTGTTTTGTTTTGTTTTGTTTTTTGAGGTAGGGTCTCATGCTAGTCCAGGCGGACCTGGAACTCAATATATAGTCTCAGGGTGGCCTCAAACTCTCAGCAATCCTCCTACCTCTGCCTCCCAAGTGCTGGGATTAAAGGCATGTGCCACCACGCCCAGCCCTGTTTTTCTTAATTTTTTAAGGACCTTTTAATTGCATCCTTACAACCACCAAAGACAGTTAACAACCCATTACTCAAGATTACACATTAGAAAGTTCCTATCCTGTGAGCTCCGGTATGTTTCTTGAGTCCATACACAGTCTATGCTATAGCCAGAATCCTGAGTGTCTGTGCCTACCTTTAAAGGGTATGCTCATTTTCTATAAATCATGACTCACTCTATCCTTTTTCAGTAGATTTTTCTTTGTACCCACACCTGCCTGGCTCCTATTCACTTTCAAAGATAAGTTCAAATGATACCTCTTAAAAAATAAAGTCCCCGGCTAAAAATAATAGAAAATGTATAAAACCAAATTTATGCAAAGGACTATTGTTTAATATATTTTCCCTCTATGTGGAGTGTTAATATGATTATTAATCGAAAGTATAATTTTGGAATAAATATGTAATAGTGGACAGTAGCAGTTTTATTTGATCCCTCATTTTTTTTTAAGAAAGCAAATAGCACAATATCTTATATTCAGTAGGTGCTCAGTAAAATTCTCATCATGATTTGTTTAGTAGCTGGGCGTGGTGGCACATACCTTTAATCCCAGCATTTGGGAGGCAAAGGTGGGAGAATCACCATGAGTTTGAGGCCAGACTGAGACTACATAATGAATTCCAGGTTAGCCTGGGCTACAGCAAGACCCTACCTCAAAAAACAAAACAAAAAGCTGGGCGTGGTGGTACACGCCTTTAATCCCAGCACTTGGGAGGCAGAGGTAATACGATCGCCCTGAGGCTACATAGTGAATTCCAGGTCAGCCAGAGCTAGAGTGAGACCCAACCTTGAAAACAACAACAACAACAAAAAATTTGTTTGGTGTAGGTACCCAGCTCCTCCCTAACCTGCCCAGATAGCCTAGCATCTTAGCCCTGTTACTCTCTTGGGTTTTAGAAACAAATTCTCCACTGGAAAGCAGATATGTCTTGGAGTGGGTTAGCTATAAGGATCCCTTTAAGGGAGGGAAGTTTGGTGGAACAGGGTTCAGGAAGTCTTAATCTATTTGCCTTTCAATCTCTTTTACCAAAGGCAGTTGATATCAGCCTTGAATTGAGCCATTTCCCATCTGCCTCCAAAGTACTACTAGATACACACACACACACCAGGACCAGTCCTGCTTTTAAGGACTGAATAATAAAACAGGAGAGAGTAGGTATAGGCCAGTTCACCTCCCATCACTCCACAGAAAGCAGAATTATGTTCCCTCAGGCCTAGTTCCAAAAGACATACTATCTTGAAAAATGGTGATGGAACACAATTTAAAGCCTGAGGAAAGAGGTCTGGAGCAATGGCTCAGTCAGTAAAGTGCATGGCATGCAAACATGAGGGCCTGAGTTCAGACTCCCTAGCACTCATGTAAATGCTGGCCAGATGTGGCGGGCCACCTGTAATCCCAGCCCTTGACAGGTGGAGACAGGGGATCTCCAAGGCAAGCTGGCTAGCTAGAATAGCCAAATAGGAAAACTCTAGGTTCAATGAGAGACCCTCTTATTAAATAAGATTGAAAGTTGGGCAGGGGAGATGACTCAGCAGTTAAAAAACATAAGTTTGCAAAGCCTCCTGGTACCTAGTACCCACGTAAAGTCAGCTGCATGAAGCAATGTGTGTGTCTGCTGTTTATTTGCACCAGCAAGAAGCCCTGCCATGCCCATAGTGTATGTATGTATGTGACTCTCTCAGTTTCTCCTTTCTGTCCCTCCCTCCCTCCTTTCCCTGTATCTCAAATAAATAAATAAATAAAAATATTTGGAAAAAATAAGGTTGAGAGGGATTGAAGAAGGTACCTAACGTCAGCCTCTGACTTCTGCTTGCATGTAAGCCATATATATCCACATATACATGCAAGAAAAAAAAACATGAGAAAATGCTATAAATACTGTTAATCCCACCTCTTCTAACACACTTAAAATACAAATTACTAAAGGCATTAAGATGACTTGCAGTAAAAGACTATGCTTATCAACCTGGCTCAAACATATGACTACTAAACTCTGCCACCAGTCCACAGAAATGACATTCTACTGGACATAATTTGCTGATTTCTGATGTGAGTGATCAGGAATAGCTTCCAAGTTCAAGGCTACATGCAGACTAGGTAAAGGTGGGAGGAGTTTCATCAGATCCAGATGAAGACAAAATTTGGAATCTATCCATTCATGGTACACATGCTTCTTAAAGGTGAGACTAATCCTTGGTGTAAGGAGCTGCCATGGTACCTGCACTAAGGCAGACAATGCCAACCAAGAGAAACTTTAGGCTTCTGTTTTCCTGCAGGGACTCACTTAGGGTAATCTTAAGTATGAAAGAGAGAAGAAGGGCTAAGGCTAGAAGCCAACCATAAGGTGCGATTGTGCCAGATGTTTACTGGGCATCTATGACATGTTACGAGTACTGGCTTGGGCAGGGACAATCATTTCCCCCTGTCATGATGAGCAGAGAAACCCCAGCAAGTTTCCCCCTCTCTACTTCTCAATTTACTCATTTCTGAAATGATCATATTAACTACACTCTCTTAGTTCCTTCAGGCATCAAAATCTCAGGGTCCTGTGATTGATTATAAGACAGGAAAAGGCAGAGTTTCCAGCACTAAAAGACAGGAAGATTCCAGAGACAGATAAACTATTGTTGTATTTGTTAAAAAACAAAACAACTCGAAGGATCAGATATGTAGTATACATCAATAGTAGAGTAAGTGCCTAGTATGTGTGAATCTCTGGATTTGATCCCAGTGCTACAAAAAGAGGAGGAGAGGGCTGGATAAATGGTTTAGTAATTAAGGTGCTTGTCTGCAAAGCCTAAGAGCCCAGGTTCAATTCTCCAGGTCCCACGTAAGCCAGATGCACATGCATCTGGAGTTTGTTTTCAGTGGCTGGAGGCCCTGGCATGCCCATTCTCACTCTCTCTCTCTCTTAAAAAAGAGGAAGCCGTGTGTGGTGGCACACACCTTTAATCCCAGCACTCGGGAGGCAGAGGTAGAAGGATCACCATGAGTTCGAGGCCACCCTGAGAATACATAGTGGATTCCAGGTCAGCCTGGGGTAGAGTGAAACCCCACCTTGAAAAAACAAAACAAAACAAAACAAAACAAAACAAAACAAAACAAACAAAACAAAAATGATAATAATAATAAAAGGATGAGAAGAAGAAGAAAACAAGAAAATTGAGGAGGAGAAAAGTAAAACTTCTGCCTTCAATTCTTAGGGTTTAGACCCCCTTTACCTGGTGTATCAAGATTTTATTCCTCAAATTGAGAAATAAGTATAGCATACTTTCCAAGAGTCTTTCTCCTTCTTCTTTTAGTTTTTTTGAGATAGGGTCTCACTCTAGTTCAAGCTGTCTTGGGATTCACTATGTTGTCTCAGGGTAGCCTTGAAGTCCCAATGTTCCTCTTACCTCTGCCTCCTGAGTGCTGGGATTAAAGGCGTGTGCTACAATGCCCAGCTAGTCTTTTTCTAAAAATATTTTTATTTATTTATTTGAGAGTGACAGAGAGACAGAGAGAGAGAGAGAGGGAGGCAGAGAAAGAGAGAATGGGTGCGCCAGAGCCTCCAGCCACTGCAAACGAACTCCAGACGCGTGCGCCCCCTTGTGCATCTGGCTAACATGGGTCCTGGGGACTCGAGTCTCGAACCGGGGTCCTTAGGCTTCACAGGCAAGCGTTTAACCACTAAGCCATCTCTCCAGCCCTAGTCTTTCTTTTATCAAAAAAGTTTGAGGGAAACAAATTTGGGTTGTTTTGTATTAACACTATGGCATATTTTAGAATACAATGAAATATTTTCAACATAGTTTAGATATTTACAATAATTATTTCAAAAGATGTCAACTTGTACTAGCTTTTTGTTTTATGGTTTCAGAATCCTTTGGGGTTCCCATTCAGACTCTTCCAATGTTAGAAAGACACGAGGAGGAAAGTTGAACTGCTGAGTCTAGTGTTTAATCTATCTGATCTTGCCTACTTATCTTGACTGAAACTGTAACCAAGAGACAGAGCCTCACCATTAGACTGGTCTTCCCCATAATTCTTATGGGATGGTGCATACAGAAACATCAGAGCAAAGACATATAGGTTCCACATTCCATAGATGCCTGTGAAAAAAGCACTGTTCACTTGGACTGTGACACCACCCCATTTCCAATGGCCTTCTGTTACCTATAGGGAAACAAATAAAGCAAAATAAAAAAATAAGTGACATTCAACTGGAACAGAGGAGAAACATAATACCAATAGAGACATGGTCAATCAGAATTCTTCTTCAGATGAGAAAATCAAGGGCTATGCCAGACCCCATGATTTAATCTGAATGATAGTTGTATAGATTAAGGTCAACTGAGGGCTTAGTATGCATTAAGCACAAAGTCAGTGGCTCTTATCTTGGCTACATATTAATATAAACAGGGGATTATCTTTTCCTAGGAATAGCAGCCTACTGTTATTCATCAGTTTGACTTCATCCATAATTACAGTTTCACTTCTGCTATCTTGCCAGCTACACAGAAGCTCCTTGAGGGAGGCCAGCTCTGGCTTGCCTGCTAGGACATCTTTAGTGCCTGATCCACCACAGGTGGGCAATGAATAGAAATTCACATTTAGGTTTTAATCAGTCATTCAATAAGACAAGATTGGAAATACTGGACTTTGAGAATTAAGTAAAAAATGTTTCTAGAAATTATGTGGTACCCAGTAAACAATAAATCTTATTTATTAAATATCATTCTATGTAAGTCATTTGGCAAAAGTAATTATGAAGCTTCCATATGCATTGTAGTTCTTCAAGAGATGATCTGAATTAATGACTTGGTATTTGTCTTAAGGATGGCCTGAAGTCATATGGGCTACACTAAGAACTGTCAACAGAGATGATGAGCTGAGTTCCTTATAATTTGTAGCAGCTTTGCAATCACTGAAAAGATTTTGAGCAGTTCTATTGAATATATGAAATTTTAAATGGGAATAAAAGAAAGTATTGAATAAATGTTTCATAACAGCTTAATGAAACTGTTGTTAAGATGGTTATAGAAACCTTCTTTAGGAAACACTTTTACATCTCAAGGTTGAATGTTAATGATTTTAACAAGCAGCTTGAGCTCAGCTTCAGTTTATGATACAGTGAGTCTACGTTCATTCATGCCTTTGACTGTATTCACCATAATCCACTGGGTCACTAGGTCTAGCAAGGGATAAGCTCATGTCATGTTTTCCTTTTGAACAACTTGAAGTATCAGTGAACCAGGTTACCTAACTGTAGACTTACCAATTTCAGTCTGGCCTTGGTGATACATAATTTTTCATTTTTGTGACTCACAAACAAACTGCCACAATAAAGTCTTCCTTCTTTGGGAAAATAATTCATTTCATATGAAGTATCCAGGACTGATTTTTTTTTTGTACAAGAAAGATTTTATAACCATTACTGACTTAAGTCATATATCAACATTCAAGCTACTAATGACATCTTCGAAATATCTCCAAATGCTACTCTTAGGTTTAAATACAGAATGAATATCCTCTTTATAAAAGTTACAGTCTGTCATACTTGGGCTGCAAGGCCACTGAGAAATCCTGCTGGAACTGTGCTGATAACTTCCACCATGTAGACCAGCTGACAGGAAGCTGGAAGAAGCCATTTTGCATGCAGTTCAATGGGAGAAAGACAAATCACCAGTGAAGATACTCAGCAGTGGACACTGAAAGCCTTATATTTGGCCAGCCAGGCCAAATGAGCCAATGGGTGCAATAGTGGCACATCTGTCATGGTGGAAACCAATTGCCCTCTAATTGGACTGGAGGCCTGCTCCATGGGAGGGAATACATCCCTGATACCGAAAACTTAAAACAGGGGTAGTCATGAGCCCTAGGGGTGTAATGTCTGCTGATGTCTGGCTAAATGTATATACTATGCTTATCAAACTGCCCAGTAAGCACATCTCTTAATGTTCATACCCTTATATTAATGCTACTCTCACATTTGGTAGAGAATCTTCTCTTTTCAGATGGCAGTGACCTTGGGACAACTCAGAAGGTATCATGGTGCTGGAAAAAAGTGACTGCAGTGCTCAGTACTGCAATATCTCTATCACACCTTCCAAGGCTCAGGGTCTAATGCAGAAGAGGTGGTGGAAAGAGCCAAAGGAAGGGTAGGACTCCTTACAACGTGCTCCCTCCAGATACAAAATGGCCTGGATACCCATGACCTCACAGTGCCTGACACTACCTACACAAGACCATCGTAAGAGGAGGAAAAGATCATGACATCAAAATAAAAGAGAGACTGATTGAGAAGGGGAGGGGATATGATAATGGAGTTTCAAAGGGGAAAGTGGGGGGAGAGAGGGCATTACCATGGGGTATTTTTTATAATCATGAAAGTTGTTAATAAAAATTTGGAAAAAAATGTATTCATATCAGGAACTGGAATGGCTCACAGGCCTCCTCCAGTGATTCCAATAAAATAAACTATTTGCTCTGTTAAAAAAAATTACAGTGTGAGAGCATGTTATGGTTTTTAATGTATGCTAAGAAATGGGAAAGGAAGCTTTAAGACAGTTCCAGAAATCTGTGCCTCTGCTGTTCTAACACAGGAACTTTACTACATGTTAAGGAGTGGAATTTGGGCTTGATGAGCCAAATGTAAAGCAGAATGGTAGCTTTTCTGCTCTATTAGGACAGCATGATTCTAGCTGCAGGAAGGACATGTAAGAGCCTCCATTCTGTGACATAACATGTGGAGAACTGAGAACTATTTTGATGAATTGATTCTTGGTAGAATTGGCATGACTGACTCATCTAATGACATCATCTTATAGGCCCGTAGAACTCAATAAATGCTTGTTGAATAAATAAGGGAGGACACAGGAATGTCAGTGCAAGCATCAGGAAACAGAAAGGAAAGCTAGAACTGGTGACTCTTCAGAAATATACAGCTGAGGCCGGAAGCTGACAGGGTGAATAAACATGGCATGGAACAATACTGTCCGCGGAGGAGTTTCAGCAGTGTAGGTTCTTCTCACAGGAGATAATATAAATGGGTTAGGTGGAGGGAGCCATGCCACAGGCTCTGAGGAATTAGTTGGGATGGACACTGAGTCTTAAGGGGTTGGTTTAGAGAATGGAAACAGACCCTGGTGGTAAGACTATTGAATTCAAATAGTATTTGTGGGCTCTGTTAGTCTTGTGGGAAGAGCATCCTTGAATAAAGCAATACCTTATTCAGACATGGGAATGATAAGACCTTTCTGTGGGTGTACAGGGAATACTGCTGTTTAGAGATCGAATCAACTTCCATAAATATAAACAATATACTATGATCACAATCCCTTTCCAAATCCCCCCTCCATTGAATCCCTTCTTCTTTTCAACTAGTTTCTCTTCTATTTGATGTCATCATTTTCCCCCTGCTATTATGCAGGTTTTATGTAGGTAGCATTCACCTCTGTGATGCTTTCCATGTCTTCTCCCTACTCCTCATACCCAAAATACCTGAGCACTGAGCACTTTCCTATTCACATGAACCACAATGCCTCCACATAGCAGGCCTTGTAGATCCAAAAGCTTATAATGTTAAGTTGGTAAGTTTCCCTTTTAACTTTTAGAGAGAAAACTGAAGTAGCCTTCCCCCAAATTTTCTCATACTCTGTAGCATTTCCTTTTAATTTTTATTTATTTGCATGCATGTATGTATATGTGGAGGAATGCCAGAATCTCTTGCTTCTATTAAAAAAAAAAAAAGCCAGATACTCGTGCCACTTTTTGTGTCTGGTTATGTAGGTGGCTGGGGAATTGAACCCAGGCTGGCAGGCTTTGCAAGCAAGCCCAAGCCCCTCTAACCACTGAGCAATTTCCCCAGTTCTTCTCTGTTCAGTCTCATTTCTAAAAGCCTCTGCTTTTCCTGATCTTAGATTTCAACAAATTACTTTTGTGCGAAACCACCCAATTATACCCCTGCAGCCAAGTGAGGTCAAATCCTTGATACCCAGTAGTCTTGACAACCAATAATCTACTTAACAATGAAATTTCCAAACCCTCAGGCTCACTTACTAGAAACATTTCCTCTGAAAGTCAAAATGAGGTGGAGATATGGCTTAGCAGTTAAGCACTTGCCTGCAAATCCTAAGGACCCCAATTTGAGATTCAATTTCCCAGGACCCACGTAAGCCAGATGCACAAGGTGGCACATGCATCTGGAGTTCATTTGCAGTGGCTGGGGGTCATGGTGTGCCCATTCTCTCTCTTTCTACCTGTCTCTCTCTTAAATAAATAAATAAATAAATATTTAAAAAATAAAGAATATGAAGGTCACAGAATGAACAGAAAATGCAAGCATGTGAACATGAACACACACACACAAACATACATGGATAGGCTCTCTGAGAATTGCTGCATATGGCTTGACCCAAATATCAGGGACCTGGGAGTCTCCTCAGTGAAGACAAGTGATCTTTTTCCCTATATTGCACTTCTGTTCCTAGTTGACACCACCTCCAAAATAGAACATCTCTCTCTTCCAGAGGAAGGGACTGAAAGACCAGATTGTGATGTAGCATCTCTTGGTTGCTATGACTGAGGCCATTAAAATAGCAGGCATTAAAAGACTGCACCTCAGTTCCAGCTACAAAGCCTTAAGGTTGCCACATTCCACAACCTCCTGTGGGTCTTTCATTCCTGGCCTCAGACCTCAGAGCTTCAATATTGTGGCAAGGTCTCCCACATTATATTTCATGGGGCTTAATGCAAGCCCTCCTAGCAAGACTGAGAGTATAATGAATTTTTTTTCTTTTTTTTTTTTTTTACATTCCTATTACCTAAGCCTGGGATCCATTTCAAAAAAGTTACCCAATATGTTTTCTTTCAGGAGAGCTCATTGCTCTGGCATTCCAACATGACATTAGAAAATAAATCCTCTGATGACTATATTAATACAGTACCTGGGACATGGAGAGCTATGCTGGAAAATGTCTTAGATGTCTATAAATAAACCTTGAAAAAAACAGCAGGAGGAATGTGAGAAGCTAATGGAATTCAAAGGCTTCACTGCTACCTCCTTAGAGTTGAAATCCACTCTGTTGCAGCAAATATAAAAAGCCAGCCACAGGTTGTAGCCTGATAGTAGGGTAATGGAAAATTACTTTTTTCTGCAAAGAAAGACCACAAACTATGCTCCTTGAAAGACAGCTTTCATCACTTTAAAAAAGTAGAATAATCAGGGGTGGGATACCTCCCAGTGAGTTGTTATTGGCGAGCCTTTTGAGGCCCCAAAACAATATAGGCTTGCTCTTGAATGCCCCAAAAAACTACATGATAAAGGGCTGAAGAGATAGCTTAGTGGTTAAGGTGCTTGCCTCCAAAGCCCAAGGACCCAGGTTCGATTCCCCAGGAACCATGTAAGCCAGATGTACTAGGTGGTGCATGCGTCTCGAGTTTGTTTGCCGTGGCTGGAGGCCCTAGCGGACCCATTCTCTCCCTTTCTGCCTCTTTCTCTCTCTCTCAAACAAGTAAACAAAAATAATATTTAAAAAAAAAAAACTAGATCATAAGACCCTGTTACTGAAGACACATAGTTTGGTTGTAGAGCACTTAGAAATCAAGTCTGGAAGTGAGCTGGAACCCTCCTCACTGCTGGCTAGCTGTCATAGTGCCACAAAGTGCTATGCAGCTTGCTCGGGAAAAATGGGAACAAAACAGTCTTAACAATGAGTGGACATTGTAAGCTACACAACTGAGCAGCCAGAGAAGATGTTCCCACTAGTGCAACACAGCATGACTTAAGGGAGTAACCAGTTGCTCTCTGATTGGACTTGAGGTCCATTCCATGGGAGAAAGTTCATACTTGGTATGAAAAGCCTATCCAAAAGCCTATGCCCAGGAGGGTCCTGTGCCCTAGGAGGGAAGCAAGTATTGTTGTTTAGCTAACTACATAGGATGTACACATCAAATTGACCTTGAAATATTTAAGTTTATGCCTATAGATTAGTGCTGCTCTCACCTTTGGTCAAAGAAGCTTTATTTTGCAGATAGTGGTGACTCCTGGAGAGATTCAAAAAGTGCTGAGAATAAGAGAATGTTGAGCGCTCAGCATTAAATAAGGCTTCTATATTACTCCTCCAAGGCTTAGGGGACATTGTGGAAGAGGAGACAAAAAGAATACAAGAGCCTCTGGATGGAAAGAGCACATTAGAATGCTGTCTTTGGACACTAAATGGCTGTTGCATTTATGACCGGAAAGTAACTGCCATTATTGCACAGTACCTGCATAATAATGGGCCCATCAAAATTTCATCACGGATGATGAAGGGCAAAAAACAACAACAACAACAAAAAACCCTACCTCAAAATCAAAGAAGGACTAGCTGGAAAATAGAAAGGATTCAGTAGAAGTAGGACAAGGGAAGGAGGATAACAGAAGATACTGGGAAGGGATCATGATAAAAAATACATTATGTACATGTATCAAAATTATTAGTAAAAAATTACAAAACAAAAAAGTTGTGCTAATTAAAACTGTACAAGGTTAAAATCTGGTAATGTGCAGCCACCTTAAGAACCAGTCCCTCTTTATTTCAGGTGGGAGGAGCTCTGCAGAGTTAAAATAAGGAATGGATATGGGAAAGACTCCAGCTTTGTAAAGAGGTAGAGGTAGACCTTAAGATCGCAAGTACTCTCCCTTTTGCCTCCCTGAGAACATAGCCCATCTTACTGGAAATTCCACTTCTGTAGAAGGGATTCCAGCTCCATTTGCTTGGCAGACTGGAGGAGCCAAAAAGCATATTTGTAACATGATGAGATTAGCTAATGTCAGAGTATAGCCTCAGCCATTCTTGCTTGAACATGGATGTTTGAGCCTTAGCTAGTTGAATTAAAAACTAATTCAGAAGTAGAAATAGCTTTGCTTGTTTCCTAGACTTTGTAAACACTCTGATAGAACTGCAGCTTTGTCAATGGTCAAAGCAGAAGCAGTGAATAACTATAAAGATGTATAGATATACTGTTCTATTTATTTTCACATGAACTTAATTTTGAGCAGAGTTGCAACCCAATACTTCCCAGAGTGCATAGCCAAAAGACTTGGAGTCCCTTTGCATGGAAGTCAAGATGTCCATGAGCCGAGTAGAAAATAATAAATCTTTATTTGTACTAGTTTCTAACTGAAAGCTCCTCAAGGTAGCATTATCTTGACACTAATTAGTTGGAGATATTTATTAGTAGTATACCTACAATATCTATAATGTACATATGAATATATGCATTATATGAATATATGATTCACTTTGAACTGCAAAATATTTTCATTTTACTCTTGGAAGTATTCTGAGAAGAAATCCATAATTTTACCAGGTTGCCAAGGAATCTATACAGAGCCACTGTACTAGAGGAAAACCTGCTAGCAGATGGAAGCAGTCTTATCCTAAGGCTCCATCTGCTCTACCAAAATGCTCTATATTTCCCAAACATAGCGATGAACACCAGCAAGTATCAGAAAGACAAGGTTCTAGTCTCCAACTTATATGTCTTTGGAAAGACATTCAACTTTCTCAGTCTTCACATGAATGCAACTATTCATGATTACGGTGTACCAGGGACCCAACTTTGCAACTTTGCACCATTACTTCTAGTGCTCCTTAAGACAATCCTCAATATTATAACTGTTAAATAACCTCCCATATTCTCACCCAGCTAGCAAACAGAGCATACTTCAGAAGCCATATAAATTCATATTCCAGCAAACTCAGCTAACTATTCGCATCCTATCTACCTCAGAAAATGTGAAGCACAAATGAATGCTAAGTATAATACATTAGATTTAAAGGATATTTTTTCACTTTTCAAAGCAAGTTACCAATGATTTTAAAGTCATTATTACTGATTTTTTTTTTCATGTTTTTCTCCAGTCCAGGCTGACCTTGAATTCACTATGTAGTCTCAGGTGGCCTTGAACTCATAGCAATTCTTCTACATCTGCCTCCCAAGTGCTGGGATTATAGGTGTGTGCAACCATGCCTGGCTTTCTTTTAATATTTTCTTTTTTGGTGAAAGTTTTAAATATAGCAAAATTTTTGAGCTTTCTAAGTAACCAGTTTCTATCAATAGAACTTGAGTATGGTTAACTGGTATTATAACCACAAAGAATGGCTGAGGGACTGTCTGTTAAAGGGTCTTTGTTAACACTAGATAAGGATCCAATTAAATTACTACTTGCTTTTTAGTGTTATAGCATAGGGCTTGAAATATTATTCTCAAGTGAAATGGCCCTTCAGTCTGGCTCAGGGTTTAATTTATTTGGTAGTCTTTTATAAGTTTCAGCTGAAAGGGAAAGGTCAGTCCATATATATGGCCTGGAGATCATCACAACAGTCCCACATTGAAACTTGTGTTAGCTATGCAGAATGAACAATAACCTGCTTCTGTCCTCAGAAGCTGTGCAGATCTCTATGTGCACTGTGCAGGGATCTCTACAGGGAAAGCTTCCTGGGAGGCTCACAATTCACTCACCTGGCTAACGATGAAGAAGATAACAGTCATGGCAGCACAGGCCAAGGTAATAAGCATGAGAAACTTGAACCTGAAAATCAGCCCCTATTAGAAAAGATAGAATGTGTGCTTTAATATTTCACCAATTTTTTCTCTAAATATATACATGCTTGAGCTCTAATTTTATAGAATTTTGCAAAACCAAATCCTTAAGAGTGACATTAAAATAATTTCACTTAGGAGTACTTCTATAAAAGTGAATGCAGCTGAGGAATTTCGGAGGGGTTGGTGGTTTCATATGTTCTTATCGCTCATGAAACAGTGATGCCAGAACTCAGAAAATTACATGCATAAACACGTTCATGAGGCTGCTGATTTCCCTGCTAACCTAGTTATGCTTCTCCACAAGGGCTCAGTTACTGAGTGTAAGTTTTCTACAGCTATAATAAAATTCTGCTTCACTGAACCAAAAGAAAATATCCACATTAATCAGAATGAAGTAGATTTGGTCTAGTTTTCTCATGTGTCACTCTAGCTCTAGAAACAAGCAAGACTGAAAACGTGCCTATAGCTGCTGGTCAGAGGTTCTGTGTAGATCCATCACATATAAGACCAATCCAGTCCTGCAGTTTTCCTGCTCTTTTCACAGAAGAATTAGGCTCATGTCTCCAAGAACAGCCACTTAGACATAAATAAGCCTGTGCTTGAAAAGTCAAGAATATGTTCCTTACTTTATGAATTTGAAGATGGTAGGAGACGGGCATGGTGATGCATGCCTTTCATCCCCGCACTTGGCAGGCAAAGGAAGGAGGATCTTTGTAAATTCAAGGCCACCCTGAGACTAATTCCACGTCGGCCTGGGCTAGAGCAAGAACCTAACTTGAAAACCAAAAAAAAAAAAAAAAAAAAAAAATCTTGAGTAAGAAATATAATCTGTAGACATCTGAGCTCCTGCTAGATATTTTAAGAAATGTAGACTATTAAGAATCTGGGAAGTAGGCTGGGCATGGTGGTGCATACCTTTAATCCCAACATTTGGGAGGGTGAGATAGGAGGATCATGGTGAGTTCAAGGCCACCCTGATATTACAGAGTCAACCTGGGTTAGAGTAAGACCCTACCTCGAAAAACAAACAAACAACAACAACAAAAGAATCTGGGAAGTAGATCACCTGGGCTGAAATCTTCCGGCTGATTATAGTTAGGCAAACCTGTTGAAAGCCTCACCTCAAGCCAAGCCCCAATTCTACATAGCCCAGGCCTATCTAGTGCACACCTGTGTTCCATCAAGAGCTATTTTTGCAAAACCTGCTGAACAAGTTTCTGTCTTACTGTAAGAACACATTTATACCTCAGAAAACTCCAAGACTTAGACAGCTGTTGTTCTAGAATGAGCTAAGAGATCTGCTCACCTCATAGTGTAGTCGCCGGACTTTGCTCATGGCTGGTAGGCTGGATTGCTTCCCACTGATATTTCGAAACACCTGAAATACCATGAAGCACAGAAACAGGAAGTAGAGGCAGAGGCAGATCCCAGCTACGATGATAAAGGCCATCTAAGAAAGTTCAGTGAAGGAAATGGCTGGCTCACCAAGGCATGAGCTGAGGGGCACAGCACTTCCGGCTGTGCTCATGATGCTCACTTTGTTTTCAAGTATTCATGAAATTTTTGAGTGGACCTGGCATTCTAATACCACTGAAAGAGGGTTTTCTGACAAGCCAAATTCTATAAAAGGGAGTATTCAAAATGCTTTGTAAGCCAAGAAAGGACATAAACTGTTCCCTTCTTGTTAGAAATGCAGTCTGAGGTCCACATTAGTACTAATAAATCAGATTCAGCATTCAAACTGATCATCACGAAATTCAAATATGCATAAATTCAAAAAGCACTGATTATTAAGTGCAAATCACTGATTGGTGAAAAGTCAATTTAAAAATCTCTGAAAGAGCTCAAATAGGGATACGAGGGTTCTCACTCTACACATATGAAATCAAATTTGCCAGAACCAAAACACAAGTATGGGTATATTTGAAAATCAAGGGCTGTGTGTAAACTTCTCTAAGAACAAGACCAATGCCCTAGGGAAGGAACCAATGAGGCAAGTTTAGCAAATGCTGCCAGGGACTCTGGTAGGGAACAGGATACATGGCAAATATTGGGGCTGTCAATGCAGGCAAGACACTTTGAGAGTCAGTAGGGAAAGTCTGAGACTTGCAATTGGAGTCCAGACTAAGAACAAGCAAGGTTTGTGGTAGTATGAACTGTTTTGGATGGCAAGTGAACAGATTTCAGCTCCTCTTGGTTGTAACAGCTCTATCCCAGACTGCTTATATCTTTTAAACATTTTTAACAAGTATAAACTCAAGTTTTTATTACTACTACTTATTGGTTTTATGAGGTAGGATCTCGCTGTAGCTCAGGCTGACCTGGAATTCACTAGGTAGTTTTAGGGTGGCCTCAAACTCACAGAGATCCTCCTACCTTTGCCTCGCAAATGTTGGGATTAAAGGTGTGTACCACCATGCCTGGCTAACAAGTGTAAACTCAGTATGCATCTTTAATTAGGTAGAAGTTTCTGCTTTCCTATAACCAACAGCACTTCACAATGAAGGGAATGTGGTTGATTGTTACAGGTCATAAATATCTATTTGCTTCCAATCTGGAAAATGAAAGGGTTGAAGTAGACAATGACTTTGAAATATTTCATCTTTATTGTATAATTGACATGGGACAGGGTGGGACAGAGCAGTTCCACTCTCTTTTAGGTGATGACCCCATTGACTTAATTTGCTCACAGAATTTTGTGACACTAAAAGACTGATCTGAACATCTTAACTGGACAAAGTATATTTGGGAGTTCATCATCGAAAAGCCCAAACTCAGGCTTCCTCCTTATTCCAGAGAGAGGCTCTGTCTTTCAGAGCCCTAAACATACTATTTAAGAAATATGATTTGATTCTTCCTTTCTCTTTCTCTCTCTCTCTCAAATAAATGAATGAATAAATAAAATATTAAAGGAAACAAAAAGAAATATGATTTGAAAGTCCAGCATCTTTAAACAGACAATCTAAAGCACTTCTGTTTCACAAAGATGGTACAAATACAACTTATGCAGATGAACTAGAGGCATCAACAGTGCTCTGAACTAATCACCTTAGCCTTATTCCCACTCAGGAACAGGGGTTGGCAGCCAATGAGACCTGCAGTCTTGGGCCCAACTCTCCAATAGGGCCCAGAAAGAAAGAAGGTTCCAGGGGATGCCTCAGTCTGTAGTAAACAGTGAAGAACAGACTCAGGTTTCAGTTAAGATGAGTGACTGTGACCCCTCTGCCATGGGAACAGGCTGCAGGCACCTCACCTTGTCTACTCTCACAGGGACCTAAAAGCAAGTGATAATTATTTGCCTAATTTAGCTGTTGTCATTGGTCTGAGGACCACAGCTCTAGCTGAGCTCGCACAGAGAGCATCAACTGAGCTATGAAAACTGATCTTGGGGACCAGGCAAGCTACGTGACAAAAAACCAAACCATGCACCCATCAAGGAAGGATACAGCCAGCTCTGTTCCCACATCTGTAGTCCAGATACTATAGAAGGGATTTGTGAGTTGTACTCCTCTATAAAAACAAAAGAAATAATTAAAAAGGTGGAAAGTTATCACAAGATGAACCCAAAGGCAAAGTGGGATACCCCATGTGCAGATAACGAGCTTCAAGGGAAGGAAGCAGACTTAAGTATACAGGGCTATGCCTTTGACTCAGTATCTAACTTCATCTGAGGACATAAATATATTTCATCCCACAGGTCCCCAACCACCATCCAGTGTTTCAAAATTCACCCTAGAAAGATAGAGGTGGATATAGCAATACCCATTTTAGCTCAGGGTCTCTCTGGCACCTGCTCACCTCTCACACATGTCAAATATGAAGAGACAGAAAGAGCCAACAGCAATTGGTCCAACTTGCTTCCAATAGCCTGAAATGTGATTCCGCTCATGTTGATCCTAAGGAAAACAAAATTGAAGGAGATAAAGATAGGAAGAGAACAAAGCTACTCAACAGGTGACCCAGTTAACCACCTGTTTGTTATATACTGAGCAATGATCTAGACCCAATTATTGGAAAATGAAGGAGACAAAATTGGTGGTCATGTCTGCTAGGACAGGCTGGCAAATGAACAGATCAGCCATCACAAACTTCATCCATGAGTGCTGTGGCAGCACAAGAACAAACAGGGCAATGCAGAAACAGAGAAAGACCTTAAACTTCAGGCAGGAAAGAGCTTTATGAGCCATAAAGCAGCTCCTCCAAAGTAAATTCCTATGTGTCTAGAGATAAAATGATCCGTAGGGAATGGAGACATTAAGGAACTTAATTATTCAAGTTTATCTCCTTATTTTCATCATGTTAAAGAATATCCACTCCCTCCCACTCTTTCTGGACATCACCTTGCAATGTGCCCCAGGATGGCCTAGAACTCAGGATCATCCTGTCTCAGCCTCCCGCATTTGCCACCATTCTAGCATGAATGACTCCTCTTGAGAGGCACAAAATGGCCCTCAGGGGAAAAAAAAAATGGAAGATTTAGGAGGAGAAAATGGAGAAAGGCAAAAGACATATCTTATCGTCTGGGCAGGCAGGTTGGTGGGGCAACCATACCAGCTTACTCCCAGGCCTTGCAATCCACACAGCTCATTCCCAATTTCTCTGCTAGAGGAGCTGCTTCTGTGGAGTTTGACAAAATTCCCCTCATTTCTTACTGCTCTCCTACATGAGGAGTAAGTTTCCAAGGCCAGGTTTTTATGAGCAAACCATAATGGAACCTAGAACCATCTTCTTCTGTCCAGAAGCCCATGTGCTTGATGAAGGCAAAGCTGAGGATGGCATAGCTCTGCTTCAGCCACAGCCTAAAGATGGTACCAATCTCGTTTTTATTATGGCACCTCAACCTCTCTTGAAATTGAATTTGATGCCATACAAGGAGGTCATTATTCCTGGGTAATAGAGATCACTAGGACCAACTGCCAGCTAGAAAGAGCTAGGCCCATATTCCCAAGTAGTTATCCTATTCCTGGGGACAGGACAAGTAGAGCTGAAGCCTAAGGATAGAGAAGAAATAAAAATAATCATTACCTTATGTGTTAATTCTCCCTTACATTATCTCATTATATTCTAAAAAAAGTTATACAATAGGCCTTTCCACTCTATTTTAAAGACACAGGGCTTGAGATTAGGGCACTTTGCTTCAGGCCACTTGCTGAGTTACTAGGTGAAGCAGTAATCTGAACCTATGATGTTAAACTCAGTTTGTGAACCCTTGTTTCTTTGGATTCACTCACAGCTGAAGGGAGGCACAGGCAGCAATCAGCTCAGAGCACTTGTGATACAGACAGATGTCCCTTCTGCAGGGGCTCTCACCATCATGTGCTCGCCACAGAAGATGATCCAGAAGGAAAGAAGCATTGCGTAAAAGATGCCCTGCCGGATGTCTCCGAACAGAAGCATCCAGGTCCAGTCAAACCCAATGGAAAACCACTCCACAGGAATATTGATGAAGGTCATGGAAATCCCAAGGGCAAAGATGACTCTGATGATAAGAACATACCCACAAGAGCCAAGGTTATTCATCTGATAAGAGTTCCCAAAATCAGATGCCAGTTTTAAGAAGTAAGATGTCATTTATTGAGAAAGAAGCTATCTAATCTATTTCTTAGTGCTGATGAGGAATTGCCACATCGAGAAGCAAATGTTCTAGTTGAACCATTACTGAATGAAGAAATGTCACACCAACTTTTGTCTAGCTGGATGCTGCCCCTGAGAGGCCCACATTTTAAAGAGCTGCCTACTACATGGTCTTCTTCTAAAGAATTGATTGGTTGTGCTAAAGAGATGACTTAATGGTTAAGGCACTTGCCTGCAAAGCCAAAGGACCCAGGTTTGATTCCCCAGGAGCCATGTAAGCCAGATGCACAAGGTGGTGCATGCATCTGGAGTTTGGTTGTAGCAGCTGAAGGCGCTGGCATGCCAATTTTCTCTCTCTCCCTTTCTCTCTCTCTCTCTCTCTGTGCTTCTTTCTCTTTCTCTCTCATATAAATAAAATCAATTTAAAAACTTAAAAAGGGAAATTGATTGGTTATAATTTTTCTTCTTACCTCTTTAGGACATCATTGACCCAGTAAGAACACTGATCATTACTGTGATACCAGCATCATCAACTATGAATTATGTGTGCATATTTGCTTAAATAAAAAGTGACATGAAATGTAAATTCTTTTAACCACTTGCTTAGCTCTATTTTTGCCTTTTTCCTATCTTATGTTAACCAATCTTTCTAATATCAAAATGTCCAGTATGAAGCCAGGTGGTGTGGTAGCATATGCCTTTAATCCCAGCACTCAAGAGACAGAGGTAGAAGGATCACTGTGAGTTTGAGACCAGTCTGGGACTACAGAGTTCCAGATCAGCCTCAAATAGACCAAGAGCCTACCTTGAAAAAAACAAACAAACAAAATCATTATGACTTTATTTACACACGTTTGTTCTGTATAAACTATGTGCCAGGCACAGTGTTAGTGCTACCTACATGAGAAATACTAGTGGTTTTTCTCAGGGAAATGCATTTATTCACAGAGCATTGAGATTGGGAGTAGTAAGCAACATCAACCCAGTCTGGAAGTACAGAACACTGCACCAGGACTTGTCTCTTAGATGTGTGAGAAACTAAACCAGCTGAGTTGAGAAGAGAGGTGGCTGGAAAGGGTGTTCCAAGTAAGGACAGAAACCTATGCAGAGGTACAGAGGCCTGCCTGGAAGAAGCATATGTATTAGGAATCTAAATGTAACATACCTCAGGAAATAACAGGACATGAGGTCAGAGAAATAGAGGGATGAACTTCTGAAGAAAAATGCATAGCTTATAATAGAATTTGAAATTTTGCTTGAAGAGACTAGGAATCCAGTAAAAAAAAAAATTAAGGAATATAACACCAATCATTCACTTAACTAATATTTATTAACTTATATTACAGTCTGTATTTAGATGCTAAGGATTCAGTGGTTGAAAAAAAAAGACAAGCAAGGATCCTACTGTCTTGTTGATATGATATGGCAGCGAGAATAGGAGGAGGGATAGTGAATAAACAAAGGACCACTATGAAGAACAGTAAAGCTAGTAAGAGATTGAAGTGTGATAGTTGAGACTTTATATCAGGTGAACAGGAAACAGTCTCTGTGATGAGAAACAGTGAATCAGAGCTTAGTGGAAACAAAGAGCTGGGTCAGTACGATACCTGGAAAAGGATATTTCAGAAAAAGAGAACAGCACATACAAAAGACCTGGGATGAAAGCCTATGTGCAAGGCATCTGAAGTTTATTACACATATGTCAGAGACAGGAAAAAAGATGCAGGAGAGTTTATGGACCAGGACAAAAGTGATGAAAGCTGGAGAAAGATTTCAGCAGAGAAATAACATAATCTGCTTAACACATAAACGGAGTACTACTAAGGCTGATAGAGAGGAAAATGGTGGAAGTAAGAGGAGCAGCTTGGGAGGCTGCTTCCAATAAACCAGGTAAACAGTGGTGCAAGAGGTTAGATTAGGAGGACAGTACTGGAGATGGAGAAACTTTCAAAGGATTTGGATAGAGATGTGGAAAACAAGCAGAACATATGGTGGTTTCCACTTTCCCAATATAGTAAGTGAAAGGATGGAGTGGATTTTCACTGACATGGGAAGCCTAGGAGAGAGACAGCTGGAAACAGGAGAAAATCAAATATATTATTTGTACAAATTTCATTTTCAATGCAAGTGAGGATGTTAAATAGTTGGAACACATGGGTCTAGAATTGGGAGAGGATGATGCTAAAGTTATAAATTAAGAGTCAGCTAGGCATGGTAGTGCACACCATTAATCCCAGCACTCAGGAGGCAGAGGTAGGAGGATCACCATGAGTTCGAGGCCACCCTGAGAATACAGAGCGAATTCCAGGTCAACCTGGGCTAGAGTGAGACCCTACCTCGAAAAAAACAAACAAACAAAGAAATCATCTTTACTGGGCATAGTGGCTTAGGCCTTTAATCCTAGCACTGGGAAGGCTGAAATAGGAAGATTGAGTTCTAGTTCAGCCTGGGCTATAGAGTGAAATCCTGCCTCAAAACAAAAGAGTCAACACAAAGTAGATCATATCAAGAGCACATGATCACCTGGGGAATGAACAGAGCTGATAAAGAAATAAAGTCTAGGGATGGAGAGGTGGCTTAGCAGTTAAAGGTGCTTGCTTGCAAAACCTGATGGCCCGGGTTCAATTCCCGAGTACCCACATAAAACTGACATGACCATATTCTCACTCTCTCTCTCTCTCTCTCTCTCTCTTTCTTCTTGCAAATAAATGTATATATTTGAAAGAAAGAGAAAAAAAATTCAAGCCAGGCATGGCGGTGCACGCCCTTAATCCCAGCACTTGGGAGGCAGAAGTAGGAGAATCGCCATGAGTTTGAAGCCACCCTGAGACTGCATAGTGAATTCCAGGTCAGCCTGGGCTTGATATAATGAAGCCCTACCTCAAAGAAACAAAAACAGAAAAAAAAAAAACAGAAAAAAAAAAAAAACAAAAAAAAACCAACCCTAAACATTGCATCCTGGCTCCACAGTTTAAGAGGCTGGAAAGATGGGGAATCAAGAATTGGTTGGGCAGTGGACACTACAAGCCTTATATTTGGCCAGCCAGGCCAAATGAGCCAACAGGTGCAATAGTGGAATGTCTGTCATGGTGGAAACCAACTGCCCTCTGATTGGACTAGAGGCCTGCTCCATGGGAGGGAATACATCCCTGATACCGAAAACTTAAAACAGGGGTAGTCATGAGCCCTAGGGGTGTAATGTCTGCTGCTGTCTGGCTAACTGTATATACTATGCTTATCAAACTGCCCAGTAAGCACTTCTCTTAATGTTCATACCCTTATATTAATGCTACTCTCACTTTTGGTAGAGAATCTTCTCTTTTCAGATGGCAGTGACTTTGGGGATAACTCAGAAGACATCACAGTGCTGGAAAGAAGTGACAGGAGTGCTCAGCACTGCAATATCTCTATTATACATTCCAAGGCTCAGGGTCTATTGAGGAAGAGGTGGTGGAAAGAATGTAAGAGCCTAAGGAAGGGTAGGACTCCTTACAATGTGCACCCCCCAAACACAAAATGACCTGGGTATCCATGACCTCACAGTGCTTGCCACTACCTACACAAGACTATCATAATAGGAGGAGAAGATCATGACATCAAAATAAAAGAGAGACTGATTGAGAGGGAGAGGGGATATGATGGAGAATGGAGTTTCAAAGGGGAAATGGGGGGGGGGGCATTTCCATGGTCTTGCAGTCAGGTCCACATTGCTGGTAGAAATCACCCAACCAAGAGCAGCTTCTGGGAAAAAGAGGTTTATTTTGGCTTAAAGGCTCGAGGGGGAAGCTCCACAATGGCAGGGGAAAACGATGGCATGAGCAGAGGGTGGACATCACCCCCTGGACAACATAAGGTAGACAATAGCAACAGGAGAGTGTGCCAAACACTGGCATGGGGAAACTGGCTATAACACCCATAAGCCTGCCCCCAACAATATACTCCCTCCAGGAGACGTTAATTCCCAAATCTCCATCAGCTGGGAACCTAGCATTCAGAACACCTAAGTTTATGGGGGACACCTGAATCAAACCACCATACATGGGATATTTTTCATAATCATGGAAGTTGCTAATAAAATAATTTGAAAAGAGAGAGAAAAACAGAATTGGTTGGGCAATGCCCAACAAAGGAGAATAATCAAAGCAAAGAATGAAGAGGAAAAGGGGAATTTCCTATGCCAAATGCTGCCCGTGGGTCAAGGAAGGAGAGAAATGAAAACCAACCTATGGATTTGGAATGTGGAGGTCACTGATGCTCCAGTGAAAGACAGATTTTGAAGTGGAGATGAATTCAGACTAAAATGAGCTCAAGAGAGAGAAGATTACTGCAGTTTCTTCTAAAGAAGAGAAAAATGGTATACTGGCTTCAGAAGTGGGGACAAAAGAAAATTTGCTCAGTTTATATCAATGGTCATAATCCAGCAGAAAGGAGAAGTAGATGGCATGGCAGAGAAAGAGGATAAATCTGAAGGAACATTGCCTTTTCTGGATGAGAGTGTACATGAAGCTGGGGATGAGGCAGTTCATCGTGTAACTGAAAAGGGTCTTATTTGACCATGGGGCATGTGATAGTTTGAATGGGTAGACTCAGGCATTTTTTTTTTATTAAACTTCCTACTTGAGCCCCTAACAGGCAGATCTTTGCTACAGGGGGTATATCACTAGGAGTGGGTCTTGGAGTCCAGTCCTATGGTATGTTTGGGGGTGGAGGTGTTTAGAGAGCAGTTTTAGAGCCTTGGTTGTTGGTGCTTGCTAAAAATGCCATAATGGGGGCTGAAGAGATGGCTTAGTGGTTAAGCACTTGCCTGTGAAGCCTAAGGACCCCAGTTCAAGGTTTGATTCCCCAGGACCCACATAAGCCAGATGCACAAGTTGGCACATGCATCTGGAGTTCGTCTGCAGTGACTGGAGGCCCTGGCATGCCCGTTCTCTCTCTATGTATCTGCCTTTTTCTCTCTCTGTCTGTCGCTTTCAAATAAAATATAAGAATAAATTAAAAAAATTTAAATGCCATAATGAATTCTAATACTTTGTATACTAGTTTAAAAATAAAAATAAAAAGCTTTACAGATAGCTAGAGCAGAGTCCAGGATGACACTAGGTCAGTTCACCTGCTGAAGTCACATACTGGCACCTTGGATTTTAACACTCTAGAACAAACAGGAGCAAACCAAGCATTTCATAAGACTGCTCTGAATCAGCTCTTACTTTTCCAGAAGCACCGGGGGTCTAGACATCATGGTGATCCTCCTCCAGTACCATACCATAATAATAAAGATGCTGGGTGTGAGGAAGGTCTTCATAGCAAACCATACCTTGGTGAAGCCTCCATTTTGGTGGATTCCCTGGACAGACAAATCATAGTTTTGAATATCTTAGTATTATTCTTTACCACTGAATGTATTCTAGGACAGATAAGTGAACAGTTGTACCTATCCAACTTTCAAGATCAAAAGTATTCAGAGTCACAGCATATACTGCCCTTAATACCCTCTGACTATTCCTCAAACATCATAAAAATATATATTGAAAAATATACAAATGAGCCATGCTATTCTAAGGGAGTAATTAAGAATACGATTAGGCAGGCATGGCGGCACACTCCTTTAATCCCAAAACTTGGGAGGCAGAAGTAGGAGGATCACCATGAGTTCGAGGCCACCCTGAGAATAAATTCCAGGTCAGCCTTGGCTAGAGTGATACCCTATCTCAAACCCCTCACCACACACACACACACACACACACACACACACACACACATATTGATCATATAGCCATATATATATATGTATATGATCAATAGCCAGGTGTGGTGGTGTACACCTTTAATCTCAGCACTTTGGAGACTGAGGTAAGTGGATTGCTTTGAGTTCAAGGACAGCATGGGCTACAGAGTGATTCTAGGTCAGCCTAAGCTAATGTGAGACCCTACCTGGATAAAAACCAAAAAAAAAACAACCCAAAAGAGAATATGATCAAAGTTTTTTTTTTTTTTTAAATGAGAGAGAGAGGGTGGGGGTGGAGGAAGATTGGCATGCCAGGGCCTCCAGACACTGTAATTGAACTCCAAACGTGTGTGCCACTTTGTACACATGTGCGACCTTGTGTACTTGTGCCACCCTGTGTGTCTGGCTTATGAGGGACCTGACGAGTTGAACGTAGGTCCTTAGGCTTTGCACACAAGCACCTTAATTACTAAGCCTTCTCTCCATCCCTGACCAAAGACTGTTTTTTGTAAGCTTCATTAAAACATTGGAGATATCCCATATGTCCAGTAAACATATGATTAATTGAAATAAATCTGTGCAGTGGAACACTAAGAAATATTGAGGGCTGGAGAGATGGCTTAGCGGTTAAGCACTTGCCTATGAAGCCTAAGGACCCCTGTTCGAGGCTCGACTCCCCAGGACCCACGTTAGCCAGATGCACAAGGGGGTGCACGCGTCTGGAGTTCATCTGCAGTGGCTGGAGGCCCTGGTGCGCCCATTCTCTATCTATCTCTATCTGCCTCTTTCTCCCTCTGTCTGTTGCTGTCAAATAAATAAATAATTAAAAAAAAAAGAAATATTGAAAAGTAGATTTAATAATGTTCACAATATACCATTAAATGAAGAAAAAGCAAGAAGCAAAAATCAGCTCAGTATGACTGCATGTTTCATACAGGAAGGATGGGTGTGTATGTGTATGCTCAAAGAAGTGGCCTTAAAAATATATTTCAAGACTTCAGTGGTGTTATTTCTCTAGGTTTTAGAATATTATCGGTGATTGTTATGCTTTTTCATGTATTTACCTGTACATTTTAATTTACTTTTGAATTATCTATACTAAATATATATCTTCTTTGATTTTTTTTTTTGTTGTTGTTTCTCAAGGTAGGGTCTCACTCTAGCCCAGGCTGACCTGAAAATCATTATGTAGTCTCAGGGTGGCTTGAACTCATGGAAATTCTTTTACCTCTGTCTCCCAAATGATGGAAATAAAGGCATATGCCACCATGTATGGCAATTTTTTTGTAATTATTTTTAAATTTAAAAAATGCCCTTCTTACTCCATTTCTACTTTCTACAAATTCAAGGGAAAGAATCAAACACCATTGTTCCCATTAACATTTGTACTTTTCAAGGTGAAACATTTTTGGTATTATCTTGTTCATTATATACTCATAATCATATTATGATATTATAGTCACTAAGTACATGTATAAATTCTTAATTGGGAACAATAATTGAACTATTTTCCATTTATGTAATCTTACACATCTTATTTTCAATTTATGAACACAATAATCATGGTCATATATTTTGAGCAAAATGAGTCAAGTTTAGCACAGAGGTATTAGGACCTGCGAGGAGCTCCCTTCCCCCACACACATCAGCTGGCCCTGTGAGCACAGAAAAGCCTGGACCAAGAAGAGGCTTCCTTCCCACATGCACATCCAAGGCCCTATGCGATTTTTGGCCCCTGCTTCAAAGTCA
Organism: Dipus sagitta; assembly: GCA_036346955.1. Classification (NCBI taxonomy): domain Eukaryota; kingdom Metazoa; phylum Chordata; class Mammalia; order Rodentia; family Dipodidae; genus Dipus; species Dipus sagitta. The sequence goes on from CM070788.1 coordinate 60,617,561, forward strand.
CAGCCTGTTGGCTCGATTACATTCACTTACCACCAACCGAATATCCTTTATCTCCCCGATTCCAACATTGATTTTCTTCTTCTCATTCACTGGCAGCCGGATATTTAGAAGGTAATACTTATGAGCCACTGACCCGATTTCCATGAAAGGAAGAACATCACACTCATAGTAACGTCCCTCATGCTCTGAAGTCTGTAACATCAAATGTTTGAGACAGGTCACTATTTCCAAAAGACTGTATGCATCCTTTTATATTGGCCTTATACCAGCAATTTTTAGAAAATTAATGTGTAGCAGTACATATTAGAGGTATAGACCTACAGCAGACACTTGAGTTACTTGAGTTACACAGAGCTACTCCACCTTAAAAAAAAAAGCCACATTTTAGGCAAGACCAAAAATTTTAAGTAAAAAGCAAAAATCTCTTTTGTCTCTTGACACCTTTCTCAGCTCTTTAATCTTATTATAATCTTGCAGCATGTGTACTAGATCTTAGGGAATTCTATATTTCTAACATGTCATTTGAGACCTCAAAAAACTCCTAAGTGTCTAGGACAAAGGCCTTGCTAAAACCTATTACAATCTTGATGATGGCTAATTATTTTCATGGTGAGGTAAAACAAGCTGAAGATAACTTCTTTTATTGATTTCATAGCAAAACAAGCAATAAAGCCCCCTTCAACAATCAGGTTAGTTTGCTCGAGATGCTCACTCAGAAATTTCTTCCTCAACCCAAGAAGCAATATTCAGTGAACTGAAGTTTAAACTAAACAGAAATATAGCTCAGTTTTCAGAAAAGCTTCATGGGACATGGAGAGATATCTCAGTGGTAAAAGGAACCTGCTTGAAAAGCCAGATGGCCCAAGTTTGATTCCCTAATGTCCATATAAAGGCAGATACACAAAGTGATGCATGCATCTGAAGTTCATTTGCAGTAGCAAGAGGCCTAGGCAAATCCATGCTCTCATTCTCATATAAATACTTTTTGTTTTCTTTTTAACATAAAACCTTCTTGGATTTCCTAACCAACAATTTTAAGATATTTCGTGTGGTGATAGGAGTTGAAGGGGGACACAGTCTTTATTTTCTCCTTTTTTAACTAAATTCTTTCCCACTTCTCCAGGCCTACTGGCTATGTGCCTGCTAGGGTGGAAGGTAAGGTGAATATGATATATACAGAGTCTTAAGCTGCATTAGACAAGGGTTAATTCTTGACAGAGTAGGTGGAGATCTGTCATTAATGGTGGGTCTATAGGCCAGCTTCTATGTTGTTTTGTGCATCCTGATTAGTAAGAGAGAATTATTTTAGGACTGAACTATTTCATAGGATATTTATAATTTGTCACCAATTTTCAGCACAAAAGATCCATTGTGAAATTCACAATGAAGAAGATGTAAGGAATCTACAGTCTAGCATGGAAAGTATTCTGTCACTTCTGTGATGTTGGTGGGGTTCCTTCCTAGACCAAGTCAGATCTTAAAGTGCAGTAAATAGCCCTCTGTGTTGAGACAAGAAACACTCATGGCCAATGTGGAGGAAGAACAGACAAGTATCTGATTTATGTGCTTCCAATTTCTTCATTCTTTCCTCACCTAGGCAGACAGCACTAATCAATTGGGACAATATAACCTCTTTGGTGTGGGGCTCATCAGATATTACCAGTTAAATAGAGTTGGCAGATTAAGATTTTGAAAATAAAAAATTATGTGTGTGGTAGTTTGAATGTGGGGTGTCCCTCATAACCTCATGTGTTTGTGGTTAAGCCTCATACTTATTTCCCACATGTGGAGGCCTTTGGGAGGTAAATCTTTGATGGAGGAGCTGTATTGCTGGGCTGGGGAGTAGGGCTAGAGCTTAAGGTTTATTAGTTCAGTCCCATTGAGTGTAGCAAGCTCACTCTTGTTGCTTCCACCCTGCTCATCTGACAAGATGTGGTTCTCTTTGCTTTTTGTTTGTTTTGAAACAGGGTCTCACTCTAGCTAAGGATGACCTGGAACTCACCCTGTAGCCCAAGCTGGTATTGAACTCACAGTGATGCTTGTTCCTCAGCCTTCCAAGTGTTGGGATTAAAGGCATACACCACCATACCTGGCAGATATGACAACATATGATGCTTGGCTTTCTGCTCTTGTCATGGCTTCAGCAGCATGATAAAACTTGAAAGTGCCTCAGTGGTAAAAGGTATTTGTTTGGAAAGTCTGCCAGTCTGAGTGTAATTCACAAGCCACCCACACAAAAAGTGTCACAAACATCTGGTATTCATTTATAATGGCATAAGACACCCTGGTGTGAGACATACACACACACACACCAACCCTTTCCTTCCTTAAGCTATTTGTTTCTGGTTGAATGAATGTGGTAGATTGAATGTGAAGTGTCCCCATTCATGTGTTGATGATTAAAACTCATACTTAGTTCCCAGCTGGTAGAGACTTTGGGAGATAAAGCCTTGCTGGAGGAAGTGTGTCATTGGGGGCAGGTCTTAAAGTGTATTAGTCCAGCCCCACTGTTGTTCATAAGTCCACTCACTCTTGCTACTTTCTCCCTGCTGATATGAAAAAATGTGAAGTCTGGCTTCCTGCTCCTGCTATGTTTTCCTTGTCATAATAAAACTTTCCTTCTAACCTGTAAGCTGGAAATAAACCCTTTCCTTCTATACATTGTTTCTAGCTAGGTATTTTGTCCAGCAACAAGATGGTAACTGCTACAGGAAATTGATACCAGGAGTGGAGCCATGAGCCTATGGAGGCCAGAGACTGAATATGGTAGTTTGAATGTAAAACGTCTCCCATAGCCTCAAGTGTTTGTGATTAAGTTCATCCTTAATCCCTGGCTGGTGGGACCTTTGGGAAATGGGGCCTTGCTGAAGGAGGCGTGTCACTTTGTGTGATGGTTAAGTTCTACAATCAACTTGATCAGATTAGGAACCAAGAGACATGCCTCTTGGATGGATCCATGAGGTTGTTTCAAGAAAGGATTGAGAAAATCCTTTCTCCAGAGTGGATGGCCCTTTCAATGGTAGACTATATAGTGAAACATGAAACACCAAGAGAACACAGCTCCTTTTCACCTGGGTGCCCATGCTACTTGGCATTGAGTGTTTTTTACTTGGCTGCCCTTGCTAGTCACTTATATGTGCACCTACCCTGTTTTTTTTTTTTTTTTTTTTTTTTTTTTTTTTTGAGGCAAGCCCAACCAACAAACTGACCATTTTTGTGAAAGAGAGAGAAAGAATTGGCATGCTAAGGCCTCCAGCCACTGTAATTGAATTCCAGACATGTGTGCCACCTCATGTACATGTGCAAACTTGTGCATTTGTGTCACCTTGTGTGTCTGGCTTATGTGAGATCTGAAGAGTAGAACATGGATCCTTAGGCTTCACAGGCAAGCACCTTAAATCACTAAACCATCTCTCCAGCCCATACCCTGTTTTAACTATCCTTCATGGGCTTTGCAATGAGTTTTGTCAGCCTTGCAATGTGGACTAAAGACCAGAAAATCTCCCGGAATCTTCCAGACCTTCAGTGCCAGATTGGGAGTGCTAAAGCATCCAGCCTTGTGGTCTGAGCAGCTATTGGGTTCCTTGAAGCCTGCAGGTAGCTATCAATGGACTGCCTACCTTGTATCCTGTAAGCTAATCAAATAAATCCCCTTTATAATATAGACTCCTATCAATCCTATTCCTCTAGAAAACCCTGGCTAATATACTAAGGATAACCCTTGAGGTATATCAGTTCAGAACCACAGGGCATTGATGAGCTCCTTCCTGTTCTTTAAAATATTTTATTTTTATTTATTTATTTATTTGACAGAGGAAGAGGGGGAGAGAGAGAGGGAGAGAATGGGCATTCCAGGGCCTCCAGCCCTGCAAATGAACTCCAGATGCATGTGCCCCCTTGTGCATCTGGCTAATGTGGGTCCTGGGGAATCAAACCTGGGTCTTTTGGCTTTGCAGACAAATGCCTTAATTGCTAAGCTACTCCTCCGTCCCCTCCTTCCTGTTCTTTATCCCTGCTGATGTGACAAGATGTGAGCCCAGCTCCATGCTCCTGCATGAAACTTAAACTCTAAGCCACAAATGAGCCTTTTCCCTTTTATAAGCTATTTCTAGTTGGATATTTTATCCTAGTACCAAGAAGGCAACTGCTACAACTGTGGGAAGAGAGATTTCACAAATCTTAGGTATAGATGTTTAGTCCTATAAAAATGGTCTTTCTTTACCTACACCCCTTTTTCTCCTATATTTACTAATCAGGGACAAAATTAGGGCTTTGCAGTACTGAAAATATGTCACAGTTCTGATTTAGCATGCATGATGGGTAGTGAACACTGTGTGATAACAACAGGAACACAAGTGTCTGATGTGTTCCCAGTCAGAGTTTGATTTATAGAAATTGAGAGACTAGAGATATTTGCTCAGCAGTTAGGGCACTTGCCAGCAAAGCCTAATGACCCAGGTTCGATTCCCCAGGACCCATGTTAGCCAGATGCACAAAGGATAGGCTCTGGTACAGCCATATACACACTTTCCATTGTCTGTCTGTCTATCTATCTATCATCTATCTATCTATCTATCTATCTATCTATCTATCTATCTATCTATCTATCCTCTATCATCTCTCTGCTTGCAAATAAATGAGTAAAATATTTTTTAAAAATAAATTGAGGATTTGGAGGTCAGGGAATAAAATTTACTTAATCTAATGCCATTGTATATGTGTCTCCCAAGGGTTCACAGCAGTAGCAGAACTTGGGCCAGGAACTGGTTCTTCCTAATCCAGTCACTCCATACTGTTGCCTCCAGCTCCAATGGAGCAAAAGACACAAGTGTGGCAGAAACAAAGGAAGGGGTGCCTTAGACATACTCACAGTTGGGCGCTAAACTGTAGTGGGGACAGTCCTGAACGCCAGGCCAGAGGCTCCTAACATAGTCTTGACTTTGTCTCTGTCTGGGTACCCTCAGCCACCTAACCTCATTTGGTCTTATTTCCTCAAGGTAAATGATAAGGTTAAATAAGATGAACACTAGGGTTACTAATTCCCTGCTAGATCTCTGGATGCCTACAATTTCTACAAATAATAATAACCCTCATAAAACAGATCTGTCCAAATTCAATAAATTTAGAGAGATACACTGGCTTCTGTGATGCTGGCCAACCTACCAGGGTCAGGGTCAAATTGACTGTATGCTGTTAGGGTCTTTCTTTCTGAAATTTTTCCTTGATCAGTATTTAGGGCATTTTAAAAAGAGAGATATTAACTTTCACTTTCTGCCTCATTCCATTTTCCCTCTCTCCTTCTTTCTCTTTCTTCCTCTTTCTCTCCTTACTCCCAACCCTCTCCCATCCTCCCCTAGATCTGGCATGAGACTGCCTAATTAGGACAAATTACAGCAGGTGGTAACTTTACTTTTTTTTCTTTCTCTTAACTTCACAATCCCACCAGGGACTAAAGAGCTTTAAAGCAATTTCTCATTTAATCTTCAGGCTCAAGATTAAATTTCACTGCAATCAAAAGCATAGGTTTAATGATTCATTTCTTCACACCTTTCAAGGTTTAATATCTTTCTCAAAAGGGATCAAAATATCCTAAAGATAATTAAGCAACTGTCTTTAAGAAGCAGTTGCAAGCAACATTCCTCCTCCCTATTCTGTTTCCCAGTGTATAAGGAAAGTAAAAAAATGACTTGTCCCTTTTTTGAGGATAAAATTCTATACTCAAAAGCCCTCTGACCTTATATTCAAGCAGGCTCTCCTCTAAAAGGGGCAGTTTGCAACCCAGCTAGTAAGGTTTTAATTAATTTCTTCCATTTCCTTAAAAATATGAAAGTGATATTTTTCTCTCTATTTTATAGCTCCCTGCCATTTTTAACCAGTAGATTTCCCCCAATGACCTATCCAAAACAATTCTATTTGACACTCAGCAAGGGGACTGGGGCATTAGTATCTCTTAAGAAAATAGTTGCTAACAATACCTAAACAAGACCTTCATAATAAGAGGGTGGGGGAATGATGACACCAAAATAAAAGAGAGACTAGTTGGAAAGAAAACATTCAGTGGAGTGGAGATTCAGGAGAAAGGAGGGTGGTGAGAGGGGATTATCATGGCATATTGTCTATATGGGCAGAGTTTGTCAATTAAAAAAAGTGTTTTATCATAATATTTCAGACAAACAAGAGAAGAATCTCAGATAGGCATCCCTTCTATTCTTTTCTCCTTTGCAAATATGTGAAATGTCAACTACACTACAATCTTACCACCAAGACAAACAAAAATGACTAATGTTTATGGGTTATGCTTCCTAAGGAATGGGAGATACATTTGCAAAGTGAAAGCAAATCTTTCCACTTACCTGAGAATCAGACACTATCACCTATCAAAGTACCCTACCTTGGGGGATGTGAAGGTGCATTTGAGTTTCCGTGGTACTCTCTCATGGGCCATTTCAGTCCATTCAGCAAGTACATCATCACGGTAAGCCAGGGAAACATCCATGGAAACTTCTGCATTTTCTCCTGCAGAAAGAGGACATACTTTAAGAACATATACTCTACTAACTTTGAAAATCTGGAAGAAATGGATGATTTCTCAGATGTACATGACCTACCAAAATTAAATCAAGATGAGACAATCCATTTAAATAGACCTATAACAAACATGGAGATCAAAATGGTTATATAAAACCTCCCCACAGAAACATCTAGGCCCAGATGGATTCACTGGTGAATCTTACCATACCTTCATGAAAGAACTAACACCAATGCCTCCCAAACTCTTCCATAAAACAGAAAAGGATGGAATTCTAACAAACTCCTTGAATGAAGCCAGCATTATCCTGATACCAAAACCAGACAAAGACAGAACAAAAAAGAAAATTATAGGCCAAGTTTCTGCATGAACATAGATGCAAAAATTCTCAACAAAATACTGGGAAACAGAATAAAAGAATACATCAAAAAGATCATTCAACCCAGCCAAGTAGGCTTTATTCTAGAGATTCAGGGACAGTTCAACATATACAAATTGATAAATGTAATACACCATACAAATGGACTGAAAGAAAAAAAAAAACACGTGATCATCTTAATAGATGCAGAAAAGGCATTTAACAAAACCTAACATCCCTTTAAGGTAAAAGTCCTAGAGAAATTGGGAGCAGAAGGAACATATCTCAACACAATAATGGCTATTTATGATAAACCTACAGCCAACATAATACTAAATGGAGAAAAACATGAAGCTTTCCTACCAAAATCAGGAAGAGGACAAGGGCATCCACTGTACCCACTTTTATTTCACGTAGTACTGGAAGTCTTAGCTATAGCAATAGGCAACAGACACACATAAAAGAGACACAAAATGGAAAGGAAGAGACAAAATTATCATTATTTGCAGATGATATGATTCTATACATAAAGGACCCTAAAGACTCTACCAGCAAACTGTTAAAGCTGATAAACACTTTTAGAAACATAGCAGGATAGAAAATAAACACACAAAAATCAGTAACCTTCCAAAATACTAAAAACAAACATGCTGAGGATAAAATAAAGGAATCACTCCAATTCACAATTGCCTCTAAAAAAGTAAAGTACCTTGGAATAAACCTAACCAAGGAAGTGAAGGATCTCTACAATGAAAACTTTAAAACACTCAAGACAGAAATTGCAGAAGACACTAGGAAATGGAAAGGCATCCCATGTTCTTGGATTGGAAGAATCAATATTGTGAAAATGTCAATCTTTACAAAAGCAATCTACACATTTAATGCAGTCCTCATCACAATGCCAATGGCATTCTTCATGGAAATGGTAAAAACAATACTAAAATCCATTTGGAGGCACAAAAACCCTGAACTATCCAAAACAATTTTGAGCAACAAAAATAAGGCTGGTGGGGGGCTGGAGATATGGCTTAGTGGTTAAGCACTTGCCTGTGAGATCTAAGGACTCTGGTTCGAGGCTCAATTCCCCAGGACCCATGTTAGCCAGATGTGCAAGGGGGCGCATGCGTCTGGCGTTCGTTGCAGGAGTCCCTGGCATGCCCATTATCTCTATCTATCTATCTATCTATCTCTTTCTCTCTGTCTATTGCTCTCAAATAAATTAACAAAAATGAAAATTAAATTTAAAAAAAATTAAGGCTCGGGCTGGAGAGATGGCTTAGCGGTTAAGCGCTTGCCTGTGAAGCCTAAGGACCCTGGTTCGAGGCTTGATTCCCCAGGACCCACGTTAGCCAGATGCACAAGGGGGTGCATGCATCTGGAGTTCATTTGCAGTGGCTGGAAGCCCTGGCGTGCCCATTCTCTTTCTCTTTCTCTCTCTTTGCCTGTCACTCTCAAATAAATAAATAAATAAAAGTACTTTAAAAAAATTAAGGTTGGTGGTATCACCATACCTGATTTTAATCTATATTACAGAACAATAGTGACAAAAATAGCATGGTACTGGGATAAAAACAGACAAGTAGATCAATGAAACAGAATAGAGGACCTAGATGTATGTCTGGGCAGCTATAGCCATCTGATTTTCAACAACAATGCCAAAAGCATTCATTGGAGAAAAGACAGCCTCTGTAACAAATGATGCTGATAAAACCGGATATCTATATGTAGGAGGATGAAATTAGATCCTTAGTTCTTGCCATGCATAAGAATTAAGTCTAAATGGATCAAAGACCTTAATATCATACCTGAAACTCTAAAACTGCTACAGGAAAAAGTAGGGTATACCCTTAAACATCTTGGCATAGGCAATGACTTTCTGAATATAACCCAGTTGCCCAGGAAATAAAACCATTAATCAACTACTGGGACCTCATGCAATTACAAAGCTTTTGTAGAGCAAAGGACACTGTGAATAGAACAAACCAGACATATATCATTCTGTCTCCCTCACTGGACATTAGAGGAGATAAAGAATTTATTTCATAGCTGGGAGTGGTGGCACACACCTTTAATCCCAGCCACTCAGGAGGCCTAGGTAGGAGGAGCACTGTGAAGTTCAAGGCCAGCCTGGGACTACATAATGAATTCTTGGTTTGCCTGGACTAGGGTGAGACCTACCTCTAAAATACCCCCTCCAGAAAAAAGAAGAAGAAGGAGAAGAGAGGAGGAGGAGGAGGAGGAGGAGAATTATTTCATAGTGTCAGGAGATTTAAGAATACTAGAATCTTGATTTCCCTGGACTCTTGCCTGAGGTGTACGGGGAGTTCCCCAAGCCTCACATGTACTCCCATGCTACTTAGGGTCTGCCAGTCACAAGAGTTGGTTTGGATAACCTCAGAAGATGGAGGCCACTCATATCAGCCTGCTCCCAGCCTACAACAGACATATGATCTGATGTTATTTATGCCAGCATTCCTTCCTCAATCAAAAACTGACCTGGCTGATATTTTCTTGATGCTTTCAATTAAGGAAATAACAAAAGCCAATGCTGTCTTACATCCATATCTCTGCCAAAAATGGACTTAATTATAAATTTGGCCCTGCCTATGTTCTTAAGATGCCCTCCGGGATTGGGTGTGAGCAATTACACAAATGAATGAGCATAATTATTTTACAAACCAGCCAGCAGTTTGGCTACCATGTATTTCTCATCCTTGTCCAACCTGTCAAGCATTTTCCATGTATATTATTCCAATGCATTATCTGCTAACTGAAATTAGATCTTCTCCGAAAAGATTTACCTGTCCCTGGTGTAACCAAGGCTGCCAGGGGATAAAGGCTGAACTGCTTGTAAATTAGTGAATCTGATGTGCTACAGTACATGGGTATGCTGTATTCCTTTGAGTGATTTCATCTACTTCTGGGGTTCAAGTCTTCCACCTTGTTCAGATTTCTTTGAGTTAAAGATACATGTTCAATTCTAACTGATGGCTCCTCTCCCAGGCTTCATAGAGCCAAACAGTCCAACTTGGTTGATTCTCTCTTTCAGAATTACCTCTCTCCTCACGGTCCTCTCACACTGCACCACCTCTAGCCTTGATGAAATACTTGCTAGTTCCTGTCTATTTCACACTATAGTCAAAGAGGTGGTTTCCAATGTCTTTACACTATCTTCTGTCCAAAAAGAAAACTACATGAACAGCATAATAAGCTACAACCTAGCTCCTATTTAGCATCACAGGCGCATGCCCTATAGGCCCTTCTTTCCTTCTATCCACAATAGCCACCTCCATATAGCTCCCTCCCCTCCAGTGTTGGCAGGTAGCAAGAAGTCAGCTCTGGAGACAGATACCAACCTAGGAATGCAGCGGACCTTGACCACTTGCCAAGGACAAGTTCAGCATTGGGCAAGTCTCTGAACTTCTCCAGCCAAAAACCAGAAATAATGATGATGTCCATCTTAGAAGGCCAGGAGAAACAACAAAGGCAATCCATGCCAAGCCCTAGACAGAGGCCTCAGTGAATGTTGTGGCTATTTCAAAGCTGCCACTGGCTTCAGTGTACAATACTGGTGATAAAAAGACATATAAGGCAAAATCATTGCCCTCAAATTGTTCACAGTAAATTGGGAAGGGCAAGCATATAAATAAATAAATAAGTACAAGCCCATGTGTTAGCTCAAACTGTATTAAAAGCACACAAAGTACAGTTAGCTCAAAGTAGTCAGAGTGTTAGGTCAAACAATATAGCACAGAAGGTATGACATCCAGAAATGGTGTTTACCTATGAACTATGAGGTGAGATTTCACTAGACAATAGGATAGAAGGGATTGCAGACAAATGAAGTTGCATGTATAAAAGCCATTTAAGCATGAAATAGCATGGTATAGTCAGAGAAAGTAACCAATTCAATGTGGTAGGGATTTGACAGGGTCAGGAGAGAGTGGAAGGTCGGCTAGCAGGAAGGGTCTGATGATAAAGGAACAAAGCTTGAGCTGAATGCTGCAGTATTCTCTTTAGAGCTGTGTAAAAGGTAGACCAGGATGGGTTGTGGGGTACCTGTTAGAAAGCCATGTGGAGAAAGCTGGCCAGCTGCATTACATAGCTCTCAGCATGCTTAACATGACTGAATGTCACACACACACACACACACACACACACACACTATATATATATATATATATATATATATATATATATATATATATATATATATATATCTCAAAAGAAAAATACTTTCTAAGGAATTTGTTTTCCGAGGAATTTGAATTCAACAATGAACCTGTCTTTCTCCTAACAAAGCTGGATAAAACAGAACCATCCAAGCTGTCAAGTATTAAAACATTGAAAGCAAATGTGGCTACAATTCTATTTGACCAAAATAAACATAAATGTGGGGAGAAAACAAACCTGACAGTTGAGGGAGGCAAACACACAGTGGGCGCCTTTGCCTTGCTTTCTCCCCAGGACAGCTAAACGCGTGGAACATTTAGAATAGCTGGTTTGATGGCTGGGAAAATCTCTCCGCCGCCCCCCACCCCCGTGTGTGTGTGTGTGTGTGTGTGTGTGTGTGTGTGTGTGTGTGTGTGTGATTGCAATTAGAGAAGAGCACTTCATTCACACTGACGCTAAAAATAGACAATGGCAGAGTTCACAGACTGGCAGCTGCATTCTCTTACTGTAACCAGGAAAGGAAAGGATGGCTAATTTAACTCAACAACTTCCAGAACAAGCAGTGCAGTAGGGGCTCAGGATAAAGAGCAAACATGAAGGTCAGCTCTTCAAAGCCTGGTAGAGCAGCAAGATCACCACTGTACAGCAATGTGCTAGTCCTCCCCGAATTCTGATGAGACTAGTGAAGTGTTGTGAAGTCTGTCCATAGTCCTAAAGGCTGAAACTCAAGCAAACTACTGTAAGTACTTGAGAAAGACCAAACAGGAAGGCCAAGACATTCCCCTCTGAGTTTTCCACACATTGCCTGGACACCTAAGACTAAGAGGAGCCACTCCCCCCCCCACCCAGATAAGTGAAAGCTGGTTCCCCCTTCACCATAACTAAATTATATACCATTTAACCTGGGGCATTAAAAAATAATTTAAGAAATAAACATGGAGGACTGGAGAGATGGTTTAGCAGTTAAGGCTTTTGCCTGCAAAACCAAAGGACCCAGGTTTGATTTCCTAGGATCCACATTAGCCAGATGCACAAGGTGGTGCACGCATCTGGAGTTCGTTTGCAGTGGCTGGAGGCCCTGACATGCCCATTCTCTCTCTCTCTCTCTCTGTCAAATAAAGAAATAAATAAAAATAAAATACATTTAAAAAGAAATAAACATAGATCATTATAAGGGAGAAACAGGTGTCTAAAAAGAGTGAGCCAGTTCTTTCCCTCCTGTCAGTCATAAATGTTTTGTTTCGCTCCTCCGGCACCTTGCCCATGGAGCGGATTATTGCTGGGCTTCAAAAGGAACAAGGGGATGCCTGTGGGTGGAAAGCAGTCTCTCCACCACTCTCCCACAGTTATGTGCTGGTTCTCAAGGCCCAGCCAGCCAGCCAGCCAGCTAAATGTCAGTTTGCTGCACCCCAGCATTCTCTCACCACACTGCCTCCATCGCCCTGGTGACTAAGCTGTTTCAACAGCTGTGTTATTGCTGGAGCCAGGCCAGTGTTACTCACACAGAGTATTTGCTTTGTACTACAAACATGGAGAATTGTTGCACTCAGGATTTGGGGTTCTCTCTACAGACAAGGCCCGCTCGCCTTAATCACTCAGACAGTGTTCCCTAATTTGAGGTTCTGTGGCTAACAGGGCAACATTCTGCTGTAACCCAGGTTTCTGGGAGATGGACATATTCATAACATTACAAAGAAAGTAGAAGAGGGCATGTGTCTAAAGAAAGTAGAAGAGGGCATGTGTCTGTTTAAGAGGGAGAAAGGAGTATACCAGGAAACAGTGGTTCTTGGTAGAATACATGAAGATGTTTGTTGCCTCTCCAGTGATAAAATCCACCCAAGCAAATCTCCCATCGGCTCTGTGCTCTAGCCTTTGCCCTCATCTTTCTTTCCTTGTAGCTGAAACCAGCAGTACTGAGTCTGTGGGTTAGCTCCAGTGTATTCACTACATTCCTGTCCCTGGAGGCTGTCTGCAGCATCCTCCTGAACGCTTTCCTCTGCTCCCAGGCTTCTCCTCTCCTATCCCACTGCTCACAATCACTTGTGTCCATGTCACTTCCGAAGCACATAGAGCCAGACTTATCCATCTTCTCTACCATACCATACCCCCAGCCTCTTACTCATCTCTGAGCATGGAAAGTAGATGATGTTATGTTATCCACTGCTGAATAAATCAATCCTAACTATAACACAGAGGGGTGACAGGACAAAGAAAAGGTGTGTCTTATGGGTAGAACAAATGTCTGTTTATAGCCCAGGCTGGGTCTCCTGTCAAAGAAAGGTCTTATCAGCTAGCTCTTCCCTTCTGAGTTCTTTCCAGTGGCAATGAGGCACCACTTTTTGATACTGAATTGAAAAGATCTCAGAAATGAGTTTTCTTATAAAGGCAGTATGGTGTTTGAAAAATAAATAAAATACTTAAGAGCTCACATTTTTGAGTTCTTACTATACACAAACATTTTCTCCCACACAGATGCCAAGCCAGATGAAAGCACCCAAGGGCAACTTCAGAATGAGGAATCAGAGGCCCATGGTCATGGTGTTCTTATGTGCCTAGCTTTGCCAGACTCCAAAGTCCAAACTCTTTCCCATATGTCACTGAGCCACATGTTGGGAAGCTGATCATTCCTTTACCAGGAAGGCCACTATCACAGTGCAACTCTAAGACACTTTACGTGCTGTTTCCCTCACTAAATACTAACATTGACTCGTATGATAATTGATGTCCGTTTATGTTGTAATATTTCATGAATGTAGAAATCTAAAGCACCACTTGCTCATTAACTGCCCTCTATATCTAAGGTGCCAACGGCAGGGTGGGAGGGGACACCTATGAAGTCATTCCTCTTCTCAGGGAATGGACCATGACAGTGGAGTGGAGAGACCAAGGTCTGCAAACTTGCGTCTAATAATTTAAGAGCTAACAATAAACACAAAAACACCAGATTCACAGATACATGGCAGTACTTGACCCTCCCCCAAAAAACTGTCACAACCATAAACAGAAGAAAAGTCAACTATAGCACTCCCCCAACCCTCAGAATAAGTTTGGGCTGCTGGCAAAGGGGAAAGAGATGATGGGAGGTTCATACAGGAAAAGCCACCAACTACAAGAAATCCTATCACTTCCATTAAAAAAAAAAAAAAAAAAAAAAAAGCTTTGTTTCTGACAAGACTGGTAAAGGAAAAAAATAGGCTACAACAAACTTTTTAAAATTTTTTTGTTTGTTTATTTATTTATTTGACAGTGACAGAGAGAAGGGGAGAGAGAGAGAGAGAATGGGCACGCCAGAGCTTCCAGCCTCTGTAAACGAACGCCAGATGCCTGCGCCCCCTTGTGCATCTGGCTAACATGGGTCCTGGGGAATTGAGCCTCGAACCAGGGTCCTTAGGCTTCACAGGCAAGCGCTTAACCGCTAAGCCATCTCTCCAGCCCTAAACAAACTTTTTATTTGCAATCCACCTTTTCTTTCTTCCCATGAAGTAGGAGAGGACCGATGATAACAGCAGCCAGCCAAGGGAAAATAATATGGCTGGAACATTCTGACCTCTGGGACTCCTGCCAACAAAGAGGACCAAGTGGTAGCATTTAATTATGGAAAAACTAACCTGGCTCTCCTCTTATCTTTTTACTCTGTGACTTAAACCCACAATTACTGGCAACTTCTGGATTCTGCATCACTCAGCTAGTTGTAGTGGAGATGGTAGCCATCTGTGGCTAAAAAGCAAGAGTGCCTCAGAACTCAGCCCAGAGTAACACCAGCCTATTACAAAATTCACAGGTGGCTTCTTATGGGGAACACATCGAGTGAGAAATCCAAACTGAAGAAAGGATGCGTAATTTCCTATTCAAGTCTAATTAAAGGATAGCAACAAGTCTCCTGATGGAAATTCTGCATTTCAATTTGACACTCAGATATGTGAGTTTCCAAATTCCCAGTTTCTTAGCCTGGCTGTGTAGGCAACTCACTGAAGGGCACTTCCATCTTTTGGGAATTTATCTTTTCTCTCCAATATGGACATTCTTCTGTAACCTAACAAATGGGCTTACTGTCCTTTGTAGACAGTGTGCTATTTTGCAGCATTTCATAGAGGAAAATAGGGGTCTTGATTCTGACTGTCTTGTCTTTAAATTGGATGACCTTGAAAACGTCACTTTATTGCTGTCATTTCAGTCTGCAGACCTTTAAACTTTGTTCTCTGGTTATAGACTCACAGAAAAGAGCAGTGATTGAACTTGAACATCAGCAGTTGTGCATGCATAGGACTCATAAGAAATGTCTCTGCCCTCAACCTCAATTCTGTTGCTTGAGTTTTTATCTTCATTCAGAAAATGTTCTCATTGCCAATTCGTTCCCTGTTGTTTCCTTAACACTCTTCTACTCTCAGAGGTTGTCTCCTGTATACCTCTTCTCCAACTTGAATTACAACTATTTTAAAATCTTAATTTTCATGTTAATGTTTACAGTTATAATCAAATCATGCCCTATAAACACATTCTGCTAAGGTTGCTGAGAATTCCCCGTGCCTTGTGATAATCAACATAAACTTTGTTACTCAGGAGGTACACATATACAATGAATTTAAAAGCCACTGACTTTCATGGAGAAGTTATAGGGCTTGAGTTGAAATACTGGACCAGGGGAGGGTGTGGCTCAGAGGTTGAAGGTACTTGCTTGCAAAGCCTGTGGCCTAGGTTCAGTTCCTCAATACCCACATAAAGCCAGAAGCAAAAAGTAGCACAAGAACCTGGTGTTCATTTGCAGTGAGTTGTAACAGACCCTAGAGTGTACACACACATGTATAAAATATTTTTTTATAAAAAGAAATGTGAATGCTAAATGCACATTTGCCTTCCAAGGTTGAAGCCCTTGACACGAAGTTAATAACCACTGTCCTGAGATCAAACAAAGGCCTATGGCAAGCATCCATCTGGTTTTTGTTTTGTACACTTATCCCTATGTTTTTGAGCTTCCATGCCTTTCCCAGAACTCAAATTCCTCTTGATTCAAGTCAAAGAATAATGGCTATGATCTTTCATTGAGCATTTACACCCAATTACAGCTTAATTCTAATGGTCATATAGAGGTAATACTATTATCTTTCTAGAAAAAATAAACTTTTAAAATTTACTGGCCAAAAATCACATAATTTGTAAATAGCAGGTCAAAAAATCAGATCAAACACTTTGGCTTGCCAAGTATCCAACTCAGTGCTATAGCTGCCTCTCAAGTTCTTACACTTCCCAGAGCAAATAAGGATGCTTCTAGACTATTTCTTTGCCTTTGCATAGTATCACAAATTCTAATATCTCCTTAAAAACCTCATACTTCAATACTCAATTAAAAATTTACTTTTCAGTACTTTTTATGCTCACAGAATTCTTTGGGCAATAATAAATACACATTGGTGTCACTTTTTGTTTCCTCTCCCTGAATTAGACTGTGATGCCTCGCTGGTCATTTTGAGGATATTTCAAGATTTATGGTGCTTGGCACTGGTGTTCTGTGCCTTCACACACAGAATTCATTCTTGCAGGACAGAGACAACTAAAAGAAGACAGTAAACCTTTTTTTGAAACTGTATTAAATGATAAAGACATCTCTCTTTTTCTCTTAACCCTAGGTAAAATGCAAGTGCATGGAATTTTAATAAAGGGCTACTGAATAAATGAATTAAGTTGGGACAGAGTCTTCAGATATTGGACAGTTAAAAATCTAGTATCCCTGTAGCCAGGCATGGTGGCACACACCTTTAATCCCAGTACTTGGGAGGTAGAGGTAGGAAGATTGCTAGAAGTTTAAGGATACCCTGAGGCTACACAGTGAGTTCCAGGTTAGCCTGGGCTAGAATGAAACCCTACTTGGAAAAACAAAACAAAACAAAAAAATCTACTATTGCATCATGAAAACACTGAAACTATATGCTGGCTCATTTAAAAACCATTTCCTGTATTGGTTCCATGATACATTTTTTAATGTCAAACCAAAAATACACTTCCAATACACCACTCTGTCTGCCTACCCAAAGACTAAAAATGAACACAACACAAAATGATAAAGTTAAAATATAGAAGAAGTTACTCTTTTCAGGACTAAGCTCATCAAACAAAGAAGCATTTACTGATCAGTGTTTTCTGAACTGGTTCACATTTGAGGATCTGTAATTTATCTATTTACAAACCCAAAAGTATACTCATAGGATTTTATTTATATATTTATTTTTGAGGTAGGGTCTCACTGTAGCCTAGGTTGAACTGATACTCATTCCATAGTCCCAGGCTGGCCTGGAACTCATAGCGATCTTCCTACCTCTGCCTCCCAAGTGCTGAGATTAAAGGCATGCGCCACCAGGCCTGGCTATTCATAGGACTTTCTATAAAAAATATCTTGAAAAAGTTCTGGATTCTCAGCATCAGAGAGTTATAAAACAAATAAAACTTTACTTGGAGTGGGGAGGGAATTACCATGGGTTATTGTCTATAATTATGAAAGTTGTCAATAAAAAAGTAAATTAAATTAAAAAAAATTTACTGGTCACTCAAAACAAGAAGCCATTCCACAACAGTATCAGTAAGGCCATGGAATACTAACATCACATATATTTATAACTCACCATTTTCTAGCTGGGAGTGTTTGGATAAATCATGTAACCTCTCTTATCTTCAGTGTCCTCATTCTGCCAGAGAGAATTATTAATATGATCAAATGAAAAAAATGTAAAGTATTAATCAGAAATTTCTGGTTGCAAGTAACAGGATTTTACCTATACTAGCTTAACCAGAAAGTATCTGAGAAGATACAGGAGTACCTTAAGAACTTCAAGGGCTGACAGACTAGAGGAACAAGGCCCAGGTAAAGAAAAATGTTAGAAATAAAGCTGTCTCTCACAGTCTATCCTAATCACACCACACAATTCTCCATCTGCACTTTCCTCTTTGCATCTGGTTTTCCCTATCTGCCAGACAGCTTTCTCTGCTACTCTGTCATGTAGTGAATGATGGTTACACAGGTGGCCTTTAAGACTTTCCAACTTGAATGCCCATAAAGGAGAGCCTTAGAATTACTGACTCCCAATTTTATACAAGAAAGAATGGAATCAAATCCCCTTGAGTTATGATCACTTCCTTGATCATATCCACTAATCATGTCCACTCAACTGGAGATGGGAGTTAGACAAACTCTGCAAGGGAAGGGTATGAGATTAAAGCCAATGACTGAAAACTACTAGTCAGCTACTAGCAACTGTGGTATGAACACATACTGCAAAGCAAACAGACAGAACCTTACAAGTCATGCAGAATAGGAAGCTCTTGATCTAGTTTGCTCTACCAATGGGGTATTATCACTCACTAAGTTAAAGGTTTCTTCACCTGGTAAATTAGACTAGTGTTTTAACTAACATAAAGCAGTTATATGAAAACCTAAGCAAAGCCACAAAACCTTACTAGAAAAAAATGCATATAAAAAATATGACCAGGGCTGGAGAGATAATGCAGGGGTTAAAGATACTTGCTTAGAAAAATTGATGGCCTGGATCCAATTCCTCAGTAACCGCATAAAGCCTGATGGTGGTACACCTGTCTGGAGTTTGTTTAGAGTGACAAGAGGCCCCGGTGTGGCCATTCATTATTCTCTCTCTCTTTCTTCTTGCAAATATATATATCTTGGTTTTTCGAGGTAGGGTCTCACTCTAGCCCAGGCTGACCTGGAATTCACTCTGTATTCTCAGTGGCCCTGAACTCACAGCAATCCTCTTACCTCTGCTTCCCGAGTGCTGGGATTAAAGGTGTGTGCCACCATGCCTGGCGCAATAAAGATTTAAAAAAAAAAAAAAAGATGGGCTGGAAAGATGGCTTAGTGGTTAAGACACTTGCTGTGAAGCCTAAGGACCCAGGTTCAATTTTCCAGATCACACATAAGCCAGATGGACATGGTGGCATATGTGCCAGGAGTTTGTTTTTTCGTGGCCAGGGGCCCTGGTATGCCCAATTCTCTCTCTCTCCCTCTCTCTCTCATAAATAAATAAAAATAAAATAAAATATTTTTTAAAAGATGATTAAAAATGTGTCAGATCAATTGTCAGAGGCCTCTATTTCCCCTTGAACTACATCCAGTGTCTGGTTGGAGACTTAAGGCCACTAATCAAAGTCTCTAAGAAAGCAATTGATGTCAAATAACTATTTTTACAAATCACTGAATACACAGATGATTGAACTAGTACAATGTAAAACTGACCAGCAAGCTGGTAGGTAACAGGAAGAAATTGTGAGGGATTAGATATACCAAAGGCAAAACAGCAGAGGTTCAGTATTCCTTACACACAATCCTTTAGACCAAAAGTGTTTTGAATTTCATTATTTTCAGATTTTTGGAATATTTGCACATATACTAAGACATCTTGGGTATGGGAACCATATCTAACATGGAATTCACTTATTTCATTAACACATAGCCTAAAGGCAAGTTTATACAATTTTTTTTTTTTTTCCTGAGGCAAAGATAGAAGATTTTATTGGGGTGGGGAGCTGCCAGGACTGACTCTCAAGAGCAGAGCAGTCAACTTTGAGATTACAGATACTGCACTATATAGAGCTCTTCAGTTGGGGGAAGGTGAGGAAGGGAAGGAACTCCTTTGTTCTTTACATTAGCCATAGGGTGTGAGATCAGAACAATGGCCTGGGAGATAAGGGGACAAGATAAGGGGGCAGAAAATCTAGACCTGGGGCATTGTTAGGCAAGGAAGGGATAAATCCCTGGGTGGTTCCTTGAGCAATGTGAATGACCCACTTCCTTATGTCACAGTAATCTGTCACATAAAGTTAGGTGTGGACGTTTTCACTTGTGGCATCATATTGGTGCTCAAAGCTTTAGATTTTGGAATATTTAGGATTTTGAATTTTTGGAAGGATGCTTAATTAGTAATAAAAATACTTGGAAAGATTTTGGAGAAGCCATACTTTGTTTCTAGATTAAATTTCATCATTGTAAATGCATAAAACAAAGCCTTTTAAGAGGTTTACTATGATGCTGAAAAGAGGACACTTCACAAAATGCTGTCCAAGGGACAATATGCTTGCTGATGTCAACACCTGCCAATAGGAACATGTTCACAATGGCTAATTTCTAAGGAAGCAATGTCTGTGCAAATGTGCTAGAAGATTCCCTTAAGGAAAGGAAAATCCATGAATAAGCATGAGTAAACACCATGCCCCTAATCTTCTCTATTCTAGGTTAAACATCAAAATATACTTTCCCCTATAACTTTACTTTCTACTCCAAATCAATCAAAATGATTCATATTAATAAATTCTAGGTGCTGGTCTTGGTTTGAAGGGGGCATATATTTCTACAAAGATAATGAGAGTTGCCATATAAGCCCTATACCAGTGTCATCCCTATATTTTACCCAACATTATAAACCTTATCCATTTAGGTCTCTCTTTCTGATGTATTTTGAATATCTTCAGCTTTTGTAGGGGAGAAGCAAGGTTGATAGCAGAGAACAGAGTCTCACTTAAAGCTTTTACTTCTGTTTACATTAACTCTCATTATGTTTAAGTATAGACATGTCAAGTGTAATCTTAAAAATATTGGTGATGCCCAGTAAGCACTTCTCTTAATATTTATACCCTTATATTAATGCTACTCTCACTTTGAGTAGAGAATCTTCTCTTTTCAGATGGAAGTGACCTTGGGATGACACAGAAGGTATCATAGTGCTGGAAAGAAGTGACTGGAGTACTCAGTAACATCTCGATTACACCTTCCAAGGCTCAGGGTCTAATGCGGAAGAGGTGGTGGAAAGAATATAAGAGCCAAAGGAAGGGTAGGACTCCTTACAACGTGCTCCCTCCAGACATAAAATGGCCTGGATATCCATGACTTCATAGTGCCTGACACTACCTACACAAGTCTCCCAAGTGAAAAAAAAGTCCAAGCCCAGATGGACTCACTGATGAATTTTACCAGACCTTCATGGAAGAACTAACACTAGTGCTTCTCAAACTTTTCCATAAAATAGAAAAGGAAGTAATTCTGCTGAGCTCCTTGTATGAAGCCAGCATCACCCTTATACCAAAATAAGGCAAAAACAGAACAAAAAAAGAAAATTACAGACCAATCTCCCTCATGAACAAAGATGCAAAAATTCTGAACAAAATATCAGGAAACAGAAGATGGCGACCGCCTAGCTGCGCTGCAAATCCCGGGGAAAGAAAGGCAAGATATTAAGGGTAAGATCAAGACTAACCTTAATCTTCTACATCTTCCCTCCCTCCTTCCCCTCTCCCTCTCTCTCTCTCTCTTATCTCTAACTCTTGTATATTAGTTATCTTTTTCCTCATTTTCTTAGTGGGCACTGACCTGTAACTCCGAGAACCAGCATGGGGCTATCATCCACAATGAGCTTTTGATCAGAGAGACCTACAAGGTTTCCTAAAAGACAGACAGATTTCTGTCAGAGTACTTGATGACCCACCAAAGGCTAGTGGTAAGACCCTACTGATGAAGACACCTTATGTGATTGACATGCAAATTAGAATGGCATGGCTGGAAGTTGGAAGAGAGTCAGTCCCCAGACAGTCAGCGCGTCTAGTGCCAGAAGGTGCTACATGGGCAACTGGGGGAAAATGACCAATATCTGTCGAAGCAACGCATGGTCTAACCTACTTAGCAGCAAATAACTTGGTGTGATGCCCACACAAGTGCTGTGGTGGCACACAGCCATGGTGGGGAACCAACTGCTCTCAATTTGGCTAACTGATCCCCTCACTGGTATGGGACCCATAGCTGGAGCTGGGAAACAAGTCAGAACCATATCCAAACATAAGCCCACTCTCTAATATCAAGCTACCATCAATTGTGGGCTACAAGAGGGCCTACACCTATTAAATTCTCTATAAAAAAAAAAGGGTTATCTCATTTGTCCTGATGCTAACTTACTCTCCATTGGAGAATCTGCTTCTCTTTTTCAGATAGATGTAGATCCTAAGGAGAGAGCCACCCCATCACACCTCAAAAGGGCCCCGGCTGAAACTAAGAAAAATTGGAGAAACAAGCAAGGGGGCTGTTTTCCTGATGAACCGGATACCAGCACAAGGGGGAAGGAGATCAGCACAGAGAAAAATCAACTCCTACCAAATCAGAGAGCCAGAGCCTCAGAGGCCCCCAACACCTCATCACTGAAGCAGACCAAAAATGAACCCAACATGGCTCAGGGAAATTTTGCAGAAGAGGGGGCAGAAAGAATGTCAGAGCCACATGTTGGGTCATGATATGCAGAGACATTTAGCTTACCCATAACTGTGGGCTAACTCCACAATGCATGACCCGTATACCTCAACAAGGAGGGGCCAAGGGGAGGGGGTAGGTCATGGATGAGCCTAATAATGGTACCAAACTGACTGTATTTGCTGAATACAAAACTAACTAATAAAGGAAAAATATATATATATTGGCAAACATAAAACAAGAATATATCAAAAAGATTATTCACCCCAACCAGGTTGGCTTTATTCCAGGGAAGCAAGGATGGTTCAACATATGAAAATCAATAAATGTAACACATCATATAAATGGTCTGAAGGACAAAAATCACATGATCATGACAATAGATGTAGAAAAGGCATTCGACAAAATCCAACATCCTTCCATGGTATAAGTATTACAGAAACTGTGAATAGAAGGTACATATCTCAACATAATAAAAGCTATTTATGACAAACATACAGCCACCATAATACTAAATGGAGAAAAACTTGAAGCTTTTCCACTAAATTCAGGAACAAAAGAAGGGTGTCCACTGTCTCCACTTTTATTTAATATAGTACTAGAAGTCTTAGCTATAGCAATAAGGCAAGAGACACTTATAAAAGGGATACAAATTGGAAAGGAAGAGGTCAAATTATCACTATTTGCAGATGATATGATTCTGCACATAAAAGACCCTAAAAACTACCAGCAAACTGTAAGAGCTGATAAACACTTTTAGCAATGTAGTAGGATACAAAATAAATACACAGAAATCAATAGCTTTCCTATATGCTAACAACAAACGAGGAAGATGAAATCAGGGAATCTGTCCCATTCACAATTGCCTCAAATAAAATAAAATAAAATAAAATAAAATACCTTGAAATAAACCTAACCAAGGAAGTGAAGGATCTCTACAATGAGAACTTTAAAAAACTCAGGCAAGAAATTGCAGAAGACACAACGAAATGGAAAGACATCCATCTTCTTGGATTGGAAGGATCAATATTGTGAAAATGTCAATCTTATCAAAAACAATCTACACATTTAATGGAATCCCCATTAAAATTCCAGTGGCATTCTTCACAAGAATAGAAAAAACAATCCTAAAATTCATTTGGAAGCACAAAAGACCTCAAATAGGTAACAAAAACAGCATGGTATTGGCACAAAGACAGACATGTATACCAATGGAACAGAATAGAGGATCCAGATGTTAATCCAGGCTGCTACAGCCATCTGATTTTTGACAAAAATGACAAAAATATTCACTGGAGAAAAGACAGCCTCTTCAACAAGTGCTGCTGGGAAAACTGGATATCTTTATGTAGAAAGATGAAAATAGATTCTTGTCTTTCTCCATGCACAAGAATCAAATCCAAGTGGATCAGGGACCTTAATATCAGACCTGAAACTCTGAAATTGCTGGAGGAAAAGGTAGGGGAACCCCTTCAACATATTGACATAGGTAATGACTTTCTGAATATAACCGTCAACAGCTCAGAAAATAAAACCACTAATCAACCACTGGGATCTCACAAAGTTACAAAGCTTTTATACAGCAAGCGACACTGAATAGAGCAAAGAGAAAACCTACAGAATGGAAGAAAATCTTTGCCAGCTACACATCTGACAGGGGATTAATATCCAGAATATACAAAGAACTTAAAAAACAGAATAAGAAACAAAGCAACCCAATTAAAAAAAATGGGCTATGGGAGAGTTCTCATCAGAAGAAATACAGATGCATATAAACATCCAAAAGTGTTCTACATCCTTAGCCATCAGGGAAATGCAAATTAAAACTACCTTGAGATTCCATCTCTGTCAGAATGGCTGCCATTAAGAAAATAAATGACAATAAATGCTGGCGAGGATGCAGTAAAAGGAAAATCCTTCTACACAGTTGGTGGGAATGTAATCTGGTACAGACATTGTGGAAAACAGTGTGGAGGTTCTTGAGACAGCTATAAATAGACTTACTATACCATCCAGCTATAGCACTCCTAGGCTTACATCCTAATGACTCTTCTCACTACCTCAGAGATATTTGCACAACCATGTCTATTGCTGCTCTATTCACAATAGCTAGGAAATGGAACAAGCCTAGATGTCCATCCACAGATGAATGGATAATAAAGATGTGGTACTTTTACACAATGAAGTTCTATTCAGCGGTGAAGAAAACTGAAATTATGAAATTCGCAGGGAAATGGATGGATCTGGAAAGGACTATACTAAGTGAGGTAACCCAGACCCAGAAAGATAAATGTCACATATTCTCTCTCATATGTGGATCCTAGCTACAAATGTATAGACGTGTGTGAACTAGAACCAAAAATCAGTAGCAGAGGCCCATAAGCTAGAAAAAGGCTATAAGGGAGGGAGGAGATGGAAGGAATTAAGGGGATGTATTGTATATATGTAAGTAGAAGAACAGATTACAGGGAGGGGAAAGGCCTAAAATAGGTCAGGGGAAGAGATTGTATAAAAGAAGGGTGGGGGAGGGTCAATCAAAATTCAAAATATTTTGAATAAGACATATGAACATCTACTTTCTTGAATAATGGCAAATCTAGTAGCCATAGATTGTCACTAGAAAATTTTCAGTGCCACAGATGGGATACTTTCCAGTGAGTTTTGGCCAAGGAGGTCCCTGTTGCCTCCAAAACATTACAGGCTATTGCCAAGGCCCTTGGTTTCCTGTGAGAAAGAGATAGTAGGACCCTATTGCTGAAGACTTCATATGCCTGAGCAGCAAAGTCACTGAGAAATCAAGGTGGCGCTGAGCAGAAAACCTCCCTGTAGCCCAGCCATCTGAAAGCTGGAAAAGGTTGCACTGTATGCAGCCTTATGGGAGACAGAAGTTATGAGCAGTGAAAACAGTGGACACTGGAAGCCTCAAGTTTGGCCAGACAGGCCAAATTGACTGAACGAGTGCAATAGTGGCAGGTCTGCTCTGGGGAAAATCAACTGCTCTCTAATTACACTGAAGGCCCACTCTATGGGAGGGAATACATGCCTGGCATTGAAAACCTAATCAAAAGCCTATGGCAGGAGAGGTCATGACCCTTAGGGGTATAAAGCCTGCTCTTGTCTGGATAATGCATATATTACTCTCACCAAATTGCCCTGAAAGCACTACTCTTAATGTTCATACTCATATATTAATGCTAATCTCATTTCTGGTTAGACAAGCTTCTCTTTTCAGATGGCGATGACCACTGGGATGACCCAAAAGACAACACAGTGCTGAGAAGAAGGGACAGAGGAGTGCCCAGCACAGAAACATCTCACACCCTCCAAGGCTCAGGGTCCATTACAGAAGAGGTGGCGGAAACAATGTAAGAGCCAAAGGAAGGGTACCACTCCTTATATACAACTGTCTAGACAGAAATTGGCTTTGATATCTGTGATTTCACAGTGCCTAGAAATACCTACACAAGACTCTCATAGGAGAAAAAGATGATGACATCAAATTAAAAGAGAGACTAATGGAGAGAGGGAGGGAATATGATGGAGAGTAGAGTGAAGGGGAAAGCGGGGGAGGGAAATACCTATGGTTTGCTGTTTCTAAGTATAGAAGTTGTCAAAAATGTATTTGTGTGTGTGTTAAAAACAAAAAGAAAGCATTTGAGAATTACAAAAAAAAAAAAAAAAACAAAAACACAAAACTATCCAACTAGAACTGTTCCTGTAAACACAGACTAGCAGACCATGAATCAGAAGGTCATTTTTGGTGAGAGGCAGGAGTGGAGGGTATTGAAGGAGAGCTCTCAACTGCTTCTTAACTGTTGCTGAAGCATAAAGTTCCAGACCTCACCTTCCAAAGCAGATGCCTAATACCTTCATAACACACCAGGTGACATTCCCAGAAAACACAGCCATTTTACTTGAGATCAGTTTGGGAAATAACATTATAACTACTTTTTTCTTAATAAATGCTTTCAGTTTGGGAGGAGAAAACCACTTGCTACTTGTGGAAATAATTCTGGTACTTCAGTTAATCATTCATAATAATAAAATAAGTAAGGAAAACTTAATTTTGGTTTGTAGTCTAGTCCATAGCAAAGCATGTGAATTTTCTTACATTGAGCGCAGGCCGAAGGCTCAGTTACACAAGACTGCCCCTGCACTTCCCATGCCAGCAGCAAGCATGTGTTATGCGGCCTATAGTTCTCAGAAGTTGGCTGTAGGATGTTCCCATGACCACCTCCTTAGATGAGTCCAATTTGCTGAGGCAGCTCACAGAACTCAGGGAATACTTTACTGATGCTTACTAGTTAATATAAAGGCTATTATAAAGGATAAAGATAGCCAGGCGTGGTGACACATGCTTTTAATCCCAGCACTCTGGGGGCAGAGGTAGGAGGATTGCTATGAGTTCAAGGCCACCCTGAGAATAGAGTGAATTCCAGGTCAGCCTGGGCTAGAGTGAGACCCTACCTTGAAAAAGCAAAACAAAATAAATACATAAAGGCTAAAGATGAACTGTCAAAGCAATGAGATGCTCAGGGAAAGGAGTGTGGGAAGGAGCATGGAGCACCTATACCCTATCCAGATGAACCACCCACAAGAGCCACAAGCTGGTTGCGGTATTTGGAGCCAAGGCACAGTCCTTTGGGGAGTTCATAAAGGCTTCATTATATAGATAAGATTGAATACATCATTGCCCACTGGCAATTACCTCAACCTTCAGCCTCTCTCTTCTCTCCAGAAGTTAGAGGTGGGGAGTAGGGAGGTGAAACTCAAAATTATCTAATTGTGACTGGGTCTTTCCTATTAGTCCCATCCTAAAGCTGCCTTGTCCCTCACCCCACCCCATCCCTGTGGAATTATTCATATACCAAAACATTTTATTACTCAAGAAATCCCAAGATGGGCTGGAGAGATGGCTTAGCGGTTAAGTGCTTGCCTGTGAAGCCCAAGGACCCCAGTTCGAGGCTCGATTCCCCAGGACCCACGTTAGCCAGATGCATAAAGGGGCGCACGTGTGTTTGCAGTGGCTGGAGGCCCTGGTGTGCCCATTCTCTCTCTCTATCTCTGCCTCTTTCTCTCTCTGTCTGTCGCTGTCAAATAAATAAAATAACAAAAAAAAAATTAAAAAGAAAAGAAATCCCAAGAACTTTAAGAGCTAAATATCACAAAATCACACTAGATATTCTTCTTTTTTATATTTCTTACTAATTAAGGTATTTGTACCTTAAAGGTGAGAAGGAGGGGGTCTGCTTAAAATAACCTTTTTTGGATCAGAATTATTTTGCCTAATAATTACATATAATACATTTTTGGGGGGGTAGGGTCTTTCTTTAGCACAGGGTGACCTGGAATTCACTCTGTAGTCTCAGGGTGGCCGCAAACTCACAATGATCCTCCTACCTCTGCATGGTGGGTGCTGGGATTAATGGCGTGCGCTGCCATGCCCGGCTCCCAGTGATTTTTTTTCAAACATTATTTATGAGCTGGGCATGGTGGTACACACTTTTAATCCCAGCACTCAAGGAGCAGAGGTAGGAGGATGGCTGTGAGTTCAAGGCTTGCCTGAGACTACATAGTGAATTCCAGGTCAGCCGGGCTAGAGCAAGACCCTACCTCAGAGAGGGGAAAAACAAAAACAAACACAAAACAAAACAAAAACGTTATTTACTTGAAATGAGAGAGAGAGAGAAAGGGAACACATGCATGGATACACCAAGGCCTTTTGCTGCTACAAATGAAGTCCAGACACTTGTGTCACTCTGTGTACTAGGTTTTACATGGGTCTGGGGAATTGAACCTGGGCTGGCAAGTTTTGTAAGCAAGTGCCTTAAACCACTGAGCCATCTCCCCAGCCCCTACTCAGTTATTTGTGACCACAGATTCCCAGGTAATATCACTGCTTCCCTTCCATAGGCACTGGTCCCACTAAACTTCATGAAATAATGGCCAAGTTTTGGCATAGAAATAAAGTTTTTTCTTGACTTCTGTAGGTTTGTTATAATCTCAAATTATAGCTAAAACTAGAATCACATTTAAATTGAAAGATTTAGGGGCTGGAGAGATGGCTTAGCTGTTAATGCACTTGCCTGCAAAGCCAAAGGACCCAAGTTTGATTCCCTAGGGCCCACATAAGCTAGATGCACAAGGTGGCACATGTGTCTGGAGTTCATTTGCAGTGGCTAGAGGCCCTGGTGCACACATTGCCTCTCTCTCTCAAGTAAATTTTCTTTTTGTTTTTGAGGTAGGGTCTCTCTCTAGCCCAGGCTGATCTGGAATTCACTGTGTAGTCTCAGACTGTCCTAGAACTCATGGCAATCCTCCTAGCTCTGCCTCCCAAGTGCTGGGATTAAAGGTGTGTGCCACCAAGCCCAGCAAAAATAAAATATTTAAATTGGAAGATTTAAAAAGAACAAACATTTTGCAGCCAGGTGTGGTGGCAATTGGGAGGCAGAGGTAGGAGGATTGCTGTGAGTTTGAGGCAACCCTGACACTACATAGTCAAATTCCAGCTCAGCCTGGAGTAGAGCGAGACTCTACCTCAAAAGACAACAAAAACAAACAAACAACAAACAGAATAGGGCTGGAGAGATGGCTTAGCGGTTAAGCACTTGCCTGTGAAGCCTAAGGACCCTGGTTCAAGGCTTGATTCCCAGGACCCACGTTAGCCAGATGCACAAGAGGGCACAAGCATCTGGAGTTCGTTTGCAGTGGCTGGAGGCCCTGGTGCACCCATTCTCTCTCTCTCTTTCTCTCTACCTCTCTCTCTGTCTGTCGCTCTCAAATAATTAAATAAAAATAAACAGAAAAAATTTTTTTAAAAAGAGCTGCCTGCTCACTTGAAAAAAAAAAAGAATAAATATTTTTGCCCCCAAATACTAGAAATCATTTGAAATGTGTAGTCTGGAGCTGCTCTATTTGCTCAGATGGGAACACTGACCAGTGTGTACTGAAAAATCCATCGTGAACTCCATAGTCAAATATGAAATGCCACCATTTTTGAAATCCAAAATTCACTTCACAGTCTGCTTGTACAAAACTTTTTTAGGACCTCACAGTAACTGTTATTACCTGCATAATATTGGTTCCACCAACTTTCCATAATGGATGATAGAAGAGAATGTGAGGCTCCATCCCTCAAGCCCCAGGGAACTGTGGGAAATTAATGGTTGCTGGAGGAGTGAGAGACATTTTCTTCAGTGGTATAGCCATTGGTAAATTAGACATACTGTCGTAAATAATCCCTCACCCATATACATGCAGGCAACCCTAATTAACCTCAGTGGGACACACATACATACAATGGAAAAAAAGACATTAAAGTAGAAGAGAGACTCGTTGGGATGAAGAAGGGGTTCAGTAAAAGAGGCATGGGTAGAAGGAAACAAAAGAAAGTTATGGGAAAGGATTATACTTAAAATAAATGATATGTATGTATGAAAGCTAACAGAAAAAAATAAAATAAGGATCTAGAAAGATAGGTCAGTGAGTAAAGGCACTTGCTTGCAAAGCCTCACAGCCCAGGTTTGATTCTCTAGAACCCATATAAAGCCATATGCACAAAGTGGCATGTGCATCTGGAGTTTGTTTGTAGCAGCAAGAGGCAGGCACATTCATTTCCCTTTTCCTTTTCTCTTTCTCTTTCTTTCTTCCTTCCTTCTTTCTTTCTTTCTCTGTCCTTTTCTGTCATAAATAAAAAAATAAAATAAAATTTGTCACTATGGCCATTTCTGTTGTGTAGCATTAATATTTGCTGAAAAGTATTAATATAGGAAGAATTATTTCTTGTTTCTGATTTGCGAGAAATGCACAAGATTTGTTGGAGTCTAAGAACATTATTTAAACTTCTGAAGTTTATACTTGTGAATAAGGAGCTTTGAATACATTCAGAGAATTCTAAATATTCAATCCATTTATAATGAGAATAAAATTTGATTAAGAATTGTTTTAAAAAATGAGGCTGGAGCTGGGCATGGTGGTACATGCCTTTAATCCCAGCACTTGAGAGGCAGAGGTAGGACGATTGTTGTGAGTTCGAGGCCACCCTGAGACTACATAGTGAATTCCAGGTTAGCCTGGGCTAGAGTGAAACTCTACCTCAAAAAAACAAAAAAAGGGAGAAAGGGGGGTTGGAGAGACGGCTTAGCAGTTAATGTGCTTGCTTGTGAAGCCTAAGGACCCAGGTTTGACTCTGTGTAAGCCAGATGCACATAGGTGAGGCAAGCACAAGGTTGCATGCACATGCCCACTAGGTGGTGCAAGCATCTGGAGTTCCATTTCAGTGGCTGAGGCCCTGGCGCACCAATTCTCTCTCCCTCTTTCTCTCCTGCTCACTCTCTCTAAAAAAAATAATAATGAAAAGAATTGTTTTTAAAAATGAAGTAGTTGAAGGTATTTGAGTATTTTTTCACATTACCAGGAAAGTTTCTATAACACTTTCGTTTATAAAAATTCACTTTAGGGCTGGAGGGATGGCTTAGCAGTTAAGGTGTTTGCCTGCAAAGCCAAAGGACCCAAATTTGATTTTCCAGGACCCACGTTAGCCAGATGCACAAGGGGGCACACACGTCTGGAGTTCATTTGCAGTGGCTGGAGGAGGCCCAGGCGTGCCCATTCTCTCCCTCTCTCTCTCCCTCCCTCTCTCTCTCTTCCTCCCTTTTCTGTCAAATAAAACTAAATTAAAAAAAATTTTTTTAAAGAAAAAAAAATTCACTTTAACAATCTTTCCCAAATTTGGTGGTATAAAATATAGAAACATACCGTCATCTAAAATTTCACATGAATTTACCGGAAGTTTTGAATTATTTTACTAAGTAACTTTCATGCCAAATTCTGCAACTAAATTTTAGGCCAGTCACTTTCAACAACACAAAAGACAAATGGCAAAATAATCCAGTTTTCTTCACAGCCTGAAAACAGAACCGTCCAAACACCAGTCCAAGCATTAGACTACACCAAACAATTGCTGTCATGGCAACAAGCGCTAGACCAGAAATATACCACCCATCAGCCAATTTTAACTAACTAAGCCACAATTTAATCAGTATAAGTAATATTTTTTCATTCAGTCATGTATTTATTTGTGTGTGTGAGCATGTGCATGCATGTTCCATGGCATACATGTTGAGGTTAGAGGTCAGCCTTGAGGTATCTGTGCTTTTCCTCCACCTTCTTTGAGACAGTCTCTTGCTCCTGAAAATGAATGTCAGTCTAAGTAGCCCACAAACTCCTTATTTTCCTGGCTCCACCTTTCATTGTCATAAGTACATTGGGATCACAAATGCATTGGGACCACATCCATATGCACCATTTTGCACCCAGCTTTACATGGGTGCTTAGAGGATTGAACTTGGTTTGGCATACTTTATAAGCAAGTATCTTTAACCACTGAGTCATCTCCCCAGGCCAGTATAAGCAATATTTGAATAGCTGGGACCAGAATTGGTGTTTATGTATTGATTATTGCAATGTTACATAAATAACAAAAATCTTGGATTTGAAGAGGTGCGCATCTCAACCTTGGCAGAAGAATGATTCAACCCAAGAAATGCTTCCATCCATAGTTTCTTACACATAAAGCTAGGGATGACTATACAATCTGCTATTATACAATCTGGAGACTGATGAT
The DNA here is from genome assembly GCA_036346955.1 of Dipus sagitta. NCBI lineage: Eukaryota > Metazoa > Chordata > Mammalia > Rodentia > Dipodidae > Dipus > Dipus sagitta. The sequence continues at coordinate 60,649,476 of CM070788.1, forward strand.
CTAGTAAGGAGCCACAGAAAATGCAGTTGTGATGGTAGGCTGGCAAGCTGGACACTGCAAGGCCAGTAACAGAAAAGGAAAGGAAAAAATAGTTAAGGCTGTAGGGGTATGTTACAACTGGAATTTCTTGAAGGTTAAGTAGATTTTCAACAGGAAGTCTTTCATCTATGGGAGGAAAGATGCTAAAAGATGAAAATGTGTGTCTGGAGGTAGGCTCTGTGGTAAAGCATGTGTCCAATACTGGGTTCTATCTCCAGCACCAAAAATAAAATGAGGCAAATAGTGTTGCAGTTACCTTCTTGTTGCTGGAACAGAACACCTGAACAAAAGCAGCTTAGGGAAAGAAAGGGTTTATTTCATGTTTACTGTTTCCAGGGGAAGCTTCCTTTTGGTAGGGAGAGCATGGCAGGAAGCAAGCAAGAGAGTGAGGTAGCTCACATCTTGTCATATATATGGGTGGAAATAGTTTAAGAATTGGACTTGGAGCTGGGCTAATAAATCGCAAGCCCCACCCCCAATGACACATCTCCCCCAGAAAGCCTCCATGTTTCAAATCTATCACCTGGGGATTGAGTATGAGGTTTAATCACAAGCTAATGAAGCTATGGAACACATTTCACATTCAAACCACCACAGATAGCAACAATATGAGCAAAGCTATAAAGGGTGATAATCTCAAAGATGGAGGATGTAGATAATATGTGCAAGTCAGCAATGAGAAACAAGGCTGCAAAGTAACTTTGGGACAGAAGGGAAAACAGAATGTCAAGTCTCACTGGCTTGTCACTAAAGATGAGTTGCATAAAGAAGTGATTAGGTTAAAACTAGGATTCATTAACGAAACTTAATCCTACTAGTCAAAAGGTAGAAATACACATTGGAAGAAGAGCTCAGTTTCAGGAATAAGATTAAAAGAATAATTGCTTTTACTTTTATTTTTTAATGTTTAAGTAATAGTTATGTCCTAATAGTATAGAACAAACTATTCCTTAAAGTCATTTAGCTGAGGAAAGTGGCTCAGATTAGTTCCTTAATTTGCCAAATATTGTAAACTTTAAGAAACTGTTCAGAGGGGGCTGGGAGATAGCTCAGTGATAAAAGGCACTTGCTTGCAAAGTCTACTGGCTGTGGTTCAATTCCCCAGTATCCACATAGAGCCAGATGCACAAAGTGGTATATACATCTGGAGTTCATTTTCAGTGGCAAGAAGCCCCTTTTCTATTTCTCTCCTTGCAAATAAATAAATATTTTAAAACAAATTGTGAAGAGATTTAAAAGTTGTCTCTGTAGCACTCCTAAGCTGGTTCTCATAAGCACTCTAACTACTTTTCTGGACATAAATAAGAACAACTTCAAATGAAACCTTGGCTCCTATGAAAAGTGTAGTGGTTGGTTGGTAGCCCCGATAATGGTCTTCAGAGATCCTACCTCATAGTAATCTCCTCCCCACTATAGCCTAGACTTGTAACCAACATAACACAGCAGAAGGGATGGTGTGGCCTCTGGGCACATACTCCTTAGCTTGGCTCTTGGATGACTCTCTGGGGAAGCCAGCTGTCAGACAGCTCAAAGAAGTCCACACAGAAGGAGCCTCTCAGTCAGTACATGAGTGAGCCTGGAAAACCAATCCTTCCAATGGGATGTTGATTGGTTTAGGTTGCTAATTTTTTTCAGATTGCTAAATAATGTTGAGGTGATTTATTACCTAGCATAATACTGACAGTAGACAGTCATTATTTAAGTTATAACAAATTAAATCTAAGAGATTATTCTTTAAAATAAGCCAAATATAACCAGCCCAGATAACAGAACACTGTGTTTGGCCTCTTTACTCAAATATACATATACCAGGCAATCTACCCACCTTATCCTCCTACAGCCCCCTTCCATCTGTTTCTTTTCATGAATACAATTTTGAGATTTCTAGGAATACTAAATCACAAACCTCAAGGTTGGCAAAATAGTTTAGACTCATCTCATAATAAATTCTTCCCAAAGGCTAGCAGTTAAATGTAAATTGATCTTATTAAATGTTCATTGATATTCTTTTTCATTTGTAGCTTTCGATACCTGCTTTCCAATCATCCTTTCCATAGCCATTTACCAAGTCTTGTACTAACTCACTGGTACTTGGTTCTTAACATATAGATATGACTTAAGATTTGAATTAGTGAATTAATGTATGTTGTACAGCCAGTGAATGAATGAGGACATCAACAGAAAGGAGACTAGGGACATGGAAAACAATCCTGAATGCTATAGGCTGTTGTACAAATCTGAGTCTCATTACAGCATTCTACTTCCACACTCAACTCCAACTTTTATTGGGCCTTTCTCTCCTTAATATCATTCAACTTAGGTATCTGGAACTCACGTCTATAACCCCCTACCCACACCACATTCCTGCCAGCACAGCCTCTGCCTGCCCTACACTAAAGCCTTTTTCTGACACTCATAGCATCTTGTGCAGACATTGGTAATAGCACACAGCACATCATACTATCATAGTATCATGGTAAGTTCCTTCCCTGATCATTAGCCCCTTAAGGAAAGTCTCTGTACTCACATCCAACCAAAGGGCAATACCTACTCAAAATGGCAATAAGATTTAAAATTAAAATCATGGTTAAGACATTGGGTGCATTAAAAAACAACAACAAAAAAACAAAAACAAGGGCTGGAGAGATGGCTTATCAGTTAAGCGCTTGCCTGTGAAGCCTAAGGACCCTGGTTCAAGGCTCGATTCCCAGGACCCACGTTAGCCAGATGCACAAGGGGGCACACGGGTCTGGAGTTCGTTTGCAGTGGCTGGAGGCCCTGGCGTGCCCATTCTCTCTCTCTCTCTCTCTCTCTCTGCCTCTTTCTCTCTCTGTTGCTCTCAAATAAATAAATAAAAATAAACAAAAAAATTAAAACAAAACAAAACAAAACAAAAACCTTGCTCCTAGAAAATTATCTTGGCATAAACTACTTGTTAATTAAAGATAAGATATCGGAGAGATATCCAGACTGTTCCAATTCCTAAACAGAGTAAAATTGATATAATTATATACTAAGATTATTGCAGATATTGGAGAATCTTAAGTGAAAAAGTACATTAGTCCATGGATAGGTCCTAGGCAAGGCTATGTTCACTTTTCTCATATTCCTGATTCTGTTTCAGTGTATTAAAAAAAAAAAAAAAAGCTGGGTTTGGTGGCACACACCTTTAACCCCAGCACTTGGGAGGCAGAGGTAGGAGGATTGCAGAGAGTTCAAGGCCACCCTGATACTACATAGTGAATTCCAGGTCAGCCTGAGCTAGAGTGAGACCCTACCTAGAAAAACCAAAAAAAAGAAAAAGAAAAAGAAAAAGAAAAAAAAAAGCCTTTCTTCTGGGCTGGTTATGTCTTTAATCCCAGCACTTGGGAGGCAGAGGTAGGAGGATCACCTGGAGTTTAAGGCCAGCCTGGGTCTAGAGTGAGTTCCAGATCAGCATGGGCTAGAGTGAGAACCTACCTTGCAAGGAAAAAATTTTAAAAATGTAAAAATGCTCTCTTCCTTTCTAACTTCACAGCTTATGATTTCCTATATTATTCCCAGACAAAACTTAGTGGGAAAAGGCATTTAAGGATAGGATCTTTCCAAAGCCCTAAGTCCTTACACTAGGGAGGGAGACACTCTAGTGGCTGGGGTAGCATCCTAGATTAGGACCTTAGCCCTTCCAGTCTCTGGTCTTCTGATCATGCACAACCTCACCAGGACCCAGGTGATCAAATATAAAATAAATACTAAGATTTACCTCAAGGAATTGCTAAGATGATTAAATGAACTAAAATAGATAAGGTACTTAGAAAGTGCCTGGTAAACAGTAAATGGCATCAGGGATGGGACAGGGGCTTACTGATCTGGTTGTTGAGCTTGAAGGCGATGTCCAACTGAAGTATGAACAGCATGAACTGGAACCAGGGGCTCATCTCCATGGTAGGCAGGGGGATATGCACTGAGAACACGATGTCATTGGCTTCAATTTCCCTCGGAATTGCTTCCTCAATGTCTCGGATCTTATCACACTGATTGGCTCCCCAAGGCATCAGCCATCTTGTCTTGTGGTGGTTCTTACGGACATCCACACACTTCACTGACATGTAGGGCACTGCTGTTGTGGGCGCTGGAGCTGGAAAAAAAAAAAAAAAAAAGATTTCCTACTTTAGAAAAGAATAATCTACTAAAGTGATCGTTTTTAGCTAATTATCTTTCACTCTGCCTTCCTTACAGTTGTACAGTGCTGTCTACAGCTGGAGAACAGTCATACCCAAAATTCTCTCAAGTCCAGGTAAGGATCTTCCCAGGACCCTCAAGAACCTTCTCATCAAGTTTTTGATCCATTCTTTTTTTTTAATCCATTATTTTAAAACATATACTTCTAGCAGTCTAGCATAGTTACCTCCTCACTCAAAATCTATGTTACAAAAATCTAGTACTCCAGTTCCCATCAGACTAAGAGCCTGAGGACTGTGACACTTCATAGACCAACCACTAAAGCTAGAAGATGAATCTGAAGCCTGGTAGGTAATTTACTACAATAGATCTCGTATAGGAAGTTATAGCCACAATACTTTCAGGACTCTCATTTAAGAATACTCTTAGCTCTAGCACGCCACAACACTGCTTTTGATGTACAAGAATTACTATGATGAATTCAGAACTCCATTTAGCTTGATACCTGCCTGGGGGTGGATCCTCAAACATTGGTACCTCAAAGGAAAACTAAAATATCATATATATATCAAGAAAGAAAACAAAATAAAATTTAGAAACTATTTTTTGAACATAAAATGATGTGATGTGATTAAAATAGAAAATTTGAAAAATATAAAAATTTTAAGTTTAAAATATTTACCCATAGTCCAGGAGGAAGTAAATCTGTTAGAACATCAAAATACTATTTATACTACTAATTATGTAATCAGATAAGAAGTTACACATGAATTAAATTGCATTACTTTGCTATATATACAATGTTAATGATTTTGCAAAACAAGGTCAGACTGCCAATGGCTCTGGAGCCTTAACTTTTGATTCACTAAAGGAACCCCATGATAAACTAGCTCTGTAGCCAATCTCTCTGGTGACAAATTCTGACTCTCCCATTTCTAGGTCTGTTGCTACTAATTCATATAGGGAAGTTTGCAGCAAAATAATAAACACAGGTTTAGTGTGCTGGCTTTGTCATTTCTTTAAGGGCAATAACAGTAGTCCTGTTATTGCACTAGATACTGCAAATGAATCCCAGATGCATGCACCACCTTGTACACATACGACACCTGTGCACATATGTCACTTTGTGCATCTGGCTTACATTGGTTCTGGGAAGTCAAACAGGCTTTACAGGCAAGGGTCTTAACTGCTAAGCATCTCTCCAGCCCTTGTTTAGTTTTTGAGGTAGGGTCTTGCTCTAGACCAGGCTGATCTGGAACTTACTGTATAGTGTCAGAGTGGCTTCAAACTCATAATGATCCCCCTACCTTTGCCTCCTGAGAGCTGGAATTAAAAGGACTCAAAGCATTAAAGGCATGTGCCACCACTGCTGGCTAATTCTAACATTTTTATTAAAAATTCTTCCAATACAGCTGGGCATGGTGGTACACACCTTTAATCCCAGCACTTGGGAGGCAGAGGTAAGAGGATCGCCATGAGATTGAGACCACTCTGGGACTACATAGTAAATTCCAGGTCAGCCTGGACTACAGTGAGACCCTACCTCAAAAACAAATTTTTTTTCCAATATAAATTTGTTTATAACATACTTTAAACCAATTTTTATATTTTATTTATTATTTATTTATTTAAGAGATAGATAGTGCTCACTTCAGCAATACATATACTAAAATTGGAAGAATACAGAGAAGATTAGCATGGCCCTTGTGCAAGGATGACATGCAAATTCGTAAAGCATCCCATATTTTTTCCTCATAACTGATGGCTGCCCCACAATACACAACCCACAATCCCAATGGGGATGACTGGCATCCCCAAAGAGGAGGGTCCCATGGGGGTGGCAGGGATGAGGGAAAGGATGGAACCAACATGTGCTATTTACATACTGAGTATGTCCAAAGCTAATAAAAGAAAAAGAGGTAGACATATAGAGAAAGTGAGACACATAGAGAGAGAATGGACATGCCAGCCACTGCAAATTAACTCCAGACACATGTGCTGCCTTGCACATCTGGCCTACGTGGGTACTGGGGAATCAAACCTGAGTCCTTAGGCTTCAAAAGCAAGGGTTTTAACCACTAAGCCATCACTCCAGATCATATAACATATTTAATAAAAAGAAATTCCAGATTTTATGTAGAATCCTTCTCTCCCATTATCTCCAAATTCAGTAACAATTACCCAAATTGACATCTATATATATTTAAAATGAGTGTGGTGGCACACACAGTAAATCCCAGTCCTCAAGGTAGGTATAAGTTCAAGGCCAGTCTGGGCTACAGAGTGAGTTTCAGATCAACCCAGGTAAGAGCGAGATCCTGCTTCAAAAAAACAAATGAAGCCAGGCATGGTGGCACATGCCTTTAGTGCCAGCATCCCAGCACTCAGGAGGCAGAAGTAGGAGGATTGCTGTGAGTTCAAGGCCACCCTGAGACTACAAATGAATTTCAGGTCAGCCTGGGCAAGAGCAAGACCCTACCTTGGAAAAAAAGGAAAAAAGGAAAGAAGAAAAGCAAAAAAAAAAAAAAAGGTTGTATGTGTGTGTAAGTAAATGAATATATGTATACATATACACACATGTACATATGATGGTTAATGTATATGGAATTTGTTTTGAAATTACATATGCTGTCATAACGTCTGCTCTTTCCCATGTATTATACTATCAGTTACTAAGCCAATTCTCGTTCCCTGTGTGGAAGTTAGGTTTGCATTGCTGGTAGAAATCATCTAACGAAGAGCAGCTTGTGGGGAAAAAAATAGGTTTATTTTGGCTTACAGGCTTCAGGGAGAAGCTTTGATACAGGGGGAAATGATGGCATGAGCAGAGGGTAGACATCACCCTCTGGCCAACATCAGGTAGACAATACCAACAGGAGAGTGTGCCAAACTCCTGCAAGGGAACACTGGCTATAATACCCAGAATGCCACCCACAACAAAACACTGCCTCCAGGAAGCATTAATTCCCAAATCTCTATCAGCTAGGAACCTAGCATTCAGAACACCTAAGTTTGTGGGGGACACCTGAATCAAATCAACACATCCCACCCCTGGCCCCCCAAAACTGATAACCATACATAATTTAAAATGCAATGCAGTCACCCAACTTTAAACGTCCCTTTAGTTTTTATCAGTCCCAGTGATGTTGAAACATACGTATAGTCCAAGATCTTGTTTTTTAAAATTTTTTTTTTGTTCACTTGTTTATTTATTTATTTGAGAGTGACAGACACAGAGAGAAAGACAGATACAGAGAGAGAGAGCGAAAGAGAGAATGGGCGTGCCAGGGCTTCCAGCCACTGCAGACGAACTCCAGACGCGTGCGTCCCCTTGTGCATCTGGCTAACGTGGGTCCTGGGGAATCGAGCCTTGAACCGGGGTCCTTAGGCTTCACAGGCAAGTGCTTAACCACTAAGCCACCTCTCTAGCCCAGTCCAAGATCTTTTAACTGAGCCATAATTAAAAAAAAAAAAAAAACCAAACCCATAATGGCACAGAATAAACATTCACACTATGAAAGATGGCATTGGGCATAGCAAAGAAATATTCAACCAATACAAGATTTAAAACAACCAGGAGCAACTTCCAGTTAAGATGGCAGCATAGGAACCATGCCAAAGCAGCCTAGGGGAGAAAAAGCAAAAAGAAAAAAAAGGAAAGAAAGAAATAAAACTACACTCTTCTACTAAAAAGGGAAGGTGTATCATAAATTATCAATCACAGCAGAGAAGTACGAGAGACCCAGAGCATCTAGAGCCTACAGAAGCAGCTCCAGTAGCAGAGGCACCAGGTCCACGTAGCCACATCTTGCCAGGCTCGGCCTGAGCCACAGGAAAAGCCAGGTGAGGAGATTTTCCACTCACATGGGCCTCCTCACATACTCAAGAAACATGAAGGGAGGGCGGCAGGGACCAATGGAGGAGCAGCTCGTGAGGAAGGGGATCACTAGGACCAGCGGGAGAACTTCAGGTGGTGCATTAGAAATGACCTCCAGTGAGACTGAGTTAGAGGAAATGCCTGAGAAAGATTTCAAAAGAATGATTATAAATATGTTCAAAGAAATCAAACAGGAAATCAAAGGAATCAAAGAAAACACAGGAAACCAATTTAGTGAAATAAGGAGGCCAATACAAGACATAAATAAGAAAATAGAAATAACAAAGAAAAAAACAGTCAGAAATACTACCAATGAAGAACACAGTGAAATAAAAAAACTGTAGAAAATCTCACCAGTAGAATGGATGAAGGAGGGAACAGGATATCTAAACTAGAAGACCAGGTGACAGATCTAATGCAATTCAACAAAGAGAAAGACAAACTAATAGGAAAGTATGATTAGGAATTTCAAGATATTTGGGACACTACGAAAAGATCAAGCATAAGAACTCACTTAGCCAGACACCAGCAGATTTTTCAAATTCACCAGCCTTCTTGCAAAGTTAAAAAATCTGAAGGAAAGACAGCTGAGATCAACTAAAGAGCTACTGAAAGTGTGAGCAACTCCAGAAGTCTGAACTGTCCCATCCCCCACCACCAGAACCATGAACCTCCAGCCTTCAGCCCCTAGTGGCAGTGCAGCCAGCATAGCTGATAAGAACTCAAGCTACACAGCACAACACCAAGGGATCGAGGTAGGCACTCAGCATTGGTGAGATTGTAAGCCACCCCAAAAGGTGAGGAGGCTGGCTGCTGACTGACAAAAAACAAAAAGCAGGTACATAAGCCTGCATTGGAAGAGCTAATCTCTCCTTCCTTGTCAGGGCAGGTTATGGGTTACATATCCTTGGTTGGCTTTACCACTTTCAAATAACCTGTATTTGGGGGCTGAATATTGTTGCCTGTAATGCTTTCATATTTATAGGGCCTTTGTCTTTGGCATCTGTCATTATTGGGGGCAGGTTCTGATCCAGATCCAGGTTGACCTGGAACCCAATTCAGAACAGAAATCTCTACCTCCCAGTTTACGAGATTAAGAGTGTAGAACAATACACACCCTTAGGGATTTTGGCTTCATAAGACCATCTTTTTTTTTAATCCCCCCAAAAAGCCTAAGCCCAGATGGATTCACTGGTGAATTTTACCAGACATTCATGGAAGAACTAACACTACTGCTTCTCAAACGTTGCCATAAAATAGAAAAGGAAAGAATTCCACCGAACTTCTTATATGAAGCCAGCATCACTCTCATACCAAAACCAGACAAACACAGAACAAAACAAGAAAATTACAGACCAATCTCCCTCATGAACATAGATGTAAAAATTCTCAACAAACTATTGGCAAACAGAATACAAGAATATGTTAAAGAGATTATTCACCCTGACCAAGTTGGCTTTATCCCAGGGATGCAGGGATGGTTCAACGTACACAAATCGATAAATGTAATATCATATAAATGGTCTGAGGAAAGGCATTTGACAAAATCCAACATTCTTTCATGGTAAAAGTATTACAGAAACTGGGAATGGAAGGAACACAACAACATAATAAAAACTAGTTATGGCAAACCTACAGCCAACATAAAACTAAATGGCGAAAAACTTGAAGCTTTTCCACTAAATTCAGGAACAAAGCAAGGGTGTCCACTGTCCCCACCTTTATTTAATATAGTACTGGAAGTCTTAGCTATAGCAATAAGGCAAGAGACACTCATAAAAGGGATACAAATTGTAAAGGAAGAGATCAACTTATCATTATTTGGAGATAATATGATTCTATACAGAAAAGACCCTAAAAATTCTACCAACAAATTGTTAGAGCTGATAAACACATTTAGCAATGTAGCAGGATACAAAATAAATACACAGAAATCAGCAGCTTTCCTATATACTAACAACAAACAAGCGGAGGATGATTCAGGGAATCTGTCTCATTCACAATTGTCTCAAATAAATAAATAAATAAATGAATAAATAAATAAAGTACCTTGGAATAAACTTAACCAAGGAAGTGAAGGATCTCTACAATGAGAACTTTAAAAAACTCAGGCGAGAAATTGCAGAAGACACAAGGAAATGGAAAGACATCCATCTTCTTGGATTGGAAGAATTGATATTGTGAAACTGTCAATGTTACCAAAGGCAATCTACACAGTTAATGCAATCCCCATTAAAATTCCAGTGGCATTCTTCACAGGAAAAAAAAAAAAAATCCCAAAATTCATTTGGAAGCACAAAAACCTTGAATAGTCAAAATGATTTTGAGCAACAAAAATAAGGCTGGTGGTATCACCATACCTGATTTTAAGCTATATTTCAAAGCCACACAAAAACAGCATGGTATTGGCACAAAGACAGACATGTATACCAATGGAACAGAATAGAGGATCCAGATGTTAATCCAGGCTGCTACAGCCATCTGATTTTTGACAAAAGTGACAAAAATATTCATTGGAGAAAAGACAGCCTCTTCAACAAGTGGTGCTAGGAAAACTGGATATCTATATGTAGAAAGATGAAAATAGATCCTTGTCTTTCTCCATGCACAAGAATCAAATCCAAGTAGATCAGGGACCTTAATATCAGACCTGAAACTCTGAAATTGCTAGGGGAAAAGGTAGGGGAAACCCTTCAACATATTGACATAGGTAATGACTTTCTGAATATAACCCCAACAGCTCAGAAAATAAAACCACTAATCAACCACTGGGATCTCATGAAATTACAAAGCTTTTGTATAGCAAAGGACAGTGTGAATAGAGCAAAGAGACAACCTACAGAATGGGAGAAAAATCTTTGCCTGCTACATATCTGACAGAGAATTAATATCCAGAACATACAAAAAACTCAAGAAAAACAGAACAATAAGAAATCAAACACCCAATGAAAAAATGAACTATGGGGGATGAAGAGATGTCTTAGCGGTTAAGGTGCTTGACTGCAAAGCCAAAAGACCTTGGTTCAATTCCATGTAAGCCAGATGCCCAAGGGGGCACATGCATCTGGAGTTTGTTTGCAGTGGTTGGAGGCCCTGATGTACCCATTCATTCTCTCTCTCTCTCTCTCAAATAAATAAAAATAAAAATATTTTTAAAAATGGGCTATAGAACTACATAGGGACTTCTCATCAGAAGAAATACAGGTGGCATATAAACATCTAAAAAAAAGTGTTCTACATCTTTAGCCATCAGGGAAATGCAAATTAAAACTACCTTGAGATTCCATCTCTCTCCCATCAGAATGGCTACCATCAAGAAAACAAATGACAATAAATGTTGGCAAGGATGTGGTAAAGGGGAACCCTTCTACACTCTTGGTGGGAATGTAATCTGGTACAGCCATTGTGGAAATCAATGTGGAGGTACTTGAGACAGCTGAAAATAGATTTGCTATATGTTCCAGCTATAGCACTCCTAGACATCCTAATGACTCTTCTCACTGTCTTAGAGATATATGCACAACCATGTTTATTGCTGCTCTATTCACAATAGCTAGGAAATGGAACCAGCCCAGATGTCCATCCACAGATAAAAGGATATGGTAAATCTACACAATGGAGTTCTATTCAGTGGTAAAGAAGAATGAAATTATGAAATTTGCAGGGAAATGGGTAGATCTGGAAAGGATTATACTGAGGTAACCCAGACCCAGAGAGCCAAATGCCATATGTTCTTTCTCATATGTGGATCCTGGATAAAAATATATAGACTTGTGTGTGATCTGGAACCAAAAATCATAGCTAGAAAAAGGCTATAAGGGAAGGAGGAGAGGGAAGGTTGTAAGGGGATGGTATTGTATATATGTAAGTAGAAGAATAGATTACAGGGAGAGGAATGCCCTAAGCGAGGTCAGGGGAAGAAAAGACAGGTGAGGGGGAGGGTCAATCTAAATTCAAGATATTCTGGGATGGAAGGATGGCTTAGTTGTTAAGGCATTTGCCTGCAAAGCCACAAACGACTCAGGTTCGATTCCCCAGGACCCACGTTAGCCAGGTGCACAAGGGCGCACACGTGTGGAGTTCATTTGCAGTGGCTGGAGGCCCTGGCATACCCATTCTCTCTCTCTCTCTCTCCTTCCTCTGTCAAATAAATAAATAAAAATAAAATATTTTGGGGCTGGAGAGATGGCTTAGTGGTTAAGCGCTTGCCTGTGAAGCCTAAGGACCCCGGTTCGAGGCTCAATTCTCCAGGACCCACATTAGCCATGTGCACAGGGGGACGCATGCATCTGGTGTTCGTTTACAGAGGCTGGAAGCTCTGGCATGCCCATTCTATCTCTCTCTCTCTCTCTCTCTCTCTCTCTCACCCTCTCTGCCTCCTCTCTGTTGCTCTCAAAAAATAAATAGGCAAAAAAAAAATTAAAAAATATTTTTTAAACTTCAAGATATTCTGAATAAGACATATGAAAATCTACTTTCTTGAATAATGGCATATCCAGAAGCCATAGGTTGTTACTAGAAAATTTTCAGTGACAGGGATGGGATACCTTCCAGTGAGTTGTTGGCCAGGGAGGTCCCTGTTGCCTCCAAAACATTATAGGCTATTGCCAAGGCCCTTGGCTTCCTGTGAGAAAGAGATAGTAAGACCCTATTGCTGAAGACTTCATATGCCTGAGTGGCAGAATCACTGAGAAATCAAGCTGGTGCTGTGTAGAAAACCTTCTCCCTGTAGCCCAGCCAACTGAAAGCTGGAAAAAGATGCACTGTATGCTGCCTTATGGGAGACGGAAGTCATCAGCAGTGAAAACAGTGAACACTGGAAGCCTCAAGTTTGACCAGACAGGCCAAATTGACTGAACGAGTGCAATAGTGGCATGTCTGCTCTGGGGAAAACCAACTACTTTCTAATTGGACTGAAGGCCTACTCTATGGGAGGGAATACATGCCTGGTACTGAAAACCTAATCAAAAGCCTATGGCAGGGGAGGTCATGAGCCTGAGGGGTATAAAGCCTGCTCTTGTCTAGATAAATGCATATATTACTCTCACCAAATTGCCCTGAATGCACTGTACTTAATGTTCATACTCATATATTAATGCTATTCTAGCTTCTGGTTAGAGAAACTTCTCTTTTCAGATGGTGATGACCACTGGGATGACCCAAAAGGCAACAGAGTGCTGAGAAGAAGGAATGGGGGAGTGTCCAGCACTGAAACAGCTCACACCCTCCAAGGCTCAGGGTCCATTGCAGAAGAGGTGGTGGATAGAATGTAATATCCAAAGGAAGGGTATCACTCCTTACATACAACTGTCCAAGCAGAAATTGGCCCCGATATCCAATACCTCACAGTGCCTAGCAATACCTACACAAGACTGTCATAATAGGAGAAAAAGATGATGACATCAAATTAAAAGACTTATGGAGAGAGGGAGGGCATATGATGGAGAGCAGAGTTATGAAGGAGAAAGTGGGGGAGGGGAGGGGAGGGGAAATACCATGGTTATTGTCTGTAAGTATTGAAGTTGTCAATAAAAAATATATATATATTAAAAAAAATAGAGGAGCCAGCCATGGTGGCACACACCTTTAATCCCGGCACTTGGGAAGCAGAGGTAGGAAGATCATTGTGAGTTCAAGGTCACCCTATGACTACGTGGTAAATTCCAGATCAGCCTGGGCTAGAACAATACCCTACCTCAAAAAACCAAAAAGGAAAAAAAAAAAAAAAAAGAATAGAAGAGGAAGGAGAAAAAAATGGAAGAAGAGGAAGGGTAAAGAAAAAAGAGAAAAGGAATGGAGAAAGAAAAGAAGATCAGATAGTAACTGGAGAAATATGTGACCCAAAGGGAAAGACACCTATAAGGGAAAATATGCATTATTAACATTCTGTTCTACATGTAATACTCAAATGACATAAATGTCTATACTAAGTGGTAAACTTGGAGGCCAAAATATGTTTGCAGAATAGTAGGCTAATGACAATTAAAACTGACAGGAGGGTTCTAGACATAGCTTAGTGGTTAAAACACTTGCCTACAAAGCTAAAGGATCTAGGTTCGCTTCCACAGGACCCACATAAGCCAGATGCACAAAGTGGCGCATACACCTGGAGTTTGTTTGCAGTGGCTGGAGGTCCTGGCATGCCCCTTTCTTTTTTTTTTTTTTTTTTTTTTTAATGGCTCTTTTCAGTTTGTTGCATGAAGTTACACTAGTCCAAGTTAAAAGCGGACCCCAAATGGTTACATTATACAAGCTGTGACGGTTTTTAAACTTGTGACAAGGGACAGAAGGGACATTCTACTCATTGCAAGGAAATCCTCACTTATACTTCAGAGAGCCACAAGCACTTAAAACCAATGAACCTTCAGCTGATCGTCCTTAGCCAGTCCAATCTCTATTAGGAACTGGCATATGTTCTTGCGCTGGTCACCCTGTAGCTGAATCACTTCTCCATATTGTGGATGTTCAATTACAGTACCATTGCAGGCAAATTTCTTCTTGAACGCCTTCACTAGTTTCTTTTTATCGTAATCATCAGCGATCCCTTGGACAGTAGTCAGGGTCTTCCTGCCGTTCCTCTGTTGAATTCTTATATGGATATAATCCTCAGTGCCGGCAGGAAGCAGGTCATCACCCTTACTTGCATCAGCAAAGGGGTCGAAAGAGTGGAGGTTCTGGATAGCGGACATACGATACGATTCCTTTTCCTCGGTGGAAACGGCCTGCGGAAGGCGGCTGCGGGAGAAGGCGGGCAGGGGGGACGGAGCGTCGGGAAGCGAGGGGGCTCGAGGGGGAGGCAGCTGAGTCCTGGGCGGCGGCTCACTGACTGGGCGCATGCCCCTTTCTTTCTGTCTGCCTCTCTGTCTCTGCTTCTCTCTCTCTCTCTCTCTCTCTCTCTCTCTCTCTCTCTCTGTCATATAAAGAAATAAAAATAAAATAGTTTTTAAAAAATGGACAGGAACCTTAGCATTAGTAAACTATAGATGAAAGCTCTAGGATTGATCTCTGCAGCACTAACCCAATAGACCCACAGTAAGGGTGTTTTTCTTTGAAATTCAAACCTATGTTAGCATTAAGACTTTGTATACTTAATGTGTCCAAAGCCAGACATCTAGCATACTAAAGAAAAAAAATGAAGTAATCAAACTTTGGTTGTCTTGATTTAGGTACATAGTATCCTGACAGAAAGACCTAATGGCATATTAACTTTTGTGATGTAGCTGAAGATAATAAACAGTGAGACAAAATTTTTGAATTCTATTTTTGAGTAAAATATTCAAACTACTTGTTGCAGAAAGTTACATTTTAAAACATCTATTCTTCCAAAATGAGCCTAACCAGTGCTTTCATTTTATTCCCTTTTGACAATCAAGTCTCTCATTTCTCAGACCAAAGTGAAAATAACTAGCTGAGCTCCTCAGTTAAACTCCAAAACTACATTCCACACTGAATAGCAGAGGCAATGAACACTGGAGGGTGCAGAAGCTGCATTTTAGGGGCCTCCATGGAAACCTGTATGGTAGCATGGATGACTTTCATTCTATCATTAGACTTATGAAAACACTCATGAGTATTTTCTCATCAAGAAAAACTCCAAGGATTACTAATATTTTCATAAAGATCATGGCAATAATCTTAGAGAAGTTGCAATTACATAACTTTAGCTAGACTATAAGAATGACAAGTATTTTTATTCACTTGAATAACTTAGTTTTCTGGCATCAAAACTTTGGCAAAACTTAAAAACCTACAGATAATTTAACATTTTCAATTTTTCTAGTAGTACTTAAAAGAAAAAATGTGTATTATGTATATTATTTGAGAGAGTAAACAAGTACCCTGGTATTCATACAGGGACAGTTAATGTTCCCTCAGTAATAGGTCTGAAACTCAGGAGAAACTCTATTACTACTGAGGCTGAATCCCTGGCACAATGGACAGCATATCAAGGGAACTAAAAGCAGAACTTAACTTAAAATTTATGACTGTCTGTCTCCCATAGAAGATGTTTTAATTAGCTATAGCTAAAACTGTGATTACATGAATCATAAAACAGCAAGTATCTAGAATAAAAAGGCATTTGAACTATCTTTAAGTTCTTTTTGAAAGTGATTTTGCTATAAGCAAAACAACTAAATGGGGAAAAGTGAAATTATTTCTAACCTTTGAACAGGACACAGTCTACTGTATTTGTAATGAATATCTTGGTTGCACACTGTGTGGTTCTGGGTATCAACACACTGTGCATTAAGAACTATCTGAATTCAAGTCAACAAACTGAGTAATGCTTGCTCTGGTGAAAGCAAAACTAACCACTCCTCAGTATTTCTAGACTAGAAATGCAGTATCACCCTAACTTGCCTCAGCACACATGATAAACATCCTTTTTCCTATTCTTGGCATATAAATTATTGAATATATGTGCAGCAGAAGTTCTACATCAATGCAATTTAGCAGGCAGTGATCATTGTGTATTGTTAACCTGTATGGAAGGCTGAGAGCAATAAGGGCATACACAGAAGTAGAAAGTACTCTGCCAATGCTGGCTCCATCACCAGCCAGTTCTTATTACTATAACAACACAGACCATGTTTGCTGTCCTTATCTCTATTTTAACAGTATCTATTACAGTATTCAAATTTAGAAATATACTTCCTTACATTTAATTTTAAAGTGACATGAAACCAGGAAGGCATATGCAAAATTGTAAAGACACCTCTTTGAAGTCAGTGATCCCTCAGTCTCAAATTAATTGACTACCCGGAGTATCCCCTAAGTGCAGATACTGTTAAATGTTGGAGTGGACCTAATAGGCATCAGTGACGTGAAATGTACAAATAATGAAGAAAACATACAACCTGAAGAAAAATTAATTATATTTGTGGTAAATGCTACATTTAAGCTGATAGTACTTGAGAAAGGTCAACAGTTGGCTATTTGGGATGTAGAAGAAATAAGTATACTACAATGACACAAAAATTCCAGCCATCATTACCAATATAACTCTGAATAAAAATGTAAGCAAACTGTGACTATACCTGTCCTTCTTTTAGAAGAATATTCCAGCAGCGTCCTCCCACCTCATCTCCAGTGGCACCTGGTTCACCACTTGGCATCTAGCCAAGCACTACCATTCTCATGCTCAAAGCTGAGTCAACATTGAATCATCAGCCCTGCTCCCTTCAGGAGCTGTAATTAAAAATCTTTGCCTTCTAGAAAAGCCAAAACTAAAACACAATGGTGCTATGACAAATAGTCTCCATTTAAGCCAACACAGACTATTTCTTTGCTTTATCACAAGCAACAAAAATGCCTTTTGCATTTATCTTGGTGTGTTAGTACTGTACAGCATACTGTTAACTAAAGACAGAGACAAATAACAGTCTCTGACCATATGTTGTTCCCAGTTTGGTGGAGGAGGTTAGGCAATCAACAGAGACCTACATCCTTATGAAAAGTTGCTCCAACAAGCGTATGCCTAGAATGCTTTGACTGTAAAAGGGTCTAAGGGTGGGTGATTGAAGGACTTACCCCTGAAAGACAGCAAGAATCAGCTAAGGGAGAAAATGGACTACCAAGTCTGGAAGGCATGTGCTGGAGCACAGAAACCCATTTGTACATGTTTGGAAAACTAGAAAGTGTATTCTATAGGTGCAAAGGATAGGACCATTCCTACCTTTGTCAGTATTAGCCCTTTATTTCTCTAGGCAGCAGCATACTATAATCAGGGTGTTTTTGTTTCTACTCCTAGTGGGCTCTGCTAAGCTCTACATAGTACTAAAAAGGGATGAAAACAGAGTGTGGTGGTGCATGTTTTTCATCCCAGCATTCAGGAGATAGAGGTAGGAGAATTGCTGTGAGTTTGAGTCCAGCCTGAGACTACATAGTGAATTCCAGGTCAGCCTGGGCTAGAGAGAGACCCTACCTCAAAAAACAGAGAGAGAGAGAAGCAATGATAAAAGATCCATATAACAACAAATTCTTGTGGGGATGGGGGCAGGTGTTTCCTTTCAAGATTTTTGTCCGTGTGTTTGTGTGTGTCCTCTCTGACTCTTTTCCTTTCTCTCTCTAACATCCCCAGCCCCCTTTCTAACTTGTACCAACCCACAATGCACACAGGAGATCTGCTGAGAGAAGAGGAGCCCTCCGGAATGTGGTCTGGGTGGGAATGGAAGGAATGAAGGCTCTACCTCCTGTTCTGGCAACCAGGCCACAGGAAACCTTTGAAGTCTCAGTCAACAGGTAATAATAGCCTTCCCTAAATTAGACGAAGAATGTCTGCCTTGCAACAAAGATGATATTTAAAGATTAATCTGCTTTGGGCTATGAGGGGAAGGAATGTAGAGAACAGACTCGACTCATTTGTGTGAGTAATTCATGTTTACAAGCATTCATAAGCAAAACCTTGCAATTTGAAAAGTTGAAAAATGCATTGACTTAGTAAAAATGGTCAATGATTTATTTTTATAACTTTTAGCTGACAAAAATGACAGCAAACGATGTATAGATACATACTTTTCTCCTAACAACTCAAAAGGAATGCTAATTTAACTTTTTTAAAACTTTTGTTTTATTTTTGCATGTGTGTGTATGTGTGCACTCAACATGGCGCACAGAAAATAATCTCAAGGGCTGGAGAGATGGCTTAGTGGTTAAGGCACTCACCTATGAAGCCTAAGGACCTAGGTTCGATTCCCCAGTACCCACATAAGCCAGATGCACAAGGTGGTGCATGCGTCTGGAGCACATCCATCCTCTCTTGCTATCTGCCTCCTCTCTCAAATAAATAAAATGTTTTTTTTTTTTTTTAGGAAAAGAAAAGAATCTCAAGTGGTTTGTAGTCCATCTTATAAGACAGGCTCTCTTGTCACCACAACCTGTACCTTCAGACTGCATCTGGACTGGATCTGGTTTTACATGGGTGGATGCTAGGGAATTCAAGTGAGGCTGGCAGGCTTTGCAATTAAACACCTTTAATCCCCAACCCCTGATTTAACTTTTGAACCTAGTCTCAGTTAAAAGCCTATCATTGGGCTGGAGAGATGGCTTAACAGTTAATGCACTTGCTTGTGAAGCCTAAGAACTGGCCACATATGGCAGACGCACAAAAGCTGAGGCAAGTGAAAGGTGGCACAGGACGGCCAGGTGGCACAAGTGTCTGGAGTTCGATTGTACTGACTGAGGTCCTGGAGCGCCAATTCTTTGTCTGTCTCCTTCACTCTCTCTAAAAGAATAAAAATAATTCCTATCATTACCATCTCTATACATTTAAAAATGTAACAGACTTATTTATTTATTTATCTATGACTATAATTTCACTTTATTATCTACTTTGTTCTATAAAAACATCCTAGGCTACTAGAAGTCTTAACTTTTATTCAAGAAATGATCATTGGGGTTAATTTGAAGTAATAGAATTAATGGTTTGTATCCTTTTTCGTGTTTGGTTGTTTTTTTAATTATTTTTATTTATTTATTTGTGAGCAACAGACAGAGAGAGAAAGAGGCAGATAGAGAATGGGTGCGCCAGGGCCTCCAGCCACTGCAAACAAACTCCAGATACATATGGCCCCTTGTGCATCTGGCTTACGTGGGACCTGAGGAATTGAGCCTTGAACCAGGGTTCTTAGGCTTCACAGGCAAATGCTTAACCACTAAGCCATCTCTCCAGCCCCTGGGTGGTTTCTTTATATTTTACTTTTATTTATTTACTTGACAGAGAGAAAGGGCAGAGAGGGAGAGTAGGGGTGGGAGTGCCAGGGCCTCTAGCTGCTGGAAAAGAACTCCAGATACATGCATCACCTTGTGCATCTGGCTTACGTGGGTACTGGGAAATTGAACCTGGGTCCTTTGGCTTTGCAGGCAAGTGCCTTAACTCCTAAGCCATCCCTCCAGCCCAGTTTTGTGTTCTTTGAGGCATGATCTTTTTCTAGGCCAGGCTGACCTGGAACTCACTTTATTTCAGGTTGGCCTTGATGTTCCTACCTCAGCCTTCCCAGTGCTGGGATTGAAGGCATGCTCAACCATGCACTGTGTCAATGTCTGTATCTCTGAAAGTAGGAAACAAAAGCAAAAACCCTACAAAATTTTCACGTGAACTATGACACTAAGAAGGTCAATATCTGCTTTGGTTTAGAATGTAGAGAACACCTCCACTGCTTGGCTAGCTATGAATAGAATTTATTAGTATTTACAAGAAGTTGGGCCAGGTAGTGGTATGGATCTACAATCCTAGCACTGTGGGACAGGAGGATCAGCAGATCTTGCACAACTGGTGAGACCTGTTTAAAAAAAAAAAAAAAAAAAAGGCTACTAAGAAAATATAGAAACTATGTGCCTAGTGAAAACCCACACATGCAGGGTGAACCTAGGTCTTCAGGACAGTTCCAGAATCTGTTTAGACTAAAGGAGACTATATAGTTTGTGTTATGGACACCATAACTTTGACTCAAATACCAATTACCATTTCATTGCAGGGACAAATCACCTGATCATAAGCAGCTTATGTGAGGAAAGGGTTCATTCCAGCTTACACTTTATTTTTAAACTTTTTTAAATTGACAGTTTCCATAATTATAGACAATAAACCATGATAATTCCCTCCTCTCCCCAACTTTCCCCTTCACAAATCCATTCTCCATCATATTCCTTTCCCCTTCTCAATTAGTCTTCCTTTTATTTTGAAGTCATAATCTTTTCTTCCTATTATGATGGTCTTATATAGGTAGTACCAGGCACTGTGAGGTCATGGATAGCCAGGTCATTTTGTGTCTGGAGGGAGCACGATGTGTCTGGAAGAATGCATTGTAAGCAGTCTTACCCTTCCTTTGGCTCTTACATTCTTTCTGACACCTCTTCCACAATGGACCCTGAGCCTTGGAGGGTATCAGGTTATACTTTTTTTTTCCTCAATTTTTATTAACATCTTGCATGATTATAAAAAATATCCCATGGTATACCTTCCCTCCCCCCACTTTCCCCTTTGAAATTCCATTCTATATCATATCTCCTCCCCATCTCAATCAGTTTCTCTTTTTTTTTTTTTTGATGTCATGATCTTTTCCTCCTCTTATGATGGTCTTGTGTAGGTAGTGTCAGGCACTGTGAGGTCATGGATATCCAGGACATTTTATGTCTGGAGGGAGCACGTTGTAAGGAGTCCTGCCCTTCCTTTGGCTCTTACATTCTTTCTGCCACCTCTTCCGCATTAGACCCTGAGCCTTGGAAGGTGTGACCGAGATGTTACTCAGTACTCCAGTCACTTCTTTCCAGCACTATGATACCTTCTGAGTCATCCCAAGGTCACTGCCACCTGAAAAGAGAAGATTCTCTACCCAAAGTGAGAGTATCAGCTTACACTTTTGAGGGGAAGTTTCTTTTTTAAAAAGTTTTATTTAGTTGAGCATGGTGGTGCATGTCTTTAATGCACTCGGGAGGCAGAGGTAGGAGGATCACCATGAGATTCAGGCCACCCTGAGACTAGAAAGTGAATTCCAGGTCAGCCTAAGCTACAGTGAGACCCTACTTCATAAAACCAAAATAATAATAATAATAAATAGATAAAATTACTTATTTGTATGTGTGCATGCATGAATGTGTGGCAGGGCCTCTTGCTCCTGCAAATGAACACCAGGTGCTTGTGGACTCTTTGCATCTGGCTTACATGAGCAGCTTGAGAACTGAACCCAGGCTGGCGGACTTTGCAGTTCCTTTACTGTCTTCCCAACCCTTAATCATGGCAGGGAAGCATGGCAGAGAAGGCAACTGGTTTGCATCTTCATATAGATTAGCAGCATGGTGGAAACAGCAAGAGTGAGCTGGCTCTCAACACCTAACGGGCTGGACTAACAAACTTCAAGGTTGTCCCCCAATGACACACCTTCCTCAGCAAGACTCTACTTCTTCAAAAGCTCCAACAGCTGTGATCTAGTAAAGGCTTAATCACAAACACATGAGGCTATGGAAGACATTTCTTATTCAAACCACCACATGGTCCAAGCTGTTCAGTTGGCATAAGAGAATCCTAAGTAAATTTAGAAGTTGATTTTAAAAATGTTTTAGCTCAGGCTGACCTTGAATTTGTGGTAGTCCTCATATTCAGCCTTAGCAATTAGCTTTTTAATTGTTTCCACTGAGTTTCCTCAGACATTTCTCTTGGCCTCTCTCAAGCTTAAAAGTCTTAATTGTAGGTAAAAGGAAGCACATGAAATAAGACTGCACAATTTACGTAGCCAGATCACATTATCTCATTGAATTGTGAAGTCTAAGACAGCCAATGGCTATTAGAGCTAGGGTACCATACACCCAAGATACATTCCTAAAAAGATTTCTTAGTATCCTTCTTAGCACATATCTAAGTCTTAGAATGTCTCAGAATGATAAAATGTTCAGCTGAAGAAAGCGCAAATAGTTGAACTGACTAAGTACTTGGGAATTAGCTAATTTAGTCAGTTAATTCTTTGACTGATGTTGCTGTGAAGTTTAATGGTCGGATATACTTTACCACTGACATTTACTTGAGGATAATGTTATCCTACATTTCAATCATGCCCATTAAATCTTACAAAATTGCTAAAAAACAATATACTGTTAACAATTTGATCACCAATTCTGGAGAGCTGAAAGTGTATCTGCAGAGACTAGCCTTGGAGACAAGGATTTTGAAATAACTGTAGTTATGCTCTTGTGAGTAAAATGAGGTACACCTATGTGAGATGCAATTCATTTGTGACAGCCACTTTCAGTGAGTAATTAATCATGCTAACATCTGTGCTAGGAAGCTAATTATTTCATAAAGCAGAGTATTCCCATGCAGCAAATGACTATCACAAAAAAACAAAGATACATATACATATAGACATAGCAACACAGAAACACATATACCCATAAGGCAATAGACATATGCACCCACATAGGAACACCGACACACATGTACCTGAATGGCAATACACAGACACATACAGAGTAACTAACACACATTCTACACAGCAATACACACACACACGCGCGCGTGCGCGCATGCCCTGCATAGGAATACACTGACACACTGCAACACAAAGACACACATGTGCTCATGGTCAACACAGACACATATACACAGAAATACAGACATATAAACACAGCAACAAATAGGAAATACACACGCACAGATGGCAACACACAATGCATACAACCCACATGGCAACAGAAAGACACACATGCACCTACATGACAATCTACAGATACACAAACTCCACATAGCAACCCACAAGTGCACATATGCCTCACATGATAACATGTAAACAAACATGTACCCCACATGGTAACACAAAAACACATGCTGCCCCCCGAGAATAACATACAAACACACATGAACCCCTCATGGTAACACACAGGCATACTTACACCCTGCATGGTAACACATTCTACAGGGAAACACACAGATGCACATACAATAACACACACACCACATGGCAGAACTGAAAGCAAAGTAACCTGCAGTGGAACATACTTACTTAAAAATGTTTCTCTGTGACAGAAATATAGGAAAAAAAATAATTGCAATCAGTATGAGACCAAAGTCTCAGAAATTGGATCAAACATTGCATCATTGATTCTGAATTAAAAAAATATTGAAAAATATTATGGTTCTGTTTTAGGCAAGTGAGGTCTCAATTGTTGTGGAGCCAAAAATGTAGCAGCTTTGAAGAATAAAAGAATTACTCTGTGTTTGTCAGAATCTACATGGCAAACAAGCAGCACCATTTGGATTAATGTTATTTGCCTGGCTTGGATCCCATGAACTGAGGAGTGTTGGAACCAAGAGAAAAAAAAGTTAAATTGCTTTGGGACACTGAGCCAAACTCTTACATAGTGTTTGAAATGCTGGGGCAAACATGAAATTATTTTAGGATAAAGATTGGTGCCATTTTTTTCCATTTTTAAAAGGTAATAAAATGCGTTAATAATAAAATCCCTGCCAGAGAATCAGCACATAAAACCAACCAGCTATTAGACATGCTAATGGGAACAGCAATCCAGTGGCCTGAATTTAGATTTAAAAAACTGATCTTCACCTTGGTATCCACCAAATCCTGATGGAAGTGCATAAAATTAGTACTCCTAACCTCTCTTTCTGAAATATGTCTGCAATTACCACTTGCCTACAATTCTAGGAATTCTTAAAACAGCAGAAATTACACACACACACACACACACACACACACACACCAATGAGCATGAAAAACATCTACCACAAACTGGGCGTGGTGGCGCATACCTTTAATCCCAGCACTTCCAGCACTTGAGAGGCAGAGGTAGGAGGATCACCGAGAGTTCGAGGCCACCCTGAGACTACATAGTGAATTCAGATCAACCTGGGCTATAGTGAGACACTGCCTCAAAAAACCAATATATATACATATATCTTCCACAGGAAAAAAAATCAAATGGGTCATCAGTTGATGCACCCTGCAGGAAGATTATGTAGGAAACATACAGTTCCATAAAGGGTGAAAGAAGAGACTTCTGAAAACTTGCTAAACTCATCTCAGTGTGACATCTGCACTCTTATTTATTATGGAATTGTAAGTCTTAACTATAGCAATAAGACAAGCGACACAAATAAAAGGGATACAAATTGTAAAGGAAGAAGTCAAACTATTATTATTCACAGATGATGATTCTATACATATGGGACTTCATCAATTTACAGGTCATCCCAAGAAAAATAAATGGAGAAGCATCTGGATTAAATGAGCTCATACAACAAATGGACCTAACAGATATCTATATATCATTCCATCCAAATGCTGAAGAATACATGTTCTTTTCAGCAGCACTTGGAACAGTCTTTAAAATAGACTATATATTAGGAAACAAAGCAAATCTTAAATACAAGAAAACTGAAGTAGTTCCTTGTACTCTGTCTGATCACAGTGGGATTATGCTACAAAACAGCAAGAAAATCTATACAGCATACACAAAATCATGTAAACAATATACTACTAAATGATGAATGGATCAATGAAGAAATCAGAAAGGAAATCAAAAAATTCATAAAATAAAATGATAATGAGAACACAACATACCAAAACCTTTGGGACACAGTGAAGGCAGTCCTAAGAGGAAAATTGATAGCCTTAAGTGGCTATGTTAAGAAATTAGAAGCCTGGTGTGGTGATACATGTCTTTAATCCCAGCATTCAGGAGGCAGAGGTAAGAGGATCACCCAGAGTTTGAGGCCATCCTGAGACTACATAGTAAATTCCAGGTCAACCTGGACTAGAGTGAAACCCTACCTCAAAAAACAAAAATAAAATTACAGAGGTCATAAGGAAACAATTTCATGCTTCACTTTGAGGTCTTGGAAGAAGAAGAACAGGCAAACCAAAAACCAGGAGGCAGGAAGAAATAATAAAGATTAGGGCAGAAATTAATGAAGGAGAAACTATATATATATATATATATATATATATATATATATATATATATATATATATACACACACACACACACACACACACACACACACACACGCACGCACACACACACAATCAATGAAACAAAATGTTGGTTCTTTGAAAGGATAAACAACATTAATAAATGCTTAACAAATCTAACCAAAAGAGAGAAGAAGAGACACAAATCAATAGAATTAGAAATGAAAAAGGCACTGTTACAACAGGTACCAGTGAAATTCATGAGGACATACTTTAAGAACATATAGTCCACTAAGCTTGAAAATCTTAAAGAAATGGATGATTTCCTTGATTTATATGACCTACCAAAGTTAAACAGACCTATAACAAGTGTGGAGATCAAACCAGTAATAAAAAAAATCTCCCCACTAAAAAGTCCAGGCCAGATGCACAAGGGGGTGCACGCATCTAGAGTTTATTTTCAGTGGCTGGATGCCCTGGCATGCCCATTCTCTCTCTAACTGCCTCTTTCTCTGTCTGTCTGTCACTCTCAAATAAATAAATGAAAATACAAAAAAAAAAAAAAAACTATAGTAACTTGGAACAAACCTAACCAAGAAAGTGAAGGATCTCTACAATAAAAACTTTAATCAAAACACTCAAGAGAGAAATTGTAGAAGACACTAGGAAATGGAAAAACATCTCATGTTTTTGGATTGGAAGAATTAATTCTGTGAAAAATGTCGATCTTACAAAAAGAAATCTACACATTTAATGCAATTCCCATCAAAATTCCAATGGCATTCTTCACAGAAATAGAAAAAAAATCCTAAAATTCATTGGGAAGCACTAAAAACCAAGCCAATATACCCAAACAAAATACCCAAACCAATTTTGAACAACAAAAATAAGGCTGGTTTTTAAAAAATTTTTTGTTCATTTTTTATTTATTTATTTGAGAGCGACAGAGAGAGAGAAAGAGGCAGATATATATAGAGAGAGAATGGGCCCAGCCACTGCAAACGAACTCCAGACGCGTGCGCCCCCTTGTGCATCTGGTAAACGTGGGTCCTGGGGAAGGCAGCCTTGAACCCAGGTCCTTAGGCTTAACAGGCAAGCGCTTAACCACTAAGCCATCTCCCCAGCCCCACCATACCTAATTTTAAACTATATTACAGAGCAATAGTAACAAAAACAGCATGGTACTGGCACAGAAACAGACACATAAATCAATGGAACAGAATACACAGAATTACACAGATGTAAATCAAGGCAGCTACAGCCATCTGATTTTTGACAAAAATGTGAAGAGCATTCACTGGAGAAAAGACAGCCTCTTTAACAAATGGTGCTGGGAGAACTCTATCTACATGTAGATGGGTGAAAATAGATCCCTATTTCTCTCAATGTATAAGAATCAAGTCCAAATGGATCATAGACTTTAATATCAGACCTGAAACTCTGAAAATGCTAGAGGAAAATGTAGGGGAAACTCTTCAACATATTGGTATAGGTAATGACTTTCTGAATATAACCCCAGTTGCTCAGGAAATAAAACCTCTAATCACCCACTGGGACCTCATGAAATAAAAAATCTTATGTAGAGCAAAGGACATTGTGACTAGAGCAATGAGGCAACCTACAGTATGGGAGAAAATCTTTACCAGATATATATCTGACAGACAATTAATATCCAGGATATACAACAAACTCAAAAAACTAAATAATAAGAAATCAAGCAACCCAATTAAAAAGTGGGCTATGGAATTAAATAGAGAGTTCTCAAATGAAGAAAGACAGATGGCCTATAAACATCTAAAACCATGTTCTATATCCTCAGCCATAAAGGAAATGCAAATCAAAACTACTTTATGATTCCATCTTATTCCTGTCAAAATGGCTATCATCAAGAAAACAAACAAATATGATGGAAAGTGGAGTTGTGAAGGGAAAAGTGAGGTGTGAGGGAATTATCATGGTTTATTGTCTATAATTATGGAAGTTATCAATAATAAAAATAAAAGAAAACAAATGACAATAAATGCTGTCAAGAGTGTGGAAAAAGAGGAACCCTTCAACACTGTTGGTGGGAATGTAAACTGGTATAGCCACTGTAGGAATCTGTGTGGAGGTTCCTGAGACAGCTAAAAATTGATTTACCATATGACCCAGCTATACCACTCCTAGGCATATATCCTAAGGACTCATCTCACTATCTTAAAGATACTTGCACATCCATATCTATTGCTGCTCTTCTCACAATAGCTAGGAAATGGAACCATCCTAGATGTCCTTCAACTGATGAATGGATAATGAAGATGTGGTACATTTATACAATGGAGTTCTATTCAGTGGTAAAGAAAAATGAAATTAGGAAATTTGCAGGGAAATGGGTAGATTTGGAAAGGATTATACTAAGTCAGGTAATATAGGCCCAGAAAGCCAGATACCACGTTTTCTCTCATATGGTGTCTTCAGCTATTCCCACCCACCCTGAAGCTCTTACAGTCTTTCTGCCCCTCTTCTGCATTGCTCCCTGAGCTTTTGTGGGCAAGACAGAGATCTGATTTAGTGTTGCTTTCTCAAAGTAGGGTGTCATGCTAGACCAGGCTAACCTGGAATTCACTATGTAGACTCAGGGTGGCCTTAAACTCAAGGTGATCCACCTACCTCTGCCTCCTGGGTGCTGGGATTAAAGACATGCACCACCACACATGGGAATGACCTATATATTTTTAATTTTTTTATTTATCTGTGTGTGTGTGTGTGTGTGTGTGTGTGTGTGCGCATGGGTATGATATGACCTCTTGCCACTGCAAATGAACATCAGATGCTCATGCTACTTTTTTGCCCAGCTTACATGGGTGGCTTTGAGAACTGAATCTGGACAGGCAGGCTTTGCAAGCAAATGCCTTTAACCACTAAGACATCCTCTCAGCCCAACATCTATATTTTAGGATGACAGACATATGCTCAGTAGAGCTAAGCCTGTAATTCGGAAGAAACCAGAATCATGGTATTTGCTGCCCTAAAGCAAAAGCCACTGACAAAATTTTCTGAGATATCCATTTATAACATTTGTTAGGATTTTCATTTAAACTTCTAATTCCCAATGCATTTCAAAATTTATCCAGACTTCTCACTATTAAAAAAATATGTAGAGCCGGGCATGGTGGCGTACGCCTTTAATCCCAGCACTCAGGAGGCAGAGGTAGGAGGATCGCTGTGAGTTCGAGGCCACCGTGAGACTACAGAGCGAATTTCAGGTCAGCCTGAGCTAGAGTGAGACTACCTCAAAAAACCAAAACGAAACAAAACAAATATATATATATATATATATATATATATATATATATATGTGTGTGTGTGTGTGTGTGTGTGTGTGTGTGTGTAATAGAAAACAATAAGAAAATTACTTTCATAGGAATGGTTCTATGTTACTAAAGATTGTACAAAAACAGTTAAAACAATAAAAGCAAGAATTCTAGATTCAGTTCTTAAAAACTATTTAGTGGGACAACTCAGCTTAATAGAATGCCAGTTTTTCCTTTTATAAAAAACTGTGCTGAAAGCATCCACTTCATAGATTTGCTGTGATGCTAAAATAATTGGCCCTGTCATCTCCACAGTCAGGCCTTCATAAACACTGATAATAATGCCGTCAGCATATGCAGAAGAGTAGATGGATGAGGAGGTCATGCTCTTTGTTCACTCTTCTATCTTCTTCCTCTGAGGAATGTGCTAATCCCATGAAAGTTACTAGAATACATAGTTCAGTTTTCAGTGAACAGTCCTAGCAATGAGAGAAGATTCTACAAAAATCTTAACATGAACATCTAAGAATTTTTTCCCTCAGAAATATCCCAAGGATATCCTAGGTAGCCTGCAGCTTGCTGAGGAACATAGAATTAACCCTTGGTTTCCTCCTCAGTAAAATAAAATGGGATTCTGAGCTGGGTGTGGTGGCTTTTAATCCCAGCCAAGGTAAGAGGATCACTGTGAATTTGAGGCCACCCTGAGACTACATAGTGAATTTCCAGGTCAGCCTGGGCTACAGCGAGACCCTACCTTGAAAAACCAGAAAAAAAGGGGGGGGGGATTCTGATATCTTTGCTCACAATCAAACATAGTTATGAAGAACAAAATTATGTGTACAGGTACTTGCTACCTCTTCCCCCGTCTCCCCTCCCCCCGCAGTTAAGGAAAATTCTGTTCTCCTCTTCTGTTGCACTCTGCCCCTCCCTAAGGAGGGTTCAGCTATTGGTAGGTGGATTCTTTCATGAAATAAATCAAAGAAAGGGGACAAATTGAAGAGAGGGGACCTGGCTGGGGGAGGAATATTACCAGAGGACATGTTGGGGAGATTTTAGAAGAGGTTAGGGTTCAAAGTGTCCTGGAACAAATACAGTGTTCTTGAAGTTTTGCTATAGATTATATGTCCTTTTCACTATACTTTGACAGTACAAAATAAGGATAGATATTATTAAATAACTTAAAATTCACCCTTTGCTGATTGTCTATTTCTTTTACAGAATAAATAACCTCTTGGATACTGGACCAACTAGATCCTGCCTCCAACGGGGGAAATAAAGGGCAATAATAGGTGCAAAAAGTATCATGTATTTATTTAATTACCATATGACATGGGAAACACTGAGTTAAACTAGTAAGAACTATGGAGGTGAGTCTCCATGAGGGTGATTTAAGGCTACATTAGGGTTCATTTTAGTATTCTGTTCAAAAATAGAGCATCATTGTGGATACCCTGTCCCAGTGACCTACTTCCTTTTGCAAAACTCTGCCTCCTAAAGCACAACTTTCCTAAACAGCTCATCCAGTATTTTCTCAGCCTTGATACTAGTATTTTGAGCTAGTTAGATATGGTAAGAGCTATCCTATGAACATCCCTAGCCTCTAGTCACTGGGTGCCAGCAGCATCTCCCCTTCTTCCCTGGCAAATTCTGAAATTTCAAAATATCACTAAAGGACAAAATTACTCTTGGTTGAGAACTCCTGCTCTACCCAATTACCCAACCTTAAAAAGAAAAGTCATACTTCAGGCTGTAGAGATGGTTTAGTGGTTAAGGCTTTTGCCTGTAAAGCCAAAGAATCCTGGTTCGACTTCCATGACCCATGTAAGCCAGATGCACAAGGTGTGCATGCATCTGGAGTTTGTTTGCAGTGGCTGGAGGCCTTGGTGTGCCCATTCTCTCTCAATCTCTCTCTCTCTCTCTCTCTCTCTCTAATAATAAATAAATAAAATATATATTTTTTTAAAAAGTCATACTTCACTCTTCACTCATTCATTCCCCAACATTACTTTTCATGGAGTAATGAAAAGGATTCTACGTACCCAACTATCCATAACCATCACAGGTTGCCTACGTGCCAGCCTAGCAACATCAGGTTGTCATCTACAGCTAGTAATTGTAGTTGATTTCTTATGTGTTGTGCATTGTACTAAGGATTTACTGGAATGGTTTTCTTTTATATGTCTAATTGACTGATGAACAAAATTCTCTCCATTCAGATTTAGGTAAAATAAAAAACACTTATGCAAGGTCATAGCTGGTAAATGGTTGTACTGGGGTTGACTCCAAATCTATGTGAGTCCAGAGTCTCTCTCAATTTTGATATACTGTTCCTCCTTGTGAGAGAAGTGAATACAGAGATAAATGAGAAGTGTACATGCCAAATGAGGTAGAGAGGCTAAGATGGATCAGCTTGTGTGGGGCTGAGTTCTCAGCCTAAAGAGGAGATGACTTTGTTCTAAGGACATCAACACATTGGTTTTTGAATGATGGATTTTCTACTGAAAAATAGGAAAACTGGTGCTTTTTATTCTCTACATAGAAACAAGCAGTATCTGGTTGTCAAGGTAGCCAAGGTAAGCATAACCTTTACTGGAAATTCAATTATCAGAAAAGCCTAGTGAGTATGGTTAGCAGGTCTAAACTAGGCAAGGGGGAGTTTGTTTGCACTCTCAACCCCCCCCCCTCAAGAGAATATCAAAGGACGGAAGCAATAGACATCTTCAGTGAAAACCCACTGTGTAACAGATAGAAAGCAGAAGTTCTAGATTATTCCAAATTACGTGGTCTAAAGACCAGCATGCTGGGCTAAGAAGATGGATGGCTTATTTGGGGAAGTGCTTGCTTGCCTCTTAGGTATGAGAAGCTCAGTTGATTCCCAGAACTCATGTAAAAATACCAGGTATTGGCCTGGATATCCATGACCTCATAGTGCCTGATACTACCTACACAAGACCATCATAAGAGGAGGAAAAGATCATGACATCAAAATAAAAGAGGGACTGATTGAGATGGGGAGGGGAAATGATGGAGAATGGAATTTCAAAGGGGAAAGTGGGGGGAGGGAGGGTAGTATCATGGGATATTTTTTATAATCATGGAAAATGTTAATAAAAATTGAGAAAGGAAAAAAAAAGTACCTCATACCTAAAAGTATTAAAGTTAAATTCATGTGAATTATTGCAAAAGAGTATCAAGATATTGAGTGACATCCTATTTTTACTATAAACATCATGTGGTAATTTCCAATAAAAGCTGACACTCCAAACAGTTTGGGGCTGTATCCCCAGAGATACAGACCTCTGGGGTATAGACATAGTGTACCAGTCTATCTTCTTTGTCTTTTCTTTCTTTTTTACCCAATAAAACTTTGCCTCACAAAAAAAAAAAAAAAAAAAAATACCAGGCATGATGGCACATGCTTGTAATTCCAACTCTGGGGAGATGGAGATAGGAGGATATATGGGGCATGCTGGTCAGTCAGCCTAGTTTAATTAGCAAGCTATATATCAATGAGATCTCATTAAAAAAAAAAAGCAGCACCTGAGAGGAATGACAACTGAAGGTATTCTTTAAACTATACTACATGCACGCTCACAGGCATGCAGCATGCTACCAAAATAGAAGGTGCCAACAGGATGGTGCTCACTGTTGGAAGAGAGTAAGACCGGGTTTGAGAAATCCCCACACCCTCTCCAAAGTTAGAATTAGTAAAATGAAGATTCTCAGTTGAAAATAAGCAAATGGAAGGTCGGGATCTCCACTGGGGAAGCACCAGTAACTGTCCATTCTCATGACAGGAAAGGTAAATTCCAGTTTCACCTGGGAGGAGAGAAAGGGCCAGTACCTGAGAATAGACTGAAGTGAGAAAGAGACACGTAGAAGATCTTGACTGAGGGATAGGATACTCAGGGTGCAACAACAATTAAAAACAAAAAGGCAGAGGGGGCAAGAGAGATGGCTTAGCAGTTAAGACCCCAGTTCAACTCTCCAGGACCCATTTAAGCCAGATGTACAAGGGGGTGCATGCATCTGGAGTTGTTTGCCACAGCTGGAGGCCCTGGTGTGCCCATTCTTTTTCTCTCTCTCACACACTCAAATAAATAAATAAGGCAGAGAATTAAGCTATATTCCAAACATGACTTCTGATGTCTAGAAGTTAGGGCCACCTCTCCTTATTTGGCTTAAAAACTCTATTTCATTTTTTAAAGAAAATAGACCACAAGAGCCAGTGAATGGATAGGCTAAATTCAAACTTCCTTCTTGCAAACCCAAAAACACTGTAGATTTACAGGCTTGTCCTCACAAATTACATTATTACAAAGTTAACTTGTAGCTAGACACATACTCTCTCTTGTAAAAAGAGAGATGCTGGCTGGGCGTGGTGACACACACCTTTAATCCCAGCACTTGGGAGGCAGAGGTGGGAAGATCACCATAAATTTGAGGCCACCCTGAGACTACATAGTGAAATCCAGGTCAGCCTGGGCTAGAGTGAGACCCTTCCTCGAAAAATAAAAAAAAAAAAAAAAGAATGTTTCCTTTAAAACAACAATAAATAGTGATTCACCTTTCCCTTAGATATGAATAATACTTAGGGGAACTTCCCTTATCTCCTCTTCTACAGGACACTCAGAGCATTTGCAGTTTAAATATCTCTAACAACACCCATTAAGTGGGGACCAAAGATTTTCTCCTTTGAGTTCTAAGAAAGCAACTAGAGGAAGATTAAACAAGTTGTCCAAAGTTGCTCAGTGAGTTGAGATGGTTGGATTTTTCATTCAGTACTTATTTAAGGGGCTTAGTACAAAGTGACTAAAATATGGTAATTTCACCAAAACCTTCAAGTCTTGTAGATTTCTTTCTTATTTCTCACCACCCATAAAATTTTCACCATCTGTGTACAAGCTGGCCACCACATGGCCCTTGGACAAGGCCAGCACCATCACTATTCACCAATTTCTTTATCAAGACAAGTTGATTCTTCCTGGCTACCTCTGGGAAATTTTTAACCCCTTGGTTAGCTATTGCACAGTTGGCTTAACCCAGACGAGACAGTGGACCAAATAGTATTGCTTAAAAAGTGCCTCCGCATTCTGATTACAAAGGAGGCATGATTAACGAAGTTCCCTTTGTGCCCAAGCTCCGTTTTAGGAGAGCGAGAAAGAGCTTTCCTCCCCCGCGTTTTGATTGCTGAGTCCTTTCCCTTCCTACTTGTGTCATCACCCACACAATCTGCTCACGGCCCACACAGACAATCTAGCCAGTCTGTGGAGAGTTCCTAAAACATTTATGTCATGAAAGCAGACAGAACGAGCAGGACCTCATCTTCACAAAGGATGATGAGACATTTGGCAGAAGAGTTCACAAAGGAAAACACAGACAGAGGCCTTAAGCTGAATGGATTTGCCCATAATGGCTAACACAATGCCTGTCCTTTTGGGGACTTGTCAACTTTCTGGTCAATTTACAGCTGCCTTTAGGTTTTGGCCTCTAAACTCCATTACTTTTAGAACAGAGGATTTTTGAAAAGAAAATGACACATTAAGGAAGTCCAATGCTTTAAGGAAACTTCAGTTTTTCTAGAACTTGTAATATAAAAACATCAAGTGGGACAGAATGTAGTTCCAACGTAACCATCTCTGGGGAATGAGTGCACATAAAAAGTACCTCGCACTCTGCCTACTATATAGCAAGTGCTCAGCTAACTGCTTTGTTACAATCATATGATGCTCTGTTTTGCTAATTATATTTTTATACCTGATCCTGCCTGTTTGTTCACCAAAAATAGTTTAACTTTATCTGTTTTGGGCTAAATAAAAGAGACAGGTGTCATATGCATTGTTTTTTTAAGAGCCTACAGATCAACAGTAGATCCCTACAGTAAAAGAAGTTTGGTCTCATGCTCAGTTGATTCCTTGCCTGAGTATCATCATGAATTTTACATGCAGTGCTTTCTTTCAGATGATCATGTCTGATAATTCTTTATAATCTCCAGAATTTAGCAAACTGGTAAGATATACCTTAATCATCACCCAAAATAAATGTCTAGTCCAAAGGTAGCCAAAAGATTCTGAATATTTACTTTAGAGCTTTTAGCAAACAAAGAAATGAGTGGAAAGGACCAATATATTTGGCTTTGAGAAAAGGCATGCCTGTTTTTATTTCCCAGGGGAAAGCATGATGGACTAGATAGTATGACAAGGAGGTAAACGGTACCACAGCCAGATTTCTTCATACTCTGCACATGACTCTTTCTATTATGCCCATTATTTTTTTTAAATTATTTATTTATTTATTTATTTGAGAGTGACAGACAGAGAGAGAAAGAGGCAGATAGAGAGAGACAGAGAATGGGCACGCCAGGGCTTCCAGCCACTGCAAACGAATTCCAGATGCGTGCGCCCCCTTGTGCATCTGGCTAACGTGGGTCCTGGGGAATTGAGCCTCGAACCAGGGTCCTTAGGCTTCCCAGGCAAGTGCTTAACTGCTAAGCCATCTCCCCAGCCCTATTACGCTCATTATTAATTTAGAATCTTGAAAGATGTGACTCTTGTCTTAAATTATGCTTATCAAATTGTGTTTCAAATAATTACCCCATATTAAACAATCTATGTCAAACTCCAGCTATTCAAAAATCATCTTTTCATCAGTTCTAAAACATGCTTTAAGGTTCTGGTCTATAGCATATAACTTAGACATTAATAGCAAACTGTTTTATTGGTATTATCTTTCCCATCAAAATTAAGTTGCTGGAAAGCAAGATCCAAGTGTACATGCATTCTATAGCCCATGGCCAACCCAATTAAGGAACTGTGCTAACCTGTGCTGGCTTGTTGCTTGCTCTGCCTTATAGTCTTCTGAATGTCCTAAGGAAACCTCCAGAGTCATCTAGCATCTAATGAAATTTCCCAACCATCCACAGAAATAAATGCTCTGCTTGGATGGTCATTAAACTCTTCTGCCTTTCATAAGTACATTTCAGCTACTGGAATTGGTGTTACCATCTGTCTCACGCAGACATCCAGCCCAGCAGGAACATGTACTGCAATGAGCTCTGCTTCAAAGTCAGCAGCTTGGCCATGTTCCAGAAATTGTCACTAATGATCTTCACTTGGTACTCAACAATGGTATCTGAACACATGCATGTACACACATGTGCATGCACACACACACACACACACCCCTCATTTTTTTTCAATATTTTATTTATTTATTTGAGAGACAGAGAGCACACATTGGGGCCTCCTACTGCTGCAAATGTACTCCAGTCACATGCACCACTTTGTGCACCTGGCTTTATGCAGGTACTGGGGAATCAAACCCAGACGGTCAGGCTTTGCAAGCATATGCCTTTAACTCTGAGCCATCTTTCCAGCCCCGTATACCTCATTACTTTTTCTGAAGTGGTACCTTATATTTTATTAGCTTCATCTGTGAGATTTATTAGAAGAACTCCAATAGCTTTGAGGTTTACATTCTAAGTTAAAAATTCAATTACAAAAAGAGAAAGGATAGCTTGGTAATTTCCACACAAGTCTCAGAATTCATTCTGATAAGTAACTTGAATCATATGTCTACTGTGACTGAACTAAGAGTAGGGAAAGAAAGGTTCACAAAGAGATTTGAGGTCCTACCAAAAAGTAGGTTGAACACTGAGTACCTCCCACCAATATATATCTTCTCTTAGTCTCTAAGAAGTTGCATTCCTAAGATTATCAACTTTGAAAATTCCATAATAAAGGAAAGAAACACCCATGCAAGTCATATACAAAAAGAAAAGGTTCACCTTTATAACCTTCTGATTAACTGAATGATTATAAATGAAAAGAATGAGACATTCTTGGCATACTAAAAAAATTTTTTTCAAAATTAAAGTAATGCCCAGTACTGGCCAAGAGGCAGGTTGGGGTACACTTTTGGACTTGGCTAGTGGGTGACAAGGTGATTATCACTGATTGTTAGTCTTTAAAGTCAAATCTACAGAAGTGAAATAGATAATGAAACAATAAAGATGTGAATTCCTTAGCTATAAGGAATGTTTCCTCAAATTTTTCATAATACCTCCAACCAAAGGAGACTGATTTAACTGCACTATCCTTTGTGTAGGATGTTGTTTCAACACCAGAAAGTGATCCTTCGATGTATATTTGAATACTTACTGGCATGACATACATAAAAAATGCATACCAGAGAAAAATTAATTTAGCAGATAGCCACACCAGAGTTAAACTTAGTAAACTGTTTTCACCCTTATTTCCTGAGAGTTTTCTGGCTCCTCTTTTAACCAAGTTTTTAAAGATCCAGGTTCTGTCCAGGAAAAGAGCAAAAAGCATTTGAACAACTTCAGCAGGCTACAATTTATTGAAAAAATACTTAAAGAAATATTTAACAACTGGTCCAGAAAGTAGCTGTTACAGGGAGAAAGGTAAAGAAAATGGACTACAGACAACATTTATTTGTCCTAGAAGACACATATATTTAAAAGTCATTTCAAAACATGAAACTGCTTTTTTTCTGTTCTGTCACTTCTCATCATGTAGCAAACAAACTTCCAAATCTCCAAGCTCTTCCTACCACAGATAAATCTATTGTCTTGCAGGAAAAAAGAAAAGAAAAAAGGTAGGGATGGAGGGAGGTAAGAAACGAGGGAGAAAAGGAAGGAAGGAAGGAAGGAGAGAAGGAAGGAAGGAAGGAAGGAAACACTACAAAAACAGTTATTCTCTAAGTTTCCATAATATGTTAAAATACGAAGATCACTGGCAGACTTAGAATGTT
Organism: Dipus sagitta; assembly: GCA_036346955.1. Classification (NCBI taxonomy): domain Eukaryota; kingdom Metazoa; phylum Chordata; class Mammalia; order Rodentia; family Dipodidae; genus Dipus; species Dipus sagitta. The sequence continues at coordinate 60,687,041 of CM070788.1, forward strand.
GTTGGTAATCCCAGCACTTAGAAGGCAGAGGTAGGAGGATCACTGTGATTTCAAGGCCAGCCTGAGACTATATAATGAATTCCAGGTCAGCCTAGGCTAGAGTAAGACTCTACCTCTAAAAACAATAAACAAAAATAAAAAGTCAAGAGTCCTTTGAAGAAAAGTAAAGCCACTATACCTAGGTGAGACACGTTCTTTTCAGCTATCTTTTTGAAAACCAGATGTTTACATGTAGCATTTCCCTGCAGCAAAGGGGCAGGTTTTCACTGACTAAATTGGTTGAAGGGTGCTGAAGAGATGGCTCAGTGGTTAAGGAGCTAAGGTTAAGTCTAAGGACCCAGGTTCGATTCCCTCACACAAATATAAAGCCAGATGCACAAAGCGGTACATACATCTGGAGTTCATTTGCAGTGGCAGGAGGCCCTGGTGTGGCCATTCTCTTTGTGTGTCTGTCTCTCTTCTGTCTCTCTCTGCTTGAAATATATATATATATATATATATATATATATATATATATATATATATTAAATAAACTGGGTAAAGATTGATTATAAGAGCATGTTTCTGCATGTTGACACTTAAGTAATTAAATAATGGAGGAAATGCCAAAGGTAATCCAAAACAAGACAGATGTGCCTGGTAGAGACTGAAAAAGGCTCCACCATGAATGAGTTCAAGGTTAATGGTTTTCATATTATCTCATTCAAGCCAGAGCAATTGAAAAAATTCTAGAAGATGCAAATTTCTAAAAGTGGGAATTCTTTAAAAATAATAATGTGAGAATTCTTTAGAAATAATAATAGTGGCAATGTTTTATAATACTCCAATACATTTTCAAACTGGGGAAATGACTGCTTCAGAAAGTTGTTTCTTGGTAGGTTGTTCCTCTGTACTAGGAATTACATAGTGTTTCCTCTACAATAAACTCATTCTCAGGAATGTTAAAATTTTAATTCAAACATGGATGGAACAATAATAAGTACACCCAAGCACTCTTAAACCCCTTCTTTATAAATCGCTCTTCCAATTCCATCCCTCCCTTGAGGCTATTTACAATCCTCCATGACACATGCTCTGTACCTTCTTGGTTCAAGGAAAACACACCTACAGCATTTCAAATTAACTACTGACCCTTACTCTCACACTATAAACAAACCCTTTTCAGAATCTCAATTGCATTGTGTCCACATTGGTTAAAGCTGGAAGCCTGGTGACCTCATGTGGTGTTAGCTTCTCCCATGCACCAACAGCATCCGCCTTTCTACTCAATTACCCCCTTTGGTGCCAGAGGATCGCTACCAATGAACATACACAATGGGCTTCTGCTTCATTACACTAACCAACAGCAGGATAGAAATAAGCAGAAGAGGAATAAACAAGCTAATTTATCATGAGGACAGAGCAAGCGTTCACCAGTCTTTCCATGGAAAACTTCAGTGGTTAACAGGAATCCAACAGTTTCAGGGTGATGTTTATGATCTTATAGATTACTGACAGCTGCAGGAGAAGGTCACAGATTATAGAATTTTGCAGATTAACGGGTGTGAACATAAGCCTACACACACACATAGATGAACTCTGCCTTTAAGACTCTAAGGACCTATATAAAATCTACTCAGTAATTATTTAGGGAAGCACAGCTCTGAGCTTTGGATAATGGGGGCTGACACCCTGGTAATTTGTCCCAAGTGTTCAACCTGACTGTGGGGCCTCTTTTATTCATCCTGGATGAGGTGGTCAGGAGGGACCTGGCCTCTTTGTGAAGAGGATCTGGTGCCCCCCTTCATTAGACAAGGGCACAGCGGTTGATTAAATTAACAACTGTGGAGGGCTTCGGTCCCAGTTCCCAGACATTAGCACCATCATCCAGAACAAATTAAAGTCTCACAGCAATTAAGCAGATTTTTAAAATGAATTTCCCATGGTTCAATGGATCAACAACAATTTTGAGAAATACAGCAGAGCTTAGAAAGAAGGCAAAGGAATTGCTGAATTCCAAAGGGCAGAAGATGACAGCAAATCTATGTGAAGTAACTCTGCTAAAGTAGGGCTTCTGCATTTCTTTCACATAAAATTAAAAATATATACTCACCAGAGATGAAGAAATTGACATTTAACAAAAGTGCATTAAGATGGGGGATTAGAAAGATTTATTTTTCTATTTTATTTTAAATTCCTTTAACATCATTATATTCTTGTGCAAAAATATAAATATATATAGAAAAGGAACAAAAATAACTACTTTTAGTCACTAGATTTTAAACTCAAACAAACAGACTTCTCTGACTTTGGCACTGGAATCATTCATAGCTCTTGACCCAGGGGCAGCAGGGTTCCGAGCTGGCAGGGGCTTGTATCTGCAGCCTCCACAGGACCCAGTGTGGTATACCTCCAAGAAGCCATTCCTGGGAAAAGACTCAGACTAACAATAAAATAGTCCATAGCATATTCTAAGGGCTTTTTACTTACTTGACTAGGATTGAACTGAGGGTTTTTGTTTGTTTTAAAAAGCACATTTTCTTATTTAATCTCATAGTAATGTCATGACGTAAACATTATAACTCCTACTAGGACCTGCTTAGAAGAGAGCACTTAGATCCTGGGATGAAGTAATGTGTTTAAGGCTGCATTGCCAGCAAATGGTGAAACCAGGATGTAGCTCAGTGGTAGAATGTTTGCTTAGCATTCCTGGGGTTCAGGCCAGATCTTAAATGATGAAAATAAGTAAATTAAAAATCCCACCTAGTAGGTAGGTACCAAATCAGAGAGCCAGAGCCTCAGAGGCCCCCAACATCTCATCACTGAAGCAGACCAAAAATGAACCCAACATGGCTCAGGGAAATTTTGTGGAAGAGGGGGCAGAAAGAATGTCAGAGCCACATGTTGGGTCATGATATGCAGAGACATTTAGCTTACCCATAACTGTGGGCTAACTCCACAATGCATGACCCATATACCTCAACAAGGAGGGCCCAAGGGGAGGGAGTAGGTCACGGATGAGCCTAATAATGGTACCAAACTGACTGTATTTGCTGAATGCAAAAGTAACTAATAAAGAAAAAAAAAGGAAAAAAAAATTCCATCTAAATCCATACCAAAGATTTTGCCTATATTCATAGTACAGAATGTTCATTTCTAATGGACTTTGCCTACTCTTTAAAGCACTAAAGCACTGATGATGGGTCCATAGCAGAACAAAAGAAAGAAAAAGAAAGAACGAAGAAAGAAAGAAAGAAAGAAAGAAAGAAGGAAAGGAAAGGAAAGAAAGAAAAGAAAGCCAGCCAGGCTTTTAATCACAGCTCTCGGGAGGCAGAGGTAGAATTGCTGTGAGTTCAAGGCCACTCTGAGGCTACCTAGTGAATTCTAGGTCATCCTAGGCTAGAGTGAGACCCTACCTCAAAAAACCAAAAGAAAGGGCTGGAGAGATGGCTTAGCGGTTAAGCGCTTGCCTGTGAACCCTAAGGACCCCAGTTTGAGGCTCGATTCTCAAGGACCCATGTAAGCCAGACACACAAGGTGGTTCATGCATCTGGAGTTCGTTTGTAGTGGCTGGAGGCCCTGGTGTGCCCATTCTCTATCTGTCTGCCTAAATAATAAAAAAATAAGCAAAAAAGAAAGAAAGAAAGAAAGAAAGAAAGAAAGAAAGAAAGAAAGAAAGAAAGAAAGAAAGAAAGTTAGTTTTGCAAACAGCAGCAACAACTAAAAAGTGCCACTAGTTAAAAACAGACTGCATGGCAACAGGGTGACTCAGCAGAGTAAGAACTGCTATCTTCAAGTCCCTGTTTTTGCTCTATCTCTACCAGCATAAACCCTTCACTCTGGACCAGTTCCTCCCACCTCTAGCCAAAAAGTCTGACCAGGAATTTCAGTTTTTTTGTTTGTTTTGTTTCTTGAAGTAGTCTAGACTGACCTGGAATTTACTATGTAGTCTCAGGCTGGCCTCAAATTCACATTGATCCTCCTACCTCAGCCTCCCAGAGCTGGAACTAAGGGTGTGCACTACCACACCCTGCAGAAATTCAGCTTCGATGTCTTTCTCCTTCACTTTCACTTCCTCCGCTTTCATATTTCTCAATACTATTGCTCCTTCCTACCTCTGCTTGGATCTACTTGCAAGTCTCCTGGCTGCAGGCACATTTGGCACAGTAGGTTTCAATATGGTTGGGGAACCTGGAGGAGTGTGTAGGTGAGTTCATTTCTCCCCCACCAGATCCACAGTCGATAGTGGATGCAAAGGTGACAAACTGCATGAATGCTGTTGATCTCAAAGTACAATCATACATAAATCCGAAAAATTCTTAGAAGGAAAATGTAGAAAGAAGTTTTTATCTTTAAGAGTTTGTAGTAAAACTATGGGGTATTTGAAAATAAGTTCCTTCAAGATAGTCCTCATAGAACAGAAGAAACACTTCTACATCTTAAAGATAATAAATTTCCATTATCATTCAACCTATCCATTTGAATATTCAAACTTTGGGAGTATATGCACTAAAGCATGTCCTCTTTAAACTTTATTTACCAGTATAGATAAGAAGCATATCAATTCTCCATACTTATGGCCAAGGAAAGATCAAAATATGACAAGACATAATAATAATTAGTCCAACAGTGAACAAAGGGAATAAAACCCCTTATGAATGGTTAGAACACTTGGTTTAAGCCATATTCTGTCACCCAATCTCTTCGGATCTTAGTTCACTCGATATAATAGGTGAACATCCCTTTACAACTCCAAAAATTATTCAATATTATATATATCAAAGCATACATACCATAAAGGCAATAATCTTTTATGTTCAAGTGAAAAACTAACAGCCCCTCTTCATTTAAACAGTAATAGTCTAGAACATAACATTGCTAAATGTAGGGCATTTCAATATATCTGCCAATAGGTCCAAAGTATCCACTTTGCACTGATCTGTGGTAACAACTATATGTCAAGGTAAGCAAACTGAACCATCCTCATTCTCATATATGGTTTTATAGAGGTTATATTTTAATCATTATTCTTTTTTGAACATTAAAAAAATTATTTGAGAAAGAGGGAGAGAAAGAGGCAGAGAGAGAGAGAGAGAATGAATGAGCGCTCCAGGGCCACCAGCCACTGCAAATGAACTCCAGACACGTGCACCACCTTGTGCATGTGGCTTACGTGGGTCCTGGGGAATTGAATCTGGGTCATTTGGCTTTGCAGACAAGTACCTTAACCACTAAGCCATCTCTTCAGCCTTTAATCATTGTTCTTATTTAAAAATTCTGGTAATACAGCTTTATAATTTTAGCTAATGTGTCAATTGTTAATATTTCATAAACAAAAGATCATTTTTCCTCTCAAAGTTTGATGTTCAAAGGTCTCTTTCATACATTTCATACCTAGAAGGAAAAACCATAGTCCCAACGGATGATGCCTTCAATCTTATCACACAAAGCTGAAAAGCAATTACGGTCCACAGTGTAGCAAGCACAGGTGGAATATTCTCTTCTACATATAAGTGAAATCTATGTTAAAGCCTTCCTACTATAGACAGACACAAGTACTTGTCAGGAATTTGGTTGTTTTGGTTATTGTTGTTGCTTTGTTTTGGACAGGCCCAGGCTCTTATGCATTGTAGGAAAGTGGGTATGCTACCACTGAGAGATGTCCCTGGCCTCAGATCCAAACTTTAAAGTCAAAATATTAAGATTCAAATTAAACTATGTGAAAATTGATATAATATTAAACCAAAATAATAATGATGAATCTCTATAATTACCAAATAGGTGAGTGACATGCTTCTTGGGCTACTGGGTAGCACAGACTATGCTAACGGAAAGGCCAGAGAGCAGGAATGCTCAATTTCTACTCATATCTAAAATCATTAAGAAGCAAAGATATACTTCCATAGTTTTAACAAGCACAGGATAACTCCAAAATTATGCAGATGTATACTAAGAAGTTACTTAATGGTAACTACTAACTTAGAAGTGACTCATAAAGCGATTGCTCTAACACTGGCGAGCAGGTACAGCTGTGGAGCTCATATCTTCTCATTTAAATCCCACAATTTCCCTATAAATGTAGTTAGTTAGGGTTATATGACCAAAAAGAATATCATTAATGATGACAAGTCCAGAGAACAGAATTCAGGGACTGAATTCCAAAAGCCTCAGATTTACCAAGATGTTGGCTAACCACCAGCCCTTGTGGCCTTGTTCCTTTTTTATCAAGAGGCCCCCATATACATTCAGAGTAACCAAGCCAATCCACCCTGACTGGATGCCTAATTTATGCCCCTGGTCCCAATCACCAAGTGACTTAGCCTCTCTGGGCCCCTCCAAGCTTGAAAACGCTTTCTGCTGTATTTTCTAAGAATAAATAATGCTTTGTTTAATTTGGCCTTCTATTTTGTGTATACCTGATAGTTCTTTGCAGGTTTGAAGACTGGAGAGTCACTGACTTCGGGAAGTTCTAGTAACCAATGAATGCCTGGCATTCAAACCCTTTAGCTAAGCCCAATCAGAGGTAAGAAAGACTTCATTGCTCTCAAAACCTGCAACAGTAAAAAACTGAAGTTTGTAGCATAGAAATGTTTTGCCTAGTTTACAAAGATAGTCTGGAAACAAATAGATAACTACTATTGATTGATTCAGTAATCTGGCAATTACTACAGCAAGATTACTTTGAATAGAAGGATTAGTAATACATTTTCCTTTTCTTTTTCTTTGAGGTAGTTGAGATTGAAGCCAGGTCCTACTATATCATAAGTAAATTCTCTCTCTCTCTCTCTCTCTTTCAGCTACATCCACCACCCTCTTTTTACTTTTTATCTTGAGGCAGGATCTCATTAACCATACTTTTATCACAGCCTCTTGAGAGCTAGGGTGATAGGCCTGCAGGACACTTACATCTACAGTGAGGTTTACAATGATCCAAAGGCATCACATTTTTCAGGAATCCGGTGATAAGCCTAAATCATCAAATATCTAACAAAATTACTGTAATAATTTTGCTTGTAGGAAGCATTACTATCTTCCCTAGAAAGAGCTGGGGTCAGCCCTAACCCAGACTACTGTCTCATAGATGTACTAACCCTGTCTTTGTTAAAAATTCTAGTCTATAGCCGGGCGTGGTGATGCATGCCTTTAATTCCAGCACTCGGGAGGCAGAGGTAGGAGGACTGCTGTGAATTCGAGGACACCCAGAGACTACATAGTGAATTCCAGGTCAGCCTGAGCTAGAGTAAAACGCTACAGAGAAAAACAAAAAACAAACAAAAAAATTCCAGTCTAAACTGGGCGTGGTGTTGCACACCTTTAATCCCAGCACTTGGGAGGCAGAGGTAGGAGGATTGCCATGAGTTCAAGGCCACCCTGACACTACATAGTGAATTCCAGGTCAGCACGAACTAGAGTGAGACCCTACCTCAAAAAACCAAAAACAAGAAACAACTTAGTCATTAGTCATATACATCTTCCTTCCCTTTTTTCTTTTAACAAGTGAGAGGAGTAAGGGAAGAAGGTAATGAAGAGATTATTTTGATACTTGGTTTTGTTTTTTTTTTTTTTTTTTTTTTTGGTTTTTCGAGGTAGGGTCTCACTCTAGCTCATGCTGACCTGGAATTCACTATGTAGTCTCAAGGTGACCTCGAACTCACAGCAATCCTCCTACCACTGCCTCCCGAGTGCTGGGATTAAAGGCGTGCACCACCACACCCGGATTGATACTTGTTTTAAGAAAAAAGAAACAAATGCTAATTAAAAGATAGCAGTGGTCTTTTAAGTTTAAATATAAACAGATCATCATGGCTTTTTTCCTTCCTTTTCATCAGTTATACCCAGAAATATGTTCTCACAGAGCAAAATTGTTGTCTAGGCATGCCAAAGAATGGAGCCAGGGTCTCTGTAATAAATACAGACTCATGGACCAGCAGGTTCTGTATAGCCAGGGACTAAAAGAGATACAAAGATGTCAAAGGTCTAAAGGTTCCAACCAAGACCTACTCTCTAATGATATGAAGAAGCCCATTCTTTCTAAGTAGAGGCATGCTATGTAAGTGACATCAAGGCCCATGGTGCAGTCTATACAAAGCCTCTGCAAAAAATCTAAAAAATAGCAGGAGCCTGGTTCACACAGGACAGAACTAGCTTAAGAGAACAGAGAAAAGAAAGGAATGTGGGGGTGTGTCTATCCCATTAGAGGCATTCCACACTGGAGCAAGTTACAACCTAAAGGACAGTTGACAAAAAGTATAAGAACCCGAATAAAAGAAACTGGACTTCAAAAATGCCCACTATACCTGGAGAGAAGGCTTGATGTGATACAATATGGAACCTAGCTTCATGTTTGTGATCTTCTGGAGGTGAGCATGCTAAGCAAAGACTTGCAAGATCCTTTCAGCTAAGTTAGATGGTGCTTCTTGACTGCTTGGTTCAACAAAAGCAAAGACAGAAATGGGGGAATTTACAGTACAACCCATGATATACCTCTCATGTCACATCACAAGCTGGAGCTTTTAACAATTGAACTCTAGTTTGGTAACAAGATTTCTCTACAAGATAAAGAAAGCACAGAGATGCAGTATGATGGATTTTGTGGCTTCTTCTATATATAAATATAGGGACATGTAACTTTCCCCCAAGCTCACTAGGTTTGTGCTTTATAAAAAGGTACAAAAGTTGGCCATATGTTTTTATTCAGGAAGCCTCTGACAAAGTATTAAAGCTAAACACAAGGACTTTGCTTTAGGTTAAATAAGTAAGGGCCCTACCTCATGTTTGTTTGGCCTGGGTTGTTTGTTTTGTTTTGTTTTAGAGTTTTAAATTTCTAGCACTTCCCCAAACAAAAGTGCCAAGAATTCAGCACACTCTAATAGGCAAAGGAGGAATTCAGGGCTTGGTTTTGTTTTCATTCTACTGTGTTCTTTAAGCTCCACATAGCACAGGGCACTGTATGCAATTCTGTGGTTCTGTAGATTAGCCAAAACAGAAAGCACACAAAGGCAAGAGGGAGAAGATGGATTACTGTTATTTTCTTTAAATACTATAACATGAGAGTCTGTGAAACACAAGTTGGGAATGTTCTGTGGATTATCTCTGTGGGAGTCTTGAGCAGAAATCATATGATCTTCATGAGAAATTCGAAGACAGTTAGAACTTTAGCTGCTGAGACCAAACCATGGCTCTGATCTATAAAGTTTGCTCCTTCCTTTCCTGAGACCCACCAAAATGAAGTAAACCAGATGAATGGAGAGGTCCTTTTACCTTTACAATTTGATACTGTCCTCAACCCCTACTTGTGCAAGCCACCACTAAAGTATCCAGATATAGTGGGCTTATGCTTGCACACATTTATTGTAGAACCAACCATTTTGTTAGTCCATAATGGATTGAGATCCCCAAAGCAGGGATTACTGAGGTACCTTCCTATGGATACTTTTTTTTTTTTTTTTTTTTTTTTTTTTTGGTTTTTCAAGGTAGGGTCTCACTGTAGCCCAGAATTCGCTCTATAGTCTCAGGCTGGCCTCAGATTTGCTGTGATCCCCCTACCTTGGCCTCCCAGGTGCTGGGATTAAAGGCATATGCCACCATGCCAGGCAAGGATGCTTTTATTAGATTTTTTTTTTCTTTTATGTGCCCATGCTCCAACATCTCTAGGCTGCCAATGAGAGTGAGTTTCTGTGGCATGTTGTCACAGATGGCTCACAGTTAAGGTACTTGCCTGCAAAGCTTAAGGGCCCTGGCTAGACTCCCCAGTACCCACGTAAAGCCAGATGCACATGGTGGTGCATGCCTCTTGGGTTAGTTTGCACAGGCTAGAGGCCCTGGCATGCTCATTCTCTCTCTAAATAAAGAAATAAATAAAAATTAAGTATTTTTTTAAATTGTGCACTTAGAAACCTAAACCTATTAATATATTGGGTCATTCCCTCTCCTTCTGACTAGATGTTTAAAATTGTTAGATTCACAAGTCTGGAAGTATTTGACAGAGTGGGGGCTAAGAGGATGAAAAGAATGGGTAATAATGTCCTCATCTAAGAGCAGAAAGGGACAAAAAGAAAGCAGGAGAAACAGTGCTCAATAAGACACTCAAGCAGGTGTCCAGTCTTCAAGACAGTAGGTTCCAGGATATTTAATCCTCATGCAATCCATTTTTAGGATAGGAAGGCTTTGTCCCACACCACAGTTAAGTGAGGGAACCAGAGAGCTTGAGACTTAACTAGAGACCACTGAATCCATGCATTGTCTGCAGGGTCCCAGCCAAATCTCCATCTACTCCATCGTGCTCTTTTGAGACCAAGAGTTGTCAGTCTTTGGGAAGGCTGTCCAGGATGAAGGCAGCAGTTAGCTGACCTCCAGTCAATTTTCATGACCTTGGCCTTATTTATCTAGGGCTTAAAAGCACTGAGTCAATACCTGGACATGGTGGCACATGCCTTTAGTCACAGCACTCAGGAGGCCAAGGTAGGGAGATCACTGTGAGTTCAAGGCCACCCTGAGACTACATAGTGAATTCCAGGTCAGCCTGGGCTACAATAAGACTAACTCAGGGAAAAAAAAAAAAAGCCAGGCATGGTGGTGCACACCTTCAATCCCAGCACTCCAGAGGCAGAGGTGGGAGGATCACCATGAGTTCAAGGCCAGCCTGATACTTCATTGTGAATACCAGGTCAGCCTGGGCTAGAGTGACAGCCTACCTCAAAAAAACAAACAAAAACAATAAATCAAGCTGTGTGTGGTAGTACACACCTTTAATCCCATCACTTGGGTGGCAGAGGTAGAAGAATAGACATGAGTTGGAGGCCAGCCTGGAACTACAGAGTGAGTTCCAATTCAGCCTGGGCTAGAGTAAGACCCTACCTTGAAAAACAAACAAAACACTGACTCAACAATTTTCAGACCAATTACCTTTTTTCCTAAAGAAAAATCACAGGCTAGAGCTAGAGCAATAGCTCAGCAGTGAAAAGTACTTGCGTGCAAAGCCTGTTGGCCTGGGTTCAATGTTCAATTCCCCAGTACCCATTTAATGCCTGTAGACTAAGTGATGAGTTCATCCGGAGTTACTCTGCAGAGACAAGAGTCCCTGGAGTGCCCATTCTCTCTCTTTCTCCTTGCAAATAAAAACTAAAAACAAAATTTAAGAAAAATCACAATACCTTGAGAAAACAAATGTAGTAGCTGGGCCTTTTGTTTTGATTCCTTCTGCTTTCTTAGAAACGTGTATCTGAGCTGGGCATGGTTTTAATCCTAAACCAGAGGTAGGAGGATCACCATAAGTTCAAGGCCACCCTGAGAGTATATACTGAATTCCAGGTCAGCCTGGACTACAGTGAAACCCTACCTCGAAAAAAGAAAAGTATAACTGATGATAAAGCCATGAACTAGCCCAGGGAACTAGCCAGAAGTTTAAGAATTTGCACGAGCCAGGAAAAGTTTTTGAAAATAAAATAAAGATATCCTTTGCTGGGATTATTAAGAGACTGGAGCGAAAAGGAGAAAAGGCAGCAGAAAACTGTGCTTAAAGGCCCAGAATTTAAAGAGATGGAGAAAGAAATGATGGCTCAGTATGAGGGTATGACACCAAAAGTGGATTTGAGAACCTCGGCACAGTTATGTCCTAAGAAATGAATGCACAGACTTTACTTTTTCTTTCCCTGTATTTCCCTCCATATCTACATGACCCTCTCTTCTTCACCAGCTACATTAAGGCCTGTTGTGTACACTGATACCAAGGGGAATTCTGTGGGTCTATCATTTCACAAGTATTCTATACAATCAGCCATCTTTTTCTCTGTATGATCATATCTTTGTGAGAGAGGTGGCATGTAATTTTCTCAGGATCAGCCCTCTCAAGCATGGCTTGCAAGCACAATCAGCTCAGAGTAGCTGTACTAAGGAGTTTTTAAGTTCTGGAGTTAGAGTTGCTTATTAGGGAGTAACCAGGTCATTGATCAGCGCTCAGGTTTAGTGGGAGTGTTCAGCTTGGTGATGGGCAAAAGTTAACAAAGAAAGAAAGAAAAGAAAAGAGAAAAAGAAAATAAAAGGGAGACTGAGCTTTCATATCTGTTTCATCTGTGCAGAATCCTGTTCTTCACCCTCGCCACTTTGTGTCCTATGGAGATGAAGAGGGTAGAAGATGAGAAGTAGTAGGCAATAAGAGCATAATTTGTAGGGGTTCAGTTGTAGTCCTCTGACTATTATTTTACCTTCAGAAAAGTTCCTGAAATGAACCTGAGGGTAATCAAAAAAAAAAGGGGGGGGGGGGAAATAACCATGACAACTTCTCTGGGATGTTGTGAACATTAGGTGAATTAGAATTGTCCATGGAGTCATTCAAAAAGCACCATCCACAGTGAGCCAGACATCTGTTCCTACTCAATCTGATGACTGCTTTTGGACCTTACAAGACTGTGTTTAGGATAGCATTTGGGGTTGTATGCAGGAGCAGAGAGCCAGTAATAAAAGACTAAAAAGCCTCAGTATTTTTTCTTTAATTCTGAAATAAAGGTGTTCCTCTTTTCTGTAATTTAGTAATCATCTTAGTATGTTCCTTTATAAAAAGTGAAAGTCAAAAAAACATTTCTTATGGGCCAGGTGCCTTTAATCCCAGTGCTTGGGAGGCAGAGGTAGGAGGATCGCTTTGAGTTCAAGGCCACCCTGAGACTACATAGTGAATTCCAGGTCAGCCTGGGCTACAGTGAGACCCTACCTCGGAGAAAAAAAAAAAAAATTCTTGATTTTTAGATCTAAAAATTTAGACTTGCCTTCCCCAACCCACAGCAACAGACATTTTGTCTGAATGCCTGTATCTGTCCCACTTTGTTGTTTAAAGCCACCATCAGAAAACCTCAGAGAAAAGACCTGAATGAAAACAACATGATTGTGTCTGTCTTGTAGAGTTTCTACTAAGATTGAGAGCTTCAAGCGACAGGAAGAATATAAGAGCCAAATGATGGGAAGGAGTGCTTTGGAACTGTCTTCCAGGTATGAAGTGGCCCCATTGCATTCATGAACTTACAGAGACTATCATTACTGTTCAAAACCTGCAAAATATTAGGCTCATCAATATCTCATCATAGATAGTAGAGGGAAGCAAAAAATAAAAAGATATCAAAGTAGAACAAGGACTAATTAGAAAGACCAAGTGGTTTGTAGAAGAGACAGAGGACAGGGGATAAGAAAAGGTAAGGGAAGGGATTGTAATTAAAATACATTATGTACATGTATGAAAATTATTCAAAAAAATGAGAGCTGCAAATATTCAAATATAGAAAAAGCCATTAGTGTTTTTCCAAAAAGCAAACTGTACCTTTTGTGGCATCAACTGGTGGCTCCTGGGAGCTGTGGGATTAGAATGTCTTCATTATTATCCTTGTGTATAGGCATAAACAAAATCTTCCCTTTGGGGTGGGGAACTGTTAACTTTTTTCCTATCACTACTCTCTAAAACCTTTTCTAGCTCCTGTCAATTCTTTCTCTTGAAAAAGGTCAGACATTTTATATAACTACATAAGTATGCCAAACCACCTGCTAGGGAAATAAAATCAAGCAATCTTCCTTTCTGGTTAATAAACTTGGATGCTCAGGCAATTGGATGATTCATACAATTATGGAGGCTGGACAGAAGTTGTAAGAAATGTGTAGGACTGGCATCCTAACATCTCCGAAGAATATCCTCCTTTGGCCTTGGCATGTACAGCTAGACTCCCTTTATCATCTCATAAGTATTCTTCCTTTCCATGTTACCCAGATCATGAACAATGAGAAATCAGTGACAGTTTTGTGATCCTCATTAGGTCTCTATGCATTCAAGCCATTTCTATTTAGACCCAAAGGTAAGGTGTGGGTAGGATTCCCTAATTGTGTATGTAATATTAAACCATCTGGAGTCTACTCTCATGTTTGACTAAATCAGGTAATCTGGAGCAATTTTACTAGATCTTTCTGTATCTTGGTTAAGTTAAATAGTGAAATGAGTACAAAAATACCAATAACAAGGCTTTGTGGATTAAAACAAATGACAGTGTGCACATTCAATACATGTTCCATATTATTTATAGTAATTTATTCACATTTATATTTAGACAAAATATTAGCATAGTAATCTGATTTACAGCAAAGCTTTTATTTCATGTTCTCAAATTCCCAACAAGTGATTCTAAGAAACCTCCATAGGGAGTCTTCTGTTGGTAAATTATGTTAGCAAGGGCTCCTCTAACTTACCTACAGTTTTAGCCCCCTCATGGCACCTCCCAGCACACATTTCTATCCTAAACACACTACAGGCTCTGATAAGCACTTTCTACATAAGGCTGGTGGTACATATGAGCTTTAATTAAATACTTTCATGTAATCTCAATAAATTCTAGATCTCTGTAGAAACATCTTTATGAAGCAGATAAGGTAAGAATCTTTCTAAAGTCTATGTGGATTTTAAAGAATATTAAAGGCCAAATTATTATAAAATGTCAACTAAGTAGGAAAGACTTTGTGCAGCTGAATTCCAAGTAGGGGAATTTAAAATCTCACAGTTACCCATAATGTTATTACCTCAAGGAAATATTTCTCACTTTTTCTACAGAAAGGGGAAAGCTGCAATACTAGAAGGCTAGATGGTGATCAGCACAGAGAAAATAATCATATGAAAGAATAATTCTTTTTTTTTTTTTTTTTTTTTTTTTTTTTTGGTTTTTCGAGGTAGGGTTTCACTCTAGCCCAGGCTGACCTGGAATTCACTATGGAGCCTCAGGGTGGCCTCGAACTCACAGCGATCCTCCTACCTCTGCCTCCCGAGTGCTGGGATTAAAGGCGTGCGCCACCACGCCCGGCGAAAGAATAATTCTAGCAAAAGCTTTGTAAAATAAGAGGTCTAACTTTTACAAATCTAAATAATGTTATTGTAATTTAAAAAATTACCACTCAAAAAAAATTGAGGTTCCATAGGATTCTGACAAACCACACAGGAAACTCCCTGAGTTGAGATGAAAAGGGATAGTTTAATTAGATATGAAACTTTACAAAATAAAAAGCATCATCAAATACAGAAAAGATGACTAACATAAGCCAAAAGACAATTAGTACATCAAATACAGAAAAGATGACTAACATAAGCCAAAAGACAATTAGTACTTTTCAAGATTCTCATTACATATAGCCAGGAGTGGTGGCACAAACCTGTAATCCCAGCACCTAGGAAGTAGAGGCAGGAGGATCAGAAGCTCAAGATCACTGTAAGCTACATAGTGAGCTTAAAGACAAGCCCAGGATATAAGAAACCCTTAATAAATTATATATATATATATATATATATATATATGTGTGTGTGTGTGTGTGTGTGTGTGTGTGTGTATGTGTGTGTGCGCGCACACACACACACACATACCAGGTACTCAGATACTTCAGGATCACAATTATTGCAACATCAATACATACCAAAATGTAATAAATAATAAATGCAGCAAGCATAATATTGGATTACTAGGAGCATGTGTATATACTCTGCAGTAACTGTAATTTCATTTAATTTCTCTAAATTTTTGCAACTTTCAAATAAATAACCACAACAGACCAAAGCCCATATGAATGGACCAATCAAGACCATCAACAGTTTCCTCTCAATAAGACAATGATATAGCACAATAGGGCATATATACTACAACACTGAAAGAAGAAGATGAAGAACTAAGGAGATCACTTAGAAGGTAAAGCACTGGACTCATTAGTTGAATGACCTGAATTCAGATCCTCAGAACCCAAATAGAGCTGGAGGTAGTAATCCCAGTACTTCTATGGCAAGATGGGAAGCAGAGACAGAAGAATGTCCTGACGCTCACAGGCCAGCCAGCAGGGGTGAACAAAAGGCCCTGTCTGTAACAAGGTGGAAGGTGAAAACCGACACTTAAGACATGTGTCATGGCATTCATATACTCATATTCACACTTGAAAACATTCACATACACACACATAACAAAGATGAAAAAAGTAAATGAGCTGGGTGTGGTGGTGCTCACCTTTAAATCCTAGCACTTGGGAGGTAGAAGTAGGAGGATTGTAGTGAGTTTGAGGCCACCCTGAGACTACATATTGAATTCCAGTTCAATCTGGGCTAGCAAGACCCTACCTGGAAAAAAAAAAAAAAAAGATAATTGGTGATTTGTTGATATTTGAGTTTAAGTTTTGAATATTCTCACTTATGAGTTTTCTTAAAACAATGCAATAATTATCCATCATCCAATTATTGATCATCGTCCTTTCCATGGTTTTAGGAAAAGGGTACAACCTCTTTAGCCAACGAATCTCCAGACCTAATTAACCTGAAGCTGAGAAACTGCATACCATGGACTAGGAATTCAAGTTCATAATTTTTAGTTGGCGTGCTTTTGTTTCATTGTACATGGTTTTCATCCCCAACCCCACCAGCCACTCCTATAGCTACTTTTCCTGAAATAAATTTGCCAAGCATGAAAGCAAAGGGAAAGTATTTTTAAATTTTTCTGCTGGCTTGTTTTTCAGGAAGATAAAGATTAAACTATACTTCTAAACCATTTTTTTTTTCCTTTTAGGGTTCCAGGTATGATACTTTAAATGAATTTAAATTCTTTTAAAATGAATTCTAAACATTAAAGAAGTTGGCCAGTTAGTAAGCTTTCTAAAAACATAAGGAAACCATCAGATACCTAATTTCACAGCATCTCCAAGTTTTTACAAAAGCATGAAATAAATCACTGCATTTATAATTACCCAAGTTATACCATATAATAACTGAAAAGCCACATATACTATGGCCACTTAAGAAAGCATCCTTTCCTCCCTGGCTAACTACAGCTGCATTAGGAAGACTCCCATCAGGACCCTTGGTACCACAAGTTGCAATGCCAGGAAACAGTGGAGTTCTGCTCTTGCTGAGGAACAGAGGTATTTTTTGATCTCTACCTTGACTTCCCAACCTTCAGAGTGTTTTTCCAAGTGCTGGTTCTCAAGCCGAGCGTAGTGGTGCACAGCTTTAAACCCAGAACTTGGGAGGCAGAGGTAGGAGGATCACTGTGAGTTCAAGGCTACCCTGAGACTACATAGTGAATTCCAGGTTAGCCTGGGCTAGATTGAAACCCTGCTTTGAAAAACAAACAAACAAAAAATCCATATGCTTGAAAACTTTCTCCTCAGAGCCAGGTGTGGTGGTGCAGAGGTGGAAGGATTGCCATGAGTTCAAGGCCACCCTGAGACTACATAGTGAATTCCAGGTTAGCCTGGTCTGAGACCCTCTCAACCACCCTCCCTAAAAAGAGTAGGATCAAGTACCAGTTCTACTGGTCCACTTTGCTAAACAGTTTCATCGATTTTCCAGTTTAGGGAAGCTGAGTAAGGAAACATATCACTTACCTTTTGTTAATATTCATTCCCCATGTTTGAAACTTACAGAGTACTCAGGTACATAAATTTGTTTAAGAGCAAAATTACTACTTTCCATGTGGAAGAAGTAAAAGTTATCCAATGTGGGCTGTAAATAATCTGATCAGTCTCATGACTAGAACTGGGGACAGAGTCTTTGCAGCTGAGAGAGAAGGAAAGGCAAGCAGTAAGAAAAACTTCTTTAAGAAGTTTTTTGTTGTTGTTGTTGGGAATTCCAAATGAATTCACATCTCTTGCCTACCTGTAATTCTCTGGTGTGTTTGTAATGTTTCTTACAGAGTGAAGGAAACCAGAATATATCACCACCAAATTGCTTCACTCCATCAGTAACTCTGCACCCTCAAAAGCCAACCCTGCTTATCTTGTCAACTCTCTTAAAAACTTAACTATCCTCTGTTGAAGATCCTATGGAAGCCAGAGTTCTAAGCTGCTGTTATTTTTTGGTGAGGTTTCCCCTACATAATACACACTGGATGTATTAATACGCTTGCTTGGTGTTCTCTTAAGAAAAGTATGATATAGGGATATTTTTCTTTTCTAAGGAAAGTTGGAACTAAAGCAGTTTGTTAGCCTAGGGCATCTACATAAGTAGGACTTGCAGGGAAGGTTGATGCTATCTAGGGTGGTCACTAACCAAGTTCTATTGGCAAAACACCTTGGCATTACTTCAGAAAAACCCTGCTTTGAATCAACAGCTGTTCTAACTCTAGAAATTCTTTTTTTTTGTTTGTTTGTTTGTTTGTTTTTCGAGATAGGGTCTCACTCTAGTCACTATGGAGTCTCAGAGTGGCCTTGAACTCACAGCGATCCTCCTATCTCTGCCTCCCAAGTGCTGGAATTAAAGGCATGTGCCACCACTCTAGAAATTCTTAGGTTTCCAGTCACCACTCACAAAGAAGACTTGGATCTCTGCGGCAACCTTGAGACTCCTGAAATCACACTAGTTCCAGAAGTGCTCCAGAAAAACTGTAATATGGATAAAAATCTCTCTAAGCCCAGGAGATCAGCTTCAGTATAGAAAATAAAAAAGAAAAGAAAGGAAGTACACATCAACAAACACCAGGAAACTGTTATGGCTCGCTGGTGGTGCAAAAACCTCAGAGGAAGGTCAGACAAGGATAATAGGCCAATTTAATTCTGAAAGCACAAGGTGCAAGAAATTTTATTATGGTCTGCCACTGGAATCACACAGGATCCAATGGCATCTAACTGCAACTGCTCATCAAGGGAGACAGACGGTGTAATTGTAACCGCGGCGTAATCACTGCCAGCGCAGAGACCGCTTCCTTCAACTCCCAACAGAGAAGTATTAAGATCCTGGTAAATCCAACACAGGGAAACATGGAGATTCTAACATGGCATAGCGAAACAAAAGCCAACACGGGTGTGGTGTGGTGTGGTGTGTGTGTGTGTGTGTGTGTGTGTGTGTGTGTGTGTGTGTGTACAGTGAGGATTTCAGAAACAGGGAGTTGACACTGTTTGGCCCACACGGAGGACATTAGGAAACTCTCATTCAGGAACTCCCCTTCTATATGAAGCTTCTCCCACTCTCCTTTGTTCAAAACAATTAGCTCCGACGTTACACAATTAACAGTGCCAGAGTCCCTGCAACGTTTGCCCATCAAACCCGGGTCTGGAGACAAAACGCCGCGCCCTCGCCTGGAGGCGCCGTGACCCGCGCAGCGCTCGGGCGGTCGGGGAGGGCGCTCCCGCCAGGGGCCCGCAACCCCGCTGCGCTCCACGCAGCTGGCTGGGATTCGCCGCCCAAACCTGACGGCGCCTACCCCCCAGCCCCCACCAGGCGCGCCTGCTCAAAAGTTAGTGCTAAAGTTGTGCCGGGATATCCCAATTTCGATGGGAAAGGGCCATAAGATGGAGACAGCTACAAGGAAGGAGTTTTTCCTCGTGGATGCTAAAGATAAGGTCTTCTTTGCCAGAAGGCCATTTGGCTCCGAGAGGTTCGGAAGGTGAGCATTAGTGATCTCCGCCCCAGGTTTGGGAGCTGTCACTTGAAGACAAGCCAGTAGGGACGCCAGGAGAGGACCCCGGGCTCGCGACGCTAGGAGCTTTAAGCAAAGGGGGAGGGAGAT
Organism: Dipus sagitta; assembly: GCA_036346955.1. Classification (NCBI taxonomy): domain Eukaryota; kingdom Metazoa; phylum Chordata; class Mammalia; order Rodentia; family Dipodidae; genus Dipus; species Dipus sagitta. Next base: position 60,706,516 of record CM070788.1, read on the forward strand.
GCCAGACGGGGCAGAAACAACACCTTCCAGGCACGCGTTTCCCTGCGCCCTCCAAGTTTGTGCGGGGCCCGCCAAGGACTCTCCCAATCCATCCTACCCCATCCGGCCTTGAGCCCTAAGCTCCAACCAGGGGCTGGAAGGTTGGGACCTCAAAGGCAGCCCTGGACCCTAGCTAAATGCGTTTACACTCGCCCCGGCCAGCCTGTCTTAACAGCTTGGGGTTGGGGCTGGGCGCAGTTCCCCGACTCTGGTTGTTTCTAATAAAGTCGATTACGTTGCTCTCCTGGAGCTGATTGGAAGGGAACAGAGAGGAAAGGGGGGGGCGAGAAAGCGGAGTGTTGGGGGGGAGCAATCAACTTTGTGACCCAGCGCTTCCTCGCGATCCGTCGCCATGCTTAAGGTCCACCCCCACCCCCTCCAGTCTTTCAAGTGGATACTGAAACTAGGCCAAAACTTTTCCCCTCCTTTTCTCTTTGCCACTAGACTGGATTGTGCCCCACGGAGCCCCATGGAGCTCTGCTTTCTTAAGCACAATAGCCGGACTAATTAGATCATAGAGGCAAGGCAGTGATACTGTAACAAGTAGCCCAAGAGGCAGAGGGAAGGGCCCCGAACATAGGGAAAAGGGGAAAGTTTGCAGCTCTCACACTTACCTATCAAGCCTCCCACCAGAAAGGCGACGATTTGGAACACCAGCAGAATCCCTCCAACAATGCACAGCTTCTTGGTGCTCATGTTTTCTATAATTGCCCCAGCCATTTTTACGCCCCCCTTTTCTTTTCTCCCGTAAATAAATGTTTTAGGGTGTGCTTTTTGCTCCCTCCCCTCACACTCTTTCTTCCCTCGCCTCCTTTTTGGGCGCTGCAAACTTCAGGGTTGCGGGAATACAGCGAGGATGGGATCCGGACGAAAGGCGCCCCCGTGGATCCCCTAGCGCAGCCGCTCGGGCTCCCCAGATGCCGGGAGCTGAGACTGCGGCCGCTCCGCCGCCTGTGGACGCTTAAAGGAGCTGGGAAGCGGATCACATGACGCGCCTCCCTCCCTTTCTTCCTCCCTCCCTTTCGCGCTTCCTCCCTCTCTCTCCCCCCTTCCCTCTCTCTCTCTCTCTCCCTCCCTCTCTCCCTTCCTCCCTCCCTCCCTCCCTCTCTCTCCCACTCTCTCTGTCTCTCCCTCTCTCTCTCTCTCTGTTCCTCTTTGCCCGCCTGCCTGTTCGCGGATCGCAGCTCCCGCCTGTGCTGGTTACCGACTCCCGGGTCTGGCCTTCAGCCTGTCGGGCCCAAAACTGGAATGGCTGGGGTCTGGGGATTGTTGTTAAGTAAACCCCCGAAACATCATAAGTTTCATTTTCTAGTTCCTGAAGAATGAGGTCTAAATCACCCCTGGAACCTTTTGTAAACCCTTAACTTAGGCGTTGACTTTAGAAACAGTCCCCACCCCATTTCCAACCGCTAGAACTCACGGGGAAAGGAGAATTTTTTTTTTTAAAGGAACCCAACAGGTACTAAGTCAAAATACAGAGAGGAAACTAGGTTTCGGCTCAGGTTCTTTCTGCATGGCCCAACCTCAGTTATATCCAGCTGAAATCCCCACCTAGCTGCCCTTGGAGAGTCTAGCGCTCCAGCCAAACGAGACCACTGTTCTTTACTCCACCCTATGAGTTTTCTGCCTATTGCCTTAAAGCTCATAGCTTTAAACTTGATTCAAAAACCAACTTGTTAAAAACTTAATTTTCTCCTCTGTTCAATACAGTTTCACTTCTTCAGTAGCACTTACTAAATCCTATTGAGACGCCCACCAAACTGTCTTGTGCCTCACTGATAATTTTGTTTTCACATAAAGTCCATGGAGCTTACCATCCATTGTCACAGTTAGCCTTCCACTGAAACAGTAGCTTAATGAAACAAATTTGTGTTTCAATCTATTTCCAAAGTTAAAGTTTAAGATGCAGCTTTCACTATACGTACATAAATATTGACTGTGTGCTATGTTGCAATACTGATATTTTAAAATGTGGGTGTCAGCTGGGGGAGGTGGTGCACATGTCTAATCCCAGCATTTGGGAAGCTGAGGTAGGAGGATCACCATGAATTTGAGGCCAGCCTGTAGCTACAGAGTGAGTCCCAGGTCATCCTGGGCGGGAGTGAGATCCTGCCTCGAAAAACAAACAGACATGTGTATGTCTAGTTTAGTGTGAGCTGCTTTGATGCTAAAAAGAAAGAAAGAAAGAAAGAAAGAAAGAAAGAAAGAAAGAAAGAAAGAAAGAAAGAAAGAAAGAAAGAAAGAAAGGAAAGAAAAGAGAGAGAGAGAGAGAGAGAGAAAGAAAGGAAGGAAGGAAGGAAGGAAGGAAGGAAGGAAGGAAGGATAATAGATTTATTTGAAAAAAAAAAAAACAGCCCATGGTGGTGATACATGCTGGTAAGAACTTGGCAGGAGGATCAGGAGTTCAAGGCCAGCCTAGGCTACACATTAAAAACAACAAATAAATAAATAAAACCTTGGTTTTCTACACTACCTCCATTTACTTTCTGGAAAACTGAGTGCCTCCCAACCTTCACTTCCATTTTACCTCCTATTATAAGGAATTGATCCTCTAATGAGCTGTAAGTTCCTGGGATCTAGAGACCAATTCTTTTGTTACCCCCCATGGTGCCTAACAAAGTTCTCATTCTAGGATATCTTGCAAGGACTTTTGTGGGGTTAGTAAATAAATGAATGTGAAAGCAAGGCCAGTGTACATTTCAAAAGGTTAAAGGGGGCTGGAGAGATGGCTAAATGCCTGCAAAGCCTAGGGACCCAGGTTCAATTCCTCATGCACAAGGTGGCACATGCATCTGGAGTTCCTTTGCTATAATTGGAAGCCCTGGTGTGCCTGTTCTCTCTCTGTCTCTCTCTTTCCAATAAATAAATTAATAAAATATTTTTTAAAAAGCTTAAAGGACCTTATTTAATTTAAATAGTACACATAGTAAGTGGTACCTGTCATATCAGCTACTCAATAGGCTAATGCAGGAAAAGTTATCAAATTCAAGACCAGACTGGCAACTTAGTGATACCTGCCTCAAAATTAAAAGTGTGAAGAAGGTTGGAGATATAGTTCAGTGATAGAGCATTTTCAATCCCCCATTACAGGAGAAAGAGTGATCATGTTAAATGTAAATTTAGCCAGGCTTGGTGGTTTATGCCTTTAATCTCAGAATTTAGGTGGCTGAGGTAGAAGAATGGCTACCACAAATTCCAGGCAAACCTGGTCGATAGTAAGATCTGCCTCAAAATGAACAGAAATGTCAATAGTCGTTCACTAATTATGACAATGTACTTGTATTTTACATAACCTTCAAGGAAACGGGGTAGAGGGTGATCTGAATGGATTTGTTGTCCAATCTGCCCTCAACTCGGTCGTCTGTTTTTATTTTTCTTTTACAAAATGTCCACTTAGCCAATGCAACTTGCATTACCCAATATTCTCTTGGCTTAGTAAACATACCTCCACAAAACACAGTTTCTATTTCCATTCATGCATCTGATTACTTTTCCTTCTTTTTTCTTCATGCCTTCTTCCTGATAAGGGATTATTCTAAGTACTCTCTCCTCTGCTGTATTTCTGAACCTGCATTGCCTTACAGAAAATGTCATGTAAGTTACACTTCATATACAGGATCATGCCTAGACTAGACTTTCCTTAAGACAAGTACCAAATTACATATGTATAAAACTTCATCTTCTTGGCCTTTAACAGATCTTAATGTTCTAGGGCTGTACTTGGCCACTTCTTCTTTTTTTTTTTTTTTCATTTCACCCATTATCCATCAATTGTTTACTGACTTAACATGTCTCCCTCATGCCTTGAGGGTAACAAAGCTGTAAAACAGTTCTAAAGAAGCTCTGTTCTACTTGTTACTCACTAAATTGGGTCACCTTTTTCAACTCTGGGAACTCTTTCAAGAAAAGAAAGAGGCAGGATTGCTGTCAACAGTAGTGGTAAGTCTAACTGCTTCCCAAACAGAGCCTGGCAATTGTGGGTTATTGGCCTTACTTCTTTACTTCCTCGGATGCTTAGATCATATATACATATTTCTTTTTCCAACACAAATGGGTTACAGGGCATCATAAAACAAAAATGCCACTGGAGAGATGGCTCAGTGGTTAAAGTGCTTGCTTGCAAAACCTGACAGCTCAGATGCAATTCCCCAGTACCAACATAAAGTCAGATGCACAAAGTGGAACATGTGTCTGGAGTTTGTTTGCAGTGGCAGGAATTCCTGGTGTGCCTATTTTCTCTCTATCTCTTTCTTTCTCTCTTCTCTCTCCTCTATCTCCTTGAAAATAAATAATCCATATTATTTTTATTTTTTAAAAATGTTTTATTTACTTTATTTATGAGAGGAGAGAGAGAAAGAGGGAGAATGGGCACACACCAGGCCCTCCAGGCACTGCAAACAAACTCCAGACACATGTGCCACCATGTGCATCTGGATTAAGTGGGTTCTGGGGAATTGAACCTGGATCTTAGGCTTTGCAGGCAAGTGCCTTAACTGCTAAGCCATCTCTCCAGCCCCATAAAAATATTTTAAAAGCCAGGTGTGGTGGTGCACGCCTTTAATCCTAGCACTCGGGAGGCAGAGGTAGGAGGATCACGGTGAGTTCGAGGCCACCCTGAGACTACATAGTGAGTGCCAGGTCAGCCTGGGCTAGAGTGAGACCCTACCTCAAAAAAAAACAAACAAACAAAAATAAATAAATAAGAGGATGATTCAATATCAAGATTTATTGTCAGGACACATTTCACTATTTAAAAAGAGATGGTGTCATATGCACTTTAAGCAAGAACTATATCCACATGCAATGTCTTGGGCAGTTAAGTTCACTTAAGATTCATGAATTCAACTCATCTGGTTCCTGGTACAGCACATCCCACCATTCTGTTCACAAATGCACCTGTGCAGTAACTAACCTATCTCCTTAGGGTCTAGCTTCCTCATCCAGAAATTAGAGGCTTGGGATAAAATCCTGGTTCTGCACCAAGGTGATATCCCATTTTAAAGGGGCATTCCCATCCTGAAATCCCCATTTTACCCTTTCTTTGGCATTCCACATATATTGCAAACATTAGTCTTAACCAGTTACACCGTTATGTCTTACTGACTATGTAAACTGGGGAGATTACTTAACATTGGAATCTTACTTTCCTCAACTCTTAGAAAAAAAAAAAAAGGTAATAGCAACTCACACTTTGTGATGAGCATTAAACAAAATAATGTTAAGTGTGCCTAAGGCAAAGCGGGCACTCAACAAATGTTCCATATATTATAAGGGAGGCAGTTTCTGTTCCCAGAGAGCAAAACAAAACAAAACAAACCATAAAACCCCTAATTATAGTCTCTCTTATGAAATTGCCTCTTTGAACCCAGGCAACCTGGAAGGGCAGGTAAGACTCATTATAGGTTTCCAGAAGCCTCTAGTGAAAGGCAGCTGGCAGCTTGAAGTAGCAAGCCCCCTGTTGTTTCCCAGGCTTTAAAGAGACTGCTCTGCCTCCAAGGTTTCAACTCCTGTTATCACATGTGCTGGGTTCCAGAGGCAGAGGTGGAGAAAGAACCTCTTCTCTCTCACAGTATAGGCCAAATATGGTCAAAGGTACCACTTCATGCTCTTGTGGCTGCTCTGCTTCCCCGTGACTGCTGCACTCAGTCATCTCTTGGTTTCTTTGTCTGTTTCTGCTATGCATACACACAGTACAGGGAGGCACACCTGCTTTGGTGATGTATCACAATACTCGGCTTCATGGCGTGGAGTTGGTAAGCAGAATTCATGAATGAATGAATGATAAACAGGCAAGGTTCAGGCCAGAAGCTCAGGAAACAGCTCTCCACCCCCCCAACCCCCACACACACACATTCATACATACACATTGATGGCCAGTGGCAGGGAGTATAGTATAATTTAGACTTCACCTTAGCCCAAGCCTAAGCGGAGGGAAAAATGGGCTCTGACTGAGGTCAAGATCTAGCCCTTACTTCAATAGAGATATTGCAGATTATCTTGGAATTACTAAGGAACTCATGAAGGATGATTTCTCATTAATGTTGCTTATAGTGTGTGGTGGAATGCAGGGTGGAAAACCCAAGGGCTATATAAGAATAAAATATGGGGGCTGGAGAGCTGCCTTAGCAGTAAAGGCACTTGCCTACAAAGCCTAAGGACATAGGTTTGACTCCCCAGAACCCACATAAGCCAGACACAGGTGATGCATATGCACAAGGTCACACATGCACACAAGATCACACATGCACACAAGGTTGTACATGCATCTGAAGTTTGATTGCAGTGGCTATAGGCCCTGGCACACCAATTCTCTCTCTCTCTCTCTCTCTCTCTTTCTCTCTCTCTCTTCCTCCCTCTCTCTTATAAGCAAAGAAAAAAATGAATAAAATATGGACTGGAGAGTTAGCTTAGCAGATAAGGCGCTTGTCTGCAACATTTAAGGACCCAGCTTTGATTCCCTAGTACCCACGTTAAGCCATATGCACAAAGTGGTACATGCATCTGGAGTTCATTTGCAGTGGCTAGAGGGCCTGGTAAGCCCATTCTCTCTTTCAAATAAATAAATATATAATTTTTTATAGAATAAAATATATGATTTGGGGCTGGGAAGACGGTTAGTGGTCAAAGGCACTTGTTTGCAAACCCTGCCTCAGCACCTACATAAAGCCAAAAGTGTTGCAAGCATCTGGCATTTGTTTGCAGTGGCTAGAGATCCTGGAACCCCCATACAAATTACAAATAAAGTGTTGTTGTTTTTTTTTAAAGAAGAAAATACATGAAAGGCCTGCACCTTTCCTACTTCTACCTTGTGTTCATTACAAGAAACTGGGACAGCTGGCAGTAAAGCAGGGCACATAACTACCCAAATACCCAATGCAATAGTAGCCAATAGCCTCTGCTAACAATGGCAACAATTAAAATAGTAGTAAAGGAGACACTGTGTTGGTTGGAAGGATTATGAAGATCCATTGGGTTATTAGGTCAGGAAGTCTTAAAGAAGGACAGCTGTAAGAAGCAGAGAGGAAACCTCAAAGGCAAGGGGAAAATCTAAGGATGGTGCTCCATTACCTGTCTACAATCTCTTCCCTGCTCTGCTGGGCTTTACCTTTGTAGATAGCATGCTCCCAGTACTACAGAAAGGCTGTGATGGTGTGGAATGCCAACATGGTGGGAGAGGGGAATTTAAGACAGGAGGATGAGTTATAGATCATCTTGGCTACTTAATAGATGAGATAGAAGAAGGAGGAGGGAGAGAAGGAGGAAGAGTGAGAGAGGGAGAGAGAATGGGAGGGAGGAAGAGAGGGAGAAACAGAAAGAGAGGAGGAAGAGCAGTAAGAGGAAGAGGGGTTTACTTTTCTAAGAGATGCATTTCAGGATTTCACAAGATTTTTGATTTCTCAGATCACTTAACACTAATGTCCAGTCATCTTTTCACTGTGAATGATTAAGAGCAAGTGTTCTGACCCAAGACTACTTGGTATCTAAATCTTGGCTTTGCCACTTACTATATGTGTGCCTAGACAAGTTAATTGCTTTGTGCCTCAGTTCCCTCATTCATAAAATGGGATTAATAATACCCTTCCCCAGAAAATCTTTGCCAGCTATATTTCAGGTATGGGGGCCTAGAATATATTATATTGAATTAAATTTTTTTCTTTTCTTTTTGTTTTTCAAGGTAGGGTCTCAATCTAGCCCAGGCTGACCTGGAATTCACTATGTAGTCTCAGGCTAGCCTTAAACTCAGCAATTCTACTACCTCTACATCCCAAGTGCTGGGATTAAAGGCGTGCACCTTTAAATTTTTTTTGTGTATGTGTGAACTGCAAAATTTAAACACTAAAAACATATTCCAAAGCCAGGCCTTTAATCCCAGCACTTGGGAGGCAGAGGTAGGATGATCGCCATGAGTTTGAGGCCAGCCTGGACCAGAGTGAGACCCTACCTCGAAAAAAAAAATTCCAATTAATAAATAAGCATTTTACATATATTTTAAATTGCTAAGTAGAGCTGAATGTTGTGGCACAATGCCTTTAGTTCTAGCACTCAGGAGGCTAAGGTAGGAGGACTGCCAAGAGTTCAAGGACAGCCTGGGGCTACCAAGTGAGTTCCAGGTCATCCTGACCTAGAGTAAGACGTTGCCTTGAAAAACAAAAAATATTCAAAAATTTTAAGTATCAGAAAAATGCAAGTTAAAACTGCTTTCTGGGGCTGGAGATAAGGTTTAGCGGTTAAGGCACCTGCCTGCAAAGTCTAAGGACCCGGGTTCAATTCTCTAGGTCCCACATGAGCCAGATGCACATGGTGGTGCATGTGTCTGGAGTTCATTTGCAGTGCCTCGAAGCCCTGGTATGCCCATTCTCACACACTCTCTCTTTCTCCCTCTTTCTGTGTGTAATAAATAAATTAAAAAAAAAAACTGCTTTCTGAGATTCCATCTCACTCTACTCAGAATGGTTATCATCAAGAAAATAAAGCAGAATAGACAACAAGTGCTGAGAAGAGTATATGGAAAGAAGAATTCTTATCCCCTGTTGGTAGGAATGTAAATTGGTATGGCCACTAAGGAAATTAGTGTGAATGTTTCTCAAGAAACTAAGAAGAGAACTACCTACCACATGGCCCAGCTAATCAGGGCATGTATCTAAAGTCCAACCACAGAAGTACTTGCTCATTCAAGTGTATAGTTACCCTATTCACGATAGCAAGATGTCCATTAACAGATAAAGAGAATGTGGAATTTTAGTCAACCACTAAAAAAAAAAAAGTAGGCCAGGTGTGATGGTGCACACCTTTAATCCCAGCACTTGGGAGGCAGAGGTAGGAGGATTGTTGTGAGTTGGAGGCCACCTTGAGACTACACAGTGAATTCCAGGTCAGCCTGGGCTAGAGTGAGACCTTACCTCACAAAACCAAAACGACGCTGGGCGTGGTGGCACATGCCTTTAATCCCAGCACTCGGGAGGAAGAGGTAGGAGGATCACTATGAGTTCGAGGCCACCTTGAAACTACATAGTGAATTCCAGGTCAGCCTGAGCTAGACTGAAACCCTACCTCATAAAACAAAAACAAACAAACAGAAAGAAAGAAAGAAAGAAAGAAAGAAAGAAAGAAAGAAGGAGGGAGGGAGGGAGGAGAGGAGAGGAGAGGAGAGGAGAGGAGAGGAGAGGAGAGGAGAGGAGAGGAGAGGAGAGGAGAGGAGAGGAGAGGAGAGGAGAGGAGAGGAGAGAAAAAGAAAAAGGGAAAAGAAAGAGAAAACAAATTTAGCACTCAGGAGGCAGAGGTAGGAGGATCACCATGAGTTCAAGGCCACCCTGAGACTACCTAGTGAATTCCAGGTCAGCCTGGACTAGAGTGAAACCCTACCTCAAAAAACCAAAAATAAATAAACAAATAAATCTATATATTTATTTATTTGACAGAAAGAGAGAGAGAGGGAGGGAGAGCACACCAGGGCCTCCAGCCACTGCAAACGAGCTCCAGATGTGTGCACCCCCTTGTGTATCTGGCTTACGTGGGTCCTGGGGAACTGAATCTGGGTCCTTTGGCTTAACAGGCAAATGCTTTAACCACTATGTCATCCCTCCAGCCCCCAACAATATTTTAAAGAAAGTAATGGGGGCTGGGGACATGACTCAGTGGTTAAAGATGATTGCTTTCAATGCCTATTGGCCTGGGTTTAATTACTCAGCCACCCACAAAAAGCCAAATGGGTACTTGTTTGCAGTGGCAAGAGATCCTGACATACACACACACACACATACACACACAAAAATAAATAAATAAAAATTTTAAAAAGAAAGTAATGAAATAAAATTATATTCTCCCCCAAGTAAGACTGTTATAAAGAATTGGTTGGGGGCTGGAGAGATGGCTTAGAGTTAAGGCGTTTGCCTGCACAGCCTAAGGACCCAGGTTCTATTCTCCAGGTTCCATGTAAGACAGATGCACATGGTGGCACATGCGTCTGGAGTTCATTTGCAGTGGCAAGAGGACCTGGTGCGCCCATTCTCACACTCTCTCTCTGTCTCAAATAAATAAATAAATAAATAAATAAATAAATAAATAAACAAACAAATATTAGAGAAAATGTATTAAAAAGCCGGGCATGGTGGTGCACATCTTTAATCCCAGCACTCAGGAGGCAGAGGTAGGAGGATCACTGTGAGTTCAAGGCCACCCTGAGACAACATAGTGAATAGTGAATTCCAGGTCAGCCTGGGCTAGAGTGAGACCTTACCTCAGAAAAAGAAAAAAAAAAATGTATTAAAAAAAAAAAAAAAAGAATTGAGGCTGGATAGATGGCTTACTGGTTAAGCACTTGCCTGTGAAGCCTAAGGACCCCGGTTCGAGGCTCAATTCCCCAGGACCCACGTTAGCCAGATGCACAAGGGGGCGCACCCATCTGGAGTTCGTTTACAGAGGCTGGAAGCTCTGGCGCGCCCATACTCACTCTCTCTCTCTCTCTCTCTCTCTCTCTCTCTCTGCCTCCTTCTCTCTGTCACTCTCAAATAAATAAATAAATAAACAAACAAAAAAGATTTATAAAAAAAAAAAAGAATTGGTTGGGGGTTGGAGAAGATTGCTTAGTGGTTAAGGTATCTGCCTGCAAAGCCAAAGGACCCCGGTTCAATTCCCCAGGACCCACATAAGCCATATGGACAAGGTGGCACATGCATCTGGAGTTCATTTGCAGTGGCTGGAGGCCCTGGTGTGTCCATTCTCTCTCTCTGTCTCTCTCTACCTCTTTCTTTCTCTCTCTCAATAAAATAAATAAATAAATAAATAATATATTTATTTATTATTAACAACTTCCATGATTGTAAACAATATCCCATGGACATTTTGTGTCTGGAAGAGCACATTGTAAGGAGTCCTACCCTTCCTTTGGCTCTTACATTCTTTCTGCCACCTCTTCCACAATGGACCGTGAGCCTTGCAAAGTGTGATAGAGATGTTTCAGTGCTGAGCATTCCTCTGTCATTTCTTTTTTTTTATTTTTAATTTTCTATAATTAACAACTTCCATGATTGTAAACAATAGCCATGGTAATCCCTCCCCTCCCCCACTTTCCCCTTTGAAACTCCACTCTCCATCATATCCCCTCTCCTTCTCAATCCGTCTCTCTTTTATTTTGATGTCATAATCTTTTCCTCCTGTTATGATGGTCTTGTGCAGGTAGTGTCAGGCACTGTGAGGTCATGGATATCCAGGCCATTTTGTGTCTGGGGAGAGCACATTGTAAGGAGTCCTATCCTTCCTTTGGCTCTTACATTCTTTCCACCACCTCTTCTGCAATAGACCCTGAGCCTTGGTAGGTGTGACAGAGATATTGCAGTGCTGAGCACTCCTGTCACTTCTTTCCAGCACCATGATGCCTTCTGAGCCATCCCAAGGTCATTGCCATCTGAAAAGAGAAGATTCTTCACCAAAAGTGAGAGTGGCATTAACATATGGGTATAAACATTAAGAGAAGTACCTACTGGGCAGTTTGATAAGCATAGTATATACATGTAGCCAGACAGCAGCAGACGTTACATCCCTAGGGCTGATGACTACCCCCGTTTTAAGTTTAAGTTTAAGTTAAGGGGATGTATTCCCTCCCATGGAGCAGGCCTCCAGTCCAATTAGAAGGCAGTTGGTTTCCATCATCACAGACGTGCCACTATTGCACCCATTGGCTCATTTGGGCTGGCTGGCCAAATATAAGGCTTGCAGTGTCCACTGTTGAGTATCTTCATGGTGATTTCTCTTTCTCCCATTGAACTGCATGCAGAATGGCTTCTTCCAGCTTTCTATCAGCTGGTCTACATGGAGAAGGTTATCAGCTCAGTTCCAGTAGGATTTCTCAGTGGCCTTGCAGTCCAAGTATGTGGAGTCTTCAGGCAATAGGGTCTTACCATCTATTCCTGGTGGGAAACCAAGGGCCTTGGCAATGGCCTGTAATGTTTTGGGGGTATCAGGGACTTCCCTGGCCAACAACACACTAGAAGGTATCCCATCCCTGGCACTGAAAATTTTCTAGCAACAGTCTATGGCTCCTGAGTGTTCCATTGTCCAAAAAAGTAGGTTTCTATATGATTTGTTTATATCCTCTTAGATTTTGATTAGCCCTCCCTCCACCTTTCCTTTAGGTGGAGATTTAGGTTTCTATATGATTTGTTTATATCCTCTTAGATTTTGATTAGCCCTCCCTCCACCTTTCTCACCCCCATTAATCTATTTTTCTACTTACATATATATAATGCCATCCTATTAAGTACCCCCCTTCCTTCCTGTCTCTTCCCTTTATATCTCTTTTCTAGCTTACTGGCCTTTGCTACTGAGTTTTGTTCCTACTCACACAGAAGTCCAGTCATCTGTAGCTAGGATCCATATATGAGAGGGAACATGCAATGTTTGGCTTTCTGGGTCTGGGGTACCTCACTTAGTATAATCCTTTCCAGATCCATCCATTTTTTTTGCAAATTTCATAACTTCAGTTTTCTTTACTGCTGAGTAGAACTCCATTGTATAAACATGTCATATCTTCATTATCCACTCATCAGTTGAGGGACATCTAGGCTGGTTCCATTTCCCAGCTACTGTGAATTGAGCGGCAATAAACATGGTTGAGCAAGTATCTCTAAGGTAATGAGATGAGTCCTTAGGATATATGCCTAGGAGTGCTATAGCTGGGTCATATGGTAGATCTATTTTTAGCTGTCTTAGGAACCTCCACACTGATTTCCATAATGGCTGGACCAGATTGCATTCCCACCAACAGTGTAGAAGGGTTCCTCTTTTTCTACATCCTCGCCAGCATTTATGGTTATTTGTTTTCATGGTGGCAGCCAATCTGACAGGAATGAGATGGAATCTCAATGTAGTTTTAATCTGCATTTCCTTGATGACTAGGGATGTAGAATATTTTTTAGATGCTTATATGCTACCTGTATTTCTTCTTTTGAGAACTCTCTATTTAGTTCCATAGCCAATTTTTTTAAACTGCCTTGTTTGATTTCTTATTGTTTATTGTTTTAGTTCTTTGTATATCCTAGATATTAATCCTCTATCAGATGTATAGCTGAAAAAGATTTTTTCCCATTCTGTAGGTTGCCTCTTTGCTTTATTCACAGTGTCCTTTGCCGTACAAAATCTTTGTAATTTCATGAAGTCCAGTGGTTAATCTGTGGTTTTATTGCCTGAGCAATTGGGGTTATATTCAGAAAGTCTTTGCCAAGACCAATATGTTGAAGGGTTTCCCCTACTTTTTCTTCTAGCAGTTTCAGAGTTTCAGGTCTGATGTTGAGGTCTTTAATCCATTTGGACTTAATTCTTGTGCATGGAGAGAAGAATCTATTTCATCCTTCTACAGATACATATCCAGTTTTCCCAGCACCATTTGCTGAAGAGGCTGTCTTTTCTCCAATGAGTATTTTTGGCATTTTTATGAATATCAGGTGGCTATAGGTACCTGGACTTATATCTGGGTCTTCTATTCTGTTCCCTTGATTTACATGTCTGTTTTTGTGCCAGTACCATGCTGCTTTTGTTACTATGGCTCTGTAGTATAGGTTAAAATCAAGTATGGTGATACCACAAGCCTTATTTTTGTTGCTCAGTATTGTTGTAGATATTCGAGATATTTTGTGATTCTAAATGAATTTTTGGATTGTTTTTTTTTCTATTTCCATGAAGAATGCCATTGGAATTTTGATGGGGATTTCATTAAACATGTAAATTGGTTTTGGTAAGATTGCCATTTTCACAATATTGATTCTTAAGATCCCAGAACAAGGGATGTCTTTCCATTTCCTAGTGTCTTCTACAATTTCTTGCTTGAGTGTTTTAAAGTTTTCATTGTAGAAATCCTTCACTTCCTTGGTTAGGTTTATTCCAAGGTACTTTTTTTTTTTAATGCAATTGTGAATGGGAGTGATTCTCTGATTTCATCCTCTTTGTGTTTGTTGTTAGCATATAGAAAGGCTACTGTTTTCTGTGAGTTTATTTTGTATCCTGCTACATGGCTGTAGGTGTTTATCAGCTCTAACAGTTTGCTTGTAGAGTCCTCAGCATCTTTTATGTACAGAATCATATCATCTACAAATAATGATAACTTGATCTCTTCCTTTCCAATTTCTATCCCTTTATGTGTGTTTCTTGCCTTATTGTTATGGCTAAGACTTCCAGTACTATATTATTATAAAGTATTTTGGGGCTAGAGAGATGGCACAGTGGCTAAGGTGTTTGCCTGCAAAGCCTAATGACCCAAGTTCGATTCTCCAGAACTCACATAAAGCCAAATACACAGTGGCACATGCATCTGTAGTTCATTTGCAGTGGCTGGAGGCCATGGCATGCCCATTCTTTCTATCTCTCTGTCTCTCTTGTATGTCTCTCTGCTTGCAAATAAATATAAATATTTTAAAAATATTTTTTGTTCATTTTTATTTATTTTATTTGAGAGCGACAGAGAGAGAATGAGGGGGAGAGAGAGAGAGAGAACTCCAGACGCATGCGCCCTCTTATGCATGTGGCTAACGTGGGTCCTGGAGAATCGAGCCTTGAACCGGGGTCCTTAAGCTTCACAGGCAAGTGCTTAACCACTAAGACATCTCTCCAGCCCAAATATAAATATTTTTAAAAGTATTTTTATTCAATACTAGTCCCTGCCATGACTCGTCCATCTTCCAGTGTCAATAAATGTTCTATTTGCCTTGAGGGTGGAGAGGAATGGATAGGGTGGGGAAGAAGAACCATTAGGTGTCTATACACTCTCAGCCTCCAAACTAATCAACATGTTTCCATTCCTTTCCTTCAAGGAAGTAACAAGCCACCTGTTGGGCAAAGCAGACACCTTATGCTCTCAGATCTGTCTTCAGAACTGGTCAGAGTTGCCTGATGTTAGGTGCACCTGTTCTATCACACACACTGTGAGGATTGGATTCTGTCTCTGCTATTTACTGGCTATGGTGCTTCAAGCCAGTTACTAACCTGTCTGTGCCTTGGTTTCCTCTTCTGTAAAATGAGGTCTTGTCTGTAGAATGGCAGTAAGGATTAATGAATATGTGAAGAGTATTTAGGAAGTACTCAATCAGTACAGGTTTGCTATTGTCACAAAGCGAGGTAGAGGTTTTGCCATTATCACTCACTACCTTCCATCTTCTAGGAATTGCTTTTCTTAGTCTCATTTTGAAGTTTTCTATGTACTGAAAAGGTCTTTTCCTTGACCCCTGCATTCTCCTTACCCTTTATTCACTTCATTTACTTATAGTCAAATTTCTGGAAAGAAGAGCCTCCATCGTTAGTTTTGGAACCTCGCTTTCACTTGCCCGCTGAGCCATCTGCACAATCTAACAGAGACTGCCAGGACCACTTTGGGATCTTCCTACTTGCCATCTGCAAAATGTAACACTCCTCCTTTTGGAAAAGCCCCTCCCTGCCGTAGCTTTAGCAACTTGGCTCTCTTGTTTCATCCACCTACTTCTCTAACGTCTCCTTCTCTTCAACAGCCTCCAGCTCCTCTATCCATTCCTTGATGGTTGGTAGTTTTGAGCACCCTCTTCTCTCTTTCTTCCCAAAGAGTCTGTGAGAAACAATATCTTCCGTCCTAACCTCTTGCCTGTACATTAGACTTATATAGCCAGTTGTTTCCGTGACTTCTCTGCACAAATAAACCACTTGTGTCATAAGATGATCTTCTCAATGCTACATAACTCAAGGCCATACTTTGTGCATGAGCCACACATCCTGACCAGATTATACTTCTCTTAAAGCAAGGCAACACTGGATCTCTGTTACTTTTCAGCACGGCCTATTGAAGACCTTCACAATCAGGTCTCCAGGTTGTCTTTATTTATTTATTTATTTATTTATTTATTTATTTATTTATTTTTTGAGGTAGGGCTTGTTTTAGCCCAGGCTGACCTGGAATTCACTGTGTAGTCTCAGTCTCAGGGTGGCCTCAAACTCATAGCAATCTTATCTCTGCCTTCCAAGTGCTGGGATTAAAGATGTGTGCCATCACACCCAGTTTGTGGTTTCTTATGCCAGATAATTGTGGTGTGCACATGGTGTCCAAAGAGAGATCATTATACCTATATCTATCTTGTTAAATTTTTGTTTATTTTTTATTTTTGGTTTTTCAAGGTAGAGTCTCACTCTGATTCAGGTTGACCTGAAATTCACTATGTAGTCTCAGGGTCGCCTTGAACTCATGGAGATCCTCCTACCTCTGCCTCCTGAGTGCTGGGATTAAAGGCTTGTGCCACAACACCTGGCTTTGTTAACTTTTTAAATATAACCTGCCTGGCAAAAACGTTCTCAATGCTTATGAATAAGCCAGTCTTTTAAAAGTATAACTCCAAAATCTCACTGAGTGCTCTAATACATAAAGCCTTGGTATTGTTCCCAGAATCTCCAAGGTCCTTCTTTGTACCCAACATATTTAATTCATAGTTTTCTTCCAGTGTTCTTTTTTTTTTTTCTTTTGGTTTTTCAAGGTAAGGTCTCACTCTAGCTCAGGCTGACCTGGAATTCACTATGTAGTCTCAGGGTGGCCTCAAACTCTCAATGATCCTCCTACCACTGCTTCCCAAATGCTGGTATTAAAGGCGTTCACCACCATACCCGGTTGTTTTCCTCCTCCTCCTCCTCCTCCTCCTCCTCCTCCTTCTTCTTCTTCTATTTGAGAGAGACATATAAAGACAGAGGCAGACAAAGAGAGAGTGAGGGGCTGTAGAGATGACTTAGCGGTTAAGGTGCTTGCTTGCAAAGCCAAAGACCTTAGTTCAATTCCCCAGGACCCATGTAAACCAGACGCACAAGGGGGCACACATGTCTCTTGCTTGTTTGCAGTGGCCAAAGGCCCTGGAGCACCCATTCTCTCTCTCTCTGCCTGCCTATTTCTCTCTCTGTGTCAAATAAATAAATAAATAAATAAATAAATAAATAAATAAATAAATATATTTTAAGAGAGAGAGAGTGAGTATGTATGCACCCGGGCCTCTGCCACTGCAAACAAACTCCAGACACATGTGCCACCTTGCACATCTGGCTTTATGTGGGTACTGGGGAATTCAACCCAAGCTGTCAGACTTTGCAAACAAGAGCCTTTAACTACTGAGCCATCTTTCCACCCTGACTTAAAGTCTTTCCTCTTGTAGCATACCCACTGGAACAAGATGATTGATCCTTCTGATGAGGCCACCAAGATCTAATCCTGTAGCGCTCTTACTGCTATATTACTTATTTCAAAGTCTGGCTATGCAATGACCCAAGATGAAAGCCCAGAAATCACACCTGACTTCCTTGACAATGTTGTCAGCTAACACTGAGCATGTTATATATGTCGTGTATCATAAATAATGATTTAAAGACATATTTATCTATAGATTTATTTATATATTTGAGAGAGTGAATGGGTGCATGAGGGTCTTCTGCCACTGAAAACTTTAGATGCTTGTGCCACTTCGTGCATCTGGCTTTACCTGGGTACTAGGGAATAGAACTCAAGATGTCAGGCTTTGAAAGCAAGTGCCTTTAACCACTGAGCCATCTCTTCAGCCCAATAATACATCTTAACAACATCAACAAACACTTGTACCACTTGTACATACTGTGTGACAGGCCCTATGTGAGATGAGATGAAAAGCACAAGATCCAAATATATAACCGTTATAACTAAAAATAGTTTAACGCTGTGCATCTCAAGTAGTTGTGATGAGGATTAAGTTTGTCATGTGTACTATTGTGCATTCCACTTGAAGCATTCATCTTCACCACAGCCACTAAGATACATACAATTATTACTCTATTTTATGCACAGGGGAAGCTTTGGCTCAAAAAAGGCTAGTAATTTACCCAATATCACATAGCCCATGAACATTGGAGGTAAACCTTTAACTCAAACAGTGCAGTGACATGTTTTATTCTAGTAGCAGTATACATCTTAAGGTTTCTTATGCTCCAAGTAATAATGTGAATTATATGTGTGTTGCTTCATTTAATCTCTACAGCACCCTCTCTAAAGCAAGGTTTTATTCCTTGATTATCTCTTTGGATAAAGAAAACCAAATATGAGGCCGGGGGGATGGCTCAGTAGTTAAAGGCACTTGCTTGGGGCTAGAGAGATGGCTCAGTGATGAAGGCACTTTCTTGCAAAACCTGAAGATGCAAGTTGGAATCCCCTGTACCCACATAAAACCAGATGCACAAAGTGTTGCATGTGTCTAGAGTGGTTTTTTTTAACATTTTATTTTATTTTACTTATTTGAGAGAGAAAGAGGCAGAAAAAGAGAGAGAGAGTGTGCGTGTCAGGGCCTTCAGCCACTGCAAATGAACTCCAAACAAATGCACCACTTTGTGCATCTGGCTTACATGGGTCCTAGGGAACTGAACCTGAGTCCTTTGGCTTTTCAGGCAAGTGCCCTAACCACTAAGCCATTTCTCCAGCCTGCATCTAGAGTTTGTTTGCAATGGCTGAGGGCTCTGACATGCCCATTCTCTCTCTCCCATTCTCTCTCTGAAATAAATAAAATAAAATATTATAAAAGGGCACTTCCTTACAAAGCCAATGGGTCTGGATTCAATTACCAGCCACCTATGTAAAGCCAGGTACATAAAAAGTGGTGCAAGTGTCTAGTGTTACATTTGCAGTGGCAAGAGACCCTAGCATGTCCATATAAACACACATATCCACACACACTCATACATGTGCAAATAAATAAATAAATTTTAATATTTTTATTTATTTGAGAAAGAGGGATTGGGAATGAATGTGTGAACAGCACAACAGGACCTCTTGCTATTGCAAACAAACTCCAGATGCATATGCCCACCACTTTGTGCATCTGGCTTTATGTAGATACTGGATAATCAAACCTCAGCTGGCAGATTTTATAAGCAAGTGCCTTTAACTGCTGAGCCATATCCTCAGCCCCAATAAATAATTAAAAAAAAATTTTTGTTCATTTTTATTTATTTATTTATTTGAGAGTAACAGAGAGAGAAAGAGGCAGATAGAGAGAGAGAGAGAGAGAGAATGGGCACTCCAGGGCTTCCAGCCACTGCAAACGAACTCCAGACGCGTGCGCCCCCTTGTGCATCTGGCTAACGTGGGTCCTGAAGAATT
This sequence comes from Dipus sagitta, assembly GCA_036346955.1. Lineage (NCBI taxonomy): Eukaryota > Metazoa > Chordata > Mammalia > Rodentia > Dipodidae > Dipus > Dipus sagitta. Next base: position 60,725,666 of record CM070788.1, read on the forward strand.
GAGCCTCGAACTGGGGTCCTTAGGCTTTACAAGCAAGCGCTTAACTGCTCAGCCATCTCTCCAGCCCAAGCCATCTCTCCAGCCGCCAATAAATAATTTTTATTTTGTTTTTTCAAGGTAGGGTCTCGCTTTAGCCCAGGCTAGAATTCACTATGGAATTCACTATGTAGTCTCAGGCTGGCCTTGAACTCATGGCCTCATGGCAATCCTCCTATCTCTGCCTCCCAAGTGCTGGGATTAAAGTCATGTGCCACCACACCCAGCTAAAATTTTAATTATTAATAATTTTTAAAGATTTTATTTTTTTAAATCTTTTATTTATTTATTTATTAGAGACAGAGAGAGGAGGGAGGGGGAAGAGAATGGGCATGCCAATGACTCTAGCCACTGCAAACGAACTCGAGACACGTGACACCTTGTGCATCTGGCTTATGTGAGACCTGGAGAACAGAATCTGGGTCGTTAGGCTTTGCAGGCAAGTGCCTTAACCACTAAGCAATCTCTCTAGCCCCCCCCTTTTTTTTGGTTTTGTGAAGTAGGGTCTCACTCTAGCTTAGGCTGACCTGGATTCATTATGTTGTCTCAGGGTGGCCTGAAATTCATAGCAATCCACCTGTCTCTGCCTTTCAAGTGCTGGTATTAAAGGCATGCACCACCACGCCCAGCTTTAAAAAAAAATTTTTTTAAAGAAAGACAAATAAAAATTTCAACTGATACATCCAAAGAAATCTGAAAGCAAATACTCATTGCTAATAGCCTTATTGGACAGAGCATAGCTAAGGCAGGAGGATTGCATTTCAGGACTGTTTAGTGAGATCCTCTCAAGATAACATTTAAAAAGGGTTAGACATGCAGCCCAGTGGTAGAGTATTTGCACTTGGCTAGCATGTGTGAGTCCCTGATTCATACCTAACACCACACACACAGAAAGATAGATTTACTCTTCTTGGTTTTTTTTTTTTTTTTTTTTTTTTTTTTTTTTTGGTTTTCTGAGGTAGGGTCTTGCTCTAGCCCAGGTCTCAGGTTGGCCTCAAACTGATGGCAATCCTCCTACCTCTGCTTCCTAAGTGCTGGGATTAAACGCATGTTCCACCACACCTGGCTTAGACTTACTGTTCTAAGAGATTTACTTAAAAATTCCTTGGATTGGGCTGGAGAGATGGTTTAGGGGTTAATGCACTTGCCTGCAAAGCCTAAGAACACATGTTCGATCTCTCTCCAGATCCCACATAAGCCAGACGCACAAAGGTGAGGCAAGTGCAAGGTAACACATGCCCGCTAGGTGGTGCAATTATCTGGAGTTTGATATCAACGGCTGAAGCCCTGGCACTCCAATTCTCATTTTCTCTCTCTCTATTTCTGTCTCTAAAAGAATAATTCCTTGGATTTAGGCTTCTTAGTTCATTTAACACAAAGTTTTAGGTACCTTCTTCAAATGAAAGTGAGGGTATTTAAATTTATCCAAACATCTTTTTATTTAAACAAGCATTTATTTATTTAACAGAGAAAGAGGGAGAGACAGTGACGGAATAGATGCGCCAGGGCCTCCAGCCACAACAAATGAACTCCAGACGCATGCACCCCCTTGTGCATCTGGCTAACATGGGTCCTGGGGAATCGAACCTGGGTCCTTTGGCTTTGCAGGCAAATGCCTTAACCGCTAAGCCATTCCTGCAGCCCATAAACAAACATTTATCGAGTACTGTTTTAGTCTGTTTTCTGGTGCTATAATAAAATGTATGAGGCTAGCTAAATTACAAAAACTGAAGCTTATTTGGTTCAGGTTACTAGAGGCTGAAGTCTAAGAACACAGTAAGTGCTCTGATTGACATCTGGTAAGGTCTTCTTGCTAACACAGTTGAGGGAATCTCATAGAGAGAAAGAGTAGGTCTTTCTCCCTCCTAATTCTATCTCTCAAAGTTCCTGTGTTAGTCAGGCTTTTTGAGAAGAACAGAACCAATAGAATGACTATATTACAAGGTGGATTTACTAGATTGTCTTACATAATACATGTTGGGCAGTCCAACAATGGGTGCTGAAAGCTGGAGAGGCTTAGAACCTGTCCACAAGTACCGACCTGGAGAGATGCTGGTCTTCAGTCCACAGTAGAAAGAAACTGAGTTCCCATGTCCATGAAAGATGACAGCAACAGGGTGCATGCATTCACCAGGCAAAAACAGCCACTTTTTCCTAGAATCTCTCTAAAAGGCTTCCACCAGAAGGGCTATCCATTCTGGGGGTAAGGTCTAACTACCTCGGTTGATTCTTCCTGGAAAACTCTTCCCAGATCCACCACCCAAGAAGCATGTCTCCTACTTGACTCCTAAAAATGAGTATGTGTTTTGCAAATAGAGGAAAGTATGTACATGGAAAAGGTGATGGTCAATGTGGTGGTTTGATTCAAGTGTGCCCCATAAACTTTGGTGTTCTGAATGCTAGATTTCCAGCTGGTGGAGATTTGGGAATTAATGCCTGCTGGAGATGGTGTATTGTTGGGAGTGGGCTTATGGGTGTTATAGCCAGTTTCCCCATGCCCGTGTGTGACACACTCGCCTGTTCCTGTTGTCTACCTTATTGGGCCAGGGTGTGATGTTCACCCTCTGCTCATGCCATCATTTTCCCCTGCCATCATGGAGCTTCAATGACAGTAAAGTGGTACCGAGGAGTGGGATTGCTGCTAGACACCTGACTGTGTGACTTTGGTCTTTTGGAGCTGAGTTTCAAGTAGAATGTGGAAGGATTTGAAACCTTGGTCTAAGAGATGCCTTGCAGTGCTGTGAGTATAGCTTGATGGACTATTCTGATCAGAGTTGAAACATTTGAATGCAGTAAGAGCTATGGACTGTGAGGTTTGGCTTATGAGGGTGAGAAAGATCGTTGCTTGTACTGGGCTAGCAGCTTGTGTGAGAAGCTTGCTGTTATGCCCATGTCCTGAGAAATTGTTCAGGGTTGCTTTAGAAATGAACTGGTGTGAGCAGAGGGATATGTCCCAGAAAAAAAAATGAAATCTTTGGGCCTAAATTTCTGCCCATTCACCTGCAAATTGTTTGAGAGATTACAACCTTTCAGACTGGGCTAGCTGACCTGCGCTGGAGCAACATGAAGAATGTAGACTCTTTTGGAGGGGACTGAGTGCTCAAAAAGTGTCCTGTACTTCAAAGTCTGCTTTATTCCCCCCTAGATTAACAAATTGGCACCTACTTGGTATTATAGAATATAAGAAATACAGGAAAGAGAGGGTCATTGAGTTTGCAACACAGTCTTGTGTTTTGGAAATGGCCATGGGCAGTGTGAAGCAGGTTTGTTGGATGCCTGCATAGAGACTAAATGGGGCCATGAGGATGAACCATGGATTGCAGTGGAGACCCAGTGGAGATGCCCAGACCACGAGATGGCTGCTAAGGAAAGCTGCCGGCCCTGATGAAGCTTTCCAGGACAGTGAGTAGCCTAGCTGGAGGGGTGGAATTGGAATGCCAGAGACTTACTGCTGGTTAGAATTATCGAACTTGGAGATTTGTCACTGGCTAGAGTTGTTGGACTTGAAGTTACAGAGTTTGATGTCTGCCCTGGTTGTTTTAAATCTTATATTGGTTGAATATTTCTTTGCTATGCCCAATGCCATCTTTTGCAGTGTATTTACTCTGTGCCACTATGGGTTTTGAGGGGATTTTTTGGTATTATGGCTCAGTTAAAAGATCTTGGACTATGGGGATGTATGAACATCATTGGAATTGATAAAAATTATGGGAACTCTTAAAGTTGTACTGAATGCATTGTATTTTATATCATGTGTGGGTACCAGTTTATGGGGCCAGGGACGGAATGTGGTGGTTTGATTCAGGTGTCCTCCATAAACTTAGGTGTTCTGAATGCTAGGTTCCCAGCTGATAGAGATTTGGGAATTAACACCTGCTGGAAATGATGTATTGTTAGGGGCAGCCTTATGGGTGTTATAGTCAGTTTCCCCATGCTAATGTGTGGCACACTGTCCTGTTCCTGTTGTCCATCTTATGTGGGCCAGGGGGTGATGGCCACCCTCTGTTCATGCCATCGTTTTCCCCTGCCATTGTGGAGCTTCCCCTCAAACCTGTAAGCCAAAATAAACCTCTTTTTGCCACAAGCTGCTCTTGGTTTGGTGATTTCTACCAGCAATGCTAACCTGACTTCAACAGTCAGAGACTAGTAACTATTAAAGCCTGGCCTGAGTTGGTGAATTTCAGAATGCCTGGCAGATTCCTTTGGAGTCCTATATAGCAGTGTGAGCCAGGAACACAGGATGGAGAAAAGATGTTCTCAGTAAGATTACACATCATTGAAGGCTATCATCTGAAATCATGTTTAGTACTAGAGTGGGAATAATATCACTTTCTCTGATTTGTATAACACCATTTCTATACAATTGTAAGATGCTATCTCAGTAATATTCTCAACTTTGGAGGTCTGACCAATCATAACCACCACTGTTGTCCATAAGGAAAAGCAGAAACACAGGTCAGAGAAGATAGGTACTCAGGGTTGTTCAGATTTTACTGTTTGATTCTGAAGTGAACGCCTGTTTCACAGCTCACTGAAGTACAATAACAAGATCATAGGATTATTCCCTTTTCTTCTGCTTGTCTTTGGAAACATGAGATGAAGTGTTATGGTTTAAAAGGGTAGTGAAGAGGCAAAAAGCACTCAGAAATAGTGGTAGGCAGTTTAGAAAATGCTAGGTGAACTGAGAGAATGGGGTGGTTGTACTGACAACAAGTTGGGCTGTTTGCCAATAGGAAACAGATTTTTTTTTCGAGGTAGGGTCTCACTCTAATTCAGGCTGACCTGGCATTCACCATGTAGTCTCAGGGTGGCCTTGAACTCATGGCAATTTTCCTACTTCTGCCTCCTGAGTGTGCCACCACACCCGGCTAGGAAACAGAATTTATTTAAAATTTAGCCAGGCGTGGTGGTGCATGCCTTTAATCCTAGCACTTTAATGACCTTACCTTTAAGCACTGTCACATTCTGAGGAATTTAGGGATGGCAATTCTACATGTGAATGCAAGGTCATAATTCAGGCAATACCAAAGACATAGGTGAGATATAGAGCCACTGGATCTGCACAGAGCACATTTCCACATCTCACAAAGCTCATATACACTTACTCCATTAGTTAATCTCTCTTAACCCTCAAAATACACAAAAATTCCACTATTTCACATGTATCATCATGCATTTTCTTCTTTGAATTTTATAATTTTTTGTAGCCATTAGTGACTAGCATTCCTCTTCAATGTATCGTCTATGGAATTTACCATGTTATTGTACATATCATTATTTTATCTCATTTTGTTGTGTAAATACATTGTATGATATCTGATTTGTTTATAGTGTGTAGCTATCATTAATAAAGTCACTAAAGGCATTGCTTTATTTTTCAATAGATAAAGACATTCCTTTCTATTACCAATATATGTACACCTATTTATGCAAAAGTGGGCTTTTGATATATATTGTATTTGATATTACTATATACTGCATACAACAATGTCCCAAAGCAGACTTGCCCCATACATTCACATCAGCAATTTAAATTACAGTTCTCTATCTTCTCCATCACTTAGCATTAGCAGTCTTAAATATGAGCCATTCTGGTAGAGATATCAGAGTGTTTCCAGAGAGCTTTTAACTTCTTTATCTCTAATGACTGGTGCTATTGGCTTTGGGCCATTTAGATACACTTTCTGTGAAAAATCTACTTGTCTTTTATCCACATTTAAATTGGTAGCCTTAGCTGGGCATGGTGGTGCATGCCTTCAATCCCAACACTTGGGAGGCAGAGATAGGAGGATTGCTGTGAATTTGAGGCCAGTCTGGGACTACATAGTGAATTCCATGCCAGCCTGGGATAGAGCGAGACCCTATCTCTAAAAACAAAACAAAGCCTGGCATGGTGGCACATGCATTTAATTCCAGCACTCAGGAGGCAGAGGTAGGAGGATTGCCTTGAGTTTGAGGCCACCTTGAGACTAAAGAGTGAATTCCATGTCAGCCTGGTCTAGAGCAAAACCCTACCTTGAAAAACCAAAAGAAAAATAAATAAATTTAAAAGAAATAAATTGGTAGCCTTTTTTCTTTTGTCTTTGTGGAAATTCTTTGTATAATCTGGATACAGAGCTGTGTTGCCTGAGTGAGGGAAAAGACAGACTAATGTATATCTGAGCAGAGATGAGAGGCAGAGAGAGCTCCCTAAAAAGAAAAAGGCCCAGACAGAAAAAAGATGAGAGCCTTTATATTTAAGCATGGGGAAGAGCCAATTGGTTTGTAGATTTGAAGGGCAGGCCCCAGAGCCAACCCATCTGGGCCAGCCCATCTAGGTAGTGGACTAGACTGTGGACAGCAGGGGGCACTTTAGATCAGTCTGGATCAGCTAGGAGTCTATTTCTGCCAAGAGTTTCATTCTGGTGCCAGGGCAAGGTGGCATGTGGGGTGGCACTCCTGGTTCTCTCTCGGCCTCAACTTCTAACTGAAACTACCTAAAAGAAGCTAGCTTTCTCCTATTTTCCTTCAATACCTCCTTTAGGACCATCAGATTTCTTATTGTCTCATTTTTCTTAGATTTGTTACTCTTTCATGATCGAGCTTTAAAAATAAATGTAACTCACCTAGATTCCTTTGTTTGGTTCATCTGTACATAGCAAAATTTCCTACTATTTTTCTTTTGTGGATCTTTGTGTTTGTTTTCCTTCTAAAATTTGAAAAAGAACCATCTTGTACGTTCAAAAATTGTATTGGGCCAGGTGTGATGGTGAATGCCTTTAATCCCACCACTTGGGAGGCTGTAGTAGGAGGATCAGTGTGAATTTGAGGCCACCCTGAGACTAATAGTGAATTCCAGGTCAAACTGGGATAAAGCAAGACCCTACCTCAAATAAAAAAAAAAAATTGCATTGGTCAGGTGTGGTGACACATCCATGTCATCCCAGTACTTGGGAAGCTGAGGCAGGAGGATTGTGAGCTTGAGTGCAGCCTAAACTACATAATAAGAGTCTGGTTAAAACCAGGGGATTGGGGATGAAGGGAGAATTTTATTGGCATAGTTTTTAAGTCTCTTAAAATCGAGTCTTCATTTTGTCCACAAGACATCAAATCAACCTATTATAACACAAAATAAACAATAACAATTTGGTTTTGCCTGGTGTAGTGGCACACGCCTTTCATCCCAGCACTCCAGAGGCAGGGGTAGGAGGATCATTGTGAATTCAAGACAAGCCTGGGACTATATATTGAGTTCCAGGTCAGCTTGAGCTATGGTGAGACTCTACTTCAAAATAATAATTAAAAAAATAAATTTGGTTTTAACAACATTGGCTTTAATTATATTCTATGTCGGAAGAGTTAGGGTTAAGTGCATAGTAGATAACACTGTTATTGGGCAATGCTCCCCTTTAAATATCAAAACATTATTTCAAATATCTTAGAGACAATATTCTCAGCTAACTGAAGGAACAGAAAAATGGTGAAGTCACTAATTATGTGGCCTTAAAATTTAGTACAACTAAGCCAGGCATGGTGGCACATGCCTTTAATCCCAGCACTCAGGAAGCAGAGGTAGGAGGATCGCTGTGAGTTTGAGGCCACCCTGAGATTACATAGTGAATTCCAGGTCAGCCTGGGCCAGAGCGAGACCCTACCTCAAGAAACCAAGAAAAAATAAATAAATAAATAAAAATTAAAAACAGAAAAAAAAAGAGTACAACTTTCCAGGCATGATGGCACATGCCTTTAATCCCAGCACTCAGAAGGCAGAGGTAGAAGAATGACTGTCAGTACAAGGCCAGCCTGGAACTATAGAGTAAGATCCAGGTCAGCCAGGCTAGAGTGAGACCCTACCTCCAAATAACGAAAAAGATTAGCATTAGCGTAACTTTACTGCCAACATTTGCTTTTACATTTTAGAAGAATTTTATTGACATCAGAGTAACTACCTCATTTCAATTAAAGACGTATATCAGTTATTTAATAAAGAATGTGAAATTTGGTGGGAGTGGTGGTGAACACCTTTAATCCCAGCACTGAGGAGGCAGAGGTAGGAGGATCACCAAGAGTTAGAGGCCTCCATGAGAACACAGAGTGAATTCCAGGTCAGTCTGAGCTACAGTGAGACCTTACCTCGAACCCCGCCCCCCCAAAAATGTGAAAGTTAATTAGCACATATGGTAGTTTGATTCAGGTGTTCCCCATAAAGTTATGTGTTCTGAATGTTTATGTCCCTAGCTAGTGGCAATTTGATAATTGAAGCTTTCTGGAGGTATTGTTGGGGTCAGGCTTACGGATGCTATAGCCAGCATCCCCTTGCCAGTGTTTGGCACACTTTCATGTTGCTGTTGCCCATCTGATGTTGGTCAGGGTGATGTCTACCCTCTGCTCATGCCATCATTTTCCCCTCAAGTCCATAAGGCAAAATAAACCCATTTCTCCCACAAGGTGCTCTTGGTTGGGTGTTTTCTGCCAGCAATGCAAACCTGATTGCAACAGCATACCTGCAAATTATTGAGAAATTCTTTTCATAGAGACAATCCAAGCAGATGAAAATAAGATGCAAGAACAAATGACAAGGGCATCCCCAGGGCTTAACATCCTTATAGGCTTTACTATAGGCTTGCACTGTGTCTTCAGGCTTCATGTTACAATCCTACTTGACAAGCATTTCTTCTATGTGAAGCATTGAGTGTTTTAAAGTTTTCATTGTAGAGTCCCTTCACTACCTTGGTTAGGTTTATTCCAAGGTTCTTTTTTTTTTTTGAGGCAATTATGTATATGAGTGATTCTCTGATTTCATCCTTAGCATATTTGTTGTTAGTATATATAGGAAGGCTACCGATTTCTGTGTGTTTATCTTGTTTCCGACTATGTTGCTAAAAGTGTTTGTCAGCTCTAACAGTTTGCTGATAGAATCTTTAGGGTCGTTATGTGTAGGAATCATATCATCTGCAAATAATGATAGTTTGATCTCTTCCTTTCCAATTTGTGTTCCTTTTCTGTATATCTCTTGCCTTATTGCTATAGCTAAAACTTCCAATACTATATTAAATAAAAGTGGGCACAATGGAGACCCTTTTGTTATTCATGATTTCAATGGAAAAGATTCATGTTTTTCCACATTTAGTATTATGTTGGCTGTAGGTTTGTCATAAATAGCCTTTATTGTGTTGAGATATGGTCTTTTTATTCCCAGTTTCTGTAAGACTTTTACCATGAAGGGATGTTGAGTTTTGTTAAATGCCCTTTCTGTAGATCATCATGTGATTTTTATCCTTCAGCCCATTTATAGAGTCAATTATATTTATCAATTTGCATATGTTAAACCATCCCTGCATCTCTGGGATAAAGCCTACTTGGTTGGGGTGAATGACCTTTTTGATGTATTCTTGTATTCTGTTTGCCAATATTTTACTGAGAATTCTTGCAACTATGTTCATGAGGGAGATTAGTCTGTACTTTTCTTTACTTTTTTTTTGGAGGTAGGGTCTCACTTCAGCCCTCCTGAGTGCTGGGATTAAAGGCATGTGTCACCATGCCTAGCCTGTAATTTTTTTTTTTTTTTTTGTTCAGTCTTTGTCTGGTTTTGGTATCAGGGGCTTTGTAGAAGGAGTTTGGTAGTATTCCTTAATTTTCTATTTTATGGAAAGGTTTGATAAGCTTTGGCCATTGGTGTTAGTTCTTCTGTTAAGGTCTGATAAAATTCACTAGTAAATCCATCTGGGCCTGGACTTTTTTTAGCTAAGAGATTTTTTTTAAATATATATATATTTATTTAATTTTTATTTATTTATTTATTTGAGAATGACAGAGAGAGAGAGAGAGAGAGATGCAGAGAGAGAGAGAGAGAGAGAGAGAGAGAGAGAATGGTGGGCAGTTTGCCATTAGGAAACAGATTTTCTTTTCGAGGTAGGGTCTCACTCTAATTCAGGCTGACCTGGCATTCACCATGTAGTCTCAGGGTGGCCTTGAACCTCATGGCAATTTTCCTACTTCTGCCTCCTGAGTGTGCCACCACACCCGGCTAGGAAACAGAATTTATTTAAAATTTAGCCAGGCGTGGTGGTGCATGCCTTTAATCCTAGCACTTTAATGACCTTACCTTTAAGCACTGTCACATTCTGAGGAATTTAGGGATGGCAATTCTACATGTGAATGCAAGGTCATAATTCAGGCAATACCAAAGACATAGGTGAGATATAGAGCCACTGGATCTGCACAGAGCACATTTCCACATCTCACAAAGCTCATATACACTTACTCCATTAGTTAATCTCTCTTAACCCTCAAAATACACAAAAATTCCACTATTTCACATGTATCATCATGCATTTTCTTCTTTGAATTTTATAATTTTTTGTAGCCATTAGTGACTAGCATTCCTCTTCAATGTATCGTCTATGGAATTTACCATGTTATTGTACATATCATTATTTTATCTCATTTTGTTGTGTAAATACATTGTATGATATCTGATTTGTTTATAGTGTGTAGCTATCATTAATAAAGTCACTAAAGGCATTGCTTTATTTTTCAATAGATAAAGACATTCCTTTCTATTACCAATATATGTACACCTATTTATGCAAAAGTGGGCTTTTGATATATATTGTATTTGATATTACTATATACTGCATACAACAATGTCCCAAAGCAGACTTGCCCCATACATTCACATCAGCAATTTAAATTACAGTTCTCTATCTTCTCCATCACTTAGCATTAGCAGTCTTAAATATGAGCCATTCTGGTAGAGATATCAGAGTGTTTCCAGAGAGCTTTTAACTTCTTTATCTCTAATGACTGGTGCTATTGGCTTTGGGCCATTTAGATACACTTTCTGTGAAAAATCTACTTGTCTTTTATCCACATTTAAATTGGTAGCCTTAGCTGGGCATGGTGGTGCATGCCTTCAATCCCAACACTTGGGAGGCAGAGATAGGAGGATTGCTGTGAATTTGAGGCCAGTCTGGGACTACATAGTGAATTCCATGCCAGCCTGGGATAGAGCGAGACCCTATCTCTAAAAACAAAACAAAGCCTGGCATGGTGGCACATGCATTTAATTCCAGCACTCAGGAGGCAGAGGTAGGAGGATTGCCTTGAGTTTGAGGCCACCTTGAGACTAAAGAGTGAATTCCATGTCAGCCTGGTCTAGAGCAAAACCCTACCTTGAAAAACCAAAAGAAAAATAAATAAATTTAAAAGAAATAAATTGGTAGCCTTTTTTCTTTTGTCTTTGTGGAAATTCTTTGTATAATCTGGATACAGAGCTGTGTTGCCTGAGTGAGGGAAAAGACAGACTAATGTATATCTGAGCAGAGATGAGAGGCAGAGAGAGCTCCCTAAAAAGAAAAAGGCCCAGACAGAAAAAAGATGAGAGCCTTTATATTTAAGCATGGGGAAGAGCCAATTGGTTTGTAGATTTGAAGGGCAGGCCCCAGAGCCAACCCATCTGGGCCAGCCCATCTAGGTAGTGGACTAGACTGTGGACAGCAGGGGGCACTTTAGATCAGTCTGGATCAGCTAGGAGTCTATTTCTGCCAAGAGTTTCATTCTGGTGCCAGGGCAAGGTGGCATGTGGGGTGGCACTCCTGGTTCTCTCTCGGCCTCAACTTCTAACTGAAACTACCTAAAAGAAGCTAGCTTTCTCCTATTTTCCTTCAATACCTCCTTTAGGACCATCAGATTTCTTATTGTCTCATTTTTCTTAGATTTGTTACTCTTTCATGATCGAGCTTTAAAAATAAATGTAACTCACCTAGATTCCTTTGTTTGGTTCATCTGTACATAGCAAAATTTCCTACTATTTTTCTTTTGTGGATCTTTGTGTTTGTTTTCCTTCTAAAATTTGAAAAAGAACCATCTTGTACGTTCAAAAATTGTATTGGGCCAGGTGTGATGGTGAATGCCTTTAATCCCACCACTTGGGAGGCTGTAGTAGGAGGATCAGTGTGAATTTGAGGCCACCCTGAGACTAATAGTGAATTCCAGGTCAAACTGGGATAAAGCAAGACCCTACCTCAAATAAAAAAAAAATTGCATTGGTCAGGTGTGGTGACACATCCATGTCATCCCAGTACTTGGGAAGCTGAGGCAGGAGGATTGTGAGCTTGAGTGCAGCCTAAACTACATAATAAGAGTCTGGTTAAAACCAGGGGATTGGGGATGAAGGGAGAATTTTATTGGCATAGTTTTTAAGTCTCTTAAAATCGAGTCTTCATTTTGTCCACAAGACATCAAATCAACCTATTATAACACAAAATAAACAATAACAATTTGGTTTTGCCTGGTGTAGTGGCACACGCCTTTCATCCCAGCACTCCAGAGGCAGGGGTAGGAGGATCATTGTGAATTCAAGACAAGCCTGGGACTATATATTGAGTTCCAGGTCAGCTTGAGCTATGGTGAGACTCTACTTCAAAATAATAATTAAAAAAATAAATTTGGTTTTAACAACATTGGCTTTAATTATATTCTATGTCGGAAGAGTTAGGGTTAAGTGCATAGTAGATAACACTGTTATTGGGCAATGCTCCCCTTTAAATATCAAAACATTATTTCAAATATCTTAGAGACAATATTCTCAGCTAACTGAAGGAACAGAAAAATGGTGAAGTCACTAATTATGTGGCCTTAAAATTTAGTACAACTAAGCCAGGCATGGTGGCACATGCCTTTAATCCCAGCACTCAGGAAGCAGAGGTAGGAGGATCGCTGTGAGTTTGAGGCCACCCTGAGATTACATAGTGAATTCCAGGTCAGCCTGGGCCAGAGCGAGACCCTACCTCAAGAAACCAAGAAAAAATAAATAAATAAATAAAAATTAAAAACAAAAAAAAAGAGTACAACTTTCCAGGCATGATGGCACATGCCTTTAATCCCAGCACTCAGAAGGCAGAGGTAGAAGAATGACTGTCAGTACAAGGCCAGCCTGGAACTATAGAGTAAGATCCAGGTCAGCCAGGCTAGAGTGAGACCCTACCTCCAAATAACGAAAAAGATTAGCATTAGCGTAACTTTACTGCCAACATTTGCTTTTACATTTTAGAAGAATTTTATTGACATCAGAGTAACTACCTCATTTCAATTAAAGACGTATATCAGTTATTTAATAAAGAATGTGAAATTTGGTGGGAGTGGTGGTGAACACCTTTAATCCCAGCACTGAGGAGGCAGAGGTAGGAGGATCACCAAGAGTTAGAGGCCTCCATGAGAACACAGAGTGAATTCCAGGTCAGTCTGAGCTACAGTGAGACCTTACCTCGAACCCCGCCCCCCCAAAAATGTGAAAGTTAATTAGCACATATGGTAGTTTGATTCAGGTGTTCCCCATAAAGTTATGTGTTCTGAATGTTTATGTCCCTAGCTAGTGGCAATTTGATAATTGAAGCTTTCTGGAGGTATTGTTGGGGTCAGGCTTACGGATGCTATAGCCAGCATCCCCTTGCCAGTGTTTGGCACACTTTCATGTTGCTGTTGCCCATCTGATGTTGGTCAGGGTGATGTCTACCCTCTGCTCATGCCATCATTTTCCCCTCAAGTCCATAAGGCAAAATAAACCCATTTCTCCCACAAGGTGCTCTTGGTTGGGTGTTTTCTGCCAGCAATGCAAACCTGATTGCAACAGCATACCTGCAAATTATTGAGAAATTCTTTTCATAGAGACAATCCAAGCAGATGAAAATAAGATGCAAGAACAAATGACAAGGGCATCCCCAGGGCTTAACATCCTTATAGGCTTTACTATAGGCTTGCACTGTGTCTTCAGGCTTCATGTTACAATCCTACTTGACAAGCATTTCTTCTATGTGAAGCATTGAGTGTTTTAAAGTTTTCATTGTAGAGTCCCTTCACTACCTTGGTTAGGTTTATTCCAAGGTTCTTTTTTTTTTTTGAGGCAATTATGTATATGAGTGATTCTCTGATTTCATCCTTAGCATATTTGTTGTTAGTATATATAGGAAGGCTACCGATTTCTGTGTGTTTATCTTGTTTCCGACTATGTTGCTAAAAGTGTTTGTCAGCTCTAACAGTTTGCTGATAGAATCTTTAGGGTCGTTATGTGTAGGAATCATATCATCTGCAAATAATGATAGTTTGATCTCTTCCTTTCCAATTTGTGTTCCTTTTCTGTATATCTCTTGCCTTATTGCTATAGCTAAAACTTCCAATACTATATTAAATAAAAGTGGGCACAATGGAGACCCTTTTGTTATTCATGATTTCAATGGAAAAGATTCATGTTTTTCCACATTTAGTATTATGTTGGCTGTAGGTTTGTCATAAATAGCCTTTATTGTGTTGAGATATGGTCTTTTTATTCCCAGTTTCTGTAAGACTTTTACCATGAAGGGATGTTGAGTTTTGTTAAATGCCCTTTCTGTAGATCATCATGTGATTTTTATCCTTCAGCCCATTTATAGAGTCAATTGTATTTATCAATTTGCATATGTTAAACCATCCCTGCATCTCTGGGATAAAGCCTACTTGGTTGGGGTGAATGACCTTTTTGATGTATTCTTGTATTCTGTTTGCCAATATTTTACTGAGAATTCTTGCAACTATGTTCATGAGGGAGATTAGTCTGTACTTTTCTTTACTTTTTTTTTGGAGGTAGGGTCTCACTTCAGCCCTCCTGAGTGCTGGGATTAAAGGCATGTGTCACCATGCCTAGCCTGTAATTTTTTTTTTTTTTTTTGTTCAGTCTTTGTCTGGTTTTGGTATCAGGGGCTTTGTAGAAGGAGTTTGGTAGTATTCCTTAATTTTCTATTTTATGGAAAGGTTTGATAAGCTTTGGCCATTGGTGTTAGTTCTTCTGTTAAGGTCTGATAAAATTCACTAGTAAATCCATCTGGGCCTGGACTTTTTTTAGCTAAGAGATTTTTTTTAAATATATATATATTTATTTAATTTTTATTTATTTATTTATTTGAGAATGACAGAGAGAGAGAGAGAGAGAGATGCAGAGAGAGAGAGAGAGAGAGAGAGAGAATGGGTGTGCCAGGGCCTCCAGCCACTGCAAACAAACTCCAGATGCGAGCGCCCCCTTGTGCATCTGGCTAACATGGGCCCTGGGGAATTGAGCCTCGAACCAGGGTCCTTAGGCTTCTCAGGCAAGCGCTTAACTGCTAAGCCATCTCTCCAGCCCCTTTTTCAAAATATATTTTTTTAATTTTTATTTATTTATTTATTTGAGAAGGACAGACAGAGAGAGAAAGAGGCAGAGAGAGAGAGAGAGAGAGAGAAGAGAATTTTTTATAACTTTTTTTTTTCAAGGTAGGGTCTCACTCTAGCCCAGGCTGACCTGGAATTCACTCTGTAGTCTCAGGCTGGCCTTGAACTCACGGCAGTCTTCCTACCTCTCCCTCCTGAGTGCTGGGATTAAAGGCATGTGCCTCCACACCCAGCTTTTTATAACTGTTTTTATTTGGTCTCTGTACTTGTTATACATCTACTTAAATGGCTTATCTCATCTTGATTTAGTTTTTATAGGTCATATAAATCTAGGAAATCATCTGCTTCTTTTAGATTTTCAAATTTAGTGGAGTATATGTTTTTAAACTATTTCTTTATCATTTTCTGAATTTATTTCATATGTGCTGTAATGGTGCCTTTTTTTGTTTGTTTGTTTTGTTTTTTTCCAGGTAGGGCTCAGTCTAGTCTAGGCTGACCTGGAATTCACTCTGTAGTCTCAGGGTGGCCTTGAACTCATGGCGATCCTCCTGCCTCTGCCTTCTGAGTGCTGGGATTAAAGGCATGAGCCACCACGCCCAGCAATGGTCCCTTTTTAATCTCTCATTTTATTTTATTTTATTTTTTGTTTTTTTGAGGTAGGGTCCTACTCTAGCCCAGACTGACCTAGAATTCACTATGTAGTCTCAGGGTGGCCTCAAACTCATTGTGATACTCTTACCTCTGTCTCTTGAGTGCTGGGATTAAAGGCATGTGATACCATGCCTGGCTTCTAATTTTGTTAATTTGTGTCTCTTCCCTCTTTCTTTTAGCCAGTCTTTTTAAAGGATTTATCAGTCTTGTTTATCCTGTCTAAGAACCAACTCTTTCTTTCATTGATTCTTTGCATTTATTTAAAAAATTTTTGTTTATTTTTACTTATTTATTTGAGAGTGACAGACCGAGAGAGAAAGAGGCAGATAGAGAGAGAGAGAGGGAGAGAGAGAAAGAGAAAGAGAGAATGGGCACGCCAGGGCCTCCAGCCACTGCAAACGAACTCCAGATGTGTGTGCCCCCTTGTGCATCTAGTCCTAACGTGGGTCCTGGGGAATCGAGCCTTGAACTGGGGTCCTCAGGCTTCACAGGCAAGTGCTTAACCGCTAAGCCATCTCTCCATCCCTCTTTGCATTTTTGGAGGGGTTCTATTTTGTTAATTTCTGCCCTAATCTTTATTATTTATTCCCTTCTATTGATTTTTGGTTTGTTTTGTTCTTCTTTTCCAAGGCCTTAAGGTGAAGCATTAAGTTGTTTACTTGCAACCTTTCTAGTTTCTTTCTTTTTTTTGGGGGGGGGGGGCTTTTCAAGGTAGGGTCTCACTCACTCTAGCCCAGGCTGACCTTGAATTCACTGTGTTGTCTCAAGGTAGCCTCAAACTCATGGGGTTCCTCCTCCCTCTGCCTCCCAAATTCTGGGAGAACAAGAAGGCTCAGCTGGTGGTGATTGCACATGATGTAGATCCTACCCAGATGGTTGTCCTTCTGCCTGCCTGTGTTGCAAGATGGGATCCTCTACTGCACCATCAACAGAGAAGACTGGGCTGGAGCAGCTACTCCACAGGAAGACATACCACCATTTCCTTCACACAGCTTAACTCACAAGACAAAGGAATTCTGACTAAGCTGGTGGAAGTTATCAAAACCAATTATAGTGATAGAGTTGATGAGATCCACCACTGGGGAGGTAGCATCCTGGCTCCAGTCTGTGGCTTGCATTGTCAAGCTGGAAAACTCAAAGGGCAAAGAGCTCCCCACCAAGGAGGCCTGATTGTGAACCACTGGGTTTGCTGTACACAAGCAGGCCTGAGTGCACATTTCTGGGTTTTCTATATACAAGCATGGGTAAGTGAAAAACACAAGGTTTTCTGTACACAATATGATAAGCACTTTTCTTATCCAGAAAAAATAAAAATACAATTTCCTTCTCTTTGAATCTCTATTGCTGAAATATATATGCTTTTTGTTATTACGTTTTTTGTTTTTTGTGTTTTTTTTTTGGTTTGTTTGTTTTGTTTTTCAAGGTAGTGTCTTGCTCTAGCCCAGGATGACCTGGAATTCACTATGTAGTCTCAGAGTGGCCTTGAACTCACAGCGATCCTCCTACCTCTGCCTCCTAAGTGCTAGGATTAAAGGCATGCACCACCATGCCTAGTTTTGCTATTAATTTCTTTTGTAATGGAGTATGGTGGTTTGAATTAGGTGTTCCCATAAACTCATGTGTTTTGAATGTTTGGTTAGCAGCTGATGATATGGGACATGGGGCCTTGCTGAAGGAAATGTGTTGTTGGGGGTGGGCTTTGAGGTTCTATTGCCACTTCCCCTTTGCTAGAATGTGGCTCACTCTCCTGCCACTGTTTTCTACCTGAAGTGGCAGAAGTAATGTCCAGTTCTGCTCAATCATCTTTCCCCAGCCACCCATCATGAAGCTTCACCTCAAGATGGTAAGCCAAAAATGAACAAATTTCCTCTCATCAAATGCTTTGTGTTCAGTGCTTTGTCCCAGCAATGAGAAGATTGCAACAACAGAAAATAGGGTACTACAATAGAAAATAGGTACTAGTGGAGTGAGGTTATTACTACTAGAAACCAGACTGTGTGGCTTCTGACATTTTGGAACTGATTTATGAAAGAAATGTAAAAATATTTGAAATATTGGCATAAGAGACTCCTTGAAGTGCTGTAAACAGAGTTTGATGGAATATTCTGGTCAGAGTTGAAAGACCTAAATATAGGAAGAATTGTGAACTGTGAAAGCTTGGCTTATGAAGTTTCAAAGGGGTAGGAGAGAACTTTGTTGGAATTGGGCTACTGGAAGAAAGGCTGACTTCATTCTATCCATTCCCAGAGAATTTGAGCAAAGTTAAATTTAAAAGTAATGGACTGGACTGGGCATGGTGGTACATATATTTAATCCCAGCACTCAGGAGGCAGAGGTAGTAGGATTGCTGTGTTTGAGGTCAGCCTGAGTCTATAGAGTGAGTTCTAGATCAGCCTGGGCTAGAATGACACCCTACCTCAAAAATGCAGAAACAAAAACAAAAACAAGAAGAATGATATTCCGCAGACTTGTCTTGTTTAGATTCTGTAATTTCCCAATGTACTGTAACTCATATTTCAATTCCATATATTTTCGTTACAAATTTTCTGAGAAAAATGTGAAACATTAAAAGGTGTTAATGCCCCCCCCCCAAAAAAAAGCAAAGGATTGGCATGCTTGGTGAAACTATGAACAGAAAGATGAAAAGTTTGCCACAGACAGAAATGCAACCAAGTTTAAAGTTATTGGCACAGAGACTCATTTTAGACTTAAATGGCAATTGATAAGTTAGGACAATTGTTTTGCATTGGGACAATGATAAAGATGCCCTGAGGGTAAAAAATATTCCATGCCGGGCATGGCGTGGTGGTGCACGCCTTTAATCCCAACACTCAGGAGGCAGAGGTAGGAGGATTTCTGTGAGTTCAAGGCCACCCTGAGACTACATAGTGAATTCCAGGTCAGTCTGTGCTACAGTGAGACCCTACCTTGAAAACAAAAAATCCATGGAAGGCTCAAACTAGTATGAATGTAAATTATTTTGAAAGGGAAGGGCTTGAACAAAGACTGGTGAAAGACTATCTTGCTGTTCAAGGTCAAGCTTTATTGTCCCCCAGATTTACAAGTTTGGCTATGCCACCCACCTGGTACTGGTTTTGGAAGCATGAAAAATGTAGGGAGGTAGTTCTAGGAGCTGCTGAGATGCACCTATGTGAAGCAGTGTTGAAATCCTTGTATGAAGACCCAGCAAGGCCACTGTATGCTGCTACAAAGATGAACCATGGGTTGAAATGGAGACTCAGAAAGTTTAGAGATGCCAGCACTGTGGATGGCTGCCAAGGAGGGCTGTTGGTTCTTCTCCTGGGCTTTAAGCAGCCCAGCTGGAAGGGTAGAATTGGAACCCAGAGAGTTTGTCATTGGTAACAGATGTCAGACTTGAAGCTGCAGATGTTTGTTATTTGCCTGCCCATTATTGATCTTGCATTAGTCCAGTCTCTCCTTGGTATGACTCCTTTTTGCAATGGGAATGTTTACTTTCTGCCATTATATATTGGAAATATGTTGTTTATGATTTGATTTTATAAGCTAACACTTAAGATACCTTGGACTATGGGGATGTTTGAACAGTGTTGGAATTGATTAAAAAAAAAAACTATGTGTACTTTTAAAGTAGGACTGAATGTGCTGTATTTTACATTATGAATGGTCATCAGTTTATGGGGGTCAGAGGTAGAATGGGGTAGTTTGAATTAGGTGTCCACCATAAACTCATGTGTTTTGAATTATTGGTTCCCAGCAGATGGTACTTTGGGAAGTGGAGGCTTGCTAGAGAAGGTGTGTTGTTGGGGGTGGGTGTTGTTACCTCTGCTGTGCCAACTTTCCCCTGTCATCTATCATGGCATTTCCCCTTGAGACTGTATGTCACCACAATAAAATAAACAACTTTGTCCCCATCAGCTGTTTTTGGTCAGGTGCTTTGTCCCAGCAACAAGGTAACTACAACAGAAGATAGGTAACTACAGCACAGAGTCTCAGCCATGACCCCTGGGATGGTTCAAAGAAAGATACCACTTGTTCTCCCCTACTGACTGAAGGGCACATATACTTTGGCCAAAGGGGCATGGTCAGGGTTTCAGTTTCCATACTCTTCTAACAGGCATCCTACATGCTTTATAGTCTCCCAAACATTAACTGTGCCCTCTTCATGACAGCATGCTTTATGCTATCATCAGGGTTAACACCCTAGTTAGTATGCAAAGATGCACAGTTATGGGAACCACCACTGTCTCTCTGGAGAAAACTGGGGAAGAGAAAGGAGTAAATCCTTCCCTTGGCATATGTGCATATTACTAAAAATAAGACAAACATTATTTAAAAGACTTTTCATTTTGGAATAGAGAACAAAGCAAATACACTCCTGAATCACAACCAACTGTGCTATAAATAGGGAAATTTTTTTAACTCTTTTTTTTTTTTTTTTTTTTTTTTGAGGTAGGGTCTTGCTCTAGTCCAGACTGACCCGGAACTCACTATGTAGTCTCAGGGTGGCCTTGAACTCATGACAATCCTTCTACCCTGCCTCCTGAGTGCTGGGATTAAAGGTGTGTGCCACCATACCTGGCTTTAACTCATTTTTGTTTGTTTGATTGTTTTGGGTTTTTGAGGTAAGGTCTCACTGTCTAGCCCAGGCTGACCTGGAACTCACTATGTAGTCTCAGGGTGGCCTCAAACTCACAGCTATCCACCTACCTCTGCCTCCCAAGTGCTGGGATTAAATGCATGCACCAACAGTCCTGGCTTAACTTTTTTTAAAAAAATATTTATTTATTTACAAGCAGAGAGAGATAGAGAAGAGACAGACAGAGAGAATGGGCACACCAGGGCCTCCAGCCACTGAAAAACAACTCCAGATGCATGTGCCACTTTTTGCATCTGGATTTATAGGGATACTGGAGAATTGAACTCATGCTATTTGACATTGAAAGTGAGAGCCTTAACTGCTAAGCCATCTCTCCGGCCCTGTTTTAACTCTTTAGACCACAGTCACCATTGTTGGTGAGATATGGTAAGGTTTTCTAAGGGAGGTGGCACTGTGGAACAGTCTCTGGCCCTAAATAGGATTCAGTGATTAAACAATGGGGCCCAAAAGATATAACCAGAGGAGAGAATGTTGAGTGTGAAGGTTGGAAGTCAGGAGGAGACACATAGGGAACTCAATAGGCCTATTTTTTTTAAATTTTTTTTGTCTGTTTATTTTTATTTATTTGAGAGTGACAGAGAAAGAGAGAGAGAGAGAGAATGAGGCAGAGAGTGAGAGAATGAGGCAGACAGCGAGAGAGAGAATGGGCGTGCCAGGGCCTCCAGCCACTGCAAACGAACTCCAGACATGTGCGCCCCCTTGTGCATCTGGCTAACGTGGGTCCTGGGGAATCAAGCCTTGAACCAGTGTCCTTAGGCTTCACAGGCAAGCACTTAACCACCAAGCCATCTCTCCAGCCCTCAATAGGCCTATTTTGAGGCATAGTGGGTCTATATAGCGATGGGGTAAAGATACTAAGAGTCTGAGGATCTCATTTTCCTAGGCAGATAAGAATTGCTTCCAATTTATAGCTGGAGATGGCATATTTATTTTATACACTGTAGATTTTTTTGAAAAAATAGCAGGAGCTTAAAAAATATTTTATCAATTATGCAATTCTGGCCCCATCATATCGGTTAATTTAGGGTATGTGAGACAGTGTCTTATGTTGCTCAGTCTGTCCTTGAATTCATTATGTAACCAAGGATGACCATAGAGGTTTATCCAATCCATAGTTTCATGGGTGCTCGGTAAGTACTCTATCAAATATACTACATCATCCTCAGGCCCAAGTTGTATTTCTTTCTTTCTCCTTTCCTTCTTTCCTTCCTTTATTTCTTCCTTCCTTCCTTCCCTACTTCTTTCCTTCCTTCCTTCCCTCCTTCCTTCCTTCCTTCCTTCCTTCCTTTCTTTTTTTCTTTCTTCTCTTAATTAAACAGAAATGTTGCATGGATACATCATGTGTTGGTACCATCATTCCCTCTTCCCTGTACCCACTCCACTGAGGGCCCTGCTTAGTAGGATTGCAGTGCTCACCATGGAGTTGTGGGTCATGAGTTGTGAGAGCAGTAGTCAGTCACTGTGTGTGTATGTGGGGCGGGGGGGGCAATGCCTCTGGATTGTGGATTCACTAGGGCACTAGCTTCTGTGCTACGGGTGGTTCATCTGCTGACGGGGAGTCATCTATCCTTTTTTTAAAAAAAATTTTTTTTTTTTTTGGTTTTTCGAGGTAGGGTCTCACTCTAGCCCAGGCTGACCTGGAATTCACTATGGAGTCTCAGGGTGGCCTCAAACTCACGGCGATCCTCC
The DNA here is from genome assembly GCA_036346955.1 of Dipus sagitta. Lineage (NCBI taxonomy): Eukaryota > Metazoa > Chordata > Mammalia > Rodentia > Dipodidae > Dipus > Dipus sagitta. Next base: position 60,747,840 of record CM070788.1, read on the forward strand.
TACCTCTGCCTCCGGAGTGCTGGGATTAAAGGCGTGCGCCACCATGCCTGGCCTTTTTAAAAAATATTTTTAAAATGTACCTCACCAGCCCAGAGTGCACAGATCCTAAACATGCTGGTGCCCAGCAACACAGTCCAAGCTATGTTCTTTAAAACCCATGTTCCCTCAATTTTTCTACTTTAAGGAGAAATCTGAGTTATTAAATCTTTTTTTTTTATTGACAACTTCTATAATTATAGACAATAAACCTTGGTAATTCCCTCCATTACCCACTTTCCCCTTTGCAACTCCACTCTCCATCATATGACTTCCCCCTCTCAATCAGTGTCTCCTTTATTTTTTATTATTTTTTTAAAAACTATTTTATTTATGTATTTGACAGAGAGAGAGGCAGAGAGGGAGAAAAAGGGATAGAGAGAAAGACAGAGAGAGAGAATGGGTATGCCAGGGCCTCCAGCCACTGCAAATGAACTTCAGACACGTGCCACCTTGTGCATCTGGCTTATGTGGGTTCTGGAGAATTGAACTGAGGTCCTTTGGCTTTGCAGGCAAACACCTTTATCACTAAGCCATATCTCCAGCCCAGTCTCTCTTTTATTTTGATGTCATTATCTTTTCCTCCTATTATGATGGTCTTATGTATATAATGTCAGGCACTGTGAGGTCATGGATATCCAGGTCAATTTGTGTCTGGACAAGAGCATTGTAAGGAATCATACCCCTTTGGCTCTTACATTCTTTTTTTTTTTTTTGGTTTTTCAAGGTAGGGTCTCACTCTGGCCCAGGCTGACCTGGAATTTACTAGGTAGTCTTAGGCTGGCCTCAAACTCATGGCAATTCTCCTACCTCTGCCTCCTAAATGCTGGGATTAAAGGTGTGCACCACCATACCTGGCGGCTCTTACATTCTTGCTGCCACCCCATCCGCAATGGACTCTGAGCCTTGGAAGGTGTGATAGAGGTGCTTCAGTGCTGAGCACTCCTCTGTAATGTCTTCTCAGCACTATGGTGTCTTCTGAGTCATCCCTAGGTCACTGCCATCTGAAAAGAGAAGCTTCTCTAACTAAAAGTGAGAGTAGCATTAATATATGGGTATGAACATTAAGAGAAGTGCTTACCAGGCAGTTTGGTGAGCATAGCATATACATTTAGTGAGACACCAGCAGATGTTACAACCCTAGGGCCCATGACTTCCCCTGTCATAGGTTTTCAGTATCTGGCATGTATTCCCTCCCTTGGAGCTGGCCTCTAGCCTAGTTAGAAAGTGTTTTCCCCCATAACAGACATGCCACTGTTGCACTCGTTGGCTCATTTGGTCTGCCTGGTCAAATTTAAGGCTTCCAGTGTCCAGTGTTGTTTATCTCCACAGGTGATTTCTCTCTCCCATGGAAGTCATGCAGCATAGCTTTTCTACCTTTCTATCAGCTGGTCTACATGAAGGAGGTTTTCAGCTCAGCTCCAGCAGGATTTCTCAGTTACCTTACAGCCTAAGTAGGTGGAGTCTTCAGCAATAGGTTCTTACCATCTACACCTGGTGGGAAACCAAGAGCTTCGACAATAGCCTGTAATATCTTGATGAGGCATCAGGGACCTCTCTGTTCAACAACTCAGTGGAAGATATCCCATCTCCAGCACTGAAAATTTTCTACTAACAATATATGGCTACTGGGTGTTCCATTGTCCAAAAAAGTAGGTCTCCATATGACTTATTCATATCCTCTTAGATTTTGATTAGCCCTTCCCTCACCTTTCTTTTACTCATTCTCTTGCACTGACCTTGCTAAGGCTTTTCCAATACCAGTGATCTGTTCTTCTCCTTACATATATACAATACCATCCACTTAAGTCCCCCAACCCTTCTATTCCTTTTATATTCCCTTTCTAGTTTACTGGCCTCTGCTACTGAGTTTTATTCCAACTCACATAGAAGTCCAAACATTTGTAGCTAGGATCCACATATGAAAGAACATGCAATGTTTGTCTTTCTGGGCCTGAGTTACCTCACTAGTATAATCCTTTCCAGGTCCATCCATTTCCCTGCAAATTTAATAATTTCATTTTTCTTTACTGCTGAATAGAACTCCACTGTATCAATGCACCACATCTACATTATCCACTCATCAGTTGAGGGACATGTAGGCTTGTTCCATTTCCTAGCTACTGTGAATAGAGCAACAATAAACATGGTTGAGCAAGTATCTCTAAGGTAGTAAGATGAGTCCTTAGGATATATGCCTAGGAGTGCTATTGGTAGGTCATATGGCAAATCTGTTTTTAGCTATCTCAGGAACCTCCACACTGATTTCCACAATGGCTGGACCAGATTACTTTCCCACCAACAGTGTAGAAGGGTTCTTTTTTTTCCACATCCTCACCAACATTTATTGTCATTTGTTTTTATAATGGTAGCCACTCTGACAGGAGTGAGATGGAATCTCAAAGAACCTTTAATTTGCATTTCCCTGATGGCTAAGGATATAGAACTTTTTTTTTTTAGATGTTATATGCCACCTGTATTTCTACTTTTGAGGACTCTCTATTTAGTTCCATAGCCGTTTTTTTCAATTGGGTTGTTTGATTTCTTATTATTTAATTTTTTGAGTTCTTTGTATATCCTGGTTATTAATCCTCTGTAAGATGTGTAGCTGGCAAAGATTTTCTCCCATTCTGTAGGTTGCCTGTTTGCTCTATTCAGTTTCCTTTGCTGTACAAAAGCTCTGTAATTTCATGAGGTCCTAGTCGTTGAGTCATAGTTTTATTTCCTGGGCAACTGGTTATATTTAGAAAGTCCTTGCCTATGCCAATCTGTTGAAGGGTTTCCCCTACTTTTTCCTCTAACAGTTCCAGAGTTTCAGGTCTGCTATTAAGGTCTTTGATCCATTTGGACTTAATTCTTGTGCATGGAGACAGATAGGGATCTATTTTCATCCTTCTACAGATACATGTCCAGTTTTCCTATACCATTTGTTAATCTAAAGAGACTGTCTTTTCTCCAATGAATGTTTTTTAACATTTTTGTTGAAGATCTGGGGGGCTTTAGCTGCCTGAACTTAAATCTGGGTTCTCTATTCTGTTCCATTGATCTACATGTCTGTTTTTGTGCCAGTACCATGGTGTTTTTGGTACTATGGCTATGTAATATAGGTTAAAACCAGGTATCACCAACCTTATTTTTGTTGCTCAAAACTTTTATAGATATTCAAGGTTTTTTGTGCTTCCAAATGAATTTTAGGATTGTTTTTTTCTGTTTCTGTGAATAATGCCACTGGAATTTTGATGGGATTGTGCGGCGAGCCCCCCGACCAGCGGGAAAAGAACAATCACCACACGAGGATCCTTCTTGATCACACTTTATTGGAGAGCTTCTTGGTTAACAGGAGAGCTGACGGGGAAGGACCCGGGGGCGGGGTGTGCAGCTACTTTTATAGGGGGATGGGCAATGAGGCACCTACTGATTGGCTGTTATCTGCTTGCCACCACCAGGCGCCACGGGATAGGCTCAGGACAGGTTGCGTCAAGCGCATGCGCGTACCTTGAATACGGTTGGCGCCAAGGCACTGTCGTAATGAAGTTGAACACCACGAGGTTAGCGCCATCTTGTAATGGCGGTTTAGATGTGGCTTCCTGCAGTGCCAGCGCCATCTAGTGGTGGGGACTAGATGTGGCTCCCTGCAGGATTGCATTGTATGTGTAGATTGATTTTGGTAAAATTGCCATTTTTCATAATAATGATTCTTCCAATTCAAGAACATGGGATGTTTTTCCATTTCCTAGTGTCTCCTGCAATTTCTGTCTTGAGTGTTTTATTTTTTATTTTTATTTTTTATTTTTTATTTTTTAATTTTTTTGGTTTTTTGAGGTAGGGTCTCACTCTAGCCCAGGCTGACCTGGAATTCACTCTGTAGTCTGAGGGTGGCCTCGAACTCATGGCGATCCTCCTACCTCTGCCTCCCGAATGCTGGGATTAAAGGCGTGCGCCACCACACCCGGCCCTGTCTTGAGTGTTTTAAAGTTTTCATTGTAGATATCCTTCACTTTCTTGGTTAGGTTTAGTCCAAGGTATTTTTTTTTAATGTAATTGTGAATAGGAGTGATTCCCTGATTTCATCCTTAGCATGTTTGTTGTTAGCATGTAAGAGGACTACTGATTTCTGTGTGTTTATTTTGTATACTGTTATATTACTATAAGTGTTTATCAGCTCTAAAAGTTTGCTGGTAGAGTCTTTAGGGTCCTTCATGTATAGAATCATATCATTTGCAAATAATGATAATTTGGTCTCTTTCTTTCCAATTTGTATCCCTTTTATGTGTGTCTCTTGCCTTATTACTGTGGGTAAGACTTCCAGTACTTTGTTAAATAAAAATGGGCACAGTGGGTACCTTTGTCTTTTTTCTGATCTTAGTGGAAAAGCTTCAAGTTTTTCTCTATTTAGTAGTATGCTGCTTTAGTTTTGTCATAAATAGACTTTATTATGTTGAGATATGTGCCTTCTATCTCGTTTCTGTAGGTCTTTTATCATGAAGGGATGTTGGATTTTTGTCAAATGCTTTTTCTGCATCTAGTGAAATGATCATGTGATTTTTGTCCTTCAGTTCATTTATATAGTTTATTACAGTTATTGATTTGCACATGTTCAACCATTCCTGCATTTCTGGAATAAAGACTAGTTGGTCAGGGTGAATGATCAATCTGATATATTCGTGTATTCTGTTTGCCAATATTTTGTTGAGAAATTTTGCATCTATGTCCATGAGGGAGATTGGTCTATAATTCCTGACCTGGAATTCAATGTGTAGTCTCAGGGTGGCCTCAAACTCACAGCGATCCTCCTACCTCTGCCTCCCAAGTGCTGGGATTAAAGGCGTGTACTCCCTTGTGCATCTGGTTTACATGGGTCCTGGAGGGTTGAACCGGGATCGTTTGGCTTTGCAAGGCAAAGGCCTTAACTGTTAAGCCATGTCTCCAGCCCTTTACAGAGTTTTCTATTTGACTTACTCTGTTTTTCATTTC